>JAKSZT010053883.1:6094633-6218998 GCA_026826555.1 Tolypeutes matacus | reverse complement strand
AAAAAAAAAAAAAAAAATGAATAAATAAATAAATAAAAAGAGAACTATAAATATTGGAGAGGATGTGGAGAGATAGGAACACTTCTTCACTGTTGGTGGGAATGCAGAATGGTACAGCCACTGTAAAGGACTGTTTGGCAGTTCCTAAAGAAGTTGAATATAAACTTGCCATGTAACCCTGCAATACCACTACTGGGTATATACCCAAAAAAACCCATGTCTCAAGCAATGACATGAACAGGCATCTGCAAACCCACGTTCATAGCGTAATTATTCACGATTGCCAAAAGCTGGAAACAACCCAAGTGTCCATCAACTGATGAATGGATAAACAAACTGTGGTATAGACACACTATGGAATATTATGCAGCTTTAAGAAAAAATAAAGTCGTAAAGCATATGACAACATGAATGAACCTGGAGGACATTATGTTGAGCGAAGCAAGCTAGACACAAAAGGACAAATACTGTATGACTGCGTGATTATGAACCAAATATATTGTGTATATTTTATATGTATCCAGTACATTTAAATGAGAAATGTATGTTTTCGTTCAACTGTATATTCTTTTTAATTATTTATGTTTTCAATTATTAAATATACAAAATAAAGTTAAAATAAATAAATAAATATTTCTTGAGAGACAGAGATACAGTGAAAAGTGCGTGCAGTCCGCATCAGAAAAACCTAGGTTCAAATGACATAACTGAGCGATGTTGGTAAACTTCTCACCATCTCTGGGGCTGTTTCTTCATCTATGGGAATAATGGAAATAATACCAACTACCTCACATTCAGGATTAAATGATATAATATGGACTTCCACCTCTGGCCACAATAGAGTAACAAGGACCAAATCAACACTTCTGCTGTAAACAACTAGAAAACTAAGCAAAATAAACGAAGCCACTGTTTATAGACAGTGGAGAACAGGCAATACGCAACTGTAATCCTCGATAGAACAGGAAGAAATGATGTGAGCACTAAGATCACCATGGCTTTCTGTCAGGAGGCACATTTCAGACCAAAGAGAGGAAGCAGGATCCCAAGCAAAACAAGGTAGTTTTGTTGAGTTTAGAAGACAGAGATTGGAGTTCAGAGAGGCTAAGGTAGCTGAAACATACAGGACAGAGTTCCAGAGAGAAGAGAGTTATGCAGATAAAGAGCTACAGAAACCTGCACAGAGATTCCCTTAAGTCTTTTCAAAATATTAAGATTTCTGCATTGGGAAGCGGCTGTGGCTCAATCAGTAGGGCTCCCGTTTACCATATGGGAGGTCCCGGGTTCGGTTCCCGGGGCCTCCTGGTGAAGGCAAGCCCGCCCGCACGGCGTGGTTAGCTGACCCAGTGAGCACAAGCAGCAAGGGGGGGATAAATGAATAAATAAATAAAATCTTTAAAAAAAAAAAAAAAAAAAGATTTCTGCATGAACAGGGTGAAATTCCACAAGAACAAAATAAAAGTGATGAGAGCTATGAGCTGAACAATTCCCAGAATTCTCAAAGGGCTCACAAGTTCCAACCAGCCAGAGTAGAGTATCCTCACTGATCCTTCTCATTCATTAAGACCCCAAAAAGCCATATCTTAGTAGGGGGGGATGCTGAGGCAAAATACCAGAAATCTGTTTGCTTTTATAAAGGGTGTTTATTTGGGGTAAAAGCTTATAGTTACAAGGCCCTAAAGAGTCCAACTCAAGGTACCAAAAGAAGAACTTCCTCACCAAATGTCTGTTGCCATGTGTTGAAACAAGATGGCAGGCGATATCTGCAAGGGTTCAGCCTTCCTCTTCCTCTTAAGGCTCCTTGGGCCCAGCTTCTTCCAAGCTCAGCTGTAGGCTAGAGGGCTTGTTTCTTTCCGGGCTCAGCTGCTCTATTCTCTTCACGAGGTCAGCTATAGACTATCAGACGAATGGTTCATCTCTCTTCCCAGAGCTGTAGGATCAAAGTTCATTTCTCTTCCATGTCTGTGGAGCTCTCTCTTTTCCTCTGTGTCTCCTTGACTGAGTCTGTTTATATAGGCCACAAAGGGGGCAGGGACTTAAACTGAGTCACCTTAAAGATGTGGTCGAATCAAAGCCCTAATCTTAACATAATTTAATCAAAGGCATCTCAGCTGAATGTAATACAATCAAAGGGTATCAGGCCCAGAGGAACAGACCAGTTTACAAACATAATCTCTCTTTTTGGAATTCAAAAATAGTCTCAAACTGCCACAAGGAGTAAATTATCCCTAGAGTAAAGGCTACCCTAGATCCACCATAACAAAGCCTAAAAACAGGACTTAAAAGAATCAAACAGAAACACAAGTAACTTAACTGTCTACCAGAACAAAGCCCAACACTCTTTAAAGTAGATGCAGCTCAGTGGTTAAGCACCTGCTTCCCATATATGAGGTCTTGGGTTCAATTCCCGGTACTTGCTTGGTTTTTTTTTTTTTTTTTTTTTTTTCCCAGGAGGTACTGGGGATTGAACCCGGGACCTTGTACATGGGAAGCAGGAGCTCAAACCACTGAGCTACACTCACTCCCCTCCCCATTACCTCCCAAAAATATAAATAAATAATATAAAGACTGCAAAATCCAGGCCTGCAACAACATAAAATTTACAACATCCAGCATCCAATAAAAAATAGCAACATATACTAAGCAGCAGGAATATATGACACATAATAAGGGGGAAAAATCAGATAATATAATTAGAAGACAAGAACATTAAAACAGGTATTATAACTATATTCAATAATCTAAAGGAAAACATGAACATAGTGAGGAGAGAAATGTATAATATAAAAAGAAAACAGGGGAAGCAAATGTGGCTCAATCGATGGGGCTCCCGTTTACCATATGGGAGGCCCTGGGTTGAATTCCCGGGGCTTCCTGGTGAAGGCAAGCCAGCCCGCGCAGCGTGGTGAGCTGACGCAGCAAGATGACCCAACAAAGGGAGACAAGCAGACACAGAAAGACGCACAGCAAATGGACACAGCGAGCACAAGCAGCAAGTGGGGGGAGGATAAATAAATAAATAAAATCTTAAAAAAAAAAAAAAAGAAAACAGAACTTCTAGAGATGAAAAATACAATGTGAAATAAAAATTTCACTGAATGGGAATAACAGCAAAAGACACTGCATAAGAAAAGGTAATTGCATCAGAAGGCACAGAAACAGACACTAGCCAAAATGAAGGACACAGAGAAAGGAGACCAAAAAGAAAAAGAAAAAAAGAAGAGCATTTTGTGGTCAATGGGATGACATCAGGTGGTATAACAAACAGGTAGAGACCCAGAAAAAGGGGGACTGAAAAAATATATATTTGAAGAAATAATGGCCAAAAGTTTTACAAGTTTGATGAAAATTACAAACCCACAGATTCAGTTGCTGAATTGATATGGGCAAATTCCTTGAAAAACACAATATACCAAAACTAACTCAAGAATAGAAAAGTTTAATAGTTTTATATCTACAAAGAAAACTCTAGGCCAGATGGCTTCAGTGGAAAAGTCTATCAAACACTTAATGAAGAAATGTCAATCTTAAACAGGCTCTATCAGAAAACAGAAAAAAAGTAAAAATCTCCCAACTGATTCTTTGGTATAATTACTCTGATACCAAAACCAGACAAAGATTTTATACACACACACACACACAACTATAGACCAATATCTCTCATGAACATAAATGTAAAATGCCTTAACAATCCAGGAATATATAAAAAGGAAAAAAATCATGGCCAAGAGGAAATTATGTTATGAATGGTTTAATTTGAAAGTCCAATCAACATAAATCACCATTCACAGAATAAAGTGGAAAAACCACGTATCTGCTCAATAGATACCAAAAATCACAAAATTCAAATATATATGATTTTTAAAAACCCTAAGCAAACTAAAAATAAAAGTTGAATTTCCTTAACTTGATAAAGGGCACTGTGACAGTTTGAATCCCAAAAAGAAGATGATTATGTTTTTTTACCTAATCCATTCCTGTGGGTGTAAGACCCTTTTGCTTGGACTATGTCAATGAGGCATGACTCTGGTTGAATCTCCACCCTCTTGCTGGGTCTTATATAAATGCAGACCCAGAAAGAGATACAAAGGAAAAGGGAGCTCTGCCATTTTTTATCTTGCCTTTGAAAAAGGGCTCAAGGATAGCTAGCAGCCAAAGCTTAAGCACAAAGTCCCCAAGAGGCTGGGCCCACAGAGCAGCTCAAGGCTGAAGAGATGAACCATATGCCTTATACCCACAGCTGAACTCAGGTGCAGCTGAGACAGAGAGGAGGCCCGGAAAGAGACAAGCTTTATGCCTGGTTGCCCACAGCTGAGCTCCAGGAGATGGCAGATTCTAGAAAGGAAGGCAGGGATCTCAGTAGAGATCAGTGACCATCTTGCTTCATCACGTGGCAGGACCCCACAATCACCAGTATCTGACTTTGATAAGAAAGCACCTCTGCTGATGGCTTGACTTGGACATTTCATGGCCTCAGAACCGTAAGCTTTTACCCTAAATAAAATTCCCTTTATAAAAGCCAACCTATTTCTGGTACTTTGTGTTGGCAGCCCTTTTGCAAACTAAGACAGGTAACTGTGAAAAATCTATAGGTAACAACATACTTACATTTTAAAGACTGAATACATTGCACTTAAGATCAGGGACAAGGCAAGAATGTCTTTTTAACATTGTACTAGAAGTCCCAGACAGTGTAATAAGGCAAGAAAAAATAAAGGGTATACCAATTGGAAAGCAAAATGTAAAACTGGCTTTATTCACAGAAAATGAATCATCTACAGAAAACCATAAGCAATCTACCAAAAAAGCTACTAGAACTAATAAGTGAGTTTAACAGAGTTGCAAGATACAAGGCTAATATACAAAAATAATTTTTATTTCTATATACTATCATTGCACTATTAAAAATGAAATTAAAAGTAAATCCAGGGGGAAACGGATGTGGCTCAAGAGGTTCGGCGTCCGTCTACCATATGGAGAGACCGGGGTTCGATCCCCGGTACCTCCCAGGTAAAAAAAAAAAACAAAAAGTAAATCCAGGGAAATGGATGTGGCTCAAGCAATTCGGCTCCTGTTTACCATATAGGAGGTCCAGGGTTCGATTCCCAGGGCCTCCTAGTGAAAGGCAAGCTGGCCCAAGTGGGGAGCTGGCCCATGAACAGAGAGCTGGGGAATCAAGATGATGCAACAAGAGACACAGAGGAAAGACAGTAAGAGATGCAGCAGACCAGGGAGCTGAGGTGGTGCAGGAGATTGTGCGCCTCTCTCCCACTCTGGAGTGTCCCAGGATCAGTTTCCGATGCCGCCTGGGGAGAAGACAAGCAGACACAGAAGAACACGCAGACAGCGAGCACAAAACAACTGTGGGGTGGGGGGATAAATAAATAAATAAATCTTAAAAAAAAAAAAGTAAATACATAAAATAGCATCCAAAAATTTTTTAAAATACTCAGAGTTTGGGGGCGGATGTGGCTCAACTGGTTGCGCGTCCGTCTCCCATATGGAGGGACCTGGGTTCGATCCCCGGGACCTCCCGGTAAAAAAAAATAAAATAAAATAAAATAAAATAAAATAAAATACTCAGAGTTAAATTTAACAAAATGTGTACATGACCTACATAGTTAAAACTATGAAATAATGAAAGAAATCAAAGGAGACCTAAATGAATTGTAAGGCCAATATTGTTAAAATGTCAATTCTCCACCAAAGTGATCTACCGATACCATACAATCCTAATAAAAAAATCCTAATAAAAATCCCAGCAAGCATTTTGTAAGAATTGAAAAACTGATTGTAAAATTTATAGAGAGATACAAAGGACCAAAGGACCTAGAACAGCCAAAACAATTTTGAAAAAGAATAAAGTGAGAAGACTTTACACTAACTGATTTCAAGATTTACTATAAAGCTACAGCAATCAAGGCAGTGCATTATTGGCATTAGGATATACGCATAGATCAATGGAACAGAATAGAGTCCAGAAACTGACCTATACACATATGATTATTTGATTTTTGATGAAGGTGCAAGATAATTCAATGGAGAGAGGATAATCTTTTCAACAAACAAGGTTGGTACAACTGGATACCATATGGGGAAAAAATGAACTTCAGCCTTTTTGAATAAGCACATGAAGAGATGCTCAATATTATTAGTCATCACAGAAATTCAAATTAAAACCACAATAAAATACCACAACATCCCCACTAAAATAGCTAAAATTTTAAATGCAGACAATACCACGTTGATGTGGATGTGGAGCAACTAGACTTCTCATACGCTGATGGTGCGAAGGAAAACGGTACAACCCCATTGCAAAATGCTTAGGCAATTTCTTATAAAGCTAAACATATACTTACTGTATGAGCCAGCATTTTCACTGATTGTCTTTATCAAGAGAAACAAAAAATCTATGTCCCTACAAACAACTACAATAGTAGACCCAAAGGGGAAACAATTCATGGTAGGTGTACTAGAAGGTGGCCCCCATGAGCCCCACCTCCTGGCATTCACGCCTTTGTGGTCCCCTGCCCTTCAGTGCGGGTGGGACCTGTGGCTTGCTTCTGGTCAATAGAATACAGCAAAGATAACAGGATATATGTAATTACATGTATATGATTACATCACGTAAGATTATAAAGTCTGTTTTGAGGAAGCAAGTGCTGTGTTGAGAAGACCCACATGGCAAGAAAGAGCCTCCGGCTCAGCAAGAAACAGAGGCCCTCGGTCTGACAGCCCATAAGGAATTGAATACTGCCAACAGCCACATGAACTCGGAGTAGATCCGTCCCCACTCAAGGCTCAACTGAGATCACAGGACTGGCAGACGTCTTGACTGCAGCCTTGTGATATCCAACATCCTGATGCCTAGCCCACAGAAACTGTGAGATAACAAATGTGTGTTATCGTAAGTTGCTAAGTTTGTGGTACTAATGTTATGCATCAATAGATAACCAATACCATCCAAATGCCCATCATCTGGTAAACAGATCAACAAATTGTGGTCTATCCATACAAGAGAATACTACTCAGTAATAAAAAGGAATTGCTGATACACACAACAGTATGGATGAATTTCATAAACATTATTCTAAGCAAAAGAAGCCAGACACAACACAAAAAAGTACATACATTATTAAATCAATTCATGAAATTCTAGGACAAATATAATCTATAGTGATAGAAAGCTGTTCAGGTTTCTTGGGGTGAAAAGCAGGCAAGGAGCATAAAGGAGCATTTAGGGTATTAGAATTGTTCTGTATCTTGATTGTGGCAGTGTTTACACAGACACATACATTTGTCAAAACTCATCGAACTGACCACAACACACCTATTAGAATTCCACAGTAAAGTTTTTGGCAACTAGGACTCTGCCGCTCAATCAGATATTAAATTTAAAGTATTAAAAATATTTACCTAGTTGCAAAGAAAGTAACTAGCTTAGATTAGAAAAAGTTACCTTTATAATAGTGAAATAGGATAGGCGCCACCTTAACCAAGCAATCAGATTTGTCATCCTTAATAATGGGATAAGCTGCCATCACATGCTTCTGATGTTCACTGAGCGGGACACAATGCCACCTATACAATATCCACGCAAAAATGCTTAACCTGGATCTAAACATGAGGGAACAAATCAGAGACCAGACAGTGGGAGGCTCCACAAAACAACTCGCCTAGACTCTCCAAACATGTCAATATTGTGTAAAACAAAAAAAGGCAGATGAGCTTTTCTATATGATTACATAAGATTGTAATAACCCTGAGGCGCTAAACAACAAATGTATACATATGTTCACAAAAAGGCACACACGAGTATTTTCACAGCAACACTATTTGTAATAACCCAAAACATGAAACACCCTAAATGTCCATTAAGAGTAGAATGGATAAACGGTTAAATATGTTCAGACACTGTAATAAATAAACATAGCAGTGATAATGAACTACTGCCATTCACAACATGATGAACTGCATAGTGAAAGAAGCCAGACACACGTTATGATTCCATTTATATAGAGTTCAAAAATGACTAAATTGATTCATAGCATTATAAAAGAGGCATAGGAGCCACCTTTGGGGGGTTTGGGATAGTCACTGGGAGGGGTATGAGAGGGAGTTACTGAGGTCCTGGTAAGGTTCTATTTCTTCATCTGGATACTGGTTACATAAGTGTGCTCACTTTGTGAAAATTTAGCATGCTTAATATTTGTGCATTTTCTGGGTCTATCTATGTTAAACTTCAGTAAAAAAGTGTTTAAAAAAAAAAAAAAAAAAAGGGCCAAGAAACCACTTTAGATTAAAGGAAACTAAAGAGAGCAGGGAAGCGGCTGTGGCTCAATCAGTAGGGCTCCCGTTTGCCATATGGGAGGCCCCGGGTTCGGTTCCCGGGGCCTCCTGGTGAAGGCAAGCCCGCCCGCACGGCGTGGTTAGCTGACCCAGCGAGCACAAGCAGCAAGGGGGGGATAAATGAATAAATAAATAAAATCTTTAAAAAAAAAAGAGACCGATATCAAGCAAATGTGGCAACATGTGAACAATGTATCTTGAAGATGTTATGGAATTTTTACAGGAGTTCTCTGTACTCTTGTTTCAACTTTTCTGTAGGTCAGAAATTTTTCCAAAATTAAAAGTTGAGGGGAAAAATATCTTGTTTGAACTACTGGTATTCAAGAGTTTAAAAGAAGTCCAAACTACATGTAGAGATTTGGGGAAGGAAACTGACATTTATTGAGCACTTATTATGTGCCAGGTGCTCTTCACATCTGTGGTTTGTCAACCCTCACAGCAATCCTCCAGGGTAACTGTTATTACTCCCATATCACAGAGGAGAAAAACTGATGCTCAAAAGTCGTTACAAGCTCAACAGCTAGTGAAGTGTTGGAGTCCAAGCCAAAGTTGGTCTGGATGTAGGGCCAGTACTCTTTCACTGTGAATGTCTTCACTGTGCTCTCTTCCTTTCCTGCTTCTGTTTTCTCAATCCAAAACTTACCATATCCAGTGAACCTCAACAGATTTGAAATCTATGTCCTGCAGATTCAATCATATTGAGTGTAGATTCAAGCATATTCTCTGCTCTTCTCCGAAGACAGAAATGCTAGTGGAAAAATATAGAAATAGGGCTACTATTTCCCCTTCTCCTATGGGCCATAACATATACACACTAGAAGGGGCTTTGCTAGATATCAGCCATGCAAAATAGAGCAAAGTGAGAACAAGGACATGAAGCAATAGATGTAATTCAAACAAATTATCTTGAGGACAGACTAAAAAGATTATACTTTACCATTATGAAAAAGCAAGTGTGTCCCTGAAATCTAAAAGTCACAAATGACAACTAGGATAAGCACCAGCACAAATAAAAGAACAACTTTTACTAAGCTGGTAGTCAACATATGAAAAATCATACCCGAAAGACATTAAAATAGGGCTTGAGGAAAGGTTTAGAACAATTTGTGAGTGAAAATCCAGACTACTGAATGGAATAATAATAATAGTTAAAGCTCAGTGCTGGCACTGTTCTAAACACTTTTTCAAAAATTAACTCTTTTAATTCTCAGAACAACCCTAAAAGACAGGCACTATTATTATTCCTATTTTACAGATGGAGAAAACTACTGCTCTTTATTGCCTCTCAAGGCAAGAGTATACACCCATTACCTTTTTTTTTTTTTTTTTTTTTTGAGGTACCAGGGCCAGGGATTGATGCCACAGGCTAACAATCAAACTTTCTAAGAGAGAGAGAATACTGCCTCAGCCCCACACGCCTGATCCTATATAGCTCTTCTTACATTCAAACCAGGTTTGGGGGCTGAATTACCCAAACAGTTCTTTCAATCCTACTCTGATTTGGCTGGAGAAATGGAACACCAGGTAGATTTGGACTTGAAAACAAAATGACAAACAACTGCTAAAGAGAGATGGTTCACTTAAAAGTAGGCATTTGCAGCTTATTGTTAAACATTGATAGACTCTGGCATGGAGTGTTCAGGTTTTTCCTCAGGCTGCCAGCATATTCTGATGCAATCCCAACTTTACCAACGTTAGAAAGGAGGGTAAAAAGGAAACAGAGCTGAAAATCAAACAAGTGCTAGTCAAGCCCCCTTAAAAGGGTTTAGATACTTCTCCACATGAACAGAGAGGACAATCTCCAGAAACAAAGGAAGACGTGGGCACTGCAATGGCTCCAAGTGGCAAGATATTTGGTGACTTTCCAAGCATTGGCAAATTAAATGTTCTAGAAGAAGCAGGGACTGAAGGTACCTTGAAGCCCATGATGCAGACATTCCTAACACGGAACAGTCCAGAGAAGTCCAGACCCTGAGGAGCCTCAGCATTTCAGCTAACTCGGTGGGATAAGGCAAGAAAGGAGGACTCCTCTGCTCAAGACATTCCCCAAACTCCAGAATTTCTGACAGTGAAAAGGCCAGAGTCAGCTTTAGTTACTCCCATGCTTTCCAACCCAGATATCATCCTCCTGAATAATACCCACTGCTAGCAGAGGCTGGTCTGGGCTCACACCAACTCCTTTAAGAGCAGTTCCTGTAAGAGACTCATCATGAAGTATAAGATGGTAAGAAAACACTAAATAGTGGTCTTCTGCCTAGGATTGAAATGATATACCAGTAGGCTGCTGAAAACTCTTAGGTGTTTCAAGAGACTAGAAGATGAGTGATGAGGTGTCAGGTTAAAACCATTTTTTCCTTCCTCTATCTAATCCTAATTAAATCTAAGCAAGTATAGCTGTCTAGTGGAGTCATGCATCGGTGTGTTTAAATCCAGGATTAAACATTATTTTAGGCATGCTACAAAACCTTAGTATCCACATCTACAAAATGGGAGTTTAATAGCCTGTACCTCATATAGGTTGTAGTGAGCATGAGAGATCATAAACATAAACCGTGCTCAATATGACAGCACACACTCCTTAAACCTAAGGTACGTACCTCTTGCCCCCTTCCTCCTTACCCCACTCCACCCCACCTTTGGGCTAAACATCTCTTCAGAGACCTTATCAACAGCTGCTTCTTAACAGCAGACGCACGGGCGTGAACACTGGTCCTCAAGATCCCCTTACTGGAAAGAGATTTGTCGGAAATCTGCGGGTGAAAGGCTAGAGTGGAACCCCTGGCCTAGAAAGCCAAGCCCATGAAAGCGAGGATGGATCCTCAGCCAAAAGGCTTTGGTGGCGTCTGTTGTTTACAGTGCCTCCCCTTCCTCCCAATGCAAAGGGTCCGAGTACACTCCCGACCTTCCAACTTAGCAGAGAGCGCCAAGGTGACTAAAGACTAGGAGGCTGGCAGCCGAGAAACCCCAGGAGGCTGAGTGCAACCTTGAGGGAGCCGGCCCCTCCCCGGAGGGGGCAGCCGGGATCGAAAGAGCTTCTCACCCCCACTCCTCAAGCAAGGGCCCTCATAGCTCAAAGCTGGGGGGCTTCCCAAGCCAAACTCAAGTGGGGCCGCAGAGGCCGGCAGTGGGAAGCGGGGACCCGCGGACGCAGCCGAGCCCCCGAACCCGGGGTCGGGAATGTGGTCAAAGACGGGTCACCGAGGGAAGGGCCGGGTGGGGTGGACCCGGGGAGGGGCGGGGCCCATGAGAGGACGAGAGATCGGGGCCCCCAGCTTCGGAGGCTCGAGGTCCCCACCTGGCTCCCGGGCATGCACCGAGCGCCCTCTCCAGCCGCAGGCCCGGCCGCCACGGCGGGGCAGCCCCCTCCCCTTACCTGGCTCGGCTGCTCTGCCTGCTCCGAGGACGCCATCTTTCTGAGGCCTGACTAATCTATCGCCGCTGGGCGAGGCTTCTCCCAAGCGCCCTTGCTCTCGCTCTCCCTCCCAGGCTAAAGTAGCCGGAATTGAGCCGGTCGATGAGGACGGGACCTGCGTGTCCGGGTCTCCTGGCACAATTTCCATGAGGTCTCTGCCTTAGAGGAAGATTCCAAGTCTATCCTTTTTGCAATGTTAAATGTGTATTATTCCTGTTTAATTAAATCTCTGCCCATCCCCGCAGCATAATTGGGCATAATTAATGACTCGCTAGGTATTTAATGAATGAATGAATGTGATAAAACTTGGAAATTAATTTTTAGCCATCCAGTCCAGTACCATTTATTGAGCGCCCACTATTTTGCCAAGCACTTTGTTAGGCGCTAGAAATAAAGACCCAATCCCTGCTCCCCCAAACCCAGACAAAACACTCCCTCCCCCAATTACAGCATTGTCAGGACAGGACACCTGTAACGATGTGCAGGTCTCTTGGGGGAACACAGAAGAGAGAGCTTTTAGGGGACTACGAACCGTCACGACTTTATGGCGGTTGAGTTGTTAAGGTTTTAAACTAAATATGTGATTATATTAAAAGGGGTGCGTGCATATTGTGCTTGTGTTTTGATCAACTACAGAGTACTCATTAACAAGTCCTATCAAATACTGTTTTAAGTGCCTACACTTTTCTTACGAGATAACGGATTTTCTCACCCAAGATATTATAAACAAAATATGAAAGGGACTGACCCTGAATGAATATGAGCCGACAATTAGTTCTTGTTTACATAAAATACCCTCTCCCTTTTTAAGTGGAGAACTTTTTGATACGTTTTGTGTGTGTTTAATTCTTTAAATCTTAAATGTTAGTCAAGGAGCATCTAGAAAATCTCCAACAGGACTGTGGTTCACATTTCCCCTTTACTCTGATTTCTTTGAACCTTAATGTTTAAGACTATTTATTTAAGCATTTTGTTTTGAGGACCCAACCGGACGGGTGAAAATGTACACGGGTTTTTTGCTGTGGTTGTTTGTCTGTTTTTAATTTTAGGAGACGCTGGGGATTGAACCCGAGACCTCGTATATGGGAAGCAGGCGCTCAAACTACTGAAATACATCCGCAACCTACATGGGGGTATTTTATGATACTTTGTTATGTGTTTCAGCCAGACTGAAAACTACACTTAGTAATTTTTAAAATTTATTTCCTTCAAATCAGCCTGAAGTTTGGAATATCTTACAGATCTTTTCAGATTGAAATGGGAAAACCAGTGATTAGGACAGTGACTTACTGTCTTGAGTATTACTAGTATGCACTATATATGCAAAATAGGAGAGCTCTGAAAATTCAAGGGACTATACATGCATGTACTTCATAAAGCAAAATAAATTCCTATTGGCCTCATTTGTTAACGTGCAAGTGCAAGTCCTAAATATAAGGCTGGAACAAATTACTGCCAGGCTGACTCTCACAAAGTTAAGGGAACTGAGGTCCGTTTTAGGCTGAGACTACCACTCCCGACGAGCCCCGCGGCCCGCCCGTGACCAGGGCCGCCGGAACTACATCTCCCGGCGTGCTTTGGGCGCACGCGTGGCCGGTTACAGAGAAAACCACATCTCCCGGCATGCCGCGGGGAGGGAGGAAGGCCTCCCCCAGCTCTCCCGGCCTCCCGGAGTCGGTCGGGTCGCACCTGGAAGCCCATGGAGGTTACCCGGGACGCAGGGGCTCCCGAACCTGGCGAAGTCCGGGCTCTGAAGCCATGTCTGCTGCGCGGCAACCGCAGCCGGGAACAGCACGGCGTGGCGGCCTCCTGCCTGGAGGAGCTGAGGAGCAAGGGTTGGCACGCGCCTGGGCCGGGGGCTGGGGGAGCCGGGGCGGGGTGAGAACGTCGGGCGGGGTCGGGAGAGGCGGTTTGCGGAGCGTGGAATTCGGACCGAGCCCTGGGAAGCTGCCCAGAATGACTCACGGGGTTATAACGCTTTACAGGTTTCGAAGCGTTTAACAGTAGTTTACAGGCGTTGTGACTTTATGCCTTGATGGTGGAAAAGTAGGCGGGTAGCAAGAGTCAAATGAAGACCGACTCGGCTCCGGTGTCTGGCCTAAAATCACCCAGACTTCAGACTAACCCTAGCCCAGGGTAGCCCTGCCACTCCCGCTCACGGCCGGGGCGGGGTTCCACCATCAGCTCTGGCAGGTCCCTGAGGTAAATGGGGAGCTGCTTCCGACCGATCTGGAGGTCCAGACCGAAAAAAAAAAAGAACCGTGTTGTGGATGACTGAGCTGGCAGAAATTCTGAGTCCTGAGCCCTGACCCTATACTGTTTCTAGCCGCTTGACCTTGCACTTAGCATCTCTGCACTCTGTTTTCTCATCCACAGAGAGAGTAGCCTTGCGTCATGAAACTTTTGGAACTCTCAAATAAGATGAAATATTCAAATGATTTACATGTTATTAGCCCGTAGCAACAAATGGTTTATCCACACAAGTTAAATGTTCGTGTCAGCACCAGGCAGGTAGTCAATGTGTGCATGTGTTAGCGTGAACAGTGAGTGCTTCCTCTCAGCATCATTTAAACCCCAACAGATAATCATATAGAAGTGTCTCAGAGACCCAGAAGCAGCCAAGTACTAAAAAGGCTTTGGTGAGGTGGATTTTGCCATACGTGTCCACCTGTTTTTTTTTCCTGGGCATTAGGTTAGTTTTATTGCCACTTCAGTGCATCAGCTGGATGTACGTGGCCCCGAGTCTTTTGGAGGTGCTTGTGTTCTGGAGGGCTTGGCCTGGTCAAGCTTGCACTTCTGTCTGGGTGGTAGACAACCCTGACCAATGATATTTATAGTCTCTGAGCTACTACTGCTTATTCCAGTCCCATTCGCATTTTAGGCATTGCCCTCACTAAATGGGATGGCATAGAGCTGCCCTGGAGAAAGCCTATTGCCCAGGGATAATAAAAATGAAGCTACTGATACAACCTGCTTCTGCTTTTCTATAGGTTAAAAAGGCTGCAAAGAAAGAACAAAAAGCATTTTCTTTTCTTTAAGACGGGTTCTTAACAAGGGGTCCATGAGCTTGAGTTGAAATTCAAAAAAACATTTTTCTTGTGGGGATGTGGTGGTGCAGGTGTGATATATTTTTTAAATAATGCACAGTATAGTGTGGACTTAGTAAGGGGTCTGTAGTTTTCACCTGCCTGACAAAGGGATCCATGGAACAAAAAAGATTAAGAAGCCCTGCTTTAAAATGACCACTGAATAAATGAATGAAAGATTTCTTGTTCACAAGAAATCAAGCCAGACTTTGGTGTAGTTTGTCATTCATTCAAGTAAAGTATCTCCTACATGTGTGTAGAATAGCTATAGGAAACTCATTTTCAGGAGCCAGACTGTGTGTTTAAATCTCAGCTCTGCCACTTAGCTATGTAACCTTGGCCAAGTTAGTTAACCTCGCTGACCCTTGGTTGTGTCATGTAAAATGGGAATAATGATAATAACAGTACTTATCTTGTAGGGTTATTATGAGGATTAAATACTGTATATGAAAAGAACTTAGGACAGTGCCAGGCACACAGGAAAGCTATATTTATTAGTGCTAATAGTTGTGGTTGTTATTGTAGTTATTATTTTTATTACATACCAGGAATTCTGCTAGACCCTGGGGGCATACATGTTGATAGTGCAAGGACAGATGTAATTTCCATATGGATATGAATTTGTTCTTTGCATCTGAGTTCTATGAAAGTCAATTCATCAGTTGCTGAATATTTTATCCTTCTCAGCCTGTGACATTCTGGCGATTGATAAGACCCTGGCACCAGTTACCCTTGTCCTGGCAGAGGATGGCACCATAGTGGATGATGATGATTACTTCCTGTGTCTACCATCCAATACTAAGTTTGTGGCATTGGCTGGTGATGAAAAGTGGGCATGCAACAATTCAGGTAAGAAATACTGGCAATATGTAAAATGACCTATGCTGTCTAGCATCCATCACGATTCATTTTACTGCACTGTCAACTGGTTGCTGATTGGCTTTTAAGCATTTATGCAGCAAACATTTACTGACCACCTTCTAAGTACCAGACACAGTGCTAAATATCCTGGACATGAAGATGAATGAGACATGGGCCTAGCTTCTGAAAACTCAGACATACAGCAACTAAAATGCATCATGGCAGCGAGATCAGTATTGCAGGCTGGAGTCTGGCTGCCTGAGTCTGAATCCTGGCTCTGCTGTTTACTAGCCATGTGACCTTGGCTTAACCTCTCAGTGCTTTACTGAGATAATAATTGTAGAACCAATTTCCTTGGGTTGTTGTAAGGATGATATAACACAAAATACATAAACTAGTGTTCCTCAACCTCAATACTGTTAACATTTGGGGCAGGATAATTCTTTGTCATAGAGGGCTGTCCTGTGCCTTATGGGATTCTTAGCAGCTCCCTTGGCCTCGATCAGATGCCGGGAGTACCCCAAACCCCCAAATTGTGACAACCAACAATGTCTCCAGACATTGCCAAATGTTGGAACCACTGATATAAAGTATTTAGATTTTACCTGGTGTGCAGTAAGGGCTCAATAAATGTTACCAATAACTGTCATCATCATCATCACGACTGCATATAAAGGGGACTAACATCAGTGATTGAAGGATCAAGGACTACAGAAATGTCTTGAGGAAAATCCCTATACCTCTAAATTGAGGAAATAACCCTTCAGCAGTGGTTATGCCAGCCACTTTGTACTCGATTAGGCCCGAAGGACAGTAAACAATGACTATAGCTCCCCCAATTAGGAAAAGGAACAAACCCCAAGCCTGGGAGATGTTTGGGTGAGAATGGATGTCTTTATGTACAAAAATGGAACACACCCATACACACACAAAAACCAGCCAAAGGGGAAATATGGTAGGGTCCTGGGTGTGCGTGACTGTGCTTTGGGTTTAGTGGCTCCTGGCCACAGAATAATACAGAGCATTTCACACAAATGAGTGGAAGATTGAAGAAGAGGGAAAACCAAGGTCCTAGATAGGGATTGGTTTTCCTGTGAATCCTGAAGAAAAGATGCTTCTGAAATTATTCTCCATGGTCAGTCAGAAGAATGTGTAGACACCCTCAAGAGCTCTGTGTGTATTGGGGCACAGGGGCCAGGTGGTGAAAGCAGCACCTTGGGTCCCTGTGACTGACCGGCATTTTTTCCCATATATCAGATGGAGGTACAGCATGGATTTCCCAGGAATCCTTTGATGTTGATGAAACAGACAGCGGGGCAGGGTCGAAGTGGAAGAATGTGGCCAGGCAGCTGAAGAAAGATCTATCTAGCATCATCCTGCTCTCGGAGGAGGACCTCCAAGTACGCCTCCTTAGCCCAAGCAATGCTCGTGCAACCTCTGCAACTCCCAGCACCTTCCAGGCTTCCAGGCATCCAGACACAACAATTTCATATTTCTTAATTCTTAATTTTTAATAATTCCTAAATTACAACTAAAATTCTTCATTTTATAGTTATTCCACCTAGAGTAGTAATTCTTCAGGCCTCACCCTGCATCAGAATCAGCTGTGGAGATTTTTAAACTACAGATGCCCAGGCCTACCCTAGCCCTAATTAGGGGTCAAGGGTATACTGCTTAAGAATGTGAAATGGATAATGGAGTTGGAGTAGCTGGATTCAAATCCAAACTCCATCAATATGACTTTGAGCCAATAACTTAACTTCTCTTCTTGCATTTCTTCTTCAGTAAAATCAGGATAAAAATAGTATGTGTTAATTCAAAAATATTCATTGAGCCCCCGCCCTGCGCCTGGCATGGTTCTGTATGATGGGGTGGTGAGCAAGCCAGACACAGCCCCCGCTCTCCCAGAACTTATGTACTGGTGAGAGGAGGGAGACAGCAAACAAGAAAGGCGGGTAAGGTGATATGCAGAGCGACGGGCAGGCCTATTCCAGGTTGGGAGGCCAAGGAAGGCCTCTGTGAGGATGTGACTTTGGTTACCTTTTTTTTTTTTTTTTTTAATAATTTTATTTTATTTATTTATTTTTTTTTTTCCGGGAGGTCCCGGGGATCGAACCCAGGTCCCTCCATATGGGAGACGGACGCCCAACCGTTTGAGCCACATCCGTCCCCCACTTTGGTTACCTTTTAAGTTTATATCTTATTTTTTGAGAAAGTAGTAGGAATACATTTACATGTATTTACAGGTAGCCAAAAAGTAGAAATACAGATAGCCAAAAATTGGAAAAACCCAACTGTCTGTCAACAGGTGAATGAATAAGCGAACTGTGGTATAGCCATAGAAAGGATTATTATTCAGCCATAAAAAGGGGTGAGTACTGATACATGCTACACATGGATGAACCTAGAAGACATGCTGAATAAAAGAAGCCACATAGAAAAGGCCACATCTTTTATGATTGCATTTATTTGACATGGCCAGAAGAGGCACATCCGTAGAGACAGAAAGTAGATTAGTGGCTGCAGAGGCTGGGGATGTTGGGAAGAAATGGGGAGTGACTACTTAATAAGTGTGGAGTTTTGGGGGGGGGGCTCTGAAAATGTTATAAAATTGATTGTGGTCATGGTTACACAACTCTATACAGTAAAAAAAAAACATTTCATGTGGGTTAATTGTTTGATATGTGAATTATATCTCAACAGAGCTGTTACAGATTTTTAAAAGGAATATATAGGAAATGTCTGGCTTCTGCCTGTACCCTGTTCTCCCTTCCTAGAAACAATTGATCATTTTCCCATTCCAGAGATATCTTATATACAAGCAAATACATATTTTCTCCTCCCCCCCTTTTTTACACAAATGGGAGCTTGCTTACTCTAGTGTTTGTTATTGTTATTGTTTTGTTTTAAGAAACCATTAGAGATTATTCTAGTTCAGAAATATGAAAGTCTCCCTCATTTTTCCCACTGCATGGAATTCCACTTATTGGAGGGACCATGATTTATTTAATGAGTGCCCTCACACACACATTGATGCAGATCTGGGTTATCAGTTTTGCTATTCCAAACTGTGCTGCAAAAAACTTATACCAATATCATTGTGTTCACATGTTCATCTGTAGAATAAATTCATAGAAGTGTAATTGCTGGGAAACGGATTGTGGCTCAAGAGGTTCGGCGTCCGTCTACCATATGGAGAGACCGGGGTTCGATCCCCGGTACCTCCTGTTAAAAACAAATAAATAAATAAATAAAATAAAATAAAAAAAGAAGTGTAATTGCTGAATGAAAGGAATGTGCATTTGATAAATAATGCCAGGAGATGATTAAACTCCTGAGAGCTGAAGTACAAGGAGGCACTAACCATGCATGGAAAGACTGAGGCCAGGGTATTTGGGTGGGTGGAGGCTCAAGAGCAAGCTTGTTTTCTCCATCCCAACAGACTAGCATATTATGATAAACCCTTAGGGACATCAGAATACAAACGAGTTTGTCAGAGCCCTTCCTGACAGCCAGGTTCCATAAGCGAAGCTGGAAAAGAGATTAAGGCGCTGGCCACGTGGCCAATGCAGGCAAGGCACCACCTGCCTTTACAGGGACCGAGGGCCGTGAGGGCAGATGCGAGGACGGAGAGAGCCCAAATGTACAGGGTTGGGAAGATTAGGACAAAGCCTGATGGTGGTTCTTGGGAGTTGCTAAGCTGTCTTATCTCATTTTCCTCATCTATAATACAGGTAATATTAGTACCTATCATTATGATAATGTCTGAACCTCTTGAATTTTGACCCTTTTGAATGTATTAATATTACCAGTTTAAAAATTGAAAGTAAAAAAGTTGCCTCCTCAAAGAGACCTTACCCTGTCTAGAGTTGCCCTCCCCATAACTTTCTAAGAGTCCTTCGTGCATTTTCTCATTAGTACATATCAATCAAGAAATGAAAGCTGTTATCATGGCTTTTCTTTTTTTTTTTTTAAATAATTCCCTGCCCCCACCTCCCTTCCCCTCCTTCCCCCCCCCCCCCATGGTTCCCTCCTCTCTCTGCTTGTTGTGTCTGCACATTTTCTTTAGGAAGCACAGGGACCAAACCCGGGACCTCCCATGTGGGAGGCAGGTGCCCAACTTCTTGAGCCACATCCGCTCGCCTATCGTAGCTTTTTTTTTTTGAAAGATTTATTTCTCCCCCTGCCCCCTCATTGTTTTTTGCACTCGCTGTCTGCTCTCTATGTGTTCTTCTGTGCTTGTCTTCTCTTTAGGTGGCACCGGGAACCGATCCTGGGACCTTCCGGAGTGGGAGAGAGGCGCTCAATCACTTGTACCACCTCAGCTCCCTGGTCTGCTGCATCTCTTATTGTCTCTCCTCTGTGTCTCTTTTTGTTGCATCATCTTGCTGTGCCAGCTCTCCACGCAGGCCAGCACTCCGCATGGGCCAGCTTGCGGCACAGGCCAGCTTGCTTTTCACCAGGAGGCCCTGGGAATCGAACCCTGGACCTCCTATATGGTAGACAGGAGCCCAATCGTTTGACCCACATCCGTTTCCCTATCATGGCTTTTTGATAGCTCCATAGTGATTCTAATATGCAGCTGAATTTAGAACCACTGCTCAAAAGTTTCAATACTTGATCTTTCTCTTATAAAGACTTTTTAATCTAATACTGTATAAGAATAAAGATTGAGCCTTTCACAAATTATTATCCTAGCAGATTTAGGATATAACAAACAAGTTTTCCTCAAGTCACAGACTGAGCATGTTTTTTAAAAGCTGAGTATAGGTTACGTTTTAAAAATAGACTTTTAAAATGCTTTACAATCTTAAGTTTTCTATATGACCGTATATAATAAAAAATGTTTAAGGTTAAAATCATTAGAGGAACTTTTGGAGGAATCAACATCATATTGATTAATTGTATAAAAGATCATAGACATCCTCCTCCTTTAGATCTTGTACAACTGGATTTTTTAATGTCAGTTTGTTTTTAATAAGACACTGAGGCATTTTTCCTCTAATTTTTTACCAAAGGAAAATGAGAAAAATTACATACCTCTTGTCTTGATTCTCAGCCAGCCATATTAGGTAACTTTGGGAAATAGATGAAATGAGTCTCTGAAATTACCTTTTTAGAGTCTGAATTTGTTTGTTAGATGCTCGTCGATGTTCCGTGCTCAGACCTGGCTCAGGAGTTGTGCCAAAGTCATGTCACAGTCCAGGGTCTCCAGAACACTCTCCAGCAGGTGCTGGACCAGAGAGAGGAAGCCCGGCAGTCCAAACAGCTCCTGGAGCTTTATCTGCAGGTTTTGGAGAAGGAGGGCAGCACCTTATCAAAACAGAAAGGTAGGATTCCGGTGGGGGGTGGTTACCCGAGAACCCAATGCCCATAGAGCACTTCCCTGGAAAGAACAAAATGTTTATAATGCATGCAGAAACTCTGAGGCCACAGCTGCTGGGATTTTGAAATGGCATGTTTATCTCCCACCCGACTGATTGCTCCAGGTGGTTTTATAGCTGTGTGATTACACAGTGTGATAATCTCCATCTCACATCTGCTTTGCAGAATCCCAATCCGGAGCCGGGTTCAGTGAAGACATGGATGTGGTTGACACAAGTACTAGCAGAGAGATGTCCTCCAAAATTGCACTTAGAAACCAGATCCTTACTGCACTGAAGGAGAAGCCTGCCGCAGAGCTGACTTTATCTAGTCAAGACTTGGAGGTGGGCGAGAACCAGGGACCCTGAAGTCCAGAAAATAACTTGTTATAGAGCTGTGGCATTGCTGGGCTTGCATGTGTAGGATTTTGCTGGGCATGCATGTGTGGGATTTTTTTCCACCTCAGCTGACCCTGAATCATAGCTACCAATTTGCCAGAGCCCTTCTTTGTCAGAGCACTTACATCTCATTTAATCTAAATCAAATGGCTTTAAAAGTGGGTGCACTTCCTCAGATCACCAAACATGATTCTCTGGTCCAAGGTCAGCATTAGAATGACTAAGCCTGACAGGGAGGAATAGCTGGGCCCAGCCTTCTGCGATGGCTTCCAGTTCTATCAGTGGTTGAAGAAGACCCACAGTCAATCCGAGGCGTGTTAAACATCACGGGACAAGGCCAACTGCTCCTCAGCTCCTCGAGCGGATCATCTGTGCTGGCTCTCTGTGTCCACAGAGCTAGAAACATGATGAAAGGAGCCCATCAGGGTGGGTGCCCCTTCTTAATCTTGTCCTTTTCCCGGCCCCCAGTACCTTCCTCTTGTAGATAAAAGGGAAGGAAACTATGTTGATTTGAACCTGGCTGAATTTCCTGTAGGTGGGGCTTCTAGTTGCTCTCAGTAAACTTTTTTCCCAAAGATCCTTTCCTATGGGTGTTGTATGTTAAGAAAAAGTGCAGAACAATTTAACGTGAAACAAACTGGGTGGCATCATTTCAGCATAAAGACATAGCATACGTTGCTACGGCCGCATCCTGCTTGTCTAAAGAAAACGTTAGAGCAGCAGATACGGGTAGCAGAGGTCATCAACGATTCTTATTCTTGCTGCAGTTGGTTACCAAGGAAGACCCCAAAACACTGGCTGTTGCTTTGAACTGGGACATAAAGAAGACTGAGAGTGTCCAGCAAGCCTGTAGCCAGGAGCTTACCCTGCGCCTCCAGCAAATCCAGAGCTTGTGCTCCCTTAGGAGTATTTCAGCCAGGAAGAATTCACTCCCTGAAGAACTGCAGAATCCTAAACGAGCCAAACCAGACCCCACATAGCTCCAGCCAGAAGCTTGTCAAGGATGCTCTGCGGGGAGGCGGCTGTGGCTCAATCAGTGGGGCTCCCGTTTACCATATGGGAGGGCAGGCCCGCCCGCACGGTGTGGTTGGCTGGCCCGGCGAGCATGGGCAGCAAGGGGGGGATAAATGAATAAATAAATAAAATCTTAAAAAAAAAAAAAAAAAAAGGATGCTCTGCGGCCTTGCCTTGTATTAAGTCAGTCCCGTCACCCTGACCATTTTGCCTACCCACGCCCTACTCTGTACTCTGCTCCAGGAGCGTTCTCCTGGACAGGCTGACAGCTGACTTCAGGCCCCCTCCAGAAGAGTGGGTACTCACCTCCACATCTGCCTTTCCCCCATTTTGAATCGTATATCCGCACTGACAGTAATCCATGCTCCGTCATTAATTACCTGTTCTTATGCTCTCTGTTTAAAAGTAATTGTGAGAGACCATAAAAAGAAATCATCATATTTTGGACCCACTATCCTTGTTCTAAAGATAGAACTGCAGAATTTTAAACACAAATAATGGTAGAGAAGGTGACATAAACGAGTGTTGATTACGCTGCAAACTTGTTTCTAAAGTTAATGACTTTTCTTGTTCGTTTTAAGGCGCATACTAAGTTTGCAGACCATTGGGACATGCAGAGCGTGAAATTCACCATTTCTAATATCTAATTCAGTATCGTGGAATTATATCTTATGACTGTGAAACTCTCTTTTCTGTTTTCTAATATGTTTTCTCGGTGGGGGGCATAAAAGATCATTAAATACATTTCCATGCAGTTTGACTCCAAGTCTCTCTGGGTTGAAGGCAGAGCACTTCTGGTTTATATACCTCCTGTTTCTGTACAAACTTGTTCTCTGGGTTTTGTAATCTACAGTACAGTCAGCTTGCAGGGAAAAGATGATTTGTTATTATTGACTTATTTAACTTTTTTTTTTTTAATTTAAGCATGCTTAGAGGAAAATAGGATGCTATTAAGAGATACTTTGGCTAGTTATTAGGTAAAGAAATATAACAGTAAATCTTGGGGAGAAGGGGGGGTATGGAAACAACAGAGCCAAAGAACCATGTCCTCTGCTCTTCAAGGAGAACTCAGATCTAATCTGTCTCCTTTTACTAATGCCTTACACCATTGGTTCTCACTTTATTAACTTCGTTTCCTCTTTAACAGTGTATTTTGTAATGCCTCCTTACTTAGCCTTAAATGAAATCCATAGTTGATAAGCTACCTACTAACACTTTGAAAAGCACTGACATGATACCCCATGTATAATAGTATAGAAGAAGCAAAAGGAAAATAATTTCCAGTAAAATGACACGCATCTCAGCATCTCACTGTCTGGGCCTGCCTCTACCAGAAGGCACAGTGAAGCTGCCTAATGCTTGTACACATACGTTGAATTACTGTGAACTTGACTGATGCAGACTGGCATGGGGGTGCAGTGATTGTCAACTCAGATACGACAAGCAGCATTACTCTTGGTAATGGGGTTTTCCAAAATGGTAAAATTCTGGACAAAGTAACATATCTTTCCTTGATTTACAAGGTAGTTTCATTTCTAGAAAACCCAAGGTACATTGAAACTGGAAAAAGAAAAACAACTTTGTGTTGATACGTAGAACAGAATTAGGTTTTGAACAGGTTTTGTTTTTGTTTTTGTTTTTTTTGAGGTATCGGGGACTGGGGATTGAACCTGGGACCTCGTATATGGGAAGCCGGCATTCAACTGCTGAGCCACATCGGCTTCCTTGAGTTGGTTTTTTCGTTTGTTTGCTTGTTTTTGTTTTTTCAGGAGGCACCAGGAACTGAACCTGAGACCTCCCATGTGGGAGGCAGACACTCAACCACTTGAGCCACATCTGCTCCCTGAACAGGTTTTTTGGGTTTTTATTTGTTTATCTACATGAATGTCCAAAATGAAATTCAAAAGTCATGTGGAATATGGGATCCTTCACTATGTGAGACTGGCCCAGGCACTGGGGGGAAATGCCATCCCAACCCTACCCGTTGAATGCCAGCCATGGCTCCAGTCTTTGAAATGACAGAAGACAGCCCCATGTGTTTTCAGAATTCACCTGGAGGGCAGTGATGTTCCTCCAAGGACTAAGGGCAGTTTGCACTCAACTATGTGCCAGCCCCCGTCACCATGGCGCCTCCCCAAACCATGTAAGTGAAGCAGGGCAGGCCTTGTCACTGCTTATGCAGGTGAAGAGTTGAATTAGAGGCCAGGACCCAAAGGCAGGGCTGGTTCTAATTCTACTGTTCCATATTTTCCTCTGAGCGCCACACGCCCTCTCTATTCTGCATCTTGGTCTCTGGTTTGGTCATACCAGTGTAATAAGCTGGTGTCAACACCAACTGAAAAAGACCTAATATTATCAAAAGACTTCTAACCGCCGTTGTCATGCTGGTGGTATAAGAGCGGTAGATGCGCCTCAGTAAACCCTGTCTAGTCAGAATAGGAGCAAAGGAGCCCCGGATTCCAGAAGTTTAAAGTGGTATCTTTCCTTGCTAATGTATTGACACCTCCATCTTTGCCCTACTGAATTAAAGACATTTTCTTAACTTGTTTCTGTTGGCTCTAATGTAGTAGAGCTTTAGTTGACTGGACCAGGTATTAGTATTGGTGGTTTTCCACACCTGATGAAACAAATCCATCAAGCATCTCAACCGCATTCGAAATGGGAAAAGTACAATGGATTTTGGAGTGAGGCAGGCTTGTACGGAGTCTAAATTCTTAGACCTTAGTTTCAGCAAAAGCCAGGTTAGCCTAGTGCCCCACCGTTGAAAGGATTACATGAAGGAAGAGAACATGGTAGAATATAAGAGTGGTTCCTTTTCACCTCCCCAAGGGCAGAGATGGGGGGCAGGAGCAAAGGAGGCAGTGCTCCCAGGCCCCAGTCCTGAGTCGGTAGACCAGGGGCTCTTAACAAGGGCTCCGTGAGCTTGAATTGAAATTCAGAAAAAAACCTTCTTGTGGGGAAGTGTTGGTGCGGGTGTGATGTATTTATTAAATAACACACTGTCCCCACAATAAAAAATAAATAAAATAAAATAAAAAAACCCACAATAAAAAATAAATTTTAAAAATAAATAAATAACACACTGTGTAGTGTGGACTTCGTAAGGGGTCTGTGGTTTTCACCTGACTGGCAAAGGGGTCCATGGAACAAGAAAGGTGAAGAAGCCCTGCTATAGACCTGAGCCTGCCAGCCAGCCCAGATGCCGAGTGGGAGAGTCGCAAGCCCATCCTGGGGCCCCTGAGACCATCTGCCTTCCCTGCACCGCTGTGCTCTAGGCGCCCAGAATAGAAACAGCAGCACAGCAGTGTCTAAGAATAGGCGCTGGAGAGGGGGGCTTGCCTGCTCTCACAGGAGGGGAGAAACCGTCAAGGAAAGCAGCTGAGACTAATGGCTCTACATTAGCCATATTCCATTCTTTCAACGGAAGTCAAATGTCGGTCCCCATTAGGCAACTGGCTTTGACAGGAGCTGTGCTAATTACCACTTACCAACATTTAATTTCTGGGTAAAAGTAAAAAGAAAAAAACTAATGGATTTTTCATTTTCCAGAGAGAGAGGAATAAAATAATAGTAGTCTGTCAAAAAACAAAAACACTGCATTAATTACAAGAATTAATGTGCCTTTACTAACCAGTTTAGCTGTTTAATTTCCTAATTACCTATTCAAATTTGTTTTTGCCTTCAGAGTTTTTCTCATTTGTAAGGTTTTGTCTCAAATTATTTTGACTGTATCTTCTATTACTTCAGGATTTTAAGGGCCTTGAAATGATCTAGTCAGAAAACACACCTACTGCCTGAATCCCCTCCACAGCTCTGACAAGCGTGATTCTCAAGCCTGTTTGCAAATCTCCAATGAGGACAGACAGACTCCCCAGGTCCCTTGCAATTTCAGATTGCAGAACCCCAAAGTTGTCTATTTACTAGAACTAGATGAGACAACACTTGTGCAATTACAAAGAGGTGAGCCAACAGAATCATCATAGATAATAGATATTTTCAGTTTTTCAATACCATGTTACGAGAATTAACACCACAAACATTCCAGCTTTTTCTCCAGCTTATAATTATTTTAATAAGACAGGACATGTATTTTTTATCACTTAACTGTAATAATAAATGCAAATTGAAAGGATAAATTAGAATTTTTATTAGGTTTATGAGAAGCAAGAAATAACAGGTTGCCCAGCTGTCCTTTTCCTCTTCTAGTCTAAAAGCAAGAAAAGTTCCTTCTTTTTAATTCTTGCATGATTTTTCTTTTAATGAAATACTCAGAATGGAATCCACATCTCCACTGAAGAGGCTATTATTAAAACATGGGTCGGGGAGCAGATGTGGTTCAAGAAATCGAACACCTGCTTCCCACATAGGAAGTCCCGGTGCCTCCTAAAAAACAAAAACAAACAAGCAAACAAAACGAAAAAACCAACTCAGGGTAGCTGATGTGGCTCAGTGGTTGAGCACTGGCTTCCCATATACAAGGTCCTGGTTCATTCCCTGGCCCTGGTACCTCAGAAAAAAAAAAGGTGAGGGGAGCAGATGTGGCTTAAGCGGTTGAACACCTGCTTCCCACACGGAAGGTCCCGGGTTCGGTTCCAGGTGCCTCCTAAAAACAAACAACAAGCAAACAAACGGAAAAAAAAAAAACAACTCAGGAGCCGATGTAGCTCAGTAGTTGAATGCCAGCTTCCCACATACAAGATCCCGGGTTCAATCCCTGGCCCGGGAAACTCAAAAAAAAAAAAAAAAAAGGGTTCTCCCTTCTGCTTAAATCAAGTTGCTAAGAATCACTAGCCTGAGTTTCCTCAAGCCTGGAGTAGCTTGAGGTCAGCCCTGAAATCTATGAATGGATTTCTTTCAGAAATGCTTATGTCATACTCAATTCTTCCTCAGCAGTCAAGGATACCAAATACTGGAAATAAAAGCAGAATGAACTCAAAGTCATAGTTTCTAATGGCCCAGATCTACAAACTTGACTATGCTGAACAACATAAGAGGCATAGTTTAAGAAAAGCCAGCCCAAAACCTGATGGCAGGAAATTACCACTGTATGCTAATTTATTAATCGCGAAGCAGATTACTCTAACATACAGCTGGTGCCAGTCAGCATTTCACCCAAGTCTCCTGCATGACAGTGGGCTTAGGCCTGACCTTGCAGCAGTGATGATATAGCTTCGTCAGCCTTCAATATTTTTTAGTTAAAAGTTAAAGTCCCCCAGCTTAAGGACTGTGTGGGTAGGACCCCCGATCTAGGCTGAAAAGACAAAGTACAGCTTTTCATCTAGAAAAACCTTCCAAGACCACATGCAGAGGGTCGGCTGGCTTTCGGGCAGGCCCCTTCCAGCAGTGCACCGACCCAGTTACTGGTCTCTCGAAGCTGCTGTGTTTGGAACTGTGCATGCTATTAAGGCTCTTCCATCACATTATACTTTATTCGGCGGGTAATTACGAATATGAGCTCAGCCTGCCGAAAACAGAGTGGTCAGCGGTCCTACTCAGTGAGTCTGCTCCCCTGGTACCCAGAGCAGAGAAGAATAGCGCAGTATACTCCAGCCAGTCCAGGCTGGTTTTTCCAGTATTAAGCCTTACCCTCGGAAATTTGCCATAATGCCAGGTATGAAACTCTAAGCTTGACCTTTAGCTTAGAAAAATTTTCACCCTGGAAACTTCCTCTAGAGTCTATGATTCAAGAGTCATAATCAATATGTATACTCAAGTGAGGGTTTCGGCACTAATGAGGGAGAATCAGAATTTGATAAGGGTTTTGAAACTGTACAACTTGCTGACTCCTAACTTCATTTGGGCAGTCTGAAATCCTGGTCCCTGGGGATTGACGGTAGCTCTGCCATCACGTCCCAGTAAATGGAAGCATTTTCCCCTCGCCTAACCATTCTTCATTGTCCCCTCTGAAAATTGTGGTGGGAAGGAGAAGCTAATATAACAATTATACACATAATAAACATCCATTTGTCACCGAACCAAGTCCAGGTATCACAATGTTGGTTGTACTTTTATTAGAAGTTGATGCAAGCAGGCTACAGCTGGGCAGCAGCACTGTTCACCTTACTTGGTTTGAAATAATGTTTATAAGTAGACTTCATTCCTCACGGAGCAAAACTTGAAGCTATGATCCATGAAAATAATTGTAACAAATGAAGTAACTAACGAACAGCAGGTTTGGATGTTACTTTTACAAGCATGTCAACATGATGCTGTTGTTTGTGAATAGCATAACATTTGTTTTAAAATTAATTTTAGCTAAAACATGGGGAATAATCATTCTGCTTTTTGAGTACAATATTAAAAGAAAATTGCTTTTAATGTGAAAGGAATATTTTTAAAGTTAGATAATTTATATCAAAATAAACAAACTATTAATGATGTAGCCTTTAAGTCAAAGGACTTTAAGGCAAAGGCATAAAATTTTCTGAGCACCGTAATGAAAGTTGGAAGGAAAGCCCAATGGCTACCACTGAGGACAGTAGTGGAAAAATTACAAAAATCTTTATCAAAAATGTTTATCTTGGGCTCCAAATTACCGGAGAAGGGGGACGGATGTGGCTCAAATGGTTGGGCGTCCATCTCCCATATGGAGGGACCCAGGTTCGATCCCCAGGACCTCCTGGTAAAAAAAAAAAAAAAATTTCCCGAGAAATTGTCAGTATTGGGTATTATTGGAGCATAAACAACACCTTTAGAGAAGGCAACATGAATAAACAAAAACATTATTGCTGCATAATGAATTTTATTCAGGTCCATCATTCCACTCCTTTGAATAATCACGGTGGAGTTTCATTTGCAGGAGGAGGTGGTCTTCTAGAAGAAATTCTTGCAGGGCGTTTGATGGTGGCGTGCAGCCTGCTGCAGGGGCGGGCCTTCCTGCCGTCTGTCCACCTCCCTTGCTGACCATTGTGCTGACCGGGAGTCAAGAGGCTGTTTCTCTTTATTTCTGCCACTTCCTGCAGATGCCTTTAAAAAGAAGCTGATGACAAAGGAAAGAAAAAACAATCTGGCTCAGCCAGCATTAAAAGGTACTTCTTAAAGAGAAAAGATGCTCCAGAACCATAAAGCACATTTCCATTTTAATTTAAAGGATGAGAAAGTTAAGAGATTATCTTAAAGAAACTGCTCTGATTTGAGGAAAAGTTGCTAGTTCTCAAAGAAAAAAACTGCTTGTTTTGTCCATAAAGCTTTGTTGAGGTCCTCGATTAGAAGAGTTAAGGAAATCTTTTCCCCCTGACAAGGGGCTGACTACCCAGGAGGCCCCGAGGTAGATGGGGCTAATTTAGCTTGTTTTGCCATTTTTGGTCATAGTCCTGGAAGGCCACAAATTGCTCCTCGAGACAGATCAGATCTGAGATGTTAAATTCTGGTCTAGATTCCTTGGAAAGCTTCTAGGAGTAATCTGGTGATAAATGACCTGTCTGAAACTCATCTGGTAATTTCAGAGAAAAATCCATTTTTAATGGTCAAGTTTATGTACTCTTTCTTGGAACTTTTTCAAAACGTAAAAAAAAAGGGGGGGTAGGAATTAATCACCTCGTGAAGTCACAAATTCTCACAACAGAAAATGTAATGATGTCAATTAATCTGAGTCAGAGAGGACGTGTGCGTATATAAATTAAGGCTCTAGAAGGCTGGGATTGCGGCAGCCGCTCCGTGTCCAGTAGACTGGTGTGCAGGGCAACCCTGGAGCTGTAGGCGTTTCTAACAGACTTCTCAGGCGGGACAACTGGAGCAGGCTCTGAAACAGGGCGTCACAGAAGCATGGGGACGGAACATAGTACAGCCCTGCATCCTATCTTGTCAACTGCACCACATGCCTACATCCACATTTGGCCATAGAGATGCCGGTGCATTCCCAGGCACAGCCAAATATGTTGAAGAAAGAGACAGACAGTGGGATGGGTTGGAACTGAGCCAGGGTAATGACCTCACCCTGCTGTCTCTGCGGTGTTGGTGGCCGAGGCCTGGGAGAGCAGCAGAAGCAGGAGGCAGGTGGCGGCAGCACCTCTCCAGCTCTACAGCTGCTCTGAAGTTTGTGTGTGTACTGGGTCTTTTTGGGGAGCTGGGGGGGAGATGTCCTGTTCAACCTCCAGCTGTTTTTAGGTATGTAGACCTGTCTCAAGACCATTCCCCTCTTAACTTACACTCAAGCAGTGACTCACAAGCCTGAGCAGTTAGTGCCCCAAAAGCACTTTGGGGTTGGATTTAACCCCTTAATTAAAGCCCCGGGTCTTCTCCTGTGTTTAGAGTGAATTTGCTCAATTTGGAATGCACGTGCACTTGCTTCTAAAGAAATTCTACTTCCTCATAATTCAGCTTACATCAAAAAGCTGTGAGAACAAAACCAAGTGACTTAAAACAATATAAAATCAACCTGGGATAAGGAACTTCCAACCTGAAATTGTGCCCATATAAAAGTCCAACTGAATGTGCTCTGGGCAGAAGGAAGCAATGAGGTCGCAGAGGGACACTGCCAGACAGCACTGGCTTAACGAAATTGCAGGTAAGGGCGGCCCTGAGGGGTCATCACTGTCCTCTGCCCAGGCCTTCTCAAGTTGTAACGTGCGTACGAGCCACTTCAGTATAGATGACACTGCAGATCCTGATGCAGCAGGTGCAGAGTAGGGGGACGGGGGTGAGAGTCTGCATTTCTAGCAAGTTCCCAGGCAATGCTGACCCCTTGGGTTAGCAAGACTCTAATGCAGCGTTTGCCACCTGCAGCTCCTAAGGACAGAAGCCAGCACTTCTTGAACTATAAGAGGAAACAGCATCACGTGTAGTGAGGATAGGTACTGCTTCATGTTCTGCGTCTGTGTCAGGTGCAAAACGCACACTGACCAGCTCCCCAGGGCCCTCCTCCCCTCCCCAGGCCAGCAGCCCCTGCTGGGGCCTCCACCACGCTGCCTCCCATCTTCTCCCCAGACAAGACAAAAGCCCAGACCCGCAAACACACTGGAGATGATGGAGATCCGAGGCAAAGCTCTCAACAGAAGTAAAGCAACCGAACAACTGACGGCCCTTTCCAGAAGCGAGGAATGACGTTTTCAGTTGTCCAAAGTCCTGATTCACATCCTTTCACAAGGGAAATTTCAATCTCCTTTCATTTCATCACCGGCTTTTAAAAATTAATATTTTAAGATTCTAAGTAAAATGAGCATGGCCTAATGACCCATGCCTTATACACATGCTATGTTGCTTAGGCCTTTTTTTCTGTACCAAAATAGTGTCTTTTTTGCCTATGATAATTCCAAGTAATGGCATTAAGAGTTTTTGAGGTATTCTTGCAAATGTGAAATCCATGGCAGCTCAGCCAGCCTTTTTATATGTGTGGCAGATTCTATTCAACGGGCTTATTAAGCACATTCTGAGCACCCAGCTTTTGTACAGAACTCGTGTGCCAACAGCATCCAGACCACCCAGGCTCTCGCAGAGCTGGTACGGCCTCGCAGAGGTGCAGGAGACATGCACAACAAACGAAAGAGGTGAGTCGTCATCGGTGTCAGCGAGGAGTGCGGGCTGCAGGGCAGGACAGGCTTCATCTTCTCTCATCAGCTGTTTTCAAGGAGGTGGCAACACATCTTAGTTCTTAAAGGTGAGAAATCTAGACTAGAATCCTGGCTTTGCCATTTAATTAACCTTTCAGTAGCCTCAGTTTCCCCATCTATAAAACGGAGCTAACAGTACTAGAGTTGACGTGAGGACCAAGGGAGGTCACAAGAAGCCCTTAGCACAAGCAGAACAGGAATAGGCAGCTGACAAACATTAGGGATTAAGAAGATACCCTCAATTACTTACTCCCCTACAGTGTAAAAAGCAGCTTCTTAGTTTTAGGGTAGAAACACACTTAGAGCCACGTAGCCTAAGCAAGCTTCTACTGATCCCATGAGCACATCTTAGACCACAGGGTGCAAGTGCTCACGGGAACTTCCCACATCCAGGCGCTCCACAAGGTGCTGAGCCATCACTGTGCAGCACCCCAAGGCTGCCCTCGTGAGGCTGAAAAGCTACTATTTTATGCAATAGTGTTTCTGAAAAGATGCGCAATGGGAACTTGGAATAAAAGGAACTTAGAACTCAATTATTTTGAAAAACAAAGATTGCTTATTCTAGGTGGCACAATTAGAACCTGAACAGACATTATAAGGTGGGAGATTTTTCTCTCTATACAGAAGAATCTTGTAACAATTAGTGTCCAATAATGGAAAGGGCTGTCTGTCCCCAGTGTGGTAGTGGGCTCTCCATCCCTGGAAGGGTTAAAAGAGCCTGGGAACCACGTCAGGAATGCTTCCTGTGCTGGTGGGGAAGCTGGACTGAGTACCTGAAAGGGCTTTTCACAGATTCTCTAATTCAGGAAAGGGAACTGGCATGTCCCAATGAACCTTCCCGGACATCTGGGTTTTCAGGTCTGAGCAGTGGGCAAGCTGAGTGTAGACCTCTCCCGGTGTAGTCCAGCTGCTGCTACATAGAGAAGGGGACTTTGAAACTGCCCTGACTCCAGTAAATGTCAGCGTTAAAAAATTAACTCAGTATCTTTTATTTCAAGCTTTTAACTGTTGTAATTAGGAAGACAAGAATTGTTTTAAATGTAAATTGTACCAAATTCTTTGTTAACAGGCATATTTATTTCAAAAACATCAGCTACTTCCTATGTTTAATCATCTGCAGGGCTAGTGAAAGCTCAGATGAGCTTACAGGACTCAGGAAGTAAGCCCATGAAAAAGACCCCTCATCCTCTAGAACTCCTTTTTGCCATTTAACACTGTATTCATTTCCCAGGGCTGCTGTACCAAAGTACTACAAACTGAGCGGCATAAAACAACAGAAATTTATTCTCCAACAATTCTGGAGGCCAGAAGTCCAAAAATCTAGGTGTGGACAAAGTTGTGCTCCTCCAGAAGGTTCTGAAGGAGCATCTTTCCTTGCCTCTTCCTAGCTTCTGGTAGTTGTCAGCAATCCTGGGCCTGTAGACGCATCACTCTTGTCTCTGCCTCCATTGCCACAAGGTCTTCCCCCACATGTCTGTCTGTCTGTGTCCAAATTCCCCTCTTCTTATAAGGACACCAGTCATTAGATCAGGCCCCGTTCTAATTTACCCTGACCTCATCCTAACTTCATTGTATCAGCAAAGATCCTACTTCCAAACAAGGGCCCATTCTGAGGTACTGGGGATTAGGATTTCCATGCATCTCTTTGGGGGTCGCAATTCACTTGTGACCATAATAGTCACTAAAGAAGGAATTGTAAAAGATGATCGACAGAGTAAACTAGAACCTCAGAACGTGTGGCAGATATAAGGCAGTTCATAAGAACATGCAAGCAAAGGCAGCTATTCCTTACAAAGTCTGACCATCCCTGGATTATAATCCCTGAAAACTGTTGTAAAACCACTTGTTCAAAATATAAACAGGCCACACATAAATGTGCCAAATAAACCAAAAGATTATATGAAAATCAAGTCGATTTTCTCGTTTGGTTGAAGAACTTCATGTCAAAAGACTCATGCCAATCAGGGGGTGCCCTCTACAACCCTCCAGCCAGGAGACAGACACCCCCAGCCCACACAGGTTCCCCATGTCTAGTCACATGTATACTGAGTTTCGAGAGCTATAGAAATCTATAAAAATAAGAAGTATAATAAAATCTTCTAACCATTTCCTTTTATTGTCACATACAACCTCACTGGGAAGCATTTTTAACTCTATTTCACTGATAAGAGTCCAAAGTTTCAGAAAGTCCAACAGTTCTAGAGTTGCAAGACCAGGATGCAAATCTAGATCTGTGTGACCTTTGGAAAGCCCGCTGGTATCTACTTCATACATTCTTCTTGAGGAACAGTTTAAAGAGAGCTTATCTGAAAATGAAACTAACATATGGCTCTTTGGCTGAAGTGTACAATAAGGCTGGAAGAATGTACGATCCTTTTTTCCTTCAGTTTTGGGACACACTGCTGCTATAATTATCTGAGATCTGATTAGTTATTTGTACAGCCTGAAGCCACTATGCTTGAATTCAGTGCTTTCCTATGTCCACAGCTTAGCATCTGCCTGGGAGAGTCTGACTTCAGGGTGTCTTTTACTGATCAGACTTGGACATGGACAGTGTAAATTCTATCCAAAATGCATGTCTTTTGCTCTCTCACTCACTCTAGGGTCAGCCCCTGGATGTGAATAGTTCCTCTACTGATCAACAGCCTGACAACCCTGGGCAGCTGAGCTGGTTAACTTCTTCAGGCTTCACTCTCCTCATGTGTAAAATAGCAATAATCAGATCTACCCTGCTAGAGCTGTGAAGACTCAGTTGGGTGATAAATGGAGTACCCAGGGCAGTATGCAGCACACAGGAAGAGTTCCATGGATGCTTGTCCCTTTTCCCTCCTCCTCTTGCCCCATGAGGGGAAAGGTATACACTGGAGCTCGAAGAAACACCAAAGAGAAGAGAAGGTAACAGGACTGGGGCTCTTGGCAGCATGGTACACAAACTAAAACAGGACAAAATACTAAAGTGTCTGGAGTAATAGCCCTGGATTTTCCTCTCAAGCAAAACTTCTGCCCACTAGAACCATAGTTTAATTACAAAATAGCCATAGAGGGAGCAGATGTGGCTCAAGTGGTTGAACCCATGCTTCCCACATGGGAGGTCCTGGGTTTGGTTCCCCGTGCCTCCTGAAAAAAAAAAACAAAAATAGGAACAAGCAAAACAAATGAGAAAACCAACTCTGGGAAGCCAACGTGGCTCAGTGGTTAAGTGCTAGCTTCCCACATACAAGGTTCAATCCCCAGCCCCTCGTAACTCAAAAAATATATAAAATAGACACAGAAAAGTCACATACAGTGTGTTACTAGAAAAAATCACCTCTGAAAAGTAAAAGACCATTTCTAAACACCCACATTTTTAACTTATAATGACAGGTGACATGGGTTTAAAAATAAAACCAGAAGAGAAAAATAAATACAGCTTCGTTCACCTATTTTTCAGGGACTGTCATTTAGCCTAGAAAATTATGTAAATGAGTAACTATGAATTTTTTCTTGAAAGAGCTGGCCATGTTTAACTGCTAACAGAATTTTATTAATTCCAATATATATAATTTCCAACATATACCATTCAAACACACTTGCTTAAGAGTTTCCAGTTCTCTTTTAAACTAGCTTTTGCAGCCAATGACTTAGAGAACACAACACAAAGTTCCTCGTGGCCTTTTCTTTCCCCTTCTTTTTTTTTTTTTTTTAAATCTTTACTTATCCCTCCAAAATTCCCTGTGTGGCAACATGCATTTCTGGATGGTTCTACCTGCTAAAAGCTGCTTTTCCAAACAGCAACAGAGTTTAATTCTCACTTTCTTCAACCCCAGCATCTGATGGCTCCCTTGAATCCTCTAGTTTCTTTTTCTTCTTTGCCTTTCGCTCTAGGTTATATTGAGTGATCTCTTCATTTTTCTCTGTGATATGTTTTAGCTACAAAAAATAAAAATAAAGAATTGTATTTTTACCTGGTTACAAAACTATTTTATTAATGTGAAAACAAAAACAAAACTATACCTTCCCCTAAGCACTCCCACTCAAACAATTTGGGTGGAAAAGCCTGGATTTTACATTTCTTTGAGTTAAATGCATCTTCAAAATTTTTCTGGAGAAAGGAATCAACTACAAAAATCAACTCACTGCTACTTACATATATCTTCCAACCGGTATACTGCAATATAAGAGCTCCTTCAGGAATCAAAAGAATTAAAATTTGGAATTCATAGAAGGCATGTCAATCACAAACATACTCTACAAATCACAAAAATAGTCAACACCCTTCCAAATTTACTTAACTAAAATTTATTGAGCAACTACTATGTACCAGATACTGGGGATAAAAGGTGCACAACAAGGTGCTTGCCCTCATGGGAGCCTTAGTCACATGCACAAAAATCAGTTGCAACTCTTTGGTAATGAGGTTGTGTCAGATGAAGAAAACAGAGTTCAAAATAAAAACAATATTCTGAAGTAGATAACTATGCAATAAGCAGATGACTTCCCAATTAACAGTCTAAGCTGACTATTAGGGGCTGAATCCTGTCCCCCACAAAGACATGTTCAAGTCCCAACCCTGGTCCTGTGGATGTGAACTCGTTTGTCAAGAGGATCTCTGAAGATGTTATTAGTCAAGGGGAGGCCAAACTGAATTGGAGACTTATAAGCAGAGAAAATTTGGACAAGAGAGAAGGAGACAGGCAAGAAGGAAGAAACAGATGGGGAGAGAGAGACTCCATGTGAAGAGTTATGGCTGCCAGCAAGCCATCACCAGAACCCTACCGAGTTCAGAGAAAGCATGGCCCTGCCAACACCTTGATTTTGGACCTCTAGCCTCCAACACTGAGACAATAAATTCCTGTCGTTTAAGCCAACCAGTCTGTGGTACTTTGTTATAGCACATCTGGCAAACCAAGACAAAAACTTGCAATGAATATTCCTTTGCAAAAGATAGAAACTGCTCAATGAAGCAACCAAGTAACAGTTTGATTATGTTATGACACTGCACAGAGTTGACAGAGAGAAATATCTTTTCCACTGATACACAGAACCATCATGCACCTTAACTATTTTACTTAGGAATATTATCCTTGGCCTTGACCTAAAACCTTAGAGAAAGGATATTAGAAGAGCCTAGGCAGACAAGAAAGCATGCTAGAAATAGCACTAGATTTCAGTTAGCGGCTAAGGCTAACTTACCAACTTAATCAGAGAGCTTTGTATTTAACTCTTGGAACTTATGCTTAACTTCAGTTGCCTCATCTATAAAATGGGACTAATCAGTTTTGGTATTAAAAACCCTCAACAGGGAGTGGATGTGGCTTAAGCAGTTGAGCTCCCGCCTCCTCCCACATGGGAGGTCCTCGGTTCAGTTCCTGGTGCCTACTGAAAAAACAAAACAAACAACAAGCAAAACAAATGAAAAAACCAACTCAGGGATGCTGATATGGCTCAGTGGTTGAGCGCCGGCTTACCACATCCGAGGTCCTGGGTTCAAGCCCTGGCCCCTAGTACCTAAAAACCACCACCAAAACCCTCAAAAATAGGGGGAAAAAAAAAAGACAACCCAATTACAAAATGGACAAAGGACTTGGATAGACATTTCTCCAAAGAAGAAATACAAATGGCCAATAAGCACATGAAAAGATGCTCAACATCATTAACCATGAGGAAAATGCAAATCAAAATCACAATGAGATATCACTTTACACCCACTAAGATGGCTATTACTTTTTTTTAATTAGTTTTTTTTTTTTTCAATTTTAAAGAAGCTTTAGATTACATAAATGTTACATAAAAAATATAGGGGATTCCCATATGCCCCATCCCCTCCCCGTTATTACTTTTTAAAAATGGGAAATAAGTATTGGCAAGGATGTGGAGAAATTGGAACCTTCAAAAATTGTTGGTGGGAATGTAAAACGGTCCTACCATTTTACATTCCTACGGAAAACAGTTTGGTGGTTCCTCAGAAAGTAAAACATAGAATTCTACTGCACAGAATTGAAAGCAGTAACTCAAACAGATACTTGTACTCCAATGTTCATAGCAGTATTATTCATATAATAGCCAAGAGGCGGAGACAACCTAAGTGTCCATCAACAGGGGAATGGATAAATAAAATGTGGTCTATTCATACAATGGACAAGCACTCAGGTGTAAAAAGTAATGACGTCCCGATCGATGCTACAACATGGATGATGCTTGAAAACTTTATGCTAAATGAAACAAGCCAGACACAAAAGGACAAATATTGTATGATTCTACTTTTTTGAAATATGGGGAATAACCAAATCCATAAAGACAGAAGGTAAATTAGAGGTTACCTAGGGCTGGGGGGAGGAGGAATGGGAGTTGGTGCTTAGTGGGTGCAGAGTTTCTGCTGAAGTGATGAAAAAGTTTTGGTAATGGATGGTGATGATGGTACATGACATTGTAAATGTAATTAATGCTACTGAATTGTACACTTAAAAATGGTACAATTTTTTTTTAAGGTTTAAGTGGCAAATTTTATGTTATATATATGTAAACACAATAAAAAAAATTTTTAAAAACCCCACTGTGAATCTGTTACTCACTATTTAATGGGTATTAATTTGATAAGTCTAAGTCTATATCACTGACTGAAATAAAGAATTTCCTACTTGTATCTGAAAGTTTGCTAAAAGATCCATTTGCCTTATAACCAAATTCAGAAAAAGGCAAACCAATTTTGAAAGTAATTCAAGGGGACCAATTATGAAGACAGAAAAAAGATCCTTGTCTTAAAGCGCTTTCATATTAGGCAATCCTATAGCGTAGATCTTTTTTATTTATTTATTTATTTATTCATTTATCCCCCCCTTGCTGCTTGTGCTCGCTGTGTCCATTTGCTGTATGTTTTCCTGTGTCTGCTTGTCTCCCCTTGCTGGGTTGTCCTGCTGCGTCAGCTCACGGCGCCATGTGGGCTGGCTTCCCTTCACCAGGAGGCCCCAGGAATCGAACCCGGGGCCTCCCATATGGTAAATGGGAGCCCTACTGATTGAGCCACAGCCGCTTCCCGACAGCGTAGATCTTAAGGTCAACAATACAAAACAATTCCTGGATGGGCGCTCATAAGGCAGTCGTGAGGATTAAATAATATATGTAAAATAAAGTGTTATACAAATCCATTCCTTCAACAAATAGCTATTGAGCCAGGTGCTGTTCCAGGCACTACAGATGAAGCAGAGACAGAGAGACAAAACTCCTTGCCCTCACGGAGCTCACATTATAGGGAAGGACGTAAAGTATTTTAGCTGCAGGCGTTAGACTGTCAGGAAACCTCGAGGTATCCTGGACCTGCTGTCGGCTACAGCCACTAGCCTGGGAGGGTCACAGTGTCTCTGAGTGCCAATGTCCTCACCTGTAAAATGAGGGCTTAGACAACATGATTTCTAAGTTCCTTTCCAACTTTAGACTTCTTTGAAAAGACAGGAAATGTGCTCATTTTCCTAACATTCCTGACCCATCAGGAGAATTGTAGACACTATAATGAAACTATCCGTATCTACTCAAGCCTGTGACCTGTTTCTAATATCATGCTGTAAATGAAACATGGGACCAAAGTTTTGAGATGTTACAAAAAAGGCAAATTATGAAATCCAGAGAGTGCTGATTAGAAAATTTCAAATTGCCTTCACAAAATCCGTCATAATGAAAAAAAATCTATAAATTACAGGCAGGTCTGAATGGTTCAAGCATCTCTAGTTTTTAATGCAAGGTGCCCTGGGAATAACTTCATGGCTTCAAGTGATTAATTGGGAATAATGTATTCTGATGGGAAAGGGGAGTGAGGAAAGAAATTCATCTCTCACCAGTGAATTACTCCTCCTGGCTAAGAGCTTCACATCTTCAGTGTTAATTGTGCTTCTTTTTGCATGTCTGTAGAAAGGGCAGAAACAATTCACCAAAATGTTTGGTATTATTTAAAGTTTTCATGAAACACAGAAGTTCATGGTCACACTTCAACTAACAAGGATCTCTAAGTAGCCCATCTTGTTAGATTAAGCTCATTAAGCACCAGTGACACAAAAATGAGAAGTTACTAGCCAAGAAACTAATTTAATAAAGCAACGGAAAGAAAGCAGAAGCCCCCATCTCCCCACCTCCACCTGAGATCCAGGGGCCTGGTAGGGGCTCGAGTAGTTAAAGCTCTTCCAGTGGGACATGCTTGGCCACACTGGCCACAGCGGACACCACAGGAAAAGCCAGGACAAGGTCATTAAGGTCAGTGCACACCTGAGCATGAAGAGAAGATGAACAGAGTCTCAAAATGCAAACACCGCCTCTATTTAAGTAGACGTTAAATAGAACCAAGAGAATTCCCATGAAGCATAGTTTCACTTATACCAAGATCCTGTAGCTCTTTTCCAAGGACTAGAAAAGTGTATGCAGATTCCTAGTTCCTAGTTCCCAGCAATGAGTTAATGCAGTCCTAGGAAGAATAAAGTTTTTTGCTCACAACTTGGAGTCAAATTCTCATTCAAGTCCTCTTACCTTTACTTTAAAAGGTAACTTGAAAAAATAAGCTCTATTCAATAATCTGTTACTCTGGACTACAGTCTTTCGTACCCTCAATAACTAGCCGAGGAGCCCAGCACCTAGCAAGTCCTCACTGAAATACCTGTTAACAATGAAATCTGTTTGGGATGATGAAGAAGACTGGTAATGGATGATGGTGATGGTTGTACAACATTGTGAATGTACACAATGCCACTGAAAGGTACATTTAAAAATGATTAAATGGCAAATTATATTGTATATGTATTTATTACTACAATAAAAACTTTTTAAAAAAAAGATAAAATCACTCAGAAATTATACTCTATAATTTGGCCAAAGTAATCCACCACTTCCTGCTAAATGTGCAAATATCACGCATCATGTCATCAGGATCGACAGCATATGCCTGTCAGGAGAGATTTTAGGAGACAACTTCTAAGTAGCAACCTGCAAGGACCAAGAGAAAGGAAGAGAGAAAAAAGGCAGACAGAAGGTGCTGTAACAGTAGTTACTTAACTTGGAGTTCGTTATTCTACAGAGGTGGTTACATATGAGTACACATACGTGAATGTCTACTGAGTTGTACACTTAAGATTTATGCGCCCCACTATATAAATATTATAAAAAAGTAAAAAATATATTTACCACATTCTTCAAGCTGAAGGATTTTGTCACTTTTCTGTGTGTATATTATACCAACAAGAATTTAAAACAAAATACCCACACCACACACATGCAACAAAACACAAATATAATCAAAATCCCCCTAAATTTATTCGACTATAATTTATTGAGCAACTACTATGTGGCAGGTACTGGAAACACAAGATAAATAAGACAAGGTCCTTGTCCCATGGAGGCCTCACAAGGCAGCCACAGACGTTGTGAGGTGGGGATACTAGCTGCACGTGGACACAGTGTGGCCTCATCAACCACACCATCAGGCTGCCCTGGGAGTATCTATAGTCTTCTTAAAGAATAGTAAAAGATTCTTTAAGAAATAAGCATATGGATCTATTTCCAGAGTAAGCTGATCTGTTCACAAGAAAGTATTTAGGAAACAACAAACTCAATCCTCTCTGCCCTCAATTTGTCATCTGCTATCTCGGCACCACGTTTTTTTGTTTTTTTTTTTTTTAAAGATTTTATTTATTTATTCATTTATGCCCCCCCTTGCTGCTTGTGCTCGCTGGGTCAGCTAACCACGCCGTGCAGGCGGGCCTGCCTTCACCAGGAGGCCCCGGGAACCGAACCCGGGGCTTCCCATATGGTAAACGGGAGCCCCACTGATTAAGCCACAGCCGCTTCCCCTAGGCACCACGTTTTACTGTTAACTTTTCTAGATGGAGGCGCAGGGGTATCTGACAGCCACCACTGTACATCGGAGATCCTCCTATGTCAAACCTCTGCTCCAGAAAATTACTCTGGGGAAAATAACAAAGCAGATCTTCTTATAACATTTTTAGCAACACAGATTTAAAAGACTAGTCCCAAAATGTTCCTAGAATGTTTTAATGTAGATTACTTATCAAAATGTTTCATCTTTAACATATTAACAATATTAGGTGACTACAGATTTTGGCGAATTGATTATTTAGAATTTTTTGTTGTTGTTTAAGATTTATTATTTATTTATTTATCCCCCCTTGCTGCTTGTGCTCGCTGTGTCCATTTGCTTTGTGTTTTTCTGTGTCTGCTTGTCTCCCTTTGTTGCGTCATCTTGCTGCACCAGCTCACCATGCTACGTGGGCCAGCTTGCCTTCACCAGGAGGCCCCAGGAATCGAACCCAGGGCCTCCCATATGGTAAACGGGAGCCCAACCAATTGAGGTACTGCCGCTTCTCGATTATTTAGAATTTAAATGCATTTTTCCATGAAACAACGTCACAAATTCTGTTTAGGTTTCCAGGTCAGCCTACAAAGATTACTTAATTTCGAGTTGACCTGAAAAAGTACATATTTCAGACTTCTCAAACCGCTAGTCCTGGGAGCAGAGACTGTGTGACAGGGAAAAGTTAGAGCCACAGGATAAACAGCTGACTTCCTGGGAATATCAACTTTATACAGTGATACACTTTAAAACAGCATTTTTTAAAACATGAAAGCCAACCGAATATTATGAAAACGAATATAAAATTGTGCAAGAAGCAGGGGCACCCCCTGCCTCTGGCCATGCCCCAGATCCATGCTGGGCCTCCTTCCTCGCCCAGATTCTTAGAAGGAAAAGTTTGAGGAGAACTGGAATATGCCAATTTTGCATTTTAGACACCGTTTATAGCATTCTTTTTTTTTTTTTTTACCGGGAGGTACCGGGGATCGAACCCCGGTCTCTCCATATGGTAGACGGACGCCGAACCTCTTGAGCCACATCCGTTTCCCTATAGCATTCTTTTAAAGGAAAAGCAGATTCTAAACTCTAACTTGGGATGCCAGGAAACTGGTTGGACCCTTGTCAGCCCCATTCCTCTCGACCTCACGGTGGCTCTTGTGAATCTTTTGAGTTGTGTTTATTTCCTATTTTTACTCCCATCTATCTTTGGTAAAATGTGGGTATGTACTCCTGGGCTAAAATATCCCAACCTCTCTTCTTCTACACCTGTGGAGTAGAAGGCGCTCCACATGCCTGGAGGCAGAAGATGAGGCGTCTTTGGGCAAGTAAAGCCTGCACGGTCTTGCTTAGAGACTAGCAGGTGACAGCCTTTACACAAACTTTTTTTTTTTTTTTTTTTTAAAGATTTTATTTATTTATTCATTTATCCCCCCCTTGCTGCTTGTGCTCGCTGGGTCAGCCAACCACGCCGTGCGGGCGGGCTTGCCTTCACCAGGAGGCCCCGGGAACCGAACCCAGGGCCTCCCATATGGTAAACGGGAGCCCCACTGATTGAGCCACAGCCGCTTCCCTACACAAACTCTTGACTGCAAGGACCACTTCCTCCCTAGTGGAGGCATTGGAGTGAGTAAAACATACACACACCACTTTTTCCCCCAGTATACAGGAAAAGAAAATTAACCTTTTAATGCAATTATTAAAAACACAAAGTATCTGAAAGCTTAACGTGTTACAATGTGAAATATCTCTAAATTCATTTTTCTTTCTAGAATTTTTTACAAAAACAGGTTTTAAATTTCTGTCTTTTTTTCCACAGCTAGCACAGAAATAGCAAGGAAAGGTGATAAATGATTTCACAGGAGACACGAGGGAGGGACAATGGACCATACAAGGAAGCAAAGGCCTGAATTAACAGTGAATGAATGGACCATAGGAGCTATCAGCATCCCATAATATTATCTTATCCCTTTTGGCCCAGTTGAAGATACTAAGCAGTTTTTAGGGACTAATAGATACAGGAATAGGAAAGATTTAAAGCCTGCCCTCTGAGAACCTACTGCTTTAATTCATTCAAAATATTCACCGGAGAAACAGGAGCAAGGTGAAAAGTATGGGATGTGAAAGCGGCTGGCACCAACTCAGAAGTGGAAGCAAATTAGAAAGCTTTAGCCCTTTCAGGCCTTAGTCATTCAAATTGCTTCATAAAAGCAATTCCTCGCAATTGTTTTCAATTACCTAAGGTACTAATTGAAGAGCTGAGCATAAATCACCTGTAAAAGCTAAAGCTTTACCAGCGGACAGCAAGTCACCCACTTTTTAAGGAGTAGGTCTTCCTCTTCATGAGCTGACAAAGGAAAGCCTTTGAGTAGAAACCCTTTGAGTGTGTGGCATTATCTGTACACCTGCAGGCAATTGTCTCTGGGGAACACAGGATTACCCCAGTCCTCAGCAAGGGAGGGGGCAGAGGGGTGAAAGGACCCAGAAGCAGGAACAGGGGGCAGTCTCAGGCCCGGCACCAGAGATCCCTTTGTCCCCACCTCTTCCCTCCTACAAGGCTTCAAGCCATCCCACAAAAAGTGTTTTTAAAAACACATGCTGGGGGCGGATGTGGCTCAAATGGTTGGGTGTCTGTCTGCCATATGGAGGGAGGTATATACCCAGAAGAACTGAGAGCTGTGACACGAACAGACATCTGCACACCAATGTTCATAGCCACATTATTCACGATTGCCAAAAGTTGGAAACAACCCAGGTGTCCATCAACAGATGAATGGATAAACAAACTGTGGTCTATTCACACGATGGAATATTATGCAGCTGTAAGAGGAGGTGGAGTCATAAAGCATATGGCAACATGGATGAACCTGGAGGACATTATGTTGAGTGAAGCAAGCCAGACACAAAAGGACAAATACTGTATGAATGTGTTACTACAAACCAAATATATTGTGTAATATATTGTTTGATTAAAAAAAAATTTTTTTACATGTATCCATTACATTTAATTGAGAAATGTATATATTTATTCATCTGTGTTTACTTTTTAGTTTTTAATTGATTATGTTTTCAATTATTAAATGTACAAAATAAAGTTTAAAAAAAAAAAAAAAAAAAAACCACATGCTGGGGGCGGATGTGGCTCAAATGGTTGGGCATCCATCTGCCATATGGAGGGACCTGGGTTCGATCCCCGGGACCTCCCGGTAAAATAAAAAAAAAAAAAATATATATATATATATATATATAGAGAGAGAGAGAGAGAGAGAGAGAGGGCGCATGGGCTGCCAGGCTCTGTGTGTCGGTGAGCCGCCAGGCCCAGGGAGCCATGCAGCAAGATGATAACATAACAGGAGAGAGATGCTGGGGAGAGTCAAGATGAGGTGCTCCAAAAGCCAGGAACCGAGGTGGTGCAGGTGGCAGAACACCTCTCTCCTACATCGGAGGTCTCCAGGATCAAATCCTGGTGAAGACTGGAGGAGGAGGATGAGAAGAGATGGCAGGAAACAGACACAGAGAATTGCCCAGCGAATGGACACAAAAAACAGCAAATGGGGAAGGGGGGGTTAAAAATGGATAAAGTAAATAAATAAATCTTTAAAAAACAAACAAACAAACACATGCATCATGTACATTCAGAGTCCTGGAGGCTTTACTCATGACTTTTTTGTTCTGGAACTGAATTCCTTCTGTTCTTTAACAAAAACTAACTGGAAAACTTCAAAAAATGCCCAGTCCAGCCTGAATCTCCATGATGAAAGCAGACATTCTATTCCTGCAGCTTTGTGATTAGAGCCCCGCCTCTAGAAAATACGAAAAACGCCTAGCTAAAGCTCTCCCGCAACACCCCGCCAGATGGGGAGTAAGGAATACCAAGAAAGCCCTCTACCCACCTTGCAAACATTTCAAGGTCTTTGGCAAAAATTTCTGAAAGAGAAAAAGAGATGAACTTGAGCTACTATTGTTACCTCAGTCTCATTTCAAAAGAATGAAAAGTGACACCTCTAGGTCTCCAGAAAGCGCAGTGACTAATACAACAGTCCCTTTTAAAGGTGAGAGGAGGCACTGCAGGCCACCATGCCATTTAGGACAGTCTTTAGCCATTTTATTATTATGCCATCCTTGCCCTTGCCCGTACCCTCGACCCTTTATTATAAGCCTTCTGTTACTCCTGAACATGGCTACACCTTTGGTTGCTAGAAATGCTCCTTTAACTTAAGTTTTGTTATGAGCTAGGGTTTGTGAGGACATTAACTTCCTCTGTAGGCAAGCAAATACCAACGCCACAAGTTCAGCTGTCAAATAAACTGTGGGTATTTATTCATCTGTGTTTACTTTTTAGTTTTTTATTGCTTATGTTTTCAATTATTAAATGTACAAAATAAAGTTAAAATAATAATAATAATAATAATATTTAAAAAAAAAAAAAAAATCTAACCACAGAGAAATTTCCAAAAGAAATAGAAATCAGGTAAACTATACTCTCTGGTTACCATGCAAGAAAAGTAGAAATAAAGGACAAAAGGCTAGATCCTACCACCCAGCCAAAATTTATCCATTTGGAAACTTAAAAAAAAAAAAAAAAATCCTTCTAATTAAACATATTTTTAAAAGAAAAAATAAATAAATAAATAAATAATAAAAAAAATAAACTGTGGGTGGGATTAAAATGCCAAAAAGCACTGAATTAAAAATTGTAATGTCTAATGTTCCAGGAATCAGGGTAGTTTAAAACACAATAAAATAAAGGTACTAAATGTCTTTATATATGTATGTATGTAGCATTATGTCTTTACACTAATTTCTCAGTGTTAGTGTAACAGAAAAAATATAGTCCTTTCCATAAGCTCTTCGGATATTACCTCCAAGAAAAGAAGTAAAGCTGAATGAACAGTCTATGCTGACAATGTTCTCTGTCTGTTGGGGAGACATGCCACGGCACCCACCCACACGCTCATCCTAGGCAAGATCAACCTTCGGGGTTCACAGACATGGATATGAGGGTGGGGGCTGCATACCACTCTGTCGAAAAGTCACCTCCGAAATGGCTGCAATGGTCTGTTTGCTGAACTGCATCTCTTTGTCTGCTGCAACTTCCTCACAAAGACGACCAACAGTGTAGTGAACTGCTGCCTTTAGCCTCTGAAAAAAAATCAAAATAATTTCAAGGGAAAAGCTGCAAACGAGCTTTTCGCATCTTAGAAAATTATGACAAAGGAGACGGTCTGCTCAGCCTAATTCCTTCAGCCCTTTTCATAATGGCTGAGTGACTTTTCAAATGCACTAATAAATTAATGAGACCCTCTGGACTGTGACTTGTTAGAAACATTACTTCATAGTTAAAGGTCATGATTTAGGTCAGGTACAGAGAAGGCATGAGACGGCAGGCCAGAGGGGAGGGAAGACAGGCTGGAGCCTACAAAGTGCCTGCTTCACTCTGCTCAGGTATTCCACAAGTATTTCTCAGGAAAAGGCAATACTAGGTATTTGGGGAACACAGTGAAAAACAAGATGGGGATTTTACCATCCAGGTGGCTGATTAATCAAGTAAACACAGAAGAAGCCCATCCCTCCTGCTGTAAGTCCCTGCCAGGCTGAGTGCTGATCCCAGGACACAGGTCACAAAGGACAAAAAAAAGCAGGACAATGCCCAGAAAGGCTCCTGAGGGCATGTCTGATCTTTGATTTGGAGGTTTGCTAGCTATATTAGCTTCCCAGGTGCTAACACTCAGGGTCTCTGAGACTAGAAGGCTGGCTTCCTCCTGGGGTGGGTATCCTCTGGCTACCCAGTGATCCTTGGACCTCCTCAGCTTTTCTGCCACATGGCAATGCACATGCTAGCATCTTCTTTCTCTAACAGGTTCCCTTGATTCTTAGCTACAGAGTCAGCTGCTCCCTGTGGCTTCTCTCTGTGTTCAATTTCCTTTGCGTATAAAGACTTCAGCTATATTGGATTAAGACCTGCTTTCATTCAGTTCAGGCCCACCTTAACTAATGACATCTCCAAAGGTCTATTTACAAATGGGTTCACACCCAAAGAACCAGGGGTTGGGACATGAACTGGCCTTTGTGGGGATCCTGATTCAATCTCCAAAAGTCTGCTTTCTGGACCCCAGTAAGACATGTCCTTCCCACACACAAAATACACTCATTCCATCACAACATTCCAAAAGTCTTGTGCCATTTTATAACAATGGTAAGTACAAAGTCCACCCAAAATCAGCTATGAGTATGTTCCAACCTAGGGCAAAATTCCTCTGTCTGATGGATCTGTGAAATCTAGAAAACAAGTTTTCTGCTTCTAACATACAATAGAGGAACAGGCAAAGAATAAACATTCCTATTCCAGAAGGGAGAAACTGGAAGGAAAACTGGGTCACAGGTCCCAAACAAGTCGGAAACCCAACAAGGCAAACTCTATTAGATGTCAAGGTCTGAGAGTCATCATGGATTGATGTTTTGTCATCCCAGCCTGAGGGAGCAGCAGCCCCCTCTACCCCTTCCAAGCACTTGTACAGTGGCATGCTTTCCCCAAACACTGGGGTGAAGGTCCCATCCTCTCCAAGCACAGGGGTGACAGCTAGGTGTTTGACAATACCAGGTCACAGACCCCACCATCTCTTAGCACTGGGGTGGCAGCACTCTTCCTGAACAGGGCATAAGGCTGTCCCTCCAAGCACCAGGGCAGATGGCCTACCCCTTCCAACTGCAGGGCGGACCCACCTTTTCCACACACATAGGTGGGCCCGCTCTTGGCCCAAGGAGCTCTCTTTGGTTCAGACCTTTGCTTCCATGGCTCTGCTCGTGAAGTCATCCTTCCTTCAATTCATCCCTTCTCTGTCCCTTTCAGGAATTCCTCTGTTCATACAAATTTCACCAAAACACTGTTGGCTTTACATGCAGTTCAAGTGGGTCCAAACCATCAGTCAATAGAACTTTCCACAAATCTTCCTGGATAACTGCATTTCCAATCCTGACATCCTCTGAGATGTCCAACTGGAACCATGTTCAGGCACAAACTCTTTAACAAAGGGCTGTTGGGTTAAACCCTCACATGGAGCCCTGTCCTCTGGAGACTCACCTCCCAGAAGGTCAGAGAATTCTCTGATAGAGGCACTTCTGGCCCTAGTCTCAGAGCATGCTATCTGGATAGGATGAGAATTTTCCAAATTCTTTTTTTTTTTTTTTTTTAATATCCACCCCTGCCCTCTGCCCCAACATGGCTCCTTCATCTCTTTGCTTGTTGTCTGCTCATTGTTTTTGTTTTATCTTCTTTAGGAGGCACCAGGAACCGAACCCAGGACCTCCCATGTGGGGGTGCTCAACTGCTTGAGCCACATCCGCTCCCCCCAAATTCTTAATTGCTGGTTTCCTTGTGCTTAGCTATTCAATCCTCAGTTTACCTCTTCCTTCTCTCATTTCACTATAAGCTAGAGGGAGAAACCAGGCTGTATCTTCCAAGGTTAGCTTGGAAATCCACTCAGTTAAATATCCAAGTTCATGGCATTTATGTTCCATCCACCATCTGAAATCAATTCTGCCAAGTTCTCTGCCACTTTATAACAAGGAATACCTTTCTTCCAATTCCCAATAAGATTCATCATTTCTTTCTAAAGTCTCACCAGAAGAACTTTGTAACCGTTGGCCAATTTGGTGTAATTAGGAATTCCAAAAATATAATTGGATCATACTTGTAAACTGCTCTGTTAATCTGGGCATCATTAGGTTATGATTAGGGCGTTGACTGGGCCACTTCAGTAGGGCATTGAGTCCCACCCCTTGGTAGGTGGGGAATCGAATATAAAAGGCAAGGCAAAGAACAGAGTTGAAGCAGTCTTTTGAGAAGCAGTTTTGATGTTGGATAGAAGGCCCCAGGAGAAGAGAAGCAAGCCGTTTGCCTGATCATCTACAGCTGACCTTGTGGAGGAACCAGGAGCTAAGCCCGGAGAGAAATGCAGCCCCGGGGAGAGGAACCCCAGAAGTCTGAACTCTGGCAAACGCCGGCAGCTGTCTTGCTCTAACACATGGCAATGGACTGTGGTGAAAGAAGAAACATAACGCTTTATGGCCTAGTATCTGTGGACTTCTACCCCAAATAAATACCCTTTATAAAGACCAACCCATTTTTGGTATTTCACATTAGCACCGCTTTGGCTAATACAACCTTTAATGTCCATAATTCACCAATGTTCTATTCATGACAAATTATGCATCATCTAAGGCAATACAAACTTTCTCCCCCAGCTCTCATTTTTGAGCCCTCACAATTCTTCCAGCCTCTACCCATTTACTCAATTCCAAAGTCATTTCCACATTTTAGGTATTTGTAATAGCAGCACCCCACTCTTGGGACCAAACACTGTATTCGTTTCCCAGGTGCTAACACAAATACCATACAAGAGGTTGGCTTAACAACAGGAACTTAGTGGCTCATGCTTTCAGAGGCTAGAAGGTTGGCTTCCTCCTGGGATCAGTATCTTCTGGCTGGCCATTAATCTTTGGGAAGCCTTGGCTTTTCTGTCATATGGCAACTCACATGGTGGCATCTTCTTTCTCTTTTAGGTTCCAATAACTTCCAGCTTCTAAGCTGCTCTCTGTGGCGTCTCATTCTATGTCTAATTTCCTTTGCTTATAAAGACTTTAGCCTTATTGGATTAAGGCCCACATTCAGTTTGGGCACACCTTTAACTAATAACATCTCCAAAGTTCCTATTTACAAATGGGTTTACACCCACAGGACCAGGGGTTGGGGCCTGAACATGCTTTCTGTGGAGGACATGATTCAGTCCTCAACACTAGCCAACCTCAGCAGAGCCCTCACTGCTCCTCCTTTTTAGATACTGAAAAATATATTCTTCCCCATGTAGAGGAGCAGAGTACCAAGGGAAGGAGGGGGAAGAACGTCAAGATAGAGGCAAAACAAACTAAGCAATGGTCTCATGCCAACAAACTTTTGGTAAGCCTCTATCTGTGTATGCTCAGTCTGTGCACTGTAGACAGAGCTGAACTGGACTTGTTGACGACTGAAAACAAAATAGCATGCAATCTACCAGCAAATGTTCACAGTAGAAGGCAGGAAGAGGGGGAAGCTACAAAACCCAGGCCAGGACCCTGACGTAGAAGCCAGGCAGACATCTTCCTCAGTTTCATACTTCATAAGGCAAGTTGAGACCTTTGGTAGGAGGTGCGAAAGGGACCATCAACCTGGAAGTTGAGATATGTGTGAGGGTGGATAAGGGTGGAAGTAAAGGATATGGATCCTTCTGAATGCTTATGGGCTCAGGGAAGCTTTCTCCATCTCTCAACCCCAGCCCAGGCTGAGTGAGGTGCCCTCTTCAATGCTGCATACAGCACTAGATCGTAAATTCAGAGCCAGGACCCTGTCAGTTTTGTTCAACACTGTGTACCCAGCGCCAAGAACAGTTGGCTGAATGAACGGGGGATCCCTTCTATGACCCACTACATAGAGAATGAGGTTCAGATCGCTCAGCCTAAAATTAATCCTGCAGAATCACAAGCATCAGCCCAGCTTGGCAACCTTATTCATTTAATCAGTAAGCATTATTGAGTGTCTAATGGAGGTCACGTTTAATACTAGGGGTTGAGAATACAAAATTGAAAAATACAGCCTCTCTCCTCAAGGAGTTTATCTCCCAGAACACCTTTGCTATGAACGGACTCTTCAAAACCATCAATGTCATCAAAGACACAGGGGGTGAAGAACCGCTCCTGGGGAGACCAAGTCAGGATTACTAAATGCCATGCCTGATCCTTGATTGGATCCTGTAGGAAGAAAAAAAAAGACCGCTAAAAAAAAAAGTCTTTGGGACAATTGAGGAAATGTAAATATGGACATTAAACAATAGGATTTCATTAATATTAAACTTCCTGAGTACAATAATTTTGAGATTATGTAGGGGAATGCCTTTGTTCTTAGGAGATGCACACTAAAGTTAAAATTTAAAGATGGAGTCAAGATATCCAAAATTAATTCTCAAATGACTCAGAAAAAAAAAAGGGCAAGGGAGCAAATATGATAAAATGTTACAACCCATGAATCAAGGCAAAAGGCAAAAGGGTGTTTGGTGCACTATTCTTGCAACTTTTGTGAAGATTTGAACTTTTCAGAATAAAAAAGTGGGGTGTGTGGCACCTTCTGAAACTCAGCATTTGGTAGGAGGGAAACTCATGGACTGAGCGCATCCACGTTTCTTCAATTACAATCCCCTTTGCGTTGCCACGGGGATTCTTGCTCTATACCTCTTCCTAGCACTGGTAATTTGTGTTCTGGTGAACTGCACTTCCGGTGCTGATTAAAACAATGGCTGAATACCCACAACTACCTTAAGAAATGGTTACAGGGAAACGCATGTGGCTCAAAAGGTTCGGCGACCGTCTACCATATGGAGAGACTGGGGTTCGATCCCCGGTACCTCCGGGTAAAAAAAAAAAAAAAAAAAAAAAGAAATGGTTACTATTATTACAATTTTACAGATAAGAAAATTGAGTTTGGGCCAGTGAAAACCAGGAAGGTGGCAGAGCCAAGGTTCGAAGCCAGATCTCCAGTACCCGCTCTGGAGGCGGGCTTGCTGGGTTTGAATCCTGGCTCCACCACAGCCTCTCTGAGCAAACGGAGAGGTAACGGGTAACAATGGCCAACACTTTGGAGCTCTCGCCACGCCCCAAGCATTGGGTTAAGCGCTTCACATGGACTCTCTTTAAATGCTCATATTCCATCCTCACGACAACCCTGTGTGAGGAAAGTACCGTCACTATCCCCATTTCACAGAAGGGGAGACTGAGGCCTAGTTCGGGGCGCTTCCCTGGAATCCTCCTCCGGGTGGACAAGGGCGCCCCGCGCTTAGCGCCCTCCAGGCTACCAGGCCAGCCGCTCCGCGGGCCGCCTCTCCCCGGCTGGGGGCGTGAGTGCCGCCGCCGCCGCAGCCCCGCAGACCCCACACCCCCGCAGGGCCGCCCGGCGGGCCCGCAGCGGCCGCGACTCGGACCCGCGTTACCGCGGAAACCCCTCCCAGCACCCCCCGCGGCTCCCCAGCCGGCGCAGGCGCAGGCGCAGGCGCGCGAGGCGGCCGAGGCCCGGGAAGGGCGCGCCCCTCACCGCCCGGCGCCCAGGAGCAGCGCGGCGGGCCTCGGGGCCGGGGCCTCGCCAGAACCCCGAGGCCGTCCTTCCCCAGCCGAGCTGGCGCCCGTTTTCCCGTACCTGTTGGTAAGAGAACCGCTGCTGCTCCTCAGCCCCTTCGGCCTCCATCACGGCGGGCGGCCGGCCCGAGCAGGCGCGCGAGGGCAGAGGTGGCGGCCCGGAGGCACAGTCGGATTTTCCCGCCGAGGCGCCAGGCGACGGGCCGCGCGGGAGGACAACGCGCAAAGCTCCCTCGTGCCCGCGCCCGCGCTCGCGCCCCCTGGCGGCTGCTCTGGGAAAGGCCCCCAGCCCTGTCCTGGCTGTACTCCCGGGAGGCCCGGGGCGTGTCTGCCCAGTTCCCCGCGGTCTCCGGGCTCGTTCAGTGCCTGCACCGCGGTTACCCACCCGCTCTGCCAGGGGAAAACACCGTGAATGTTTAAATGTAAATTTAATTATTATACACTTTACCAACCTCAGGGATGTATAGTACACAGTTTACAAATAATGAAATAGACTGCTCTTTTTCTGTAAATTCCACGCATCCTTCTGCATGACTTGCAATATCCACTGTTTTTATAATTCCATTACTAGCATTAGTGTACCAAAATCAGACTACAGATAAATGTTTGATTACTGCCCCCAGCAAATATGTTGCTTATCTCCTGTCCTTGACAAAGGAGTGTAGTTCTAGAAGAATGCCAGCTGATTTTCCTTTATGTTAAGGAGTAAAATGAAATAATTAATCCCAACATTGGTCTTCACACCTTCAGTAACTTCACTTCTTCCCGACTCACTTATTTGGAACTTCACTAATATCTCAATGACATGAGCAAGGGACTTCTTTGCTGAATCAAAGAATAGGTTTTCAAATACTGGAAGGCTGTTTCTTAATATTTCTTTGTGCTATTCGTAAAGTAAAAGCTACAGACAGGATATACTTTCAAATTTAATCTGCTCATTAACATTTTCTCCATCACTTACAGAAGTAGATAGTCAACAATAAATCAAGCTCCCACTTGGAGCATTTGCCCACTTTCCTGGTGTAAATACTCCAGATTGCATGGTTTCAAGCTACTAGCACAAGGTCCCTAAACTCCGAGTTGGTAGGAATGGGCAGTAGCACATCCACCAGACACAATAGATGTGAGGAGGGTCAAGCACCTAGATAATAGTAAAATGTAGAAACGTAGGAACTGATGGGTTTTCACTTTTTTTTTTTTTTTTTTTTTTTTTAGGGTAGACAAGGGAGTAAAGAGTTTATTGAGAAATGAGAGAAAAGAAAAAAAGTACACACCCCAGACACGGATGTGGGTGTGCTACAGGGTGAGAAGCACACGTGGCGCCCCAGGTTAGGTCTTTAAGACCTTTCCTCCTCCCCCCTTTGCCATACTAAGGAGCGATCTCAGCTATTTGCTGTCTTGATTGGTTGCCTTTCTCCCTTCACCTGTTATCTTTCAGGGAACCAACAGGGAGGCCTTTCTGTTTGGAGTTACCCAGGACTTCTTTTTGTTTGTTTGTTGTGGTGATGAATTTCAAATTTTATTTTCATTACACTGGATTTGGTGAATGCATGCATAGGGCTGAGATTTTCTGTTCTTTCTCAAACAAAATTTGGATCCAGATTCAAGTTGTCATGCAGGCCAGAATCTGCAGCAGATTCAGAGGAGGCTGACCACTGCTGCCAGAGCATGGGGTCTTCTGTGAGAATGGCAGGATATGGGTGTGGAGGTGGTCATAGAGGGCTTGGGGCCCAGGTCTCCCATCCTGGTACCTGAGGGTTCTCCAGTTAGATCACTGGTGGGGGGTCCCACATTACCTCTTCAGTGGGGACCAGGATGGCCTGAGACTGGTACTCAGGAGGTGGGAGGTTGGCCATGTCTGTCCAGGGAGGACCTGAGGAGACATTGTCTTCCCCATTAGAATCCATTATCCTGTGTAGGGCCTCTCCGTAAGGACATGGCAGGGGTTCCTTCCTTGGCTTCTGGTTGGCCTCCTTTATTTATTTATTTTTTTTAAAGATTTTATTTATTTATTCATTTATCCCCCCCTTGCTGCCTGTGCTCGCTGGGTCAGCTAACCACGCCGTGCGGGCGGGCTTGCCTTCACCAGGAGGCCCTGGGAACCGAACCCGGGGCCATATGGTAAACGGGAGCCCTACTGATTGAGCCACAGCCGCTTCCCTGGCCTCCTTTATAGTACAGTATAAATCCATCAGGCTTATCAACATGTGGAGACATGTTGCCAACTCTTCTCAATGCCCCTCTGCCGGAGCCTCCGGGCAATCCATTTCTACAGCACATGATTCTTCTTGCATCTGGGATGCATCAGATGTTCGTAGAATTCCCATTCCTGAATGAAACTCCTGATTTCCTGGTCACTCCAAGGAGTAATTAGCTGAATTGAGGGCTTCTTTGGTTCCTGAGTGCCTTCTTCCTTCTTTACTTCCTGAGTGTCTTCTTTCTTCTTTACTTCCTGAGTGTCTTCCTGGAGGTTTCCAGTAATTTCAGGCTGAAGCATCACTTCCTCAGTTTTTATCCCTGAGTTTCCTCCTGAGACACTTTGCTCTGCAGCCATGGGGTCTAATCCCAGCACTTACATGGGACTGCTGGAACTCAGGTAAGAGTGTAGGCCCCGAGTCTGGAAATGTGTTCGCTTCTCTCTCTCGGCTGCCTGCAGTGTCTCCAGGACTCCTTTTGAGGCCAGAACTTTCAAACGAGACCTTGTGACCAGTGTCTTTGGTGGGCTTTTCAGCTATAACAGTTACAGCTGTGTTCTCATGCAGTGGCCATCACTTGGGAGTTCCGGGCAGGGTCTCATGGCTATCTTTTGACCAAGGGGGTCCCAGCTGTTACAGCTTTATTCTGACCAACTGCCTTCCCTGTTTCCTATACTAACCTGCCTCAACTCCTGCCTCAGAGAGTTTACACCATTATTCTTAAGGGGGATCTGAAGGGCGATGGTCATTCTTCTGTAGCTGCTTCCTGCAGCTGATGGGTGTGAAACTCTCTGGCTTTTCTATTGGGGTTGAGGGAAGGCTGGTCTGGCACCATTGTTGGAACTGGATGAAATCCCCGCATGACTAATACCTTGTTCTGGAAAGTATTGATTCTGGAAGAAATAAACTTAGTTAAAATTTTGAAGATACATGATCCTACTAAAAGGATAAAGAAGATGGTGATAAGCGGACCCCAAAAGGGGGCCAGCTATGACATATTGGATCATGGAAGCAAGAAAGGCCAGGTGCCTCTAGAGGCTACATCCTCCCGAGGTTGATGGGCTTCATCTTGTAGGTTTCAAATGCTGCCTAGAACTGTTTTGGAGTAATTTACACAGAAACAGCATTTCTCCTTGAGGAGCAGGCAAGTTCCTCCCTGTGCCACTGTTAGCATGTTTAGGGCTCTGCGATTTTATAGCACCGCAGCAGCAAGGGCGTCTATTTGCTCTCTAAGGGTTTCTAAGGCACAGCTAGTTTCTCCTCTGCTGTTGGTTAACTCTAGGGAGAGACTGTGGTAGACCTTCTGGGTTTGGTATAAACTGCAAACCCCAGTTCCCATGGCATTGGTTATGCCAAGGACAGAGCAAGGAGAAATATAAGGAGAGGCACAGCCCTAGACATAAACTCACAAAGACAATATTGGCAATAAGACAAGCATATGGCAAGCAAAATAAAGACAATACTTAAGAGAACTATTCTTTTATTTTATAGGCACATTCATTAACTATTTAGAAAATGAATTAAGTTTACCAAGACTTTTGACATGTTCGAAATCCCTCTGCATATGAGCTAGAATACAAGTGATTATTATATTCATCAGGTATATAGGTACAGTACTTAATACTAGTTAATGCACAAGTTCCTCTCTGAGCTATAATTAATAGCTCTAAGCTCTAGGTTTGCAATACCATACATGTTGTCTCTCCATGGGAGCAGGACATAATGCCAGTTGTATTTGTTTAGGTTCTACTCACGTCATCTGGTAATTTTTGTTCTACTTAGTATGCATTCACATAGCCAGTATGCTGCAGCATCCACTTAGAGAGAGGCTCCGGTATTTCACCAGCCTGGTACATAGGGCCTTTCGGCACCATGAAACAGAGCCAGTCTAGAGGCAATGTCCATTGTAAATCTAGTGATATCAAACTATCGCTGACTGCCTCAGGAGTCTGAAACAGCAACATACTCTCCATCCACTTCAGGAGCATGTCCAGAGATGGGTTAGAGACTTTTATTTAGGAGTCATAGTGACCAACCTAGCCAATAACTCAAATGGAGAGGCACCATGCAGGGTACAGGGGGCCTGGTTTGAATGCACAAGAGAGTTTGACAATACTAAAGTCTATCTCTTAATTTTTACATATTTTTAAATACTTCCAATGCAGTTTATAACATATTAAATGAACTTAACTATTTTTAGTACTTCACTTTTTACTTTTATACCTTTACCATTATTTTTTTTTTTTTTTTTTTTTTTTTTACCCGGAGGTCCGGGAATCAAACCCGGGTCCCTCCATATGGGAGACGGACGCCCAACCAGTTGAGCTACATCCGACCCCTTTACCATTATTATATTAATTAACAAGTATTTTATTTTAGCAGGGTTTTGATTTTTATGACCTTTGTATTTGACATAATTTATTTAAGTATAAGTTTATATAACTTAATTTTTAATAATGGTTGTTTGTCAACTGGTTTTCAAAATTCCTGAACATTTAGACATCAGCTTTCACAAATCCATGGGAGCTATCCTGGATTGGCACATAATAAATAAATGCTCATTAAGTATTAATTAAAGGTGGAAGAAGGTACTGGATGATTGTAATTACCTGTTAGGTAAAGATGTGAGTGTCCACCTTGCTTAACAGTGATTTCCAAGGAGAGCCCAAGTAACTGGCAGGCTGGAGGTGCTTACAGAATGTTTGTTGTAGGTCTGAATTCAGTGCATAGTTGTAGAGCCTTCCTTTATGGTATGCAGACTAGATCCTCAGGGCATCAGCAAAGCAAGGGCCCCAAACATTTTTTTTAAAAGAAGTTTGACTTTTATATATTTGTTATATATTTTTTAAAAGCATCATTGCAATCATCAAGGGGGAAAATAGTATTTTTGGAACTCCTTACACTTATTTTAAGGTTTAGTGTTGAATTTATTTTGAATTACATTGAGGGGGGGACTTTGGTATGGAAAGTTTTTTCAAGTTGAGAGCCTACAAAGGCCTTAATCCATCCCAGTCTTTTTCCTGCATGTTAAGGTCATCTGCTTTTCTTGAGAAATGGGAAACTGAAACCGCCACTTACTAACCCACTTTTCTGAGTAGTCCTTCCCTTACTGGTTTGTAGATGTTTCTATAAACTTTTGTTCAAATGACCATCTCTTCATGTTTATTCATAGAAGGCTTACTGCCTCATGAAAAAAGTTACTGTTTCTGAAGCCAGTTCTAACCAGTTCTAGTCATAGAGCATGCTAGGCCTCCATTTTAGGACTAAGCCTAATTGCAACAGAGCATGCTCCATTTAACCCTGCCTTTCCCAAACTGGATTGGCCCATATTACCTTTAACCATGGCACTCAGCCACCTTTCCCAAACTGATTGGACCACATTGTCTCACCCCATCCTTAGCCACTCCCTTAAGCCCACCTTCCTGAGACAGCATGGAACCCCAGCACCCATTTTGTTCAGAGAGACTGATCTGAGGCTTGTCTCCAGTCTTCTTACTGGCCAACCATGCAATAACCTCTTTCTTTTCTCAAAATCCTGTAACTCAGTATCACATGGGGCAAACAGACCCTCTGGGCAGTATCAATTTGGTGACCACAAAGGGACAGTCATAAAGACACCTGCCTGAGGCTCTATGGCCTCTGCAGGATGGAGTGTTCCAGTCATCGACCATGAGTTGCCTCCTACACCAGTTAGGCTAGAGGCTCGACGACTAGGACTCTCTCCTGTCCCTGCTGGTGTTGGCCTTCTGCACATTATAATTTCAAGAGAAGAAACAGTTCCTGGTAAAGACATCTTCTAGGTAAGTAACTTTTTTAGAGGTGCCTACTCTTACACCAAACCTGTGTTGTCTCTGGTTGTGGGTTCAAGTCCTACTCTAGTTACTAGGTTAGGATTGTGGGTTCTAGTCCCATCTTAGCCATGATAATTGGGATTGTGGGTTTGAGTCCCACCTTAGTCCAACTGGGTACAGGTTCCTGACTTAAGAGAGTCAATTGCTAAAGTGCTCATGTTCTGGTTGTGGGTTCGAGTCCCACTATGGTTCCTGTTCTTGGGTTTGAGTCCCACTGTAGTCTCCCTTCTATCGGTATACTGGTTGTAAGATCATTTGTTAGTGCGCCACTTTCCGACTCCCCTTTCCCAGAGTTAACCAAGAATCAAGCCAGTGCTATTGCATTTGCAGAAAAGGTACAAAATTATAGTTTAAACTAAAAAGTTTGTATTTCTGTGTTTCTGTAATTTTGTGTCTAACTCATGGCTAAAGATTTTTAGCTGAAACTATAAGTTTTCTATTTGTGTCTGTTTGTTTACTATATTTTATATATGTATACAAACATATATATATTTCCTACCTCCAGATAGTAATCCAAATTAACAAATAAAAAATTCTTAAAAGAGCTCTATTCAAATTGCTTAAAGATAAATAAGCACATATTAGATAATAGACGAGAATTTAAAGAAACTGAACTTCCAATACTTCCAATGTAAAAAGAGTTTTCATAGGATTAAATCCAAATGTTTTAAAAATCTAGGTGCATTATCAAGCTTGAGGGATTGTCTGGAGCTACTGGCACTGACTGTTCTGGCCTTCTGGAAGCCGGGGTTCAGGGTGATGGTGCTCGTGGTTGCTGCAGCCTGGGCATTGGAGGAGGGACTGCCCAGAGCTTCCCGAAAGAGCAGCAAACACTGCCCCCCCCCACCACCACTGATGCTTCTGCCCTCAAAGAAAGCAATGTGCCTTGCAAGGTAACTGTGAAGGCTGTCCCGGGAAATGGCAGAGGCTTCATCCACTGTCCACATTATGTCAAAAACATCTGATAAGGGAAGCGGCTGTGGCTCAATCAGTAGGGCTCCTGTTTACCATATGGGAGGCCCCGGGTTCGGTTCCCGGGGCCTCCTGGTGAAGGCAAGCCCGCCCGCACAGCGTGGTTAGCTGACCCAGCGAGCACAAGCAGCAAGGGGGGGATAAATGAATAAATAAATAAAATCTTAAAAAAAAAAAAAAAAAAAAAATCTGATAATTGGAAGCATTAGAAATGGGGGCATATAGGCTCTAATAGATACTAGGGCTACCTTATTTGTCTTAAATCCCCTGCCTCATTAACCCTTCTCTCAGAATACTGAAACAATTCAAATGGTGGGTGTACGAACCAAGCCAGCTCGGGCATCTATGGGAGAAGTATGGGTTTGTTTTGAAGCTCTTTCTATTAATCCTGATGATTGGTGATAAGCACAATGAAAATGTTGCAAGATATCATTTGTACGATAAGGTATGATAAGGGTTTCACTTACTGTGGAACTCTAAGGGAATTTCCCAAATTGGGATTGTTTTTCATTTAATAATACTTTCGTGATGGTAGCCATAGTAGCAAGGGGGTAATTGAATACAATTGCCAAATTTCAAAAGGTCCAGTAAGTAAAGAAAAATGTCCTTGAGAGCTATAGAAGAGTTTTCCTGGATTATGCTTAAGACAAATTAAACAATTGTAGTATATTTCCCATAGCCTGATAATGGGTATGCTTTTGAGGTTGGTTGTTCATTATTTTGAATGTTATGAAAACAGAGAGTTTTAACCTGAAATGGAGGAAAAATAGGAAAAAACTGGTGCTTTTATAAGCCTGCAGTTAAATCATAGCTTGGCCATAGTAATGAACCAGACTTTTCTACTTATCTCCAGAAAATGGTTTTAGAAATTATTCATAATATATCTCACTGGAATACTGATAAAATGGTAAACTGAGAAAACAATATTTCTGAAAACCATCCCCTAAAACAGCTATGTCTTCTGAGCTATCAGTGTTAAATACAATAAAAAACCTACAAAATTATTCTATTTAGGTATGTTCTTCCTAAATAGAATATGTAGGTTTACTAATAAAATAAGCTAACATTATATTTATTAGATCTTTAAAATGAGATAAAATGTAAATTTGTGCTTAACAAAATTGAGTTATTACTTTTACAACCTTTAAGAATACTTGTCGGGAAGCGGCTGTGGCTCAATCAGTAGGGCTCCCGTTTGCCATATGGGAGGCCCTGGGTTCGGTTCCCGGGGCCTCCTGGTGAGGGCGGGCCCGCCCGCACGGCGTGGTTGGCTGACCCGGCGAGCGCAGGCAGCAAGGGGGGGATAAATGAATAAATAAATAAAATCTTTAAAAAAAAAAAAAAAAAAAAAGAATACTTGTGTTATGTAGGATGTTTGAAGAGGATTCAAAGATCCTTTTGGTAACTTAAGGTAAGCAGGTATGAGATATATAAAGTATGCAGGATGTGCTTGGTAATGGAAAAAGGCAGTAGTATAGTCCTAAAGTAAAATGACTAGTTTTCCCAAAATGAGAAACAGGAATGTGTAGGACAAAACCTAAACGACTTTTATTTGTCACAGTCAATGCTGACTAAGATTTGATAGGCTTATATATAATTTTTAAGAGCTTTTATATTAAACAGTAAATTCATACAAAAACTAGAGTTTGGTTTTCTTTCAGTTAAAATGATGAGGTTTCCTTGGATTACTAGACTGCTCTTGGTGAGAAATTATAAGTTTTTTTTCCCATCTGGTGTTTTTCTTTGTCATGTCAGGAATAATATTCTTGTTGATGTTTAAATTGACCTTATCATCCTTTATTGTTTTAGAAAACAAGTCTGCTCACTTTTAAAAGAACTAAGTATCTTCCCTAACCTTGGTTAAATAAGGAATCAAATGTTGTTTCACAGTGACCCACATACTGGCTAAAACATATATTAAAACCTGAGAGGACAGGGATTGAATCCAAGACCTCAGAAGTAGAAGGCCAGCACTCAACCACTGGCCACAGCGGCTCCCCTGAGCTGGCTTTTTCATTTGTTTGCTTGTTGTTTGTTTTGTTTTTTTGTTTTTAGGAGGCACCAGGAACTGAACTTGGGACCTCCCATGTGGCAAGCAGGTGCTCAACTGCTTGAGCCACATCCACTCCCCAAATCTGACAACTTTTGACATTCTGTCTTGTCAAGGCCAAACTCTAAAGAATGTGTGTGGATTTTTAAAAAGTATTTTCTATTGCGCCTCAGGAAAATCACAGGAGACTTGTTCTTTTACCTTGTAAAAAAGGTGGCACCAGAAAGAGTTAAATTCATTTGATATGTGATGGGTTGCATGGGAAGTGTTGTCAAATCAAAAGGGATTTTCTAGGGATTCTTCTGGGAAGATGGCAGACTAGAAAGACACGGTACTCTCTTCTACTCCAGAAAAATAGCTACAGGACAGGCTGAAACAGCCTAGAAAAAGATCTTCTAAGGTTTAGGACACCAGGCAAATGCTGGACACCACCCAGAAGAGAGAGGGACAAAGGAGAGAAATCGTGACACAGAAGTGTGAGTTGTAACCAGCAGGTGCTACTGCCAGCACCATCCCCCACACTAAAGACACTTCAGAATTCTCAGGCCTCTGGGCCTGCCACTACAGACAAAGAGGGCTCCAGGGATCTACCACCCCAGGAAAGGGGAGAAAGAGGGACACAGCCTAAGGTTGACCCAGCTTCTGACCCACAATTTTGATTTTGCTGTGTCCCACCAGCCCTTCCAGGCTAGGAGGGACCACACAGTGGTTTGCCCAGTGAGTCCGTGAAGAACTGGAGAAATCCAACCCTCGCTATCCCCCTCTCTTCTAGCTGAGATTGATTGTTGAGAATGCACCCGGAAAGGGGAGAGAAAGGGACACAGCCTAAGGCTGACTCAGCTTTTGACTCAGATTTGGTCTGCTGTGTCCTAGGAGCCTTTCCAGGCTGGGTGGGGCCACGCCATTGTTTGCCTTGGGAACCAGCAAGGGGCTAAAGAAATACAACCCTCCCAATCTCCTTCTCTACTAACTGGGACTGATTGTTGAGGACTCAGAGAGGAGTGGAAATATTTCCTAGCCAGGAAAAGGGAGGGGGCTGCCAGAGTAGGCTGGATAACTGTCTCAGAGAAACTTTGAATTACAAGAATCCTAGCCACCAGACAGGAAGCTCTATCACATCATTGATCCGGTCTGTGTTGCAACAAATACACTCCAACCAATCATTGAACTGAGAGCTGCCAAAGAGGGCCATCTGCTGACAGCCCAAGGAAGTGCACTCAAGAAAATTAAAAATGTAGGAGAGGCTTTTTCCTGCCTCTATAGCCTCCTTCCCCAAGGCCCTAGGAAGCGAGTCTACAACCAATTACTGGCTCCCGTGTCCAGCTTTGAGCAACCAGCAGGACAATCCAAGTCCAGCCAAGAATCAAAGAGCAGTGGAAACACACAGACTCCTGCCACTAAATCCCTACAAAAGAGAAAGAAATTAAGCATCTTGAGTAAACTACATCCTAATCAGATGCTTAGATATCAGCAAAAAATTACAAGCCATACGAAGAAAATAGAAGACATGGCCCAAGAAAAGGAGTATACCAAAGCCCCAGAAGAGATGCAGGATTTCAGAGAACTAATCAGTGAGATGCACACAAATTTCCAAAATCAAATTAATGAGTTGAAAGACAATATGAGCAGGGCAGATGTGGCTCAACTGGTTGGCCGTCTGTCTACCATTTGGAGGGACCTGGGTTCGATCCCCAGGACCTCCCGGTAAAATTTAAAAATATATATATAGAAGGTGTGCGTGCGTGCTGCCAGGCACTGCACACAGGCATGCCAGGCCCTGCCGAGCCACGCAGCAAGATGATGATGTAATAGGAGAGAGACACGGGAGAAACAAGATGAGATGCAGCGAAAAAACAGGAACTGAGGTGGCACAGGTAGCAGAACACCTCTCTCCCACATCTGAGGTCCTCAGGATCAAATCCCAGTGAAAACTGGAGGAGAAGGATGAGAAGAGAGGGCAGGAAACAGACACAGAGAATTGCCCAGCAAATGGATACAAAACAGCAAAATGGGGGGGGGGGGCGAAAAATAGATAAAATAAAAAAAGAAAAGAAAAACAATATGGTTAAAGAGATAAAGGGAAAAAAAAATGTTATCACCAAACCCAAGGTCATGAAGATTTTTCCTATATTAAAGAATTTTTATACTTTGGCAATTAAAAAAAAAAAAAAAGATAAAGGACATCAAGAAGACATTGAGGGGGTGGGAGGTGGGGCATATGGGAAACCCTACAATTTTTGTGTAACATTTGTGTAATCTAAGTATCTTTTAAAAAATAAAAAAATTCATTAAAATAAAATTAAAAATTTTAAAAAAGACATTGAGGGAAACAGATGTGGCTCAAGCAATTGGGCTTCCACCTACCACACAGGAGGTGCCAGGTTTGTTTCCCAGTGCCTCCTGGAGAAGGCGAGCTGGTGCAGTGGGCAGGTGCGGCGAGTTGACACAAGATGATGCAAAAAAAGAGACACAAAGAGGAAAGACAATGAGAGACACAACAAACCAGGGAACTGAGGTGGCTCAGGTGATTGAGTGACTCTTCCACATGGGAGGTCCCAGGTTTGGTTCCCAGTGCCTTCTAAAGAGAAGACAAGCAGACACAGAGAGCACACAGCAAATAGACACAGAGAGCATACAGCGACTGCAAACAATGAGGGTGGGGGGAGATAAATAAATAAAACAAATCTAAAAAAAAAAAAAAAGACATTGAGTGAGCGCGAAGAAGAATTTGAAATCCTGAGCAGAAAAGGAACAGAATTCATGGGAATGAAAGACACAATAGGTGAGATCAAAAACACTTTAGAGGCATACAACAGCAGACTCGAAATAATAGAAGAAAGAATAAGAGATACCAAAGACAGAATAGCTAAAGTTGAAGAGAGACAAGAACAGAGAGAGAAAAGAATGAAAAAAATCAAGCAGGGGCTCAGAGAGTTGAATGACAACACAAAACTTAACAACATACATGTCATGGGAGTTCTAGAAGGAGAAGAGAAGGGAAAAGGGGCAGAAAGAGTATTTGAGGAAATAATAACTGAAAATTTCCCACCTTTCACGAAAGAAATGAACTTACATGTCCAAGAAGCACACCATACCCCAGTCAGAATAAATCTGAATAGACCTACTCCAAGACACAGAATGTCAAAGATAAAGAGAAAATTCTCAGAGCAGGAAGGGAGAAGCAAACCATCATGTACAAGGGACGTCCAGTAAGACTTAGCGCAGATTTCTTTTCAGAAACCATGGAGGTGAGAAGACAGTGGTATGATACAATTAGGATACTGAAAGAGAAAAACTGCCAGCTGAGAATTCTTTATCCAGCAAAACTGTCCTTCATATATAAAGGTGAGTATAAAATATTCACAAACAAACAGAAAGTAAGAGAGTTTGCAAAAAAGAATCCACCTTTGCAGAAAATATTAAAGGAGGCCTTAGAATCTGAAAGAAAAAGTCAGGAGAGACAGGCTTGGAGGAGAATATAGAAGAAAGAATAGTAGAAAAGATAACCAAAAGGGTAAAAAGACAGACAAAAATATGATATGATATATGAAAACCAAAGAATAAAATAGAGGAAGTAAATAGTGCATTTACAGTAATATCATTGAATGTGAATGGATTAAATGCCCCAATCAAAAGATACAGGCTGACAGAATGGATAAAAAAAACATGAGCCATCCACATGCTGCTTACAAGAAACTCAACTTAGACCCAGGGATACAAAACGGCTGAAAGTGAAAGGTTGGAAAAAGATACTCCACGCAAATCGTAACCAAAAAAGAAGAGGGGTAGCTATACTAATATCAGACAAAACAGACTTTAAATGCAAAAAAGCTATGAGAGACACAAAAGGCCATTATATATTAGTAAAAGGGACAGTCCACCAGGAAGATATAACAGTCAAATATCTGTGCACCTAACCAGGGTGCCCCAAAATAGGTGAGACAACTCTGGCAACCTGAAGGGAGAAACAGACATTTCTACAATAATCGTTGGAGACTTCAACACCCCATTCACATCATTAGATAGAACAACTAGACAGAAGATCAACAAGGAAGCAGAGAACTTGAACAATGTGATAAACGAGTTAGACCTAACAGACATACACAGAACACTGCATCCAAACTCAGCAGGTTATATAGTCTTCTCAAGTGCCCATGGATATTTTTCCAAGATAGACCATATGTTAGGACACAGTGTGCCCTCAATAAATATAAAAAGATTGAAATTATACAAAGTACCTTCTTAGATCATAATGGAATGAAACTGGAAATCAATAATAGACAGGAAAAAAGTAAATTCATAAATGTGTAGAGGCTGAAAAACACACTCCTAAATAATCAGTGAGTCAAAGAAGAAATTGCAGGTGAAATCAGTAAATATATTGAGACAAAGGAAAATGATAACACAACTTATCAAAACTTAGGGGACACAACAAAGGCAGTCTTGAGAGGGAAATTTATAGCCCTAAATGCCTATATTAGAAAAGAAGAAAGAGCTAAACTCAAAGATTTAACTGAACAACTAGAGAAACTAGAAAAAGAACAGCCAACTAATCCCAAAGCAAGCAGAAGGAAAGAAATAGTAAAGATTAGAGCAGAAATAAATGAAATTGAGAACAAAAATAATGGATAAATGGGACCTCCTCAAAATTAAACACTTTTGCACCTCACAGGACTTTGTCAAAAGGGTGAAAAAACAGCCAACTCAATGGGAGAAAATATTTGGAAATCACATATCCAATAAGGGTTTAATATCCAGGATATATAAAGAGATGTTACAACTCAACAATAAAAAGACAAACGACCCAATTAAAAAATGGGCAAAAGAATTGAATAGACATTTGTCCAAAGAAGAAATACAAACAGCAAAAAAACACTTGAAGAAATGTTCAACATCACTAATGATCAGGGAAATGCAAATCAAAACTACAATGAGATATCATTTCACACTTATCAGAATGGCCACTATTAAAAAGACAAGTGTTGGAGAGGATGTGGAGAGATAGGAACACTTCTTCACTGTTGGTGGGAATGCAGGATGGTACAGCCACTTTGGAGGACCATCTGGCAGCTCCTAAAGAAGTTGAATGTAGACTTGACACAGTCAATACCACTACTGGATATATGAGAGCAGTGACACAAACAGACATCTGCACACTGATGTTCAAAGCGGCATTATTCACGATGGCTAAAAGTTGGAAACAACCCAGGTGTCCATCAACCGAAGAATGGATAAGCAGACTGTGGTGTATTCACATGATGGAATATTATGCAGCTTTAAGAAGAAATGAAATCGTAAAGCTTATGACAAAATGGATGAACCTGGAGGACATTATGTTGAACGAAACAAGCCAGACACAAAAGGACAAATACTGTATGAATGCGTTACTATGAACTAAATATATTGTGTAAAATATTGTATGATTCAAAAAAACAATTTATATATATATATATCCGGTACATTTAACTGAGAAATATGTGTTTTTATTCAACTGTGTTTTCTTTTTAATTTTTAATTGTTTATATTTTTAATTATTAAATGTACAAAATAAAGTTAAAAACAAACAAACAAAAAAGGGATTTTTTTTTTTTTTTTTTTTAACCGGGAGGTCCCGGGGATCGAACCCGGGTCTCTCCATATGGGAGACGGACGCCCAACCAGTTGAGCCACATCTGACCCCCAAAAAAGGGATTTTTTAACCTTCTGTACGTTGAATTTGTATGGGTAAAATGTTATTCATATGAATATTTAGAAATTACATAGAAGGGAAGCGGCTGTGGCTCAATCAGTAGGGCTCCCGTTTACCATATGGGAGGCCCCAGGTTTGATTCCCGGGGCCTCCTGGTAAAGGCAAGCCCGCCCGCACGGCGTGGTTAGCTGACCCAGCGAGCACAAGCAGCAAGGGGGGGATAAATGAATAAATAAATAAAATCTTTAAAAAAAAAAAAAAAAGAAAGAAATTACATAGAAACACTAGAGATTTGACAATGTTCTCACTGTTGATATGTCCTGATCCTAATCTGCATGATATTAAACAACAGTATAATGTTATTAGTCATAATTTTAGTTATTCTTTGAAAATGCTGCATGTCACAAGAACAAACAAATCTTGTCAGGGACAGTATTACTCTGATGCTTCTCTAAAAGTACATGCAGTCAGCTACAGGTTAGAGCTCATCTTCAACAAGGAGGGACTTTAAAAGAGAAGCAAGTCTAATATCTAGATTATGTTCTACTTGTTAATTAACAGAACCCTGATAAAAGTGTAAAGGTGAGACAGAACAAAACTGTTGTGGACTGTGGTTGCTGACCTCAATATAAGTTAATTGTCAAATGTTTTTATTTCTGGAAATAGCCAGAAAATATAAGGGAATTAGGGCCTAGATTGTAAGCTGTTATAGCAGTAACATTTGTTTCTGGGTTTTAGTTGTTATTTCTAAATTTGGGGGTGCTTTGCACCATGTGTGTGACCTGGTAGCTCCCAGGATCTTTGGGTGTCTCTGACACCCAAGGCTCAGAGTTGGAGTTTTCCAGCTCTGGAGATGCTGTAGGAGCAGCAATACTCCATGCAGCAATTGTTGAAGAGGCTGAAAATGAGATCAGACTTCAACTGGGGATGTGCATGGGGGTGATCTGGTTAGGACTAAGGTAAATTAGAATACAGGGTAAAGGATGATATTGTCTGTATTTTAGGACTTTAATTTCTGTGACCAAAGGAGGAGAGATTTATTGCATACTATTTGATTTAACCTGTCTGGTCAGTTTACTTAGACAACCTAACTCAGCTTTCTTTACATCGAACATAGAATAGGGAATAAGATCATGGTATTCTGTACAGATTGATGTATTTCAGAGTGTTTTGGGTATAAAATGAAAAAGTATTTGCAAGGTAGAGACTGGGGATGGAAATCATGGAACAATTAAACTTCCCACCCTGGGATAGGGGCTCCCAATGTACTGAAACTGTAAACAAGGAAATTTGAAAGGTCTAAGTCTAAGATCTACTCCTTTTTGGAAAACAAAGTATCCCCAATTGAACTTATAACAGGGAGACCTATGAAAATAAACTCTGGAATATATGAGCCCTCCTCATTAAAGGAACTGTGCTGAAAAGCTAAGCCCTTGACCCTGAAGCTTGCACTTATGAAAATTATTTCTGTAATGATGAAACTAAGCTTCATTATAATTAATGCCTAAGAGTCACCCCCTGAAGAAAAACCTCCTTGTTGCTCAATTGTGGTCTCTCTCTCTCTCTCTCTAAGCCAAACTCTGTAAATAAACTCACTACTTTCCCCACTACATGGGACATGACTCCCAGGGATGAGCCTCCCTGCATCGAGGGATCACTACCACATTTTGGTCAGTGATGCTTTCGGAGAAGGATCTTGATCAAAAGTTGGAAATGTTAAAACAAAATAAAATAGGGAAGCGGCTGTGGCTCAATCAGTAGGGCTCCCGTTTACCATGTGGGAGGCCCCGGGTTCGGTTCCCGGGGCCTCCTGGTGGGGGCAGGCCCGCCCGCGCGGCGTGGTTGGCTGACCCAGCGAGCACGGGCAGCAAGGGGGGGATAAATGAATAAATAAATAAAATCTAAAAAAAAAAACAAAAAAAAAAAAAACAAAATAAAATATACCAAATGTACACTATAGACCATAGTTAGTGGTAATAGTCTAATTATATTATCTCATAATTTGTAATAGATGTTCCACAACAATGTAGTGTGTTGGTGGAGGGGTGTTGTTTGGGAATTCCACACATGTGCATGACTGTTTTGTAAGTTCACAACTTCTCTAATAAAAATTTATTTTAAAAAGAATTTCTGGGGAGTGGTAGTTCAGTGGTTACACGCCTGCCTCCCATGTACAAGGTCCCATGTTCAATTCCCAGTAACTCCTGGATGTGGAAAGGTTGAGTGCCTGCTTCCCACATGGGATGTCCTGGGTTCAGTTTCCGGTGCCCCCTAAAAACAAAAACAAAACATGCATTAGGGTTTAATTTTTGCTAGGATATTTGCTACCTTGGGATTCACAGCCCCATGGGGGAACTTTTCCTATCATAAAGTATACAAAGTCAGAGGAAACGTAACTGTCTCCATGGCTACAAGGATTGAATATCTTGGAAACCGCTTGATCCATTTATCTTTTAAAGATTTTGAAGAAGGAATCTTTGACACCAAGGTCAGAATGTTCCAATGTGTAATTAAGGTTTGGATAAAAGTGTAGGATACTTGGAGCTGGATATTTCAATAACCATTTCTAGCATAGTCGTAGCTAGATTAGGATTAGCAATTGGAGTATTCGCTCCTTGGGGTGGGTTTGTTTACAGTGAAGCAGCTTTAGGCAATTTAACTGCAATGACAGAGGAACTCAACTCCTACTGCAGTTGAGGCCATTTGAATCTCCATTGGCTCTTTGGCAAATGTTGTGATGGACAAGCAGATAGCCTTAGACTATCTTTTAGCAAAACAAGAAGTAGTATGCACTGTAACAAACAATTCCTGCTGCACTTGGGTAAATACCTCCAGCCAGATTGAGTTAAATGTGCAAAAACTGTACAATCAAGCCACCTGGCTGCATATGATTAATAACGCATCTACACAAACCTTGTGGGAGGCAATGTGTCTTGGCTCTTACCCATTTTAAGTGCAATAGTAATAGCAGTGCCTCTTAGATTCAGACCTTTATTCTAAACCTTGTTGTTAAGTTTGTATCCCAGAGATTGCAGCCCACTGGACTCTTCTACTCTCAGAGAACAGGGGTACCAGCCTGTGCCTGGACAACTAGACGAAGCGGGGAAAATAGACACCCCAGAGCCAACAGCTCATCCCAGGACCAGAGAATGCCTCTCCATTCCTTGAATACCAACCTATGCCCTGAGTCAGCAGGAAGTAGCTGGAGCAGTTGTCACCCCTAATCCCTCAAGATTGAGGAATGTGCCAACTAAAAAGAGGGGACTGAAACTGCCATTTACTAACCCACTCATCAGAGTAGTCAGTCCCTTCCTTATTGAAATCCTGGAGACTCAATATTGGCTTCTATGCACATCAGGCAAATGGACCCGCTGGGCAGTATCAAAACTACCAAAGAAAAGAGGATGCTCAGTGTTTATGTTAATTTGTACTTAACTGGAAGAATATGCAGAGAACCTCTCCTTTACCATCTCTGCAGAGAAAGTCAGGGAGAGAGGAAGGAGTGGGAGTTGTGGATGAAGAATCACATAGAAATTTCCTCCTTTGACTCCTTACCAGGTAGTTACCCCAAATCATAGCTGAGTCCTAAGTGGAGGAGAGGGGGAGAGCAAGGAGACAGCTATTCAACTACACAGTTATTAGGGGTTATTTGCAGAATCCAAAGATTTCATTCTTCAGAGTAATCCAGGAAGGATTCTGAAAACACTAAGCTCTGATGCATTTAAATTACCATTTTATGGGATGGTGCCCTCCATGATAAGTGAAATAAAACAACTTATAGATTAGTATATACAGAATAATTTTATTTTTTTAAAGGACATATGCAGTTATATGGGGGTAAATTTTTTTAAAAGAAAATCAAAAAAGGAACACAATAACAAATACAGTTAACTTCTGAAGAATGGGCTGGAGAGGGCAGGGAAGAGCACTTCAGTTTTTCACTTTATGTATTTCAATAATCTGCATATCTTAATAGGCTTGTATTACTTTTGTAATTAAAGATAAGCACATAAGCTACTCCTCCAGTCTTCCTCTTCCAGGCAAGTCCCCTCAGGGACCCTAGAGAGCCTCTCTTTGGTGGAATTGGGCCTTCTGCTCAATTTCCTCTGCATCTGATCAGTGAGTGGCATCTACAGATGACTTTAGGGGCTTCTTCTCCACTCCCACCCCCCACTGGGACAGTCCTCTGTCCCATGCAGGGCCAGCGTCTGCGTTGCACAGGCTGCGTTCTGCCCTTCTGCAGACACCCTCCTCCCTAACTGCTGCAGCCCTCAGTCTCCAATTGGGTCCTAAAGTACCAAGGAAGGCAGAGGTGGAGGTGAGAGGACAGTGAGGCTCTCAGGCTCTAGGGCCAGTCCTGGGGTCAGAGCCAGCCTCCTCTCATGAGCCTTGGGACACTGAGCAAGCCACAGAAGCTCTCCAAGCTTCAGTGTCCTCATTTATAAATGGGGATAAGAGTACCCACCTCAGCACAGTCGTGAGGTTTAAGTGAGATAATGCATGGAGAGCCTGCCTCACTTAAGTGCTCAAGAAACGGTACCTGTTATTTCCCAGACACTCACTGTGCTTATGCATGGTATCTCATTTTAAACAGGTGCTTCCCTGTTGATGCTAGAAAATCATCATTTTAACTACATGTGTAAAATACACAGGCATTTAAGAGTCCAAAGAGAAAGGGCCAGGACCGAGAATTAATTACAGAAACTGGATGTAAGGTATTTGGTTGACACTATTTTTACTTGAAGTAGAGGCAGCCATGTAAACTGGCCACTAGATGGCAGCATTGTGCGGCAGTGTGAACCGGGTCATTCCTGCCCCCTGGGGTCCCTGTGAGTAGCACTGAGGGCTCACTCGCCCCCGGCTTTGAGCTAGGCAGGTGGTACACATGAGGAAGCTGAGTCACAGAACTTTGCCAAGTCAAACTGCTGGGAAGACGGCGAGCCCAGGCTTGATTATGGGCAGTCTGTGCTCTCGTCCACCATATGTAAGACAAGGACATCTGCAGGTTTCCTGAATCCTTTTCAACTGCATAAAATTGGGTGCCATAAATACTTAGTTCAATAGCAATCATCGTTCCTTTTCACTAAACTTCTACTGTAGAATCAATCTCCACTAGCTATTGCAGGCATGCTGTAAGCGCATGACATCAGGACTTCCAACATCTCTCACCACTGGACAACGGTACCTTGCACACAGTGGGGAAAGAGCAAATACGTTGAATGAATGGAGTTCAAATTTCAGCTCTTCCCACAGTTGCTCTGTGACCTTGGACAAGTTCCTTGACCTGGATGTGCTCCATGTGTAAATGGGGAATAAATAATAGTACCACCTTCTGGGGGTGTTGTGAGGGTTAAATGGGTTAACATATAGGCACTTAGGAGTACCTGGCACACACTGTCAGTGTTAGCTATTCTTCTAAATGCCATTGAGACCCTCAGGAAAACCCCGAAATAGGTCCTGAGCTCCCTACTCCACTGTGCAACAAAGCTCCCCCCTGAGGAAGCCATATGCAGCAGGTTGTGTTTTCCAAGAGTGTGACCTGACCACAAACTCCTTGGGCACTTGCCACTCCCCCACTGGGAGGCAGAGTCTAATCCTCTTCTGGAATGGGGTTGGGCCTGTGACTCACATGTAGGGGATAGAATGGACTGAACTCAGTGTGACATAGGTCATACAAGGCGATGTAGGGCCCTGCCCCATTCTAGAGCAGAGGGAGACACTTCAGCGCCCCATGCCCCACAGAAGCTCTGAACAACCAGCAAGAACTGGCAGAAACATCTTTGTCAAAGCTCCAGAAAACAATGAAAGGACTGCAGTAACAGGGCCAGCCCCAAATCAAGAAAACGCTACTTACGGTGGTAGGATCTCCATGCGCCCAGCCGGCCCCACTCCCAGTGCAGGTCGTGGTCCCCCTTCGGGAGCAAGTAGAGGAACCCTCGTGCACATACTGGGACCAATCTGTCGGGCGGTGGCCTGAGGAAATCTCTGTACCAGAACGTCCCCTACGTGTACAAGGCTGTGGGAGAGCAATCAAGTTGGGGCAAGGACTGGCTGGCGGTAGTACATACAGTGCCGTGGGCAGGGCCAGGAGGAACCCGTTTCCTAGGGAAGAGGGGACATTTGTATCATGTAAATGGAGGAATACCTAGGGCCACCCACACGTGCCCAAGACAAGATGCATGTGCAGAAAGGACCAGGCCCTCTCTGTAAAGCGGCCCCTGCGCTTTGGCCTTGAGCTTATTTCTAAACTGATTGTATGATAAGCCCTGAAGGACCTGTCAATCTGGAAAGACCAGGAAAGGTCTTTTCTTTTCTTTTTTTTCTTGTTAGCCCCTGGCAATCAAGGAAAGCTCTCTCATAAAACTAGATGGCTAAAACGCTAAGTAACAGAAGTCTAAATTCCAGCAATAACATATTAAAATGTTTCAACAAAAGTTTACAAAATATACAAAGAAACAGGAAGTGAAAACCCAGGCAAAGAAAATCAAAGCATTAGAAACCATCAATTAGGAGTATTTCATGGGAAATACTAGACAAAGACTTTTAAAAAATGGTTCTAAATATGCTCAAAATGTTAAAGGAAATCAGGAAAACAACAGATGAAAACAAAGAGAAGATCAACAGAGATGGCAATGATGTAAGGAAACCAAACAAAGCTGAAGACCATAGTAACAGAAATTTAAAATTCCCTAGAGTGAAGCACAGAGAGACTGGGAGGTGATGAGGTTTGTTTGTTTCTTTGGTTGGTTGGTTTTTTTCTTTAGTATAATTATTATTACTGGAATAATGAAAATGCTCTAAAAATTATTGAAATGATGAATGCATAACTATGTGATTATACTGAATACCACTGATTGGAAACTTTGGATGGATTTATGCTTTGTTAATATGTATCAATAAAATTGATTTGTTTTTTTAAAAAGTACAATTAAAAAAAAAAAAAAAAGGAAAAAAGCAACCCAATTTTAAAAATGGGCAAAAGATGAATAGACATTTCTCTGAAGAGGAAATAATAATAACCAAAAGGCACATGAAAAAATGTTCAGCATCACTAGCTATTAGGGAAATGCTGATCAAAACTACAATGAGATACCATTTCACACCTTTTAGAATGGCCATCGTCAAAAAAAAAAACAAACAGAAAACTACAAGTGCTGGAGAGGATGTGGAGAAATAGGAACTCTCCTTCACTCTTGGTGGGAATGTAGAATGGTGCAGCCTCTGTGGAAGTCGGTTTGGCAGTACCTCAAGAAGCTGAATATATAACTGCCAAATGATCCAGCAATCCCATTACTAGGAATATATTCAGAAGAACTGAAAGCAAGGACGTGAACTGACATTTGCTCACCAATGTTCATAGCAGTATTCACAATTGCTAAAATATGAAACCAGTCCAAGTTTCATCAACTGATAAATGTATAAACAAAATGTGGCATCTACATACAATGGAATGCTATTCAGCTGTAAGAAGAAATGAAATTGGGATGCACATGACAACGTGGATGTACCTCGAGGATATTATGTTGAGTGAAATAAGCCAAACACAAAAGGACAAATATTGTATGGTCTCACTAATATGAACTAAATACAATGAGTAAACTCACAGAGGTAAACTCTATAGGATACTTGAAAATAGATTGTGGGCTGAGAATGGGAGCTGATGCTCAATGTATGTACAATTTTCAAGAAAATTTATTGTAAAAGTGTGGAAACTGATAAGAGTTGATGGTAACACATTATAGTGAGTATAACTAACACTGCTGATTTATAAATAAAATTGTGGCTGAAAGGTGTAATCTGTGATGTAAATGTCAATTGAAAGGAAACTAGAGAATAATCTAGGGTATGTATAACAGTGATTTTGGTGGTAGATGAAGATTGTGGTTAATAGTATAAATATAAGAATGTTCTTCTTTTACAAATTGTTAGGAATATGGTGATACATGGGAAAATTACAACTAATATAAATTATGGATGATAGTTAACAGTTATATTGTAATATTTTGCAGGAATGGCAAAGAAGATATATAAATTCTAAGAGGCAACTATAGAGGCATATAAGAGGGTATGGGATTTTTCCTTTTGGGGTAATGAAAACGTTCTAAAATTGAAGTGATGACAGCACAACTCTGTGATGAAAATGAAACCACTGAGTGTACACTTTGAATGGATGATACAAAACATAGGGCTGTATAACACAGGGAATCCAGTGGTGGATGATGGGCTGTGGTTAATAGGACAAATATGAAGACATTCCCTGATGAACTATAACATACTAGTATAATACCAGTATAATACTAATACAGGGTGTTAATAATTGAGTGGGTTGGGAGGAAATACACCAAATGTAAAATATTACTAACCAAATGTTAGTAATAATATTTTGATGCTGCTATTTCATAGTTTGTAATAACTGTTTCAGAATAATGTAAGGTGTTGATGGTGGGGTAATGTATGGGAGCCTTGTATGATGCTATGCATGTTTATTTTGTAAGTTCACAACTCTTACTATACACTTACTGTTTATGTATGTTCATGTATGAATGATATACTTCAATAAAATTTTACTTAAAATTTTTTTAGAAAAATTCGCTAGAGGGGTTTAACCGCAGACTGGAGCTGGCAGAAGAAAGAATCAGAGAATTTGAAGATAATAGAATTTAAAATATTCAGTCTGAGGAGCAGAAAGAAACTGAACAGAGCCTGAGGAACCTGTGGGACACTGTCAGGTGCACCAATATATGCATTGTGGGAGTCCCAGGAGGAGAGAGAGAGCAAGGAGCAGAGAAATCTCAAAGAAATAATGGCCCCAAACTTCCCAAATGTAACCAAAGACATGACTATATACATCTAAGATGCTAAAAGAGAAATGCAAATAGCCCCCACCATTTTATAAACTTTTGAATATCAAAGATAAAAGTATTCTGAGAGCCACAAGGGAGAAGCAACGTGTCTCATACAAGGGAGCCTCAATGAGATTAAGTGCCGATTTCTCATGGGAAACCATAGGTGCAAGACCCATTCAAAGTGCTGAAAGCAAAAATCACCAACCAGGAATTCTATATCTGGCAAAACTGTCTTTCAAAAATGAAGAAGCATGTGGGAAAGTATGGGAGGGGGAGGGAGTGGGACATATGGCAATCCCTTATATTTTCTTTTTCTTTTTTTTTTTTTTTTTAAAGATTTTATTTATTCATTCATTTATCCCCCCCTTGCTGCTTGTGCTCGCTGGGTCAGCCAACCACACCGTGCGGGCGGGCCCGCCTTCACCAGGAGGCCCGGGGAACCGAACCCGGGGCCTCCCACATGGCAAACGGGAGCCCTACTGATTGAGCCACAGCCGCTTCCCCCTTATATTTTCTTATGTAACATTTATGTAATCTAAAGCTTCTTTAAAAATGAAAAAAAATTTAATTAAAAAAAATAAGGGAGCAAACTAATTTACCGATTCAACGCAATTCCAATAAAAATCCCAACAGCCTTTTTTGCAAAAATGGAAAAGCCAATAATCAAATTTATTTGGAAGGGTAAGGGGCCCTGAAAAGACAAAAATGTCTTAAAAAAGAAGAACAAAGTTAGAGGTCTCTCACTTCCTGACTTTAAAGCATATTACTTAGCTACAGTGGTAAAAAAAGCATGGCACTGGCATAAAGACAGACACATTGACCAATGGAACCGAATCGAGAACTCAGAAATAGTCCCTCACACATCTGTACTCAAGTGATTTTTGACAAGGCTGTCAGGCCCACCCAACTGGGCAAGAACAGTCTATTCAACAAATGGTGCTGGGAGAACTGGATATCCATATCCAAAAGAAAGAAAGAGGACCCCTATCTCACACCTTATACAAAAACGTACTGAAAATGTATCAAGGACCAAAATATAAAAGCGACAACCATAAAACTCCTAGAAGAAAATGTAGGAAAACATCTTCAAGATCTTGTGGTAGGCGGTAGTTTCTTACACCTTACACCCAAAGCATGAGCAACAAAAGAAAAAATAGATAAATAGGACCTCCTCAAAATTAAACTTTTGTACCTCAAAGGACTTCGTCAAAAGGGTGAAAAGGCAGCCGACTCAACAGGAGAAAATATTTGGCAATCACATATCCAATAAGAGTTTAATATCCATGATATATAAAGAGATCATACAACAATAAAAAGACAAACTATCTGATTAAAAAATGGGTAAAACACTTGAAAAGACAATTGTCCAAAGAGGTAATACAAATGGCGAAGAAACAGGAAAAAATGTTCAACATTACTAGCAATTAGGGAAATGCAAATCAAAACCATGAGATATCATTTCACACCTATCAGAATGACCACTATTAAAAAATTGGGAAACCCTAAATGTTGGAGAGGATATGGAGAGAGAGATGCCTATTCGCTGTTGGTGGGAATGTAGAATGGTACAGCTGATGGAGTTTCAGGCCAACTGCTGACGGAAAAGCAGGTCACCTGGGAATATAATGAACAAGCTCTCCAGCTGGATGGGGAAACAGCCTGAGACAATGTTTGAAATGTAAAAGAGCTGAGTCATTGACCTTTAAGAGGTGCTGATTTCAGCTCAGGTGAAACTGTTCAGTGTCTGTTATCCTTACACATGTGCACGTGTATTTTGATTTGCCAAACAACGAATAAAAGCCACCCTCTATGAGGTGGCTGGGCTCCTCTATCCATATCGGACGGAGAGTCCCCTGATCCCAGTCTCTCTTCTCTTCTTGTCTTATTCTTTCTTTCTCATCCGCGGCACCGTTTTCACGGACCCAGGTCCTGACCGGCACCAGTACAGCCCCTGTGGAGGACTGTTTGGCAGTTCCTAAGGAAGGTGAATAGAGACTTGCCATGGGACCCAGCAATACCATTGCTAGGTAAACACCCACAAGAACTGAGAGCAGTAACATGAACAGACATTTGCACACCAATGTTCATAGCAGCATTATTCAGAATAGCCAAAAGTTGGAAACAATCCAGGTGTCCATCAACTGATGAATGGATAAACAAATTGGGGTGTATACACGATGGAATATTATGCAGAGGTAAGAAGAAATGAAGTCGTGAAGCATATGACAACATGGATGAACCCGGAGGACGTTATGTTGGGTGAAGCTGTTATGTTGGGTGAAGCTAGCCAGACACAACAGGACAAATACTGTATGATTGTGCTGTTATGAACAAAATATATTATGCAAATTCATGGAGTTAATAAGTAGAATATAGGTCACCAGAAAACGTAATAGGAGTATAGAATGGAAAGTTGATGGTTAATCTGTGCAGAATTGGTTAAAAAAGTTGTTTGTAAATCTTTGGAAATGAATGGAAATGGTGAGAGCACATCATGGTGTTTGTAACAACAGAGTTATTATATGGATATGACAGTGGTTGAAACGACAAGCCTAAGGACATTTATATTACTAGAAGAAAGCTAAAAAATGTAACATGGGACTGTATAACATAGTGAAACCTCATATAAAATATGAATATGGGTGATATTACTTTATATAAGATTGTTTTTACAAAATATAATTACAAATAAACTACAGAGAAGGAAACAATAGCAGGGAAAGAATAGAGAGATTGAGAAGTGATGTGTTTTGTTTGGTGGGTTTTTGTTTATTATTATTAATTACTGGAATAATGAAAATGCTCTAAAAATGATTGAAGTGATGAATGCACAACTATGTGATTATACTGAATACCACTGATTGTACACTTTGGATGGACTTACGCTTTATTAATATGTATCAATAAAATTGATTTTTTTTTTTTTTTTAAATTAGGGAGCGACTAAGGCATTCCCAGAAGACTGGTCATACAAGAGATGCTAAAGAGAGTTCTGCAAGCTGAAAGGAAAGGAAAATAGATAATGGATTGAAGTCACATGAAGAAATAAAGATTTCCAGTGAGGGTAATGACATGGGTGAATATAAATGCCAGTACTATTGTATTTTTTGTTTGTAACTCTACTTTTTGCTTCTTACAGGATCTAAAAGGCAAAATACATAAAATGTAATGATAAATCAGTGGTTTGGGATGCAATTAAACATGAAATTTGTGATGAGAACTACATAAAGGTGGGGGAACAGGGGTATAGGAACATAATTTGTGTGTACTATTAAAGCTAAGTTGGTATCAAAGCAAACAAAATTATCAATTTAGAATGTTAGATTTAAGCTCCATGGCAACTACAAAGAAAACATCAGAGAATATGCAAACTCAGAGACAGAAATTAGAGTACAGCGCCAGGAGCAGGGGGAAAGGGTAATTGATGCATAATGAATATAGGGTTTTTATTTGGGGAGATGGGAACATTTTAGTTGGGGAAGGTATGTTATCGCAATGTTGTGAATGTGATTAATCCCACTGAATGGTATCCTTGGGGGTAGTTGAGATGGGAAAGTTTATGTTGTTTATATTTTCTCACCATTAAATTAAATTAAAAAAGAGCAACTAAACAATGACATGGAGCTGATGTGGCTCAAGCCATTGAGCACCTCCTTCTCACATGGGAGGCCCTGAGTTCAGTCCCCTGAGCCTCCTAAAAACAAAAAAACACAACAACAAGCAAACAAGTGAAGGGGCCATCTCAGGGAAGCTGATGTGGCTCAGTGGTTGAGCACCAGCTTCCCACATGAGGTAGGACCCGGGTTCAATCCACAGCCACAGCACCTCAAAAAAAAAAAAAGTGCATTACATGACTCTGAATAGAAAAGGTTCAAAGGGACATTATTTGGACATATGAAAAATTCCCAATTAGACTATAAGCGTAATAGCAATGTTAAAATGTTTGAACTTGATAACCACACTTAAGGTGGTACATAAGTGAATACCTTGGTTCCTGGGTTCAAGGAGCATGATGTACACAACCTACACTCAAGTGTTCAGAAAATGCATTGATAAATAGAATGATATGGCAAATGAGGCAAAAAAGTTAAAATTGGTAGCTCTGGGTATTTGGGGCCGTGGGATAGGGGTATGTTGGAATTCTCTGTACGGGCTTTGTATTTCTGAAACTATCCTGTAAGTTTGAAAATATTTCAAATAAGAGTTAAAAAGAAAAAAAACAGGCAAGGTAGCCTCCACCTTTTTAGGCTGGAACACTCACCTTTGGCACCCTGAGCCACCGTGTAGGACAGTTGACTGTCTTGAGGTGGCCACACTGTGAGGAAGCTCGGGCCACACAGAGGCCCAGTTCATTTTCCAGCTGGTAGCCCCAGCTGGGATCCCAGGCACCAGGTAGCATCAGCCACCAGATGAATGAGAGAAGACACCTCCAGGTGTTTCCAGCCCCCCACTATGGAGTCACACCAGCATTCAAGTCTTCCTATCTGGGCTCCAGGCTTCGTGGAGCAGGGACAAGCTATCCCCACTGGACCCTTTGCAAATCCCTGATCCACACAATTACTATAAGAAAATGGTGTTCTTTACAGCACCACACGGAAAAGCGCACGCCATCACAGAATGCTGAAGGTCTCCCACATTTCTGGAAAAGGTGGTGCCATATCTGCCTCGGAGAACATGTATGATCTGTAAGTCCTCTGCCTACTGTCTCTTTGTTTAGGGACTCTGCTTTCTTGTCTAATCCATGTCTTTATAAATACTCCTTTGGGGCTCCAAATAAGGTAGAAAGAAGTTGACTAATGTCACCATAGGCCTGCAGTTTCTGCCCCATGGAAGCCTTTTGCTGGAATAGCCCTGCAGTTTGGCTGGGTAGGGCTGGGTGGGCTGGGGTGAAAGACCCTGTGTCCACCTTCATCCATGCCTCACCTTCAGCAGGAGATAAACAGTAACTACTAAACTTTTATACGATGCTTTACATGTAATCCTCAAAACAGTTCTGGGAGGTAGATACTGTTATTATTATTATTATTTTTAACAGATGAGAAAATACAGCCCAACAGCGGTTAAGTAATTTGTGAAGTAACATAGTGAATTTGTGGTGAAGCCAAGACTTGAGCCCGGGCAGAATAACCATCGGGCTAGGCTGCCTGTGCTATAGCTGACTGGGTATTTTGTTACTGATATTTTTAAAGTAAGTCTGGGGATGTAAACTTCAAAAGCTTATAATGAAGTCTCCCTGTCAATAACCTAGGCAAAAGATTTAGACATTTTTATAACAATAAAATGACCCCCATTTATTATACCCTTACTATGTGCCACATACTGTGCAAAGTGCTTTTCGGAATCTCATTTATCATCACAGTAACTGAAGGGAGGAAGGAAGTAGTTGCTCACCCCGTTTTATCGATGAAGAGCTGGAAACTCACACGGCTCAAATAACGTACTTAAGGTGACAAGGCATTAGGACTTGAAACCAGACCTGTCTTCGTGCTAAGATTCCATGCTCTGATGCCCACTGTGTGCCCTGGCACCCACTGCAAGGGTAGGCACTCTGCAGCAGCGTCAGCATCCCCTGGAGCTGATGAGAACTGCAAAGGACCGTCTGAATCAGTCTGCATTTTAACAAGATGCCCAGGAGAGTTCTCTCAGAGCCATTATTCTTTTTTTTTTTTTTTTTTTTTTTTTTAAAGATTTTATTTATTTATTCATTTATCCCCCCTTGCTGCTTGTGCTCGCTGGGCCAGCTAACCACGCCGTGCGGGCGGGCTTGCCTTCACCAGGAAGTCCCGGGAACCGAACCCGGGGCCTCCCACATGGTAAACGGGAGCCCCACTGATTGAGCCACAGCCGCTTCCCAGAGCCATTATTCTTAACCCACAGACCTGGGCAGCTACAAACGAATCCCACCAGGAATTCACCGCTGGGTGCTGAGAGGTAACATTCGGTTTTTGACCCTCCACTGCTTGAGGGACACGCGCACCTGGAAGTGGTAATAACAGCTACAAGCAGTAGCACTTACCTAGTGCTTATTAAGTGCCAAGCACTGTTTTATTTTGACTCAGTGTATTCTCAAAATAATCTCAGGAACAACCAGCAAGATGGCGGCAGAATAACGAGCGCCTAGAGTCAGGTCATGCTATAGGGCAGTTGGTGATCACCCAGAGCTATCTAAGGCACCTGTTTGGGGGCTCCAGGAGACTAGAAGAGCACCCTGCAGCATCCTTGAAAGAGTGGAAGGAGGAGCTGCCATCTGCAGAGAAGATTCCTGAGTGGAGCCCTCCACACCAGGGAGGCCGGTGCCCATCCTCCACTGGAGGCACCAGCCGACTCGGGAGCTGTTCCGCGCCTGGAATTGGAAGCTCCACTTCCCAAAACGGGGGAGGAAGAGACGGTTGGGCACCAACTTCAGCTGATTAGTAAATCCGGCAGGCTGAAGTATAACCCTAAGAACAGCTAAGGTTTGAGTCTGTCCAAGTCAGTAAGACGCCGGTGGCCGCCATCTTAACTCCGAGCCTGACACGAGGGGAAGCGGGGCTGCCTGAAAATCACAGTGCTGGGAGGGACCGGCTTCTTTCCATCCAGATCAGCTTGCAGCTCTAGCCTAAGCCCCAGGCCCACCTTGGGCAGGGAGGAGGCTGGCGGGCCTTGTAACAGCCTATCCAGGTACTAAAGGTACATTTAGCTGGCACAGACTGAATACTCGGAAGTCTACGGGGCAACTGCGGTCATCTTGGACCTGCACTGTATAGATTGCTGCCCACACCTACAGCTCCATCCCTGCCCCAGGCAGGGGAGAAAGGGGCGTGAAGCTTCATCAGTCTTTCTGGGCAACTACAGTCTAGGCCTGCATGACTTGGATTATTCCACACGGCTGTGGCTCTGTCCTGACACCTGACAAAGGAGAAAGTTGGGAGAAGCTTCATCGGTTCCTGGGGCAGTGAGGGTAGCTTGAGCCTCCACAGCTTACAGCACCAACTACATCCTTGGCTCCTACTACACAAACAGCAAGGGAGAAAAGGGCAAGAAAGCCCTTAACTAAAGAGAGAAACCGCACCCAGAATAAATACTTTATTAAGGCAGATGCCAAGACACCAACAAAAAATTACAATCCACACCAAGAAACGGGAAGATATGGCCCAGGTAAAGGAACAAGATAAGCCTCCAGATGACATAAAGGAGTTGAGACAACTAATCATAGATGTTCAAACAAATCTCTTTAATAAATTCAATGAGATGGCTAAAGAGATTAAGGATATTAAGAAGACACTGGATGAGCACAAAGAGGGATTTGAAAGCATACATACTAAAATAGCAGACCTTATGGGAATAAAAGTCACAATAAATGAAATTAAAAATACACTGGATGTGATAATCAGGGTAGGCTAAATATTCGCTATATTAGAAACCATGCATGTGTCCCCAGACCTAATTTTTTTCCCTAGGTCTGGTTTATAGAATACTGGTAATAAACCAAGTCTGATTTATTTTATGTCCATCCTGTATGGGAAATGACTGTAACTCTGGGTATCTTTGGTCAACCTTAAGAGATGTAGCTGGGGGATGGATGTGGCTCAAATGGTTGAGCGTCCATCTCCCATAGGGAGGGACCTGGGTTTGATCCCTGGGACCTCCCGGTAAAAAGAAAAAAAAAAGAAAAATATAGAAGGCGTGTGGGCCGTCAGGCCCCATGCATGGGTGCACCGCCAAGCCACACAGCAAGATGATGATGTAACAAGAGTGACACAAGGGTGAGCCAAGATGAGATGCGCCAAAAAACCCGGAACTAAGGTGGCGCAGGCGGTAGGACGCCTCTTTCCCAAATTGGAGGTTCCGAGGATTGAATCCTGGCGAAGACAGGAGGAGAAGGACGAAAGGAGAGGGCAGGAAACAGACACAGAGAATTGCCCAGCAGATGGACACAAAAAAAGCAAAACCAGGGCGGGAGGGGGATGTTAAAATGGATAAAAATAAATAAATTTTTTTTGGGGGGAAAAAAAAATACACTGGTAGCAGATTTGAAGAGGCAGAAGAAAGGATTGGTGAGTTTGAAGAAATGGCCTCTGAAAATGAACAAAGGAACAGATGAAAAAAATCGAACAGGATCTCAGGGAACTAAATGACAGCAAGAGATGTGCAAACATACATGTCATGGGTGTCCCAAAAGGAGAAGAGAAGGGAAAAGGGGCAGAAGGAACATTTGAAGAAATAATAGTAGAAAATTTTCCAACCCTATTGAAGGACATAGATATCCGTGTCCAAGAAGCAAAACGTACTCCCATCCAAATAAATCCAAATAGACCAACTCTGAGACACATACTAATAAGAATGTCAAATGGCAAAGACAAAGATAGAATTCTGAGAGCAGCAAGAGAAAAGCAATGCATAACATATAAGGGATACCCAGTAAGATTAAGTGCTGATTTCTCATCAGAAACCATAGAGGCAAGAAGACAGTGTTATATTTAAAATACTGCAAGAGAAAAACTTCCAGCCAAGAATCTTATATCCGGCAAAACTGCCATTCAAAAATGAGGACAAGTTTAGAATATTCACAGATAAACAGAAACTGAGAGAGCTTGTAACAAGAGACTAGCTTTGCAGGAAATAGTAAAGACTGTGGTGCTACAGCCTGAAAAGAAAAGACAGCAGGGAGAGAAGCCTGGCAGAGAGTCTAGAAATGAAGATTATATCAATAAAAGTAAAACTGTCAAAAGTGGTGAAAATAAAATGACAGATAAAACCCAAATATTCAGGAATAAACTTAACCAACGATATAAAGCAATTGTATTCAGAAAAGTACAACTCATTGTTAAAAGAAATTTAAAAAAGACCTAAATAATTGGAAGAACATTCCATGCTCATGGATTGGAAGACTAAGTATCATTAAGATGTCAATTCTACTCATAATGATCTATAGATTCAGTGCAATCCCGATAAAAATTCCACCAGCACTTTTTATTTATTTTTAAATATTGATGTTTATGTAAATATGACATAAAAATAATAATAGTGTGGGTTGGGGGAAAATACTTTGGTTAGTAGTAATATTTTGAGGATGCTCTTTAATCATTAAAAATGCTTCACAACAATGCAAGATATTGATGGTAGAGTGAGGTATGCGAGTTCTGTTTGATGTTATGTTTGTTTTGTAAGTTCACAACTATTACTATACATTTATTGTTTACGTATGTTTATGTATGAGTGATATATTTCAATATATTTTAAAAAATGGAAAAAAAAATCACCTTAAGGTAGCAGGTATTATTATTTTCCCCATTTTACAAATGAGTAAACTGAGCCCAGATATATTAAATACTTTGCCCAAAGTCATAGTTTATTAAGTCAAGTAAAAAGAGGAGCCTAGATTTGAAGCCAAATTCCACCATGCTCTACTGCTTCTTGAAAAACAAGCAGGGACTGAATTCTGATTCCTTTCTGATCATTAGTATTCCAAATGCCATTTGGGCAATCCAGCTTTACTTTGGGTTTGACATTTAGCTTCAAATCTCTCACGATTGCTCCTCTTTGGATATTCAGAACAAAAACTCACTCTTCCCTAAGCATCCATGTGACTCAGAGCAGGTAGTCTATGGATCACCCTTGGAGACATGCTTCACTTGAGTGCTCAGAACCCTTAAAAGAGAATCCTCAAGTGCCTCTGGAATTTGCAAGCAGGAGTGGGTGGTGACGCGTAGGAGATGTGGGACAGGTCTAGTGGAGTACACACATCCAAACTGGGCTAAAATGTTGGTCATTTAATGAAAAGGTTTGGGTCTTCTAAGTCAGCTTTGCCTGCCTCTGCACTCTTCCGAGATGGAGGTCAAACCACATGATGCCAGCTGTTAAAACATGGAAGCTGTTTGCTTTCACTATTCCTGGGCTACTCTAGGGATCTTTTTTTTTTTTTTTTTTTTTTTTTAAGATTTTATTTATTTATTCATTTATCCCCCCCTTGCTGCTTGTGCTCGCTGGGTCAGCTAACCACGCCGTGCAGGCGGGCTTGCCTTCATCAGGAGGCCCCGGGAACCGAACCCAGGGCCTCCCATATGGTAAACGGGAGCCCTACTGATTGAGCCACAGCCGCTTCCCTCTAGGGATCTTTTAAAGCATTCCAGGAAGGCCATCTTAGAATTAAACTGTCAGAGTAAAACAGTTGATTGGCCTCTGGCCATAAACAAAATTTGAAAGCTGGCAGGGTTTTGACTTTTGAGTAAATAAGATAAAATAAAAAACCTGATTCAAGGATCAGGCTTAAGTTGCTTAAATCCTCACACCAAACCTGTGGACTCAAACTTAGAAAACTCATAGAGATGGCATGGGAAAGGCCACATATCAAACCAAGCTGAGCCCAGACTTTACATGATTCTCCAAAGTTTCTGAAATATTTGACATACAAAAAGGCATAAAGAATGGTAGAGAGAACACCCATATAACCATTATTCAACTTTAGAAATAAAACCTAATTGTTACATTAAAGCCCCTTATCTATCTTCCCCCTTATCCCAAGAGTTAATCATCCTAAATATTAGGTCTCTTATATTAATCCAAGTCCTTTTTTTTAAAAGAAAACAAAGGGAAAAATTAGCAAGACTGGTAGTAAACAAGAGTGATGCAAATGTAATAAAACTGGAAGCAAATTTTTCTGCCAATGGGAATAAAGGCTCAGTGTAGTTGAGGTGAGAATATTTAAGGATCTGGAAAAAAGGCATAAATATAATGTAGCTTTTATTAAGTAGAGGAAAAAAGGAATTGGACTGCATGATACAGTTTCCAGTTTGGTCAAATTTCACACAAACCCTTCCCATCTATGTGATCAGAGTTGCCACCTCTATGAGGGAAACCTACATGGCCTCCTTGACCCACAGGGACCTGTGGAAAACGACAGCCTCAAGAGCAGATTCACTGTGGCCACACAATGGTCGGTTCCCAGTTCCCAAGAGGCGAGGGCAGAGGGCATATTCACAGAATTACTTTACAAATAAACTCTACTTGACTTCTTCCGGGCTCTTACAAAACTTTATTTTAAAAGTAGGGCAGAGGGCCATGTAATCAGTGTTGTGGCACTGGAATGTTCTGGTTTATGGAGTGGTGGGTAACAGAAATGCTGTCTGGGATTAGGCATTGTAGGAAGAGGACGACACGCTGCCACCATGGCCTGTCCAGTTAGTGTGGATAAACCGCCCCGGGCTGGCTAAGAGCTCATAGGTGTGAGCACCAAAATAATCACGCTGGGCCTGGAAAACAGGAAATTAGGTTGAGTAGGAGTCTGTGTAGGCCCAAGACCCTCAGGAAGCAGGCTAGGGTGTAACACCTACTCCCCAGCTTACCTGGATCAGATTGGCTGGCAGCATCTCATGTCTGTATCCGTCATAGAAGGAAAGAGCGGTGGTGAAGCAGGGCAAGGGGATGCCTGCCTGGACGCCAGTGCTAATCGCCCGCCGCCAGGAGTCCTGCGTGAGAGAAGCAAAGTCAAAGATTAGCAATTCGCCCACAGAAAAGATGACTGGTTCCACTCTCAATGAAAGATTTTCACATGCATCAGTGCTGGAGAATGAAAAAACAGAAGCCGCCCGAGCAACACCCACTAGGACAGAACTCACACTGCCCAGCTCTAGGCGACATACCTGGCAGTTTTCAACAGCGGACTTAAAGAAGTCATCTAGCAGCAGATTCTGAAGTTCTGGGTTTCGATCAAATGCATCTTTTATCTTCCCTAGGAATACACTGAAATAAGAGAGAAGAAATCAATGAACCTTAAGTATAGCAGGCTGAATACTTGGTAGAAAGTAGGGGAATTAAGTTGGAAGCTGATTTATAACCTAGAGAGGTAAAGTTACATTTCTCATCCTCTAAAGTTAGCCAAAGAGAAGACTGCACAGTCAATAAAAATAGAGTGGAAGGTGTAGTGTAGGCAGTCTAGTTAAAGCAACTGATATGCAGGGAGAAAGTAAGGGGTGACATTCTAAACCTGTCCTGTTGCCCGTTTTCCAGTGACAGGGCTAAATGCACTGGCTAGAAGGAAACCCTTCCAGCAAGTGCCCTAGGGTCACAGTTCTCGGCACAGGGATAAGTTCCCAGGAGATCCTGAAGCTGCCCTGCACTTGCCTTCTAATGATGCAGCCTCCTCTCCACATCAGGGCAATGCCACCATAGTTGAGGGTCCAGCCGAATTCAGTGGCTGCCTGTCTCAGCAGCATGAAGCCTTGCGCATAAGAGATGATCTTGGAAGCATAGAGGGCCTAAAGAGTGACACAAAGGCCCATTAGGGTTGCAGCTGGCAGAGTGACCAGCTTGTGATGGCCTTCTTGCCATCAGCAGTACAGACCCTAGAAAGGACAAGTGCTTAAGAAAATGCTGGAAAACAGGGTCAAAAGTGAAGGCTGAACTTTTTTTTCACCCACCCTGCTGTGCCTCAGTGTGTGTTCCCCCAGCACTCCCCACCTCCCACTGCCCTCTAAGGGACCAAAAAAGACCACTGCCAGGGACTTTGCCCCACCTTCCGAATGTCCTCCAGGAATGATTTCTTATCACCTTGAAACTGGATCTTTTGGGGACCCTTCAGCTTTTTGCTAGCTTTTATCCTCTCATCCTTCAGGGATGATAAGCAGCGTGCAAAGACAGCTTCTCCTACATAAAGGTATGGGGAGGGGAAGCAATATATTACCAAAGCTCACAAATAAAAACCAGAGAAAAGAGATTACACACAGGGGATGTGAAAAATCGAGATGGAGCAGGAAATTCAGTTTTACGAAGAGCTGCAAGTCTGAACCTTAGGCCACCAAACTTAACTTGGTTCACAAAGAACTTTTATAAAAAGCTCTTAACAATTAATCTGATAACTGAAACTCCAAATCAACCTTTCAATATCAATATTGGTATGCAACCACAAAGATTAACATGAAATTCTAAGGGGAGTTTTGAGGGAAAAACAAAGAGGTAAAACCACTATAACTCAGAATTACTCAGAACTGGTCTATGAGTAAAATGTCAGTTTAGAGAACTTTAATTTTAATTTTTATTTATTTATTTATTTATTTTTTTAAAGATTTTATTTATTTATTCATTTATCCCCCCCTTGCTGCCTGTGCTTGCTGGGTCAGCCAACCACGCCGTGCCAGCAGGCCCGCCCTCACCAGGAGGCCCTGGGAACCGAACCCATATGATAAACGGGAGCCCCACTGATTGAGCCACAGCCGCTTCCCAGAGAACTTTAATTTTTAAATGCTCACCAAACTCAATTTATTTTTGTTTGAAGCACCAATTTGGACCTAGGACACTGAAAAAGTCACAAAGACTCTCCCCTCAAAAAACTCCATTTTTAAATTCTTACATTTTACATTTTCATTATATGCAAGATCATCATTGAGGTTTCACAACTTTATCTGAATAAAAAACATTTCAGTATAATATTTTCATATTAACACTTTTAGCCTTAAAAAAGTAATCCTTATTAAAAACTAGTTGCTCAACTGGAAATTTATAGCATTTAGAATAAATTATCTTTAACCAGTTTTTCACAAAGACAAAATGAAATAAAATCTCAAAACTAACAGAGGACTTTATTTTTGAGGAAAGGGTCCTAGTCATAAACTGGAGAACACAAACCAAACTTGAAACACACCAAAACCAGATGTCTTTCTCTCCTTGCCCACTGCTTCTTTCTATAGTGCACACCCAGGATGACTTAGCATTTATGGAAGGAAGCTTTGTAAGACAATTGGCGCAATAAGCAAATGTGGTTAAGCCCTTCAGTGTTATGTAAGGGTTAGCCAGAAACCTCATTTACTTCCCCATTAGTTCAGCAAATGACAAGGGCAACCACCCAGAGATTAAGTCTAACCTGGCTTCAATTTGTTTATAAGGGGTTCAGAGCCTCTAAAACTATTTGTTTTTTTTTGTTTTGTTTTGTTTTTTTTTTTAAAGATTTTATTCATTTATTCATTTATCCCCCCTTGCTGCTTGTGCTCGCTGGGTCAGCCAACCACGCCGTGCGGGCGGGCTTGCCTTCACCAGGAGGCCCCGGGAACCGAACCCAGGGCCTCCCATATGGTAAACGGGAGCCCTACTGATTGAGCCACAGCCGCTTCCCTCTAAAACTATTTGAACCTAAAATGAATAAGCTGCTCCCAGTTATCTCACCACCCCACCCTTCCCCACCCATGGTATCACTGAGATTAGCTAAAAAGCAGCCAACTTCCTTCTACATAGAGCTGGACTAACCAACCTACTTCCCTCCTCACTGTGCCTTACAACCACACAGTTCACTGTACACAGACTGCGTGAGGCCTCACCAGTAAGGAAATCCAAAGGAGGGAGGGAGCCAGGAAGGAAAGGCAATCTATATATGGGACAAATTATTCCACCAGAAGCAGCTTAGCCACCATTAAACATGCTAGGCATCTTTTATCATTCTCCTTTTCCAATCTTGCCAAATTTCTATCTATTCTTAAAGAACTAGCTTTTGCTTTTGTTAATCCTTACTGTTATGTATTTGTTTTCTGTTTATTTCTGCTTTTTATTATTTCCTTCTTCCCACATCTTTTTGAGTTTGATGCTTAGCTCATTAATATAAGACATAGAAACAGAGAGAGAAAGTACAGTATAGTGCTTTTCTTCTGAGAAGAGAGGAAGGGAAAGGAATTTACTAAAAGAATTTTAAAGGACTTCAAGTGTATAGGTAATATATATTGTAAAACCGAAAAAAAAAAAAAAAAAAGGACCACAAAATATTGACAATAAATTCTGAATACATGGGTATATGCTGTTATTCTGTGAACCTTTCTATGAGAAATCCCATTAGCTACCTCATGAAAAAGTCACTGACAACGTATTGCTAAAACTATTCCAAGCGTAAAACTGGAGAAGAAAGAAATTTTTGACTTTGCTGCCTCAAAGCTCATATGAAGAAGAGGATTATAAAGAAGAGATTCAAAAGCAGCTACAGCCCCTCTCACTTGATGAAGTCTTTTCAGATGCAGACATAGCAGAAAACACTCTAAAAGCTGACTAGGGTTGAACAGAATCTCTACAGGACCTGCTTCTTCGTTGCCAGTTTCTACCAATATTCCAGCAGGACATCAAGAGCACAACAGCAGGGCGAGAGGATTCAATTGAAAAGCTGAACTTTACCGATGAGGGTGACGGGGACCCCGTACTCCAGGGCCGAGATAGCAGTCCACTTCCCAGTGCCCTTCTGCCCCGCACTGTCCCTGATCTTTGGCAGCAGGTGTTTGCCATCAGTATCTTGGAACTTCAGAATATTGGCTGTGATTTCAATCAGGAATGAGTCTAGCTCTGTCTTATTCCATTCCTCAAATGCCTATATGCAGGACATAGAGTAAACAATGAGAGACAAACTAGGATTGTACCAGAGAAGCTCCCTTAAATGAACTCTACTTAAGTACCCACCCCCCTCCCCTATGTAAATACTGACCAATGCTCCCAATTTGCTTAAGGCATGAAGCTAGCAGGCTCTTCTCTAGTAACCTGCTCTCACTAGCCGAGTTTTATGTAACCAAGGTCAGTAGTGTTTGGTCTCAACCTGGTATGCTGATATTATTATCAGAACTGCTCTTTCCTCAGGGTCGATTGCTCCTTCACTTTACTTTTACCTCCTCAGAGGCCTTCCTTGATCGCCTGATCTAAAATCTACCCCTTGCCCTAAGTTACTTTTCTTTGCAATAGTTACCAATCATGACCAGTATATTATATATATTTAATTATTATTGCCCATCTCCCCATTCCATGGGGCAGGGACTTTTTCTTCACTATTATATCCCCAACATTTAGAACAATGCCTTGCACACACTAAAACATTCATATATACTGTTGAATGATTATATTAAATATGACTTACACCAATTAAATATGTACACAAAAAGAAAATGCTATTTCTATGAAAACTAAGCAAAATTTTTTAGAAGCCAAGTCAATGAAACAACTGCAGTCAAAATTAGTTGGGATGAGACAAATAATAAATTAGGAGAAAAAAAACTAAAAAATCTGGAAGGATTCTGCAATGTGCACTTGTAAGTGTCTTTAAATTGTGTTCCACGTGAAATAACTGAACCTACAAAAGATGGCTGGAATGCTAGTCTACAAAACCACACTTAAAGAAAAGGCCTTGGCTCTATAAAAACAACTGGTGAACAAAATCACCTTTTTTATGTTTTAAAATTGCCACCAAGATTCTTTGGGAACCTTTTGCTTTGTGACAAGCTATCCTACTTTATAGTCCTATTACCAAAAGCTTCCCTTAAATTAGGCTGAGCTCATCCAGGCCAGCAGAAGAGCCAGGGTAAAAGGAATGAGGAAGGATTTTTTGTCATTAGCAGTAAGTCCCTTCTCCTCTCAGCAGTGCATGGGGCTCACCTTGGCCATCTCATTATGCTCCATGCCCAGGACATCCTTCATCAGGTGGTAAGCCTCGCAGATCAGCTGCATGTCACCGTACTCAATCCCATTGTGCACCATCTTTACAAAATGTCCTGCTCCTTCCTCTCCCACCTGTGAGAGGGACAAGCATCAAAGGGCCTTCAGAAAAAGCCCATGTGGCTCAACCCACATATGAGGTCCCAGGTTCAATCTCCGGTCCCCTGTACCTTAAAAAAAAAAAAAAAAAAAAAAACACACCTTCCAAGAGGCAGGGGCCGGTAACATACCAGAAAAGCCCACATCAATCCTGACGTCAGTTCTTTGGCACGGCTCCCCACCAGACAAAAAAATAACAAAGATGAAACAAATACACGTAGTATTTTTGAAATAAGAATCATTATACAACTCGCCACAAGCTTTGGTCCAATCAAATGTTACTTAAAACTAATTCCAGATTTATTCCCCTGAAGATTTTTCAAAATCCCCAAATTCATTATAAGTGCCTGTGGCTCTTTAGCTTAAATTTTTCATCCTTTCTCACTGCTATGAAAACAATTCCACTCCCAGCCACAGGTAAAAGAAGTCTTTTTCCTGAAGTTACTACTTTTCTAGCAAAGAGGGGTTAAAATTAATTGGCTACTTAAGTCACTTTTACTTTAAAAAGAAAGAAAGAAGGAAATGTAGTATAGCTGTTTTTATCTAATGGCTATCGACAGGTAAAAATGACCTTCTGTCCAAGGTCTGGCCCTCAACCTTGTAAGCCCAGAAAAGTGTTTTGCTGGGGTACCATAGTTGATGAGACACTGATTTATAATAATCAGATATACAAATAACAAAGCTTGCAAGATACATAAAAGTGGAATACCGATTTATGAATTGATGAGAAATTTAACAATGGACCTTAATGGTTTTAAGTAGTAGGTCTGATCAACACATTCTATTCCTCTAGACAAGATACCAGAGAAGCCAAATTATCTGCAAATCGTTTCATGGGCAAAGAATCGGAACACAGGGAGTGGTAAGGGTCAAATACTTAACGGCATCTGGCCCTGCAGTCACCTGCATCCAGCTCCATTATGGGCATATACCTGCCCTGTGGACCAGACATTTGGTTGGCCTGGGCATCACTTTCCTGGCACACTCTGCTTGGATTGACACTATCAGCATTTACATCAGAGACTTCCTTTTTCTATGTTTACACTGTTGACCTAATTTTGACACTTTGGCCATGAAGTAACATGGCAAATAACACCTTACTTCATCTCATCCTTCCTGTTGCTTCAAAAACGAACTAAGGAGGACTAGCTTCTAGTATCTATACCACTTTTTAATGACCTGAATATAAACCTTGAGGCTTTGAAAAGTCAACCTCTGACTTGATCAAGATATATAAAGGCATCTACTATGCTTTCCTTCATGACTTTGTCCTACGTGTATCTAAAAAAGAAGCTACTGTTGCTGTACTTTTACTGTAGTAATCTACTGTCAAGGGACAAAGATTCCCTTTCCAATCCTTCATATTTGCTGAGAAAATTACTCAAACCTTCAAATCACAGCATCAGCTTCTTTTTATCCTAAACAGACTGAGACTGAGTGCAATGGCTGTGCACTAGCTAGATGGTAAGGACCAGGACAGCTGCTGTACCTGAGGCCTCCAGGCAATTTCAGGCCCAGGTAGAGGAAGGCATCTCTCATTCCTCACATGCCTTAACCCTTGTTTCATGTCCACCTTTTATTTCAATGTTGTCAAACAAAAATAATATAAGCATATAAAGGTGCTGATAAAAACATCAAAGGGGATTAGAAGGGATCATAGAGATCATCCAGCCCAGCCCTCATATTTTGCAGATAAGAAAACTGAAGCCCATGTAGGGGAAGTGACTTGCCTAATGTCATTCAATTAGTTACTGGAGAGCCACAATTAACTTCATGTTTTTTTTCCATCTACGGTATGGATTGAGGCTGCAGTTAAAGGGATAAAATTTTAAAAAGCACAAAATAGTAGGAAGGAGGTATCTGTGAATTAGTCGAGGCTTCCTTCACATTCTGGGAAGGTGTAAGTCTATAGCTTATTCTCTTCAAGTCTGCAATACCTAAATCACAGTCTCTGATTTTTCACATCCATGGCCAGGACATCTGACATAGCAACTGCCTATTCAGTCCTCTTCCTTCCACCCAGGCAAGCAAACCCCACTTTTGATTCTGACATTCTTTCTTTGTCCATGAAGTTACATAGTTACTTCACCAATGAGGAGGGCTGATTTTAATATCGACCTCAAGGCTATGGATATTCACGTCCCAACTCAATTAAGATATGTCCACATGTAGAGGAGGCATGATCTTAGCCATCAGCTATGCTAACAACTTAGGACTGTGAAGCTTATGTCATAAAGTTGACCACTAGGACCAAGATGGTCTTGTGCTCTGTGCACTCAGTCACTCAGACATGGTCATGTTGCCAACTGGCTTAAAGAGTAGCCAGAACTTGCCCAGTCACAGCAGGGTTCTCCGGTTCCTACTTTTGCAGCGATGCCTTGGAAGATTGTCTTGATGTGGGGCCTGTGGAGAGGAACAGTGTAGTTCAGCTGCTGAGAAGAGAAGGATGAGTGCTTTAAGTAAATTAAATGCTCAAGGACCACGCTTCCAATTTTCTTTTCTTTCTAATGGGAGGCATAAATACCTTTTAAAAGTAATGAAGATGACTAAGTCCTCAAAGTAAACTTCAGTCCCATGCTGACTGACCTGCCTGCTCCTCCAGATTCTGACGGGCCCCCAAAGCAGAGGTTGCAGGCTATCTGATTTGAGATTAGAAAAAAGGCTGAGCAGAAGCATCATCAAAGCACCAGAAGAAACTTCCATGACAGGAGCAAAAGAAGAAGCTGTGATTCCAAAGAGCAAGTGACACAAAAGTTCCTTTAGAGACCCTCTTCCACTAGTGTGGCTGCATCTTATCAGGTACAACATGATTCTGGATATTTGGGTCAAGCGTAAGGATAGACAGAGCCTCCGGTATTTCCAAAAGATACATCATTATTCAGAAAAATGGCTCTTCTTCATTCCTCCCACACTCCACTAGGAAGTCATATTAATTCCTGAGGCTTTTCCTTACTGTTCTACTCACTATTGACCAGTGTAGGCTTCTTCACAAAAAGCTTTTGGTATAGACATAAAATCTAATAGCAGTTGCAAAGTTAACACTTAGGATTAAGGGGGTTAAGATAGCTACCTCACTGAACTTTTAGTGAGTGTTTCAAGTAAACGTGTCCTTTCTACTTCTGCCAAACCAGTGTGACAAAAGTCAACTAATGAACAATCAGAGCACCTTTGTATGTCAAATACTTTCAGGTGACTTGTCTGCATTCCTAATAGGCATCTGGGTAGATGCCCCAAGGTAAGTATTTTTAAGCTTCTGAGAAGCCCAAAGGCCTTTCTATTCCTAGATTTCAACATACTGCAGAGAATCCCAAGACTTAGATATCACAGAGGTAATTTAAAGAATAGTCCTACCCAAAAAATCCTTCACCCTGGGAGTTAGGTTTAATCACTCCTATACTTTAATTTTAGAATATCTGGAAACCAAACTTGTCAGAAAATGTTACCTTTCCGCATCTCCCTCACAAAGGAGCCTTCCTTTGCTATGTCTTTTTCTGCTGCTCCATCTCTCTATCTGGCTTTCTCTTTTGCTGTAGTCTCAGCAGCGGTGTTTCCCCTCCAACTAAGTCATATATAATTAATTTCTTGCATCTTTCCATTTTGCTTCTCCATCCCACTCACCCCCACCCCCATGTCTTACACATCCTTCTTTCACAGCACCAAAGCACCTCTCCATCAATGGCTTGCCTTCTTACACATAGCATAGGGAACAGTAGGAAATTTGTTTTTCCCCAAGTCAAATAAAAATTTTCTACCTAGTTCCCACGGACTAGAATCCCAGGCAGACCTTTCCATTACTCACAGTGAATAAACAAACAGTAATTTTGGGGCCACAAATCACCTGAGAGGCAGATCGTACTCTTAATCCTAAATCCAGACAGTGCATAGGACACCTTCTGAATTATTTTTTATTACAGGCCTCTGAACCCTTTAAGCATACTTAGAACTTCCAGCATCAGTCTTGGAGGGAGTGACAGAAAAGAAAAAAGGCAAAAGAGGAGTATATTGCACATATATTATGCCAAAGCAGCAAAATGTAAAGATAAAAGTGAAACCTTTCCAACATCTCCTTTCCCAACCCTCAGGGCACCACAGAGATCAACTGGCACAACGGCTCACTCTCGCTCCAAGTCAGGGCTCCCTCAGGCTGGACTGGGGCAAGTGGGAAGTGCTTTGGGCACTTACCAAGCTTCTTTGTTCCCTCCTGGCATGAGTGACGGGCCATACCGAGCCCCTTCCTCTCCACCACTAACGCCACTCCCCACAAACAAGATTCCCTTGGCCTTCAGGTCTTGACATCGTCTCTACGGAGAAAAAATTAATCTCATTATGCTTCCAAGAAGTAAATTTCTCACAGTGAGAGGAGATATGAGACAAAAGTGAACATTCCACATTTGACACATAATGACCATGATCCAGGAATAACCTGGTCATTCAAAAAATCTAATGCCATGATCTTGGGAGTAAAAAAAAAAAATCTATGGAAATGCAAGATACCTACCCTGTCCCCAAAGGGAAATAATAAAGCCAGACACACATTCCCATTTTACTGGAAAAGACCCTGTACGATAACACTCAATTAAGAGTTGATTTAATACTAGTATGACTTATTGCCATCCAGCACTTCAAAGGAGACAATCAGAAAAGTGATTATGCTGATACATCACGCATTAGTGGAAGAAGACAAGTTTCACACAGACTCAGCGTGCTGTGCCTAAGCAGCAGGCATTCTCTTGATAGAGATGTGTGACAGATGAGAACCACAACTATCAAGTGTGTCTAAGTAGGAAAATGGCTGAGAACTAGTGTATCAGTACCAGATCTCAAAGTATCAGTACCATAGGACAGTTCACTCTTTTGTCATATGTGCAATACTGATACCTTTTTCTGGAATATTCTCAGAACCCAGAAGATTTGGACTGAAGAAAAGAACACTTACTGTGGTGTCTCTGTATTCAGAGTTTCCCCCATCGATAATGATGTCACCAGCATCCAATAACGGAACCTGTAATCACACACTAGCATTAAGGCGGACCAAAACAAAACACACCTAATCAAAATTACAGAAGTTTATCCCTCATAAGCCCACTTTAAAAGTGTGTATTACTTAATCTTCAGGAGTCCTCTCAGCAGCCAGGGCTAGATCCTTAGGTCCCTATTTAAAAGCTTATGGCTTGGGGAACGGATGTGGCTCAGGCAGTTGGGTGCACACCTCCCACACGGAGGACCCAGGTTCGGTTCCAGTGCCTCCTAAAGAATACAAACAACAAGCAGACAACAAGCAGACATCAAGCAAAAACAACAAGCAGACAGTGAGGAAAAACAAGCAGACAACAAGCAAAAACAACAACAACAAGCAGACAACGAGCAGACAGCAAACAAAAACGAGCAGGGAGCAGATGTGGTTCAAGCAGTTAGGCGCCCGCCTCCCACATGGGAGGTCCTGGGTTCGGTTCCCAGTGCCTCCTAAAGGAGAAACAAAAAGTAGACAACAAGCAGACAATGAGAAAGAAAAAAAAAAAAAGACACACAATGAGCAGATAAGCAAAAACAATGAGCAATCAGACAAGGGAGCCATGGGGGATGGGGGCAGCTTATGGCTAGTTACCCCAGTTGGAAAACTCCACAACTAAGATCATTCCCTTAAACTACTCTTTAGACTTTACAACAAAGCCTACTTTTGTAAACTTGGAAAATTTCATATTTTGACTATGTATCACCATCTGGTCTATATCCTCAAACACTAAGGCTAGGACCAACTCCAACAGATTAAGTCACTTCCCTACCATCTCTGTGCCTAAAACAGAATAGGGGCCCACTAACTATGCATCAGATGGTTGCGTTCTGAATGAACGGTTCTGAGCACCACTACTTAGGGGTGGCAAGAAAAGACTGAGTCTTGAACAAGAACACCTTTCAATGGCATGCCAATCAGGCTGGCTTTATTATTTATTATTCAATCTCCTCCCCTTACAAGGCTCTAATTAACATTACTTAATATTATCTGATTATGAAAAATAACCTATCATTTTTAAGTCCATTCTGCCTGAATCTAATCTTGGGCAGCCTGGCATCTCACTACACAAAAAGCATAGAATATCCTTCCTTTCTAGGTCATTTATTTAAAGAAATGGCAGTTACTAGTACAAATTCCTCTTCCTGCAGAAACAAGCCTACTGAAAATACTACTCTTTCCAGAAAAGGAATGTTCATCCTTTTCCTTTGTTTACTATTATTTCATTTCTTAGAACAAAACATTTCTCCCAAACTGGTTGCGTCTTGATTTTTTCAGAGCTGTCCCTGTAGAGTTGTTTATGAATATCTCAATAGATTATTTCCACTGGTTGCCCTTCATCTACATACTTATCTCTTTTCTTCAAAAAGATATGCTAGCTAAAGCCAACAAACTGTGTAGTACAAAAATAAGTACCCACTAATCACAGTTCCCAAGATTCCCTAAGGTCTCTTGTCACATATTAAATTACACAACTATCCAAAAATTATTGCTCTGCAGAAATACTGAGAAAAATGAAATCTCTTTCTAAATTCAACTACTAAGGTTTACTGATAAATGGCTCTAAGCATTCATAAATACACCATCAGAACTGCAAGATGTTTCAAATACGAAAGATAGAGAGGTCACTAAGACTACTATCGTTCCTATTCTTATTATTAATGAATTCCTACTGAAATGTCTCTTAGTGTTCCCCGAATTTAAATATAAGGATACGGTGTTAATTAGTGCCAGTGAAGTTAACGAACACTGAGCCATGTAAGCGATCATTTTGTCAGAACTGAGCAGTTCATACTCAAAAAAATCTCTGAAATAGAAAGAAGCTAAACAGAGTCGCCTACGGAGCCAGGAGGAGTGTGGCGCGGCTGGCAGCTGGCAATCCGAGCAGGGACTGGCTGCTGGCGGCCGAGGCGCAGGGGATGCGAGGCAGCAGGCAACAGACATGGACCACCGCGAGCAAGGGCTGCTGAGAACAGACCCGGTACTGGAGGAAGGAGATGATGTTGCTGCCACAATCAATGCCACAGAGACCTTGTCAGAGGAGGAGCAAGAAGAGCTAAAAAGAGAACTTGCAAAGGTAGAAGAGGAAATCCAGACTCTGTCTCAAGTGTTAGCAGCAAAAGAGAAGCATCTAGCAGAAATCAAGCGAAAACTTGGAATCAACTCACTACAGGAACTAAAGCAGAACATTGCCAAAGGGTGGCAAGATATGACAGCAACATCTGCATACAAGAAGACATCTGAAACCTTGCCTCAGGCTGGACAGAAGGCTTCAGCTGCTTTTTCATCTGTTGGATCAGTCATCACCAAAAAGCTGGAAGATGTAAATATTCGCTCCATTCAACATTCAATTAGCATGCCTGCTATGAGAAACTCTCCGACCTTCAAATCATTTGAAGAAAAGGTTGAAAACTTAAAGTCTAAAGTAGAGGGAACTAAGCCTGCTGGTGGTGATTTTGGAGAAGTCTTGAATTCAAATGCAAATGCTAGTGCAACGGCCACGGAGCCTCTCACAGAGCAGACACAGGAGAGCCTGTGAGATTCCTACCTTTGTTCTGCTACCCACTGCCAGATGCTGCAAGTGAGATCCAAGCACATCTTTTCAACATTCATTGCCATAAATTTACACCAGATGTGCTTTTATTTAGCTTTACATATTCCTTTGACCAAATAGTAGGTTAAAAACTCTTAAAAATATCCTCACTTCTATTCTTGGGAAGCACCCTTTAATGTGCGTATCAGGTCCTTTACTTAGATTTAAGAAGCTGCCAGGTTATCATAGTTTCTTTCCTAGTTTACAAAGTTGCTTTGGATTTAGGATGCCAGTTTGGTCTTTGTCTTCTATAAAATTTTCTTTTTTTCCTCTCTGAACCTCTGTATATTTGATTGCTACCTAAAATTGTTCTTGTGATTTTTTTTTTTTAATTCTTGTTATTGAAAGTTTTGGTGTAATTTTCTTTACCTCCAAGGGAAGAACTACCAGTTATAAAAAATATTTTTGAATAAACACTGTTTTTGGTATGAGGTACATGTTTTGGGTGTTTGAAGACACTGGACTAAATAAATCGGCTCTACATCCAATTTGTTATGTGCTTGTAAATGATAATATATACAGTAATTTTAAATACTTGGTGACTAGAGAGTGGAAACTCCACATCATTTGTTTATCATAGTGTATGACAGGAGCCATTTCTGTGTATTGGTTATTACGGCACTCATATTTGGTTTTTTCACCAGATGAAAAATTTTTTTTTTTTTTAAGATTTTATTTATTTACTTTATCCATTTTAAACACCCCCTTCCCCATTTGCTGTTTTGTGTCCATTTGCTGGGCAATTCTCTGCGTCTGTTTCCTGCCATCTCTTCTCATCCTCCTCCTCCAGTCTTCACCAGGATTCGATCCTGGAGACCTCCGATGTAGGAGAGAGGTATTCTGCTGCCTGCGCCACCTCAGCTCCTGGCTTCTGGAGCTTTCGGAGCATCTCGTCTTGTCTCTCCCCTGTTACGTCATCATCCTGCTGCATGGCTCCCGGGGCCCGACAGCTCAGCGGCACACAGAGCCTGGCAGCCCATGTGCCTTCTATATATATTTTTTATTTTACCGGGAGGTCCCGGGGATCGAACCCAGGTCCCTCCATATGGCAGACGGACGCCCAACCATTTGAGCCACATCCGCCCCCCAAATATTACAACTTTATTTATTTCTATTTTTTTTTTTTTTTTTTTACCGGGAGGTCCCAGGGATCGAACCCGGGTCCCTCCATATGGGAGACGGACACACAACCAGTTGAGCCACATCCGACCCCCTTGAAAATTTTAATTTCAGAGGTAAATTGGCAAGATAATATTCTGATCAAGATCATTGTATTAAAGATGGGGTTTGAAACAGGATCATTCTCATCAAATGTTCAATTCAAATGCCTGAATGTTTTAGGTCTAGGTTGGCGTAAAAATGTTAAAATCAATCACTTTAGGTCTTCATTTAGCACTATTTAAAATCAGAAGCACACAAAGTTATAAAACTAATATAACTTGAACATTTTTTATACTCTTAGGTTTGAGATAACTCCTGAGATATAATGCATTAGGGAAAAAAAGCATCACTTTCTATTTATTTGTTTTCAGTTGTTTTCAATGTGTTAGAAATTGTAAAATGACACCGTAAACGTTGTTCTCTAATTTGAAAACTGAGTTTTGGGGGTTGAATGAATCAAAGCCTCTGGATGTATCTGCACAGAGGCCAAGGTACTCTATTAATTCTAATAACTATTTACTAACCACCACCATGTTTTCCTTATGCTATATACATTTATGGCCTACAATGTTATATTTACTGTTTATCAAGTTTGATTGTTTTACTATTGTTTATGCCAAATGTTAATTGCCAAGTTTGGAGTGACCTAGAACATTTTTTGAAAGCATGACTAGATTTACTTCTGGATAAATTACTTTATGAAAACCAAGTTTGAAAAGCCACAGTGTTGATTGTTAGAAAATAACTTGCTGCCATTCTTGATTGCTAGAGCTTTGTTAGCACTTTAGATGCAATTTGAACTATACTCTATTACATGCGAAAAGCTTAATAAATTTTGTATACCAGTAAAAAAAAAAAAAAAAAAAAAAAAGAAGCTAAACAGCTAATGGAAGGAACAAGGAAAGCTCTATCACACCAGTAGCTGCTGTGAACAGAGCTGGCCTCACCAGTTTTTCAATGAAATCATCAACAGCTTGACCAGCCTTCACAAGAAGTATGATCCTCCGCGGCTTCTTCAGCTTGGAGACCATCTCCTCCAAGGAGTGAGCACCAACCACTTTGGTTCCCTTTGCCTCACTGGCCAAAAAATCATTAACTTTGGAGACTGTCCTGTTAAAAGCACAGACCTAGAAGGACAAAAAGGTCTGATTAGGAGATCTAGGGCATATAGGACCTTGCGACTGGATCAAGTGACAACGAAATTTCCATTCTGCCTGTGGTTTTGGGGAGGCTAGACCCTGCCTTTTCATCTTCCTCGTTACCCAAACTATTTAAGTTCCCATCTGGTCAAGTGCCTCTGGGGTACTGTGAAGTTAAGCCGCCTCAGCAGGATGAAATGGCAGAGAAATGAATATATGGCAAAGGTCAGCTGCCCCACAGCATGTCAGGCTAAAGCCTGTCATTAACTGGGATCCAGAATCAAATCTAGGAACCAGCCAGTTCCAGGATGAGCTGTCTTTTGTCACTGACATCTCTGCATCTAAGCTAGTCTAGGAGTTAGATAAAATTTTCACTATCCCCTAAACTCTTTAGGCAACAACAGCTAGGAGTTCCATACACAACAGCAGGAGTTCATTTCCTTTGCCACTATCACTTAAGACAGTGATACATTTATTCAGGCTGCAAGCCTTACAGAACTGACAGATACATTCAGCAGGACTATTCTTCCTTTCAGAATTGTAGAGCTGGCTCTCCCACACTCCTGAAGAGGTGCTTCTCAAGTTTACAAAAAATGTCCTAAGCAGCAGCAGCATGTATATAAAGGGAAATATGTTTTCAAATTATATGGGATCTTTGAAATCAGCTCAACAATTACTGGTGCTCCAGCTAATGCACACCCAGAATCTGTAAGAGAAGACCACAGTGTGTCCTCACAACTTACCACAAAGCCGTGGTCATTCATGTTCAAAATTAAGTTCTGGCCCATGACAGCCAATCCAATCAGTGCAATATCAGCTCTGAAAGAAGGGGAAAAAGAACAAAGAAAAAGAAATGCCTAGGTCTTGACACAATAACTTTTCTTAACTTTTCTTCTGCCCCGCTCCCTCTCCCAGCTTAGAATCCAGGGAACGCAGCCTTCCATGCAACTCCACACACTGCCACTGCAAGGAACCTCAGGTTCTACTGACACTAACTAACACGCACTGGGGAAGGTATCCCCGGCAGGCCACCTCTTCTGGGTTGTATTCGAGCCGGCAGCTGCTTTTTATTGCAGCTGTGCAGCCTCCCGCCCCGGCGCCTGGGCCCTGCAGGGAAGGGAGGGCTCCCCCCGCGCCCCCGCTCAGCCTCGGCGGGGCCTGCCCGAAGAGCCCGGCCGTGCAGCCGGGAAGGGTCTGGAAGGGCCGAGCCCGGCTCCCTGGGGCACCGCGGCCTCTGGCTGCCCCGAGGGGGAGCCGCCCGGAGGCTGCGCCGCCGCGAGGGGCAGAGAGGCTGGGCCTGCGGGGGAGGGGCGGCTGCGAGCCGGGCCCGGGATCCGGGGAGCCCCGGGGAGCCCCGGGGCCTGGGGCCGAGCCTCGCTAGCCGGGCCCAGGCGACCCCCCGGCTGAGGCGACGTCGGCTCCGGGGAGCACCCGCCAGACCCCAGCCCGAAAGCTGGAGGCCGCCCCCCGCCCCGGGCGCGCGCGGGCGAGCCACTCACTGGGCCATGGCGGCGGCGGGCGAGGCACGGGCTGAGAGACCGAGGGCAGCGGACGCTCGGCGCGCGGGCAGCGGCGGCTCTGGGTCCGGCTCCTGCACGCCGCAGGCGGCTGAGGCCGCTCTAAGCCCGGCTTCCCTGCACCGGCCAATCAGAAGGAAGGGGCGGAGGGATGCAGCCATGCCATTGGTCCTACCAAGCGCCTGTTAGGCCACCTGAGGGAATCGGGCCCGCCCACTCCCGGGGCCGGCTCGGTAGAGCGCCGAGCACATCGATGTCCGCGGCGGGGCGCGAACGCAGCGAGGGCCACTCTGGGGGGCCGCGGGGAGCGGAGGCGGCGGCCGGGCGCCTGGGCCCGGGGTCCCTCGCTCCTTCCTGCCCCGCTGCAGGGCAGCTCTGCGCGTTCGTGGGCACGCGGGAGGGCTTCCGGCAAATCTTGACCCTGGCCAGGACCCTGGGCGGGAAACGTGCCGGTGAAGAGACGGCGGTGCCCGGTGCCGAGAGCCTGGCGGCGAAGGGCTCCGTGTAAGGGCATGGGGCAGGGCCTGGAGACTCCCGATCCTGGCGCGGAGGGCACAGCCTCTGGGCCCGGGAGGGAGGCGGCCGCGACGGCGAAAGGTGTGTCCAGGGCATGACCTGCCCCGTAGGACGCGCAGGGCTCAGAAGCCCCCGGGTGCGCCCGGGGCACCTGGACCTCCCCTGGCAGCAGCTGCCTGTCAACAAGGCTTGGCTCCTCCAATACATCTTAAGATTTTTTGTTTTCCTGTGAATGCTTCATCGCAGCTAACATCGTAAGTGTTCACCACTAGAAATCCCTAAGGGTGGTCCGGCTGGGACCCCTGGAAGTCCCTGAGACCTTTCCCAGGCATCTGGGAGGACAGAGCTAATCTCGCAGTAACAGTAGGAAGGCTGCTGGCCTTCTCTCTCTCTCAGTGGAGATTTCACGCGGCAGCCTGACGTCAGAGGGAAGGGATTAAATGCAGAGGCAGATACGAGAATCCAACTGCCTTTGGTTAGCCAGACAGTAAAGAGATTTGCAAAAGTGTCAGAATTTCACTGAATTTCTTTTTGGTTTTGGAAAATTGTTATTTAAAAGTTCCTCGGTTTTAATTTTTAACACAGCAAATGTCGAAAGATATATCTCACGTAAACAAAAGCTTTTGGGAGTCCTCAGTAATTGTTAAAAATGTAAAGGGGTCATGACACCAAAAAGCTTGAGAACCACGGCTCTAGCCCGACCTGTACTTTAGAAATGAGGAAACAGAGGCTCCGAGAGCCAAAGGAGGTTTGCTGAGTCACGCACTGACAGAGCTAAGGGTGGCACTGCCTCTCTGGGGACTGGCTGCATGCTCTCCAAGGCCCCTTTCGGTAAAGCCTGGGCTGCAGAGACAGTGTCGGTGGTAGGACAGCTCGGTATCGCAGAAGAAAGATTGGCTTCTCAAATGACTCGGAGCCCCTTTCTTAGAGACTGCCTGGTGGAGGGGGGGAAGGAATGGCCTATGGTCCCAGGCTGACCTCAGCTTGCTTCCATTCTATTTCTTTCTAGCTGAGTGATTTGGCAAATTATTGGATCTCAGTTTCCTCATATGTAAAACAAGGATGATAAATTCTCACAGGGTAGCTATAAATGAAACAAATGGGAAGGTGTGTCTGGTACTTGGTTCCCCTATACAAGTTTCTTTCTTTTCTTTTTTATGGAGAGGATTCAGAAAGAAAAGACTAAATGGCGGTGGAAAGCTAGGACTGAATCAAAAACTTTCTCCTTGGCTTCCTTGTGAAACCTGGGGAGAGGTAGAAGAGCTCCTGTGCTGCTTCCTGCACCACTCCTTATTGGATCCCCTAGTTTCAGTTGTTTTGTTTCAAGCTCAGCTGCTGATATACTTAAATTGTTTGCTAAAGAAAAAATTCCCATCAGACAATGACGTACCTACCAATTTGACAATATCTTCCTGATCCAAAGGCACACACACACCCCTCATCCCAGGCATCTTATCCTCTTCCCCACAGTCCTTATCTCTTTCCTGTGCTCCTTTGGGAATAGGGTGTCCCAGCACATCCTAGTTCAGTTTTTTCCCAGAGCCTCCCAAAATAGCGTGATGCATGGGAATATCGGTCTCCATCTGAGCTGGAGTTCAAGGGGTTGACCACGCAGACTTAGCCAGGGTGGAGAAAGAGCCTCCTGCTAGGGGAAGCTGACGTGGCTCAAGCGATTGGGCTCCCGTCTACCATGTAGGAGGTCCAGGGTTTGATTCCTGGGGCCTCCTGGTGAAGGCAAGCTGGCCCACACAGTGAGCTGGCCAAAGTGGAGTGCTGGCCCACACAAAGAGCTGGCACAGCAAGATGATGCAACAAAAAGAGACACAGGGGCGAGACAATAAGAGATGTAGCAGAACAGGGAGCTGAGGTGGCACAAGAGATTGAGCACCTCTCTCCCACTCCAGAAGGTCCCAGGATTGGTTCCTGGTGCTGCCTAAAGAGAAGACAAGCAGACACAGAAGAACACAGAGAGCAGATCAGTGAGTGGAAAACAACCTCAGGGGGCGGGGAGAAATAAGTAAATAAATCTCTAAAAAAAATTTTTTTAATTAAAAAAAAAAGAAAAAAAAGAAAGAGCCTCCTGCTAGATGCCCAGCCCCAGTGGTTAACTTTACTTTGAAAGACAAGCTCTGCAGTTTTCTCTTCACAGCAGACAACAGTGTATAACAGGCTTGCCTCTCCCCTCCACCCCCACCACCCCACCAGCACAGTATGCTCCAGAGACACTGAATGGCTTTCTGGTTCTAGAGCAGGGCCTGGCATGCTGTTTTTTGGTTCTAGAGCAGGGCCTGGCGTGCTGTTTTGGTTCTAGAGCAGGGCCTGGCGTGCCGTTTTGCCTGCGCTCTACTGCCGTGCAGCCACAACTTGCAGCCACCTCCTCCAGGAGGCTTCCACTGTTTCCAGGCTGGTCTAGGAGCCTCCGTCACGAGCTGGTAGCACAGGGCTTGTCACTGCCTGCTTTTGTTTCTCTCTTCCCCGTTAGACATTAAGTCCAGGAGCCCAAGGACCACGTCTGTCGCATTCTTAAGTGTGATTGTGTCATCTCGCATGTGCCTGGCACATAGCAGATGGCCGACACTGTTTATGCCAGTCTTTAAAAAGGGTCGCTTTCAACCCGGTTGGCCCAGAACAGTCAGGGCTCACACGTGTCTTCCTGCAGAGCTGTTAACAGCAACCCCTTTCACTCTCAAAACTGCTGTGGCTTGGATGATAAATTATATCAGCACCCAATTTAAATGATACATCTCTGTCCTTTTTTAAAACATCCAGATTTACCGAGGTATGATTTGCATGCCAAATACCCCACCTTGTAGGCTGGGTGACTTTTAGTGCTTAGTTGTGCGACCAGCACCGCAGTCTAGTCCATTACACCTCCAGCACCCCAAAAGCTTCCCCCTTGCCTTTGTGGTCGGCCTCTGCTTCTGCTCCCAGCCCTAGGCAATCTCTGATCACTTTCTGACTCTACAGTCCTGCTCTTGTAAGAAACTGCATGTAAATGGAATAATAAAGAATACGTAACCTTCCGTGTTTGGCTTCTTTCATAACGTTTTTGAGGTTTGCTCCTGTTCTCTCATGTGTCACTGAGTGGTATTCCGTTGTACAGTTCTATAACAATTTGTCCATCCATCTGGTGCTGCACGTCGCGTCATTTCCAGATTGGGTCTATTATAATTCTGTTTTGAACATTCATGTACAAATCGTTACATGGGCATAGGTTTTCCTTTCTCTTGAGCAGACAGGAGTGAAATTGCTGGGTTGTATGGTAACGGTCTGATGAACTTTTTAAGAAGCTACCAAACGATTTCTGTAGTGGCTGTGACATTTTGCATTTCCACCAGCAATGTATGAGAGTTCCGGTTTCTCCGCCTCCTGGTCTACACTCGTTCTCGTCTGTCTCTGCGATTAAGCCATCCTAATGGGTCTGAAGTGGTATCTCGTGGTTTTAATTGAAATCTCCCTAATGACTAACATTCTTGAGCATATTTTCAAGTGCTTATTAGTTGTTCATTTATCTTCTTTGGTGAAATGTCTATACAAATCTTTTGCTTATTTTTAATAAACTTCTTTATTTTAGAATATTTTAAATTTACAGAAAACTTGCAGTGATAGTTCAGACAGTTGCCTCTAAGCGATCGTTTCCCCTGATGTTAAAATCTTAAATTACCATGGTACATTTGTCACAGCTAAGAAACCAACATTGGTATAATCCTATTAAATAAACCCCAGACTTTACCAGAATATCACCAATTTTCCCACAAATGTACTTTTTCTGTTTCTTTCCTATCCAGGATACCACGTTATAATTTAGTCACCACATCTCCTTAGCCTCCTCTGAGCTGTAACAGTTTCTTGATTTTTCCTTGTTTTCTATGACCGTAACAGTTTTGAGGAGCATTGGTGAAATATTTTGTAGAATGCCCTTTCATTTGGATTTGTCTGATGTTTTTTGTTTTTTTTTCTCCTCCGGGTTATTAGCCTGGAGTTGTGGGTCTGGGGGAAGAATAGCCGAGAGATAAGGTGCTATTCTCCTCACACCATGTCAGAGGTACCTCGGCTCAGCATGACTCAGCATTGATGAGGACTTTGACTACCTGGCCGAGGTCATGTTTATCAGGTTTCTCCACTGTAAAGTTATTTTTCCCTCCCTTTCCAAGTTCTTTTGTTCTACTCTTTGTAAGCCAGGCACTAAGTGCAGCCTATTTTTTTTTTTTTTTTAGGAAGTACTGGGACTTGAACCCAGGACCTTGTACATGACAAGCAGGCACTCAACCACTGAGCTACATCTGCTCCCCAGCTACTTTTTTTTTTAACTCTTTAAACAATTTTATTGATACATATTAATAAGCAGACAATTCACCCAAAGTGTACAATCAACGGTGTCTGGTGCTTTCATCACTTCAATCGTTATTCGATGATATAAATTTTTTTTTCTTTCTTTTTTTTCTTTTACCGGGAGGTCCTGGGGATCAAACCCAGGTCCATCCATATTGGAGACAGACACCCAACCATTTGAGCCACATCTGCTCCCCTAAATTTTTTTTAAAGATTTATTTATTTATTTTTATCCATTTTTACCTCCCCCCTGTTTTTGCTGTTTTTGTGTCCATTCGCTGGGCAATTCTCTGTGTCTGTTTCTTGCCCTCTCTTCTCATTCTCCTCCTGTCTTCACTGGGATTCTATCCTCGGAGCCTCCGATGTGGGAGAGGCGTCCTACCACCTGCACCACCTTAGTTCCTGGTTTTTCTGCGCGTCTCATCTTGGCTCTCCCTTGTGTCACTCTGCTGTTACGTCATCATCTTGCTGCATGGTTCGTCGGGCCTGACAGTGCACCTGCACGCAGGGCCTTGGGGGGCTCACCTGCTCATGGGGCCTGATGGCTCTATATTTTTCTTTTTTTCTTTTTACGAGGAGGTCCTGAGGATCGAGCCCAGGTCCCTCCACATGGGAGACGGGCACCCAACCATTTGAGCCACATCTGCCCCCCCTGCTATATCTCTTAAGGCTGACCAAGGATACTTAGAGTTATAGTCATTTCCCATACAGGGTGGTCATATAATAAATCAGGTTTGGCTTATCATCAGCATTCTAAAAACCAGACCTAGGGAGAAAAGCTAGGTCTGGGGACACATGCATAGTTTCTAATATAGCAAATGTTTAGCCTGCCCTGATTACCACAAAGTCAGGACAGTGAGAATATTCGCATCCCGCCCTACTTTTGATTGTTTTTAATAATAGGATTGGAGGGGGCAGATGTGGCTCAAATGGTTGGGCGTCCGTCTCCCATATGGAGGGACCTGGGTTCCATCCCCGGGACCTCCCGGAAAAAAAAAAAAAAAAAAAAGTAAAGGGGAGGAAGATATGGACTATAGTTAGTAGTAATACTTTGACGATGCTCTTTCCTGATTTGTTAACAAACGTTTCACAGCAATGCAGGGTGTTTGTGGGGGGTGATGTGTGGGAGCCCTGGGAGATGTTTTGCATGTTTGTTTTGTGAGTTCATGATGTTTACTGAACACTTACAGCTTATGTATGTTCATGTAGGAGTGAACTACTTCAATAAATTCTTTTTTAAAAATGATTGTTGTTGGGAAGCGGCTGTGGCTCAATCAGTAGGGCTCCCGTTTACCATTTGGGAGGCCCCGGGTTCGGTTCCCGGGGCCTCCTGGTGAAGGCAAGCCCGCCCGTACGGCGTGGTTAGCTGACCCAGTGAGCACAAGCAGCAAGGGGGGGATAAATGAATAAATAAATAAAATCTTAAAAAAAAAAAAAAAAAAAAATGATTGTTATTTGTCTTTTTATTATTGCGTTGTAAGAGTCCTTTATGTGTTCTAAATATAAGCTCTTTATCAGATATGTGATCTGCAAATATCTGTCTTAATGGTGCCTTTTGAAGAACGAAAGTCTATAATTTCGATGAAGTCCAATTTATTGTGCTTCTAGTGCCATATTTTTAAAAATCTTAGCTAACCCAAGTTTACAATGTTTTTCTGCATGTTTTCTTCCATTTTATGGCTTTTGCTCCTACATTCAGATCTATGACCCATTTTTAGTTGTGTAGCATGTCGGTTCATATAGTTGCATACGGGTATCCAATAGTTCAAGCAACATTTGTTGAAAAGACCCCATTGAAATAACCACGAATGTGATTATGTCTGGGTTCTCCATTCAGTTCTGTTGGTCTTAGGTCAGTACCATACTGTCTAGATTATTGTAACTTTGTACTAAGTTTTAAACTTAGGTAAAGTTCTCCAACCCAGTTATTGTATTTAGAAATTGTTTTGGCTATCCTAGGTTTTTTGCTGTTGCCATATAAATTTTAAGAACTGTTTGTCAACTTCTACCATAAACCCTCCTGGTATTTTATAGCAAATGCACTAAATCTATAGATAGATGTGGGGAGAACTGCCATCTTAATGATATTTAGTTTTCAATCTCTGAACGTGTTATACTCTCTTATTTCTTAAATAGTATTTAATTTGCTTCAGCAATGTTTTGTAGTTTTCAGTGTATAGGTCTTGAACTTCTTTTGTTAAATGTATTCCTAAATACTTGATCTCTTTCGGTGTTAAGAATGGAATTTTCTTGATTTCATTGTCAGATTAAGTACATAGAAATACAATCAATTTTTGTATATTGATCTTGTGTCCTGAAACTTTGTCATGTGCGATCGTGACATCTGCAAATAAACATACCTTTATTTTTTTAAAGATTTATTTTATTTATTTATTTCTGCCCACCCCACTATTGTTTGCACTCACTGTCTGCTTGTCTTCTTTTTTAGGAGGCACGGGGAACCAAACCTGGGACCTCCCATGAAGTAGGCAGATGCCCAACTGGTTGAGCCACATCCGCTTCCCATACTCTTTCTTTCCAATCAGTATGACTTTTATTTATTTTCCTTGCCTACTGACCTCACTGGCTACAACTTCCAGTACCATACTGAAGTGGTGATAGGAAACATACTTGCCTTGTTCCCAATCCTATGAGGAAAGCATTCAGTCTTTCACCATTAAGTATGATATTAGTTTCAGGTTTTTCATAGACACCCTTGTAAGGCTGAGGAATTTCTCTTCTGTTTCTAATTTGTTGAGAGTTTTTGTTTTGTTTTGTTTTTAATGAATGGGTGTTGGATTTGCCAAATGCTCCTTCTACATCTATTCAGATTATCATGTGGTTTATGTCCTTTATTGTATTTATATAGAATATTACATCGGGAAGTGGCTGTGGCTCAATCAGTAGGGCTCCCGTTTACCATATGGGAGGCCCCGGTTCGGTTCCCGGGGCCTCCTGGTGAAGGCAAGCCCGCCCGCACGGCGTGGTTGGCTGACCCAGCGAGCACAAGCAGCAAGGGGGGGATAAATGAATAAATAAATAAAAATCTTTAAAAAAAAAAAAAGAATATTACATTAACCTCCCATATGGTAAACGGGAGCCCTACTGATTGAGCCACAGCCGCTTCCCTACATTAATTGATTTTTGAACAATAAACCAAACTTGCATGGTGTTTAATCCTTTTTATATGTTGATGGATTCCATTTGCTAAGAGCTAATATTTTGTTATTTTGCATCTTTGTTCATGAAGGACATTGGTCTATATTTTTCTTCTCTTGTAATTTTGTCTGGCTTTGGTTTCAGGGTAATACTGGCATTCATAAAGTAAACTTGTACAAGTCTTCTTTGAAGAAATGGAAAAGCCAATCATTAATTTTATATGGAAGGACATGGGCCCCAAATTGCCAAAACCATCTTGAAAAAGAATAAAGTTGAAGGACTCACACTTCCTGATTTCAAATCTTATTACAAAACTACAGTATTAAACAGTGTGGTATTGGCACAAGGATAGACATATAGACCAATGGAGTAGAATTGAAAGCACAGAAATAAACCTACACATTTATGGCCAATTGACTTTTGACAAGGGTGTGGAATCCACTCACTAAGGAAAAGAATAGACTCATCAACAAATGGTGCTGGGAAAACTGGATATCCACATGTAAAAGAATGAAAGTAGACCTCTAAGTCACATCATATACAAAAATTCAAAATGGATCAATGTCCTAAACATAAGAGTTAAAACAATAAAAGTCCTAGAAGAAAACATAGGGAAGTTTCTTCAAGACCCTGTAATAGGTGATGGATTCTTACTTTACACCAAAAGCACAAGTAAGAAAAGAAAAAATAAATTGTACCTCATAAAAAGTAAAAACCTATAAACAAAGAAAAAAAAAGAAAAAATAAATAAATAAAAAATAAAAAATAAAAACAAAAAAAAAATTAAAAAAAAAAAAAGAAAAAAAAGAAAACAAAAAAAAAAAAAAAAGTAAAAACCTTTGTACATCAAAGGACACTATCAAAAAAGTGAAAAGACAACCTACAGAAACGGAGAAAATATTTGGAAACCATATATCTGATAAGGGCTTAATATCCAGAATATGTAAAGAACTACAGCTCAGCTACAAAGGCATACAGCCCAATTAAAAATGGGCAAAAGGTTTCAATACACATTTCTCCAAAGAATATATAAAAATAACCATAAGGGGGGCGGGTGTGGCTCAAATGGCTGGGCGTCCGTCTGCCATATGGAGGGACCTGGGTTCGATCCCTGGGACCTCCTGGTAAAATAAAAAATATATATATAGAAGGCGCATGGGCTGCCAGGCTCTGTGTGCTGGTGAGCCATGCAGCAAGATGATGACATAACAGGGGAGAGACAGGACAAGATGCTCTGAAAGCCAGGAACCGAGGTGGCGCAGGTGGCAGAACACCTCTCTCCTACATCAGAGGTCTCCAGGATCAAATCCTGGTGAAGACTGGAGGAGGATGAGAAGAGATGGTAGGAAACAGATACAGAGAATTGCCCAGCGAATGGACACAAAACAGCAAATGGTGAACGGGGGGGGGGGGTGTAAAATGGATAAAGTAAATAAATCTAAAAAAAAAAAAAAAAAAAAAAAGACCCATAAGTACATCAAAAAATACTCAACATCATTAGCCCATAGGGAAATGCAAATCAAAACCACAATGAAATAGCACTTCATACCCACTAGAATGACTATTATTTAAAAAACGGAAAATAAAAGTATTGGTGAGAATGTGGAGAAATAGGAACCCTTGTTGGTGGGAATTTAAAATGGTTCAGTCACTGTGGAAAATAGTTATGAAGTTCCTCAGAAAGTTAAACAGAATTATCCAATGACCTGGCAATCCCACTTCTAGGTATATATCCAAAATAATTGAAAGCAGACAAACAGTATTACTATGCTAATGTTCATAGCCATAGTTCCCAATAGCCAAAAGGTGGAAATAATGCAACTGTCCATCAATAGATGAATAGATAACCAAATATGAAATTTATATACAATGGAATATCATTCAGCCATCTAAGGGAATGATGTTCTGATACCTGCTACAACATGGATGAGCTTTGGTGCCATCATGTTGAGTGAAATGAACCAGACACAAAAGGAAAGATACATGATTTCACTTACGTGAAATAACTAGAATATGCAAATTCACAGAGACAGAAAATAGATGACAACTTACTAGGGATGGGGATGGGAGGGATGGGGAGCTAAAGCTTAGTGAGTACAGAGTTTCTCTTTAGGGTAATAGGAAAGTTTGGAAATGGATGATGATGATGGTAGCGTGTCATTGTGCATATAATACCACCGAATTGTGTTCTTTTGAGAGTGGTTAAAATGGGAAATTTTATGTTGTACACGTTACCACAATAAAAATTTTTTAAAAGAAAAAAAAGTTGGAAGTGATTTCCCCTCCTCTATTTACTGAGGAATTTGTATCGTGTTAGTATTATTTATTCCTTAAATTTTTGATAGACTTCACCCCTGAAGCAACATGCGCCTTTCTTTGGTGGAAGAGACTTTTAATTACTTGATACAGTTCTATTCAGATTTTCTATTTCTTCTTGGGACAGTTTTGACAATCGGTGTCTTTACTGGAGTTTGTCCAGTTCATCAAAGTTGTCTAATTTGTTGTCATAAAGTTGTTCATAATATTCCCTTTTGATTCTTTTAATTTCTATAGGGTATATTGATGTTCTCTCTTTCATTCCTAATTTTAGTAGTTTGTCTTCTCTCTTTTTTTTTCTTGGTCAGTCTAGCTAAAGGTTTATCAATTTTGTAGTCTTTTCAAAGGATGCACTTCTGGTTACATTGATTTTCTCCTATTTTTGTTTTCTATTGCATATCTGCTCTGATATTATTTCCTTTCTTGTACTTACTTTAGGTTTAATTGGCTTTCTTTTTCTAGCTTATTAAGATGGAAACTTAGATTACTGCTTTTAGATCTTTCTTCTTTTCTAATATAAACATTTATAAGTTGTTTTCGTTTGCTAAAGGCTGCCAGTGCAAAATACCAGAAATGGGTTGGCTTTTATAACGGGAATTTATTAGGTTAGGAGCTTACAGTTCCGAAGCTGTGAAAATATCCAAATCAAATCATCAGAGATGCTTTCTCACCAAGGGTCATCTATCCCGCCACATGGCAAGGCAAAACGGCCTCTGCCGCCTCCTCCAGGCTCACTCTCTCCCAGGCTCAGCTGCAGGTGATCAGGCATGCAGCTCCTCTCTCCCCTCTCCTCTGGGCTTCGTTGCTTCAGCTTCAGCTGCTCTGCTGATTCCAGCCACCAGCCTGTTTCTCAGCCTCTCGGGGTTTCTCTTTCTGTGGCTGCAAGCAATCCTGGAGTCCTCTCTTACATGGCAGGGTAAAAGGGCAGCTCTTCCTCTCCTCTTTCCTGTTTATATAGGACTCCAGTAAAGGATTGAGACCTACCCTGGGTCCCTCAATCTAATCAAAGGCCCTTAACTGAAGTGATCTAATTAAAAGCAATCTAATCAAAAGGTCCCACATAAATAGGTTTACATGCACATAATTTTCTGGGGTCCACAAAATACTCAAACCAACACATAGGTAAAAATTTCCTTCCAAGCACTTGTATCCCATTATTTTTTCATTCAAAAATTGTTGAGGGAAGCAGATGTGGCTCAAATGATTGAGCTCCCACCTACCACACGGGAGGTCCTGGGTTCAGTTTCTGGTGCCTCCTGGAGAAGACAAGATAGCAAGCTGACACAACAAGATGATGCAACAAGAAGACACAAAGAGGGAAGCGGCTGTGGCTCAATCAGTAGGGCTCCCGTTTACCATGTAGGAGGCCCCGGGTTTGGTTCCTGGGGCCTCCTGGTGGGGGAGGGCCCGCCCGCACGGCGTGGTTAGCTGACCCAGCGAGCGCAGGCAGCAGGGGGGGGATAGATGAATAAATAAATAAAATCTTTGGAGAAAAAAAAAAAAAAAGAAGAAGACACAAAGAGGAAAGACAATGAGAGGCACAACAAAGCAGGAGTAGAGGTGGCTCAAGCGATTGAGAGCCTCTTTCCCACATGGGAGGTCCCAGGTTCAGTTCCCGGTGCCTCCTAAAGAGAAGATGAGCAGACACAGAGAGCACACAGCGAGCACAAAACGACGGGGCGGGGGGGGGGGATGAATAAATAAAATAAATCTTTAAAAAAAATTATTGAAGTATATCATTCATGCATGAACATAATAAACAACAAATGTAAAAACTGTGGACTTACAAAATCAACATGTATAACATCATACAGGGCTCCCACATATCACCCCACCACCAATACTTTGCATTGTTGTGAAACATTTGTAACAAATTATCAAAGACCATCATCTAACTATAGTCTATATATCACATTTGGTGTATTTTCCCTCTAACCCACCCTATTTTTGTTGTTGTTCATGAACCATACAATTTATCTAAAGTGTACATAATGGCATTTGGTATAATTACAGAGTTGTGCATTCATCAGTTCAATCAATATCAGAGCATTTTCATTACTCCAAAAACAAGAAAAAAAAACCACTCTCATACCAATATGTTAACACTACTAGTTACAAATTCTATAATGTGCTTTCACCATTTCTATACATTTCCAAATATTTCCAAACAACTTTTTACCACTTCTGCACAGATTAACCTCAGCTTTCCATTCTCTACCCTCATTCTATTCTCTAGTGACATATTCTAGCTATTAGTCCATGAGTTTGCTCATTATATTTAGTTCATAATAGCGAAATCATGCAACATTTTTCCTTTTGTGCCTGGATTTGCTTCACTCAAAATAATGTCCTCCAGGTTCATCCACGTTGTCATATGCACCACAACTTCATTTCTTCTCACAGCTGCATAGTATTCCATCGTGTGTATACTCCACAATTTGTCTATCCATTCTTCAGTTGATGGATGCATGGGTTGTTTCCAGCTTTTGGCAATGGTGAATAATGTGGCTATGAACATCGGTGTGCAGATGTCTGTTCGTGTCACTGCTCTCAGTTCTTCTGGGTATATACCCAGTAGTGGTATTGCAGGGTCACGTGGCAGGTCTGTATCTAACTTCCTTAGGAACTGCCAAACAGATTTCCACAGTGGCTGCACCATTCTGCTTTCCCACCAACAGTGAAGAAGTGTTCCTATCTCTCCACATCATCTCCAGCACTTGTAGTTTTCTGTTTTTTTAACAGTGGCCATTCTAGTAGGTATGAAATGATATCTCTTTGTACCTTTGATTTGCATTTCCCTAATAGCCAGTGATGTTGAACATTTTTTCATGTATTTTGTCGCCATTTGTATTTCTTTAGAAAAATGTCTGTTCAGGTCTTTGCCCATTTATTAATCGGCTCATTTGTCTTTTTATTATTGAATTGTAGGATCTCTTTATATATCATGGATATTAGACCCTTGTTGGATGTGTGATTCCAAAAATCTTCTCCCATTGAGTAGGCTGCCTTTTCACCCTCGTCACAAAGTCCTTTGAGGTACAGAAATGTTCTTTTTTAAGATTAAAAAAAAAAATTTATTCTCTGCCTCCCCCCCCATGCCCCCACCCACCTGCTTGCTGCCTGTGCTCACTGCTCTCTGTGTCCATTCGCTGCAGGTTCTTATGTGTCTGCTTGTCTTCTCTTTTCGTCTTCTCTTTAGGAGGCACTGGGAACCAATTCTGGAACCTCTTATGTGGGAGAGAGGCACTCTATCGCTTGAGCCACCTCAGCTCCCTGGTTTGTTGTGTCTCTCATTGTCTTTCCTCTGTGTCTTTTTTGTTGTGTCATCTTGTGGCGCCAGCTCTCTTCACCAGGAGGCCCCGGGACCCCCCATGTGGTCGATGGGAGCCCAATCACTTGAGCCACACCTGCTTCCCAGAAGTGTTTAATTTTGAGGCGGTCCCATTTATCTGTTTTTTCTTTTGTTGCCTGTGCTTTGGGTGTAAGGTTTAAGAGACCCCCCACCCACTACAAGCTCTTGTAGATGTTTCCCTACATTATCTTCCGGGAGTTTTATGGCTCTGGCTTTTATGTTTAGGTCTTTGATCCATTGTGAGTTGATTCTTGTATAGGGAGTGACATAGGGGTCCTCTTTCATCCTTTTGGTTGTGGAGATCCAGCTCTCCCAGCACTACTTGTTGAAGAGATTGTTCTGTCCCAGAAAAGTGGACTTGGAAGGCTCATCAAACATCAGGTGAGGCCCCCTCCATTGGCGGTGTGGCCAATAACAGCTGGGGTCCCTTCCTTTAGCATTAGCAAGGGGGAGGGCTAATTAATGGTTTAAAAGGCGGAACGCACTCTCTCTGCCTAAGGAGCCCGCAGGAAGGATTTCCGTCCTTCTCTCCCATTTCTCAGCAAGTTCCATTCTTTCCTCCCGGTTCCTAATAAATTCTTTTTACTGCCCTAACCGAAAAAAAAATCAGTTGACCAGGGAAGCGAATGTATGTAGCCCAAGTGGTTGAGCACCTGCTTCTGCTTCCCATGGACAAGGTCCAGGTTCGATCCCTGGTACTGTAATGGATAACTTCAAGGTCTACAATGGAAAGTTTTAAGCTGTACATATTAACCACAGAACAATGGGTCGGCGCCTCGCCTGAAGGCGCCCACCTGCAAAAAGCCAACAAAGCAGGTACCCCACCCTGCTAAGAGCTAAAACCAGCTAACTGCAAAAATTCGCTTCTGTACTAAGTGTGCTTGCTTGCTGTGCCAAACCAAATTAAGAGTTATAGAACTGAACGTTTCTTTCTTTCAAACTCCAAAACTACCCAGAATACTACACAAGCCTTGTACTTTGGGTTCTCGGGGCCTCACACCTGTGTTCAGGTCTGAGTGACCGGCCGTTAGAATAAAGGTTCCTAAAAACTAACTGGCTCTGCTGGGTCTGGTTAAATCGTCTCCGAAGTCCTTCGTACTTCAGTACGTCCTTTTAAAAAAAACAACAAAAAAACAGACAAACAGAAAAACCAACTCTTGTTGAGAAGCAGTTGTAGCTCAATGGTTGAGCACCTGCTTCCCATGTACAAGGTCCTGGATTCAATCCCTGGTACATCCTAAAAAAAAAAAAAATCAGTTGACCATAGAGGTTAGGGTCTGTTTCTGAACTCTCAATCCTATTCCATTGATCAAGGTGTCTATCTTTATGCCAGTACCAGGATGTTTTGGCTACTGTAGCTTTATGATACACTTCAAGATCAGGAAGCATGAGTCCTCCGACTTCACTCTTCTTTTTTTAGGATGTTTTTGGCTACTTGGGACCCCTTTCCCTTCCAAATAAATTTGTTAATTGACTTTTCTATTTCTGTAATTAGGCTTTTGGAATTTGAATGGTATTGCATTGAATCTATAAATCAATTTGGGTAGAATTGACATCTTCACAATGTTTAGCCTTCTAATCCATGAACATGGAATGTCCTTCCATTTGTTTAGGTCTTCTTTGATTTCTTTTAGCAGTGTTTTGTAGTTTTCTGAATACAGATCCTTTACATTCCTGGTTAAATTAATCCTAGATATTTGAGTCTTTTTGTTGCTATTGTAAATTGAATTTTTTCCCCTTGATTTCCTCCTCGGCTTGCTCATTCGTAGTGTATAGAAATGCTACTGGTTTTTGCATGTTGATCTTGTGTCCTGCCACTTTGCTGAACTTATTTGTTGTAGATAGTTTAGGATTTTCCAAATAAGGGTCATGTCATCTGTGAATAGTGAGAGTTTTACTTCTTTTCCAATTTGGGTGTCTTTTATTTCTTTTTTTTTTTTTTTTTCTGAATTGCTCACAATGTTGAATAACAGTGGTGACAATGGGCATCCTTGTCTTGTTCCTGATTTTAGAAGGAAAACTTTCAACCTCTCCCCATTGAGTATAATGTTGGCTGTGGGATTCTCATATATGCCCTTTATTATGTTGAGGAACTTTCCTTCTATACCTATCTTTTGAAGTGTTTTGTTTTTTTTTTAATCAAAAAAGAATGCTGGATTTTGTCGAATGCCTTTTCTGCATTGATTGAGATGATCATGTGTTTTTTTTTCTTTGATTTGTTAATGTGGTGCATTACGTTAATTGATTTTGTTATGTTGAACTACCCTTGCGTACCAGGAAAAAACCCCACTTGACTGTGGTGTATAATTCTTTTAATATACTGTTGGATTTGATTTGCAAATATTTTGTTGAAAATTTTTGCATCTATGTTCATTGGAGAGATTGATCTGTAATTTTCTTTTCTTGTAGTATCTTTTTCTGGCTTTGGTATTAGGATGATGTTGGCTTCATAGAATGTGTTGGGTAATTTCCCCTCCTTTTCAATGTTTTGGGAGAGTTTAAACAGGATTGGTATTAATTCTCAAAATGTTTAGTAGAATTCACATGTGAATCCATCTGGTCCTGGACTTTTCTTTTTTGGAATATTTTTTGATGACTGATTCAATCTATTTGTGATTGGTTTACTGAATTCCTGTATTTCTTGTAGAGTCAATGTAGAATGTTTATGCATTTCTAGGAGTTTGTCCATTTCACCTAGGTTGTCTCATTTGTTGGTATACAGTTTCTCATAATATATTCTTATGATCCTTTTTTATTTCTGTGGGGTCAGAAGGCCCCCCTTTCATTCCTGATTTTATTTATTTGCATCTTCTTTTGTTCTTTGTTAGTCTAGCTAAAGATTTGCCAATTTTATTTATTTATTTTCATTTATTTATTTATTTATTAAAAAAAAATACTTAGATTACATAAATGTTACACAAAAAACATAGGGATTCCTATATGCCCCACTTCCCACACCTACAACAATCTCCCACATAAACATCCTTTATTAGTGTGGCACTTTCATTGCAATTGATAAACACATCCCGGGGCTTTGCCATTAAGCATACATAGACCACAGTTCACATTGTAGTCTACACTCTCTCCCACACAGTTCTGCATGTTACGTGATGATATAAAATGGCCTATATCTGTTGCAATGTCATTATCCATTTTATTATCTTCTCAAAGAACCTGCTTTCAGTTTTATTGATTTTCTCTATTGATTTTTGTTCTATTATTTCTGCTCTAATCTTTGTTCTTTTTTCCTTTCTCCTTGGTTTGGGATTGATTTGCTGTTCCTTTTCTAGTTCCTCCAGGTGTTCTGCTAGATCTTTGATTTCAGATTTTTTTTTTTTCAGGAGGAACCAGGGATTGAACCAGAGATTGAACCCAGGACCTGATACATGCGAAGCAGTTGCTCAACCACTGAGCTATACCTGCTCCGCCCTTCTCATCTTTTTTTTTTTTTTTTTTTTTTAATAGGCATTTAGGGCTATAAATTTCCCTCTCATCACTGCCTTTGTTGTATCCCATAAGTTTTGGTAAGTTGTGTTCTCATTTTCATTAGTCTCGAGATACCTACTAATTTATCTTGCAATTTCTTCTTTGACCCACTGATTGTTTAGGAGTGTATTTAGCCTCATATATTTGCAAATTTTCCTCTTTCCTGCCCATTGATTTCCAGCTTCATTCCACTATTATCAAAGAAGGTGCTTTGTATAATTTCTATCTTCTTAAATTTATTGAGAGTGGTTTTGTGGCCCAATATGTGGTCTATCTTGGAGAAAGATCTATGAGCACTTGAGAATGTATAGCCTGCTAGTTTTGGATGCAACATTCTGTATATATCTGTTATATCTAGTTCATTTATTATAGTGTTCAAGTTTTCTGTTTCCTTGTTGAGCTTGTTTTTGTTCTATTGATGTGAGTGCCATGTTGAAATCTCCAACTATTATTGTAGAGTTGTCTATTCCTTCTTTCAGTTTTGCTGGAGTTTGCCTCATGTTTTTTTGGGCACCCTGGTTAGATGCATAGATATTTATGACTGTTACTCCTTCCTGGTGGATTGTCCTTTTTTTTTTTTAATGTATACAGGCCTTCTGCATCTCATCACTTTTTTGTTTTTAAACTCTGTTTTGCCCGACCCCTGTCTCTTTTGGTTACTATTCGCTTGAAATATCTTTTTCCAACCTTTCACTTTCAGTATGTTTGCATCCTTGGGTCTAAGGTGAATCAGCTGCAGACAGCATATGGATGTCTCGTGTTTTCTTATCCATTCTGTCAGCCTATGTCTTTTGATTGGGGAATTTAACCCATTAACATTCAATGTTATTACTGTAAAGGCATTACTTACTTCAACCATTTTATCCTTTGGTTTTCATATGTCCTATCTAATTTTTGTCTTTTTACTCTTTTGGTTACCCTTTCTGATAGTCTTCACTTCTACATGTCCTCCAAGCCTCTCTCTCCTGTTTTTCCTTTTCTATCTGCAGATCTCCCTTTAGTGTTTCCTGTAGAACTGGATTCTTGTTTACAAATGCTTAGTTTCTATTTATCTGTGAATATTTTAAGCTCAGTGTCATATTTGAAGGACAGTTTTGTCAGATAAAGAATTCTTGGCTGGTAGTTTTTCTCTTTCATTACCTTAATTGTATCATACCACTGCCTTCTCACCTCCATGGTTTCTGAAGAGAAATCCTCACTAAATCTTACTGGGTGTCCCTTGTATGTGATGGTTTGCTTCTCCCTTGCTGCTTTCAGAATATTCTCTTTATGTATCCCATACATTTTGATAATGTTCTGTTTTCATTTTCATTGAAGATATTTTCAAAATTCTCTTGTGATTTTTTTCTTTAACCCATGGGTTATTTAGAAGTGTATTAACTTGCAAATATTTGGGCAATTCCAAAATTTCTTTCTGCTGTTCATTTCTAATTTGATCCCTTTATGTCTGGAGAATATACTTTGTATGATTTCAGTCTTTTAAAATATATTGAGATTTGTTTTATGGCCTAACCTGTGGGTCTATCCTGGAGAAAGCTCATTTGCACTTAAATAAAGAATGTGAATTCTAGTGCTATTGCAAAGAATGTTCTACATGTGATTTAGGTCAAGTTGGTTGATAATGCTGTTCAAGTCCTTTTTTTTTTTTTAAAGATTTTATTTATTTATTCATTTATCTCCCCCTTACTGCTTGTGCTCGCTGGGTCAGCTAACCACGCCGTGCGGGCGGGCTTGCCTTCACCAGGAGGCCCCGGGAACCGAACCCGGGGCCCCCCATATGGTAAACGGGAGCCCTACTGATTGAGCCACAGCCGCCTCCCTGTTCAAGTCCTTTTTATCTTTATGGATATTCTATCAATTATTGAGAGAGGACTATTAACATCCCCAACTACAAATGTTCACTTGTCTAGCTTTGCTTTCAGTTCTGTCGCTTTTTGCTTCATGTGTTTTGAGACTGTTAAATGCTTATACATTTATAATGGTTATATTTCCTGATGTAACTGATGTATTGACCTTTATCATCATGAAATGTCCCTCTTTGTTTTTAATATTTTTTGTCTTAAAGTCCATTTTTTTTCTGGGGTTAATATTCTCCAGCTCTTATGGTCGCTTTTTGCATGGCATGTCTCATTATCAACCTGCTTGTGTCTCAGAACCTAAAATGTCTCTTGTAAATAGCATATAGTTAGATCTTTCTTTTTTAACCAGTGTGACAATCTCTGCCTTTTTTTTTTTTTTTTAAGATTTTATTTATTTATTCATTTATCGCCCCCTTGCTGCTTGCGCTCGCTGGGTCAGCTAACCATGCCGTGCGGGCGGGCTTGCCTTCACCAGGAGGCCCCGGGAACCAAACCCGGGGCCTCCCATATGGTAAACAGGAGCCCTACTGTTGAGCCACAGCCGCTTCCCTATCATTGTAGTTTTGATTTGCATTTCCCTAATCATGAGTGATATTGAACATTTCTTCATGTGTTTTTTTGTCATTTGTATTTCTTCTTTGGAGAAATGTCTATTCAAGTCTTTGGCCCATTTTTTAATTGGGTCATTTGTCTTTTTATTGTTGAGCTGTAACATCTCTTTATATATCCTGGATATTAAACCCTTATCAGATATGTGATTTCCAAATATTTTTTCCCATTGA
>JAKSZT010053883.1:6043612-6094233 GCA_026826555.1 Tolypeutes matacus | reverse complement strand
TCACCTGTGAAGCCATCTGGTCCTGGACTTTTCTTTGCTGGGAGATTTTTGATGACGGATTCAATCTCCTTAATTGTGATTGGTTTGTTAAGTTCTTGTATTTCTTGTTGTGTCAGTGTAGGTTGGTTATGAGTTTCTAGAAATTTGTCCATTTCATCCAGGTTGTCTAGTTTGTTGGCATATAGTTTCTCATAATATCCTCTTATGATTCTTTTTATTTCTGTGAGGTCATTTGTAATTTCCCCCCTTTCATTTCTGATTGTATTTATTTGCATCTTCTCTCTTTTTTTCTTTGTTAGTCTAGCGAGGGGCTTGTCAATTTTATTGATCTTCTCAAAGAACCAGCTTTTGGTTTTGTTGATTTTCTCTATTGCTTTTTTGTTCTCATTTTCATTTATTTCTGCTCTAATCTTTATTATTTCTTTCCTTCTTTCTGCTTTGGGATTGGTTTGCTATTCTTTCTCTAGTTTCTCAAGTTGTTCGGTTAAATCTTTGAGTTTAGCTCTTTCTTGTTTCTTAATATAGGCATTTAGGGCTATAAATTTCCCTCTCAAGACTGCCTTTGATGTATCCCATAAGTTTTGATATGTTGTGTTCTCATTTTTATTTGTCTCAATATATTTACTGATTTCACTTGCAATTTCTTCTTTGACCCACTGAATATTTAGGAGTGTGTTGTTCAGTCTCCACACATTTGCAAATTTACTTTTTTCCTGTTATTGATTTCTAGTTCCATTCCATTATGATCTGAGAAGGTGCTTTGTATAATTTCAATATTTTTATATTTATTGAGAGCTGTATTGTGACCTAACATGTGGTCTATCCTGGAGAAAGATCCATGGGCACTTGAGAAGAATGTTTAACCCGCTGAGTTTGGATGCAGTGTTCTGTATATGTCTGTTAGGTCTAACTTGTTTATCATATTGTTCAAGTTCTCTGTTTCCTTGTTGATCTTCTGTCTAGTTGTTCTATCTAATGATGTGAGAGGGGTGTTGAATTCCCCGACGATTATTGTAGAAATGTCTATTTCTCCCTTCAGTTTTGCCAGAGTTTGTCTCATATATTTTGGGGCACCCTGGTTAGGTGCGTAGATATTTATGACTGTTATATCTTCCTGGAGGATCGTCCCTTTTATTAATATATAATGGCCTTCTGCATCTCTTATCACTTTTTTGCATTTAAAGTCTGTTTTGTCTGATATTAGTATAGCTACCCCTGCTCTTTTCTGTTTACTATTCGCATGGAGTATCTTTTTCCAACCTTTTACTTTCAGCCGGCTTGTATCCTTGTGTCTGAGATGAGTTTCTTGTAAGCAGCATATGGATGGCTCATGTTTTTTTATCCATTCTGTCAGCCTGTATCTTTTGATTGGGGAATTTAATCCATTCACATTCAATGATATTGCTGAAAATGCACTATTTATTTCCTCCATTTTATTCTTTGGTTTTCATATGTCATCTTATTTTTGTCTTTCTTTTTATTCTTTTGGTTATCCTTTCTGCTTTTCTTTCTTCTATACTCTCCTCCAAGCCTCTCTCTCCTGTCTTTTTCTTTCAGGTTCTAAGACTTCCTTTAATATTTCCTGCAAAGGTGAATTCTTTTTTGCAAACTCTCTTAGTTTCTGTTTGTTTGTGAATACCTTATATTCACCTTCATATTTGAAGGACAGTTTTGCTGGATAAAGAATTCTTGGCTGGCAGTTTTTCTCTTTCAGTTTCCTAATTGTATCATACCACTGTCTTCTCGCCTCCATGGTTTCTGAAGAGAAATCTGCACAAAGTCTTACTGGACGTCCTTTGTACGTGATCGTTTGCTTCTCTCTTGCTGCTCTGAGAATTTTCTCTTTATCTTTTACATTTGACATTCTGAATAATATGTGTCTTGGCGTAGGTCTATTTGGATTTATTCTTATTGTGGTACGGTGTGCTTCTTGGACATGTAAGTTCATTTCTTTCGTGAGAGTTGGGAAATTTTCAGCTATTATTTCCTCAAATACTCTTATTGCCCCTTTTCCTTTCTCTTTTCCTTCTGGAACTCCCATGACACGTATGTTCTTGCATTTAGTGTTGTCATTCAACTCTCTGAGACCCTGCTCAATTTTTTCCATTCTTTTTTCTCTCTGTTCTTTCCTCTCTTCAATTTTAGCTGCTCTGTCTTCAGTATCACTTATTCTTTCTTCTATCATTTCGAGTCTGCTGTTGTATGCTTCAAATGTATTTTTTACTTCACCTATTGTGTCTTTCATTCCCATGAACTCAGTTACTTTTCTGTTCAGGGTTTCGAATTCTTCTTTGCGTTCGCTGAATGACTTCTTGATGTCATATATCTCTTTAACTATATTCTCTTTCATCTCATTAATTTGATTTTGGAAATGTGTGCTCATCTCGCTGATTAGTTCTCTCAAATTCTGCATCTCTTCTGGGACTTTGCTGTATTCCTTTTCTTGGGCCATGTCTTCTATTTTCTTAGTATGGCCCGTAATTTTTTGTTGGTGCTTAGGCATCTGGTTAGTTTGTATTTTACTTAGATGCTCTATCTCTTTCTCTTTTTTGGGGTTTTAGTGGCAGGAGGCTGTGAGTTACCACCGCTCTTTGATTTTTGGCTCAACCTTGATTGTTAGGATTGTTCTGCTGGTTGCTCAAAACTGGGCACTGGACCCAGTAATTGGTTGTAGAGTCGTTTCCTAGGGCCTTGGGCAGGGAGGCTATAGAGGCCAGGAAAAGCCTCTCTTACTTATTAATTTTCTTATGTGTACTTCCTTGGTCTGCCAGGAGATGGCGCTCATTGGCTGCTCTCAATTCGATGCCTTGTCGGGGCGTATTTGTTGTGACACAGACCAGATCAATGTGATAGAGCTTCCTGTCTGGGCGCTAGGAGCCCTGTGATTCAAACTTTCTGAGACAGTTCTCCAGACTTCTCTCGTAGCGCCCCCCTTTTCCCAGCTAGGAAATATTTCCACTCCCTTCTGAATCCTCAACAATCAGTCCCTGTTAGTAGAGGAGGAGATTGGGAGGTTTGTATATCTTTAGCCCCTTGCAGGCTCCAAGGCAAACAATGGTGCAGCCCCACCCAGCCTGGAAGGGCTCTCTAGACAGGGCAGACCCAACCTGGGAGTCCAAAGCAGGGTCAGCCCCAGGCTCTCTCTCCCCTCTCCAGTGGTGTCCTCAACAATTAGTCCAGGCTAGAAGAGAGGGAGGTTGCCAGGGTCGGATTTCTCCAGTCCTTTCCGGGCTCCCAGGGCAAACCGCCGTGTGGAAGGGTCCGTGGGGCTCTGCAGCCCAAATTTCAGGTCCGAACCTGAGTCAGCCTTAGGCTGTGTCCCTCTCTCTCCCCTTTCCGGGAGTGGCAGATCCCTGAAGCCCCCTTTGTCTGTGGTCGCAGGCCCAGGGGCCCGAGAATTCTGAAGGGTGTGGGGGAGGGTGCCGCCAGCAGCAGAAGCTGCTACTTCCAACTCACGGTTCTGTAGTCGCGATTTCCCTCTTCTGTCCCTCTCTCCTCTGGGTGGTGTGCAGCCTTCACCTGCTGTCCTAAACCCTAGAAGATCTTTTTCGGGGCTGTTTCAGCCTGTCCTCTAGCTATTTTTCTGGAGAAGAGATTCCCGTGTCTTACTAGTCCGCCATCTTACCAGCGATCTCGTACCAGGAATGTTTTTACCTTTATTTATTTATTTGAGATACCAGGATCTCAACCACTGAGCCACATCGGCTTCCCCAAGTTGGTTTTTTCATTTGTTGTTTTTGTTTTTTCAGGAGGCACTAGGAACCAAACCCGGGACCTCCTATGTGGGAGGCAGGTGTTCAACCACTTGAGACATATCTGGTCCCCCTTTATTTTTTTTTTAAAGATTTATTCATCCCGCCCCCACCCACCCCTGCTCCGTTGCTTTGCACTCGCTGTCTGCTCTCTGTGTGTTCTTCTGTGTCTGCTTGTCTTCTCTTTAGGTGGCACCAAGAACCAATCCTGGGACCTTCTGGAGTGGGAGAGAGGCTACTCAATCTCTTGTGCCACCTCAGCCACTCTCTGCTGAGTCTCTTATTGTCTCTCCTCTGTGTCTCTCTTTGTTGCATCATCTTGCTGAGCCAGCTCTCCTGCATGGGCCAGCTTGCCTTTCAGCAGGTGGCCCTGGGAGTCAAACCCTGGACCTCCTATATGGTAGACAGGAGCCCAATCGCTTGAGCCACATCTGTTTCCCCTTTATTTTTTATTTTTTTCCCTTTTTTAAGGATTTATTTATTTATTTACTTTTATCCATTTTTATCCCCCACCCCCTGGTTTTTGCTATTTTTGTGTCAATTCGCTGGGCAAATCCCTGTGTCTGTTTCCTGCCCTCTCTTCTCATCCTTCTCCTCCTGTCTTCACTGGGATTCTATCCTCAGAACCTCTGATGTGGGAGAGAGGCATCCTACTGCCTGTGCCACCTTAGTTCCTGGTTTTTCAGCATGTCTCATTTTGGCTCTCCCTTGTGTCACTCTCCTGATACATCATCATCTTGCTGCATCATCATCTTGGCTTGCAGGGCCTGGAGGCACATCTGCACATGGGACCTGGGGGGCTCACCCGCTCATGGGGCCTGGCGGCCCAAGCGCCTTCTATATTTTTCTTTAATTTTTACTGGGAGGTCCTGGGGATCGAACCCAGGTTCCTCCATATGGGAGACAGACACCCAACCATTTGAGCCACATCTGTCCCCCTGCTATATCTCTTAAGGCTGACCAAAGATACCTAGAGTTACAGCCATTTCCCATACAGGATGGTCATATAATAAATCAGGCTTGGTTTATCACCAGCATTCTAAAAACCAGACATAGGGAGAAAAACTAGGTCTGGGGACACATGCATGGTTTCTAATCTAGTGAATGTTTAGCCTACCCTCCCTTTATTTTTATTTTTTTTAAGATTTTATTTATTTATTCATTTATCCCCCCCTTGCTGCTTGTGCTCGCTGGGTCAGCTAACCACGCCGTGCGGGCGGGCTTGCCTTCACCAGGAGGCCCCGGGAACCGAACCCGGGGTCTCCCATATGGTAAATGGGAGCCCCACTGATTGAGCCACAGCCGCTTCCCTCCCTTTATTTTTAAAGATAGTTAAAAATAACTGTTTTATTGTTGGATATACAGTTCTTGGTAGGTAGGCAGGTTTTTTTTTGTTTTTATTTTTCCTTTCAGCATTTTGAATGTCAGTTCAGTGGCTTTGGCCTTCATTGTTTTATTAGCCATCCTTTATTGTATTGTCATTTTCCTCTATGTGATGAGTTGACTTTCTCTTGCTGGTTTTAAAATTTTCTCTTTGAGTTGGATTTCAGCACTTGATGTGTCTTGGTGTGGATGTTTTTATGGTTATCCTACTTGGGATTCATTGAGTGTCTTAAATATGTTTATGAAATGATTTTCAATACACTTGGGAAGTTTCTGATCTCTCCTAGAACTCCCATTTCATGAAGGCTGGTATACAGACTCACCTCATTTTACTGCACTTTGCTTTATTGAGCTTCACAGATATTGCCTTTTTTTTTTTTTTTTTTTTTAAACAAATTGAAGGTCTGTGGCAATCCTATGTCAAGCATCGGTGCCATTTTTCCAACAGCGTGTGTTCACTTCATGTCTGTCACATATTAAGGTGTGTACAGGGGTCGGATGTGGCTCAACTGGTTGGGTGTCCGTCTCCCATATGGAGGGACCCGGGTTCGATCCCCGGGACCTCCTGGTAAAAAAAAAAAAAAAAAGGTGTGTACATTGTTTAGCTTGGTTTCTTGAGGGGTGTCCTGTATTTCTATAGCTGAGCAACCAGCCAATGATTTGGCCAGTGGCTGTCCTCAGACACCTCAAGCCTGTGAGGCTTCCACTCTCCCCGACCTTCTCTATGTGGGTGGGTCGGGGAGAACATTCAGCCCTCACCCATCTGTTGGCTTTTAATTTCTGGCGTCTCCCATGTGCTTGTGTGTAATTTCCCAGTCAGCCAGGGATGTGTGGAGTAAGTTTTCAGGGTGCCCCTGTTAAATTTCTCAGTGGTTCATTGCTTGCCTAACTGAGACCTCAACTTCAAGTTAACAAGCTGCAGGTTTTTTCCCAGTCATTTCTTACTAAGTTTGCTGCTTTTAGCGGATTTTAAAAAAGCTGCAGGTTCTCCATCCACCCCCAGTCAAGTTTGCCCCCTTGAGCTTTTGATGTTCCGGAGGAGCTAGTGGAGAGGAGGGGTGTGGATGTGTGAGCAGTTCCAGGCAGGAAAGCAGACTCCTGCTGTGCTCTTACCTGAAAGCTTTGGCAGGTTTTTAAAGAGTAAATGCCTCTTAATTTGTCTGCCTTTGGCCAACTTCCAAAGCCCTGAAATGTTTTTTACACTTTTACCCTTTTTTTCTGCACAGAGGTTTCACCATCCTCTTCAAACTGCCTTAGCCAGCAGTCCCTCCATAGCACTGTGCTTTTGTCTGCAGTTAAGACCTTTATCTTGAGCCCACAGGGGAGTGGTCAGGGTCAGGTGGCTTCTACCAAGGCCCCAATAACAGAGCATTCTGAATTAGATCCTGTCCTGTGTGCTGCCTCCTCTGGCATCCCCTTTCACAGCCTGGAATCTGCACCTCAGCCCCATAGCAAACAAGGAGAGACCTGGAATCAGAAACTGAAAGGAGAGGCTTCAAAAAGGACAAAGGGATCAGGAACCACCCCCAAACTCCTGTCATTTTCCAGAGACTTCTTGCCTACAGGGACACCCCCTCCCAGGGCAACTGATCAACATGAACTAATGTCTAGAAAGGCTCCTTGCAAACTGTAAAAATGTGCTGCACGATTAATATGACATTATTCATATTACCTAATTCTACAAATAGGTTTTCCCAGCTGGTTAGTGGCAGAACTGATCTTTAACTCGTCTACTAGTGCCAGGCCCAGCTCTCTCCCAGCAACTTATTTTCCCAGTGAAACTGGGGATATCTCTATATTAGAGATGTTTAGTTTACTTTAAGTGGAAAGATAAATTGAAATGAAAGAACTAGCTCTGAAGAACAAACAGCACTTGTAGAAATGTCACAAGTAGAACTTTATACAATGGCTCCCTTTAAGAGAACCTTGGAGACTGCACACTTTTCAACTTTGTTGCAGATACTTGCTCTTTCTTTGAGGTTCTGTTGCAAGGAAAGACTATCATCAGATTTTGCTGCTGGAACAAATTGATTGCTCTGGTCTGAGATTTGGCCAGGGAGAATTTGTGCTGAGTCAATGTGACTCAACATCTGGACTCACTCAAGTTACTACTGAACAGGCATCATTTTATGCAAACATGTTTAAATAATCTAATCAAACAGCCAATAATTTTTTCTTTAATTAATGTTCCATGCTACACAGATTTTCCATTTCAATGTTAAGGTGTTAGCAGGCAGCAAAAAAATAATGCTTCCCAGGATTGTTGGAAAATTGTAGCAAACGCTCAGGAGAGTAGGCTGGGGACAAAGGCAAATCTCTCCTGGGGTTTGCTAGAGCTAGAACATCATGCTGACCCTTCAATTTTTAGGAAATCCTCAAATGTTTGACTTATCATGCCCAAGAAGTTCAACCCACATTACTCTTCACCTTAATCATAAATTTTCTGCTTGCCCTAACTCCCCAAATCTCAAATCAAAGCCTGGGTATGAATTCTACAAAACAGTCCTTTACACAAACCACTTAGCAGGGAATCCTTTGTTTTGAGTTACAAAAGAGGGTGTGTTACCAATACACTATTTGGGGGCAGATTTGAAAATTCTAGTTCTGCCACTCACTTGCTGTATAATTCTCGCAACTGAATTCAAAGAGCTTGACACACACTAAGCAGAAAGGGCAATTCTGAAAAATCTCAGATCATATATTAAAAAACCAGAGGATTAAGAGTGTGATGTATCAAGACTGGCTAAAAAGGACTGTGCAGAGACAAGGTGTTTCTCTGGGAAGTAGAAATGACAGTGGAATGAAAAAAGAAATTAGATGACAAAGTAATGCATTAAATATGTGCAAATTTCCACAGGACAAGCCTATTTATGCAAACTCAAAGTATCAGTTTTGTGGGAGCCACAGCCACTCACAGAGAGTGAGCCTAGTTGGGGACCAGGCCTACGTGGCCCTGGGTGAGGCCTACGTATAGGCCTAAGCAACTTTATAAAAAATAACTCAGGGGGTCGGATGTGGCTCAACTGGTTGGGCGTCCGTCTCCCATATGGAGGGACCCGGGTTCGATCCCCGGGACCTCCCGGTAAAAACAAAAACAAACAAACAAAACAAAACAAAACAAAACAAAAAATAAATAAATAAAAAATAACTCAGGGGAAGCGGCTGTGGCTCAATCAGTAGGGCTCCCATTTACCATGTGGGAGGCCCCGGGTTCGGTTCCTGGGGCCTCCTGGTGAGGGCAGGCCCGCCCGCGCGGCGTGGTTGGCTGACCCGGCGAGCACGGGCAGCAGGGGGGGGATGGATGAATAAATGAATAAAATCTTTAAAAAAAAAAAAAAAAAAAAACCTCAGTTTTGGGGAGCAGATGTAGCACAAGTGGTTGAGCGCCAGCTTCCCATATACAAGGTCCCGGGTTCAATCCCCAGTACCTCCTAAAAAAAAAAAAGAAACAAATGAAAAAAACAACTCTCACTGGTGAGCAGATGTAGGTCAGTGGTTGAGCGCCTGCTTCCCATGAACGAGGTCCTAGATTCAATACCCCGTACCTCTTAAAAATAAACAAACAAAAAAACCCACCAAAAACTCGGTTGAAAGTGATAGAGTTTGGGGAGCGGCTGTGGCTCGATCAGTGGGGCTCCCGTTTACCATGTGGGAGGCCCCGGGTTCGGTTCCCGGGTCCTCCTGGTGAACGCGGGCCTGCCCGCACGGCGTGGTTAGCTGACCCAGCGAGCACAAGCAGCAAGGGGGGGATAAATGAATAAATAAATAAAATATTAAAAAAAAAAAAAAAAAAAAGAAAGTGATAGAGTTTGAGGAAGACATGGCCTGAGGTAACCCCTGGAGGTGCTAAGTCTTACTGAGAAAATACAAGGATCAGAAGGGGACGCTCCCCGAGCCTGCCTGTCTCAGCCTGCAAGCGCCCGTGCACTTGGCCTCAGTTCCTGGACCACAGATGAGCTTTCTGTGCTCCGCTCTGGTCTAGGAGCTACGTCGCATGTTGGTCCCAATCCTGCTGGCCTATCACAGAATGCCACTCCAGCAATTCTCTGCATTCTCCTCGGCAACATCTGGCTCCCCTTCCCGTCCATTCATTCCGATTAGCTTACAACCATTCTGTGCTGCCTCCTTTCTTTTAAACAGAAAACCTCTCCTTGCCCCTATGTCCTCTTCCATTGAGTCCATTTCTCATGTCCTCTGGCTTCCTCCCAAGTGAGTGAGCTCCAGCACTGGCACACCCCAGGCCTCTGTCAGCCCCTCCCTACTCCCCAGGGGAGCCTCTAGACTTTTTTTTTTTTTTTACTTTATTTTGTACATTTAATAATTGAAAATATAAAAAATTAAAAACTAAAAAGTAAACACAGATGAATAAATATGTACATTTCTCAAGTAAATGTACTGGATACATCAAACTTTTTTTGAATCTAACACTATGTTGCACAATCCATTTGGTCCATGGAAGCCTCTAGACTTTTGCTATTCAGAGTATGGTCCCTGCCATGGCAGCACTGACATCACGTGGAAGATTTTCAGAAATGCAGAATCCCAGGCTCTGCCCCAGACCTACTCCACAGAATCTGAAATGTAAGCACTGCTCCAGAGCCTCCAGTTCTGAGGCTCAGCATTAGAAAGTCCCTTTGCCCACAGAGGTAAGCACATTCTGCACAGCTACTTTATCAGTACCAAAGGTGGTATGGTGGCCTCCCGCCTGCCTTACTCTTTCACTAGTGCTCTCTCAAGCTTCCTAGACCTCCCTGCTGCCACAGCCTGTGGGTGCTGTTCAGTCCTCATTTTTTTGTTTTTTTTTTAAAGATTTTATTTATTTATTCATTTATCCCCCCCTTGCTGCTTGTGCTCGCTGGGTCAGCTAACCACGCCGTGCGGGCGGGCTTGCCTTCACCAGGAGGCCCCGGGAACCGAACCCGGGGCCTCCCATATGGTAAACGGGAGCCCTACTGATTGAGCCACAGCCGCTTCCCATGTTCAGTCCTCATTTTAACCCCGTCGGATGCACTGGACCCGGTCACCACTTCTCCACCTGCAAACACCTCCTGCAATGTGGATGCCAGGTATCACTCTCTCTCCCTGACTGCTCCTCCTCCCTTTGCTAGACTTTCCTGACCTTGGATTGTTGGTGTGCTCAGAGACACTCTTAGCTATCTCCAGCTATACTCCCTTTCCAAGTGTCCTCATCCTGTCTCCAGCTTAACGTGCCATCTCCATGCTGATGACTCCCGGATGTCCCTCACGCACCCCTATCACTCCCTCTGAATCCCACGGCCTCACGCCTACACACTCAGGTAGAAATCGTGACACCTCTAAGTGAACATGACCACAGGGAAGTCCGTAGTTCGGTGCCACACCCCTTACCTGTTCTTCTACCCATCTTCTTTATCTTAGTGAATTACAGCTCGGTTCTTTCTGCTCAGGCCCCAGTCCTTTGGGCCACCACCATCTCCTTCCTCTCTGACTCGCTGGCAGTCTTTCAGCAAACGGTGTCAGCTTGCACCTCTGACTAGATCCTGAATCCAACTACTTTCGCCACCTCTACTGCTCCTCCAACCTAGTCCAAGCCACCATCATCTCTCCCTTGGGTTTCTGGGTAATAATCTATTTTGTCTCCCGTCTTCTACTCTTGTGCCACCAATCTCCACACACAGAGATTGTTTTCCATTCAGCAACCAGAATGGTCTTTTAAAAACACAAATAGGATCATATAACTCTTCCCAAAAACCTTCATTGGCTTCCCATTTCACTCTAATAAAGTCCAATCCTAACTTAAGCCCTAAATCACTGGTCTCTGGCTACTTTCTGGTTGCTCTCCCTCTTAGTCCCAATCCCTCCCTGCACAGGCTCCTTGCTACTCAGGACACTCCTGCCTCAATGGCTTAGCTTGTCTGCTTAGAGCACAGGGATCTGTGTGGCTCACCACCCATCACTCAGGAGTCTGCTCAAATGTCATCCGTGAAGTGAGGCCTTCGCTAACCACCTGATCTAAAAGGGTTGCCTCCTTCCCATCCTTCTCTCTTATCCAACATTCTTTTTCTACGTAATACTTTAATAACATGTGACATTATAAATTTGTTTAATGAATGCCCTTCCCCACTGGGATAGCAGGATCCCCAAGTGCACAGGGGCTTATTCCTTTCTCTGCTGAGTCACCAGCACCCAGGCAGCACATGGGGCACATGGTGGGCTCTCAAATATTTGTTGAATGAGTACTTGCTTCTTGCCTGAATGCTGCTTTTCCTTCCCCTCTTCTGTTTCTCCTTGATTACCCAGCATGATAGCCCTTGCTCATGCTCCCCTTCTAAGGATTATTTGTTAAATTAAGCTGACATGATGTCATTTTCAACCACCCCCCCTCAAAAAAAATTTTTTTTTTATAGAATCCTTGGTAGCTATATAAAGAGAGGCTTCAGGAGAAAAAAGATGAATCTTCCAGTCAAAATAGTCACTTCTAGATTTAGGAGGAAGGCACTTTTATCCCCAAAGAAATGGTACCATATTAGCTTTCCTGATTATACAATAACCACTGTTTAGAATATCAGAAAAGAAAAAAGAAAAACAAACAAACAAAACTAGAATATCAGAAAGGAACTGTGAACTGTGTGTAGGACATGACATTTTGACTTTTGTCCTGGGAAGGTAGTATCTTTGCAAATGAAGGGAAGAAATCCTTGTGTAAATGTCCTTCAAAGGGTGCGAGAATAAATGCCACCAAGAGCCTTCTGATGCACTGGTTGTACCTTTATTATTTTTACCTCGTTCACTAATAGTTCCGTGATGCAAGGTTACCATACAGTTAAATAATGTCTGCATTGCACATCTAGGGCTATACAGCAAAAGAATCAGAATTAGTACAAATACAAGAACTCTATTTACAGTCTGTATACTCAAGCTCCAAACATCAGATAATATTTACAAAATAAAACATGAAAATGAAAATTTGAAATTAATAATGTACATTGTTGCTAATGTGCTCAACTCCTTCACTGGGGAAAGATTAGTTTGCAAAGTCTGGGTTCAAAAAGGCCACTTATGCTTCATGGGCTTTGTTGTGGTGGATGAGGATGGTGACAAGAGAGTTGACTCTCAACGACAAGTACCATAGAGCCAGAGTCTAAGACGACATACTAAATGTGAGAAGGCTGATGGATTCCTTAGGTGGACTGACGCCAGAATATTCAGCCGTGCAGCATGAAAAAAAAAAACAAAAAACTCAGAGACATGAATAACAACACACAACAGCCAGGCTTTGGCAAGAGACAAATCTCAGCTTGGACTTTCCCTTTGAGCACAGCAGCTTGGCTGTGAGTTTGTAACATGAATGTTATACCCACTATAATTTATTCTGTTAAATGATGTGAGACTTTCCTACGATTTTACAGGGCTCAAATCCTAATTCATAAATGGCCTTTTGAACAACAACAAATAATCTCTTGGCTGATATTTCAATTTACTAAGGAAGCACCGATTAATACATTCCTGCTCCATAAGGTAATGGTGTGGGGCCTGCATCCTGGGTGACACCCTCAGCCACGGCGGACAACCACAGTGCACACAAATGGAGTCTCACTTAAAATACATCCAGCAAGCCTTCTGAGAGTAGCAGCAGAATTAGTCCTTTTTCTTAAGGAGCAGGTCAACAATCGCATTTGAAAAAGGGTGCCAAGAGGAAAACTGAAGGACCCAAATAAAACAAACAGCCCCAAACTGTCCAGGAGAGCCAGCGTGGGACCCAGCACAAGGCAATGCAGGTACTGATAGCTGCTCTGCACTAGATAATCCTTTCTTTTCAGTCCAATGTGCAATTAATTACAGCTGTATAACTATACATATACCTTACAAAATTAAATATCCTTATAACTTAGACAGCAAGCAGCAGGCAACAAAGTCTTTGCTTTGAAATATGTGCCAGGAAAGGTCATCTTATTTTAAAATCCTAAAAGCCCTTTCATGATGATTTCATTTATTTTATCTTAAAAAGAGCCGAAGCATCCATTTAAAATATAAGTAGTTGAGGGAGCCGATGTGGCTCATGGTTGAATGCTGGCTTCCTACATACAAAGTCCCAGGTTCAATCCCTGGTCCTGGTACCTCAGGAAAAAAAAAAAAAAGTAAACTATAAGTAGTTGTGTAAGTTCTATTCAGCTAAAGGGGAAAAAAATAAATGATAGTGGTTTCTTAGTTGGGACAAATTGTTCTCCCTTGCCTTCAACACTTCTTACGAATGAATGGGAAGTGCGGTGGCTGCCCAGTGCCAGAGGCAGCCCTCCCTGTGCTCCAGACTGTCCCTGAACATGGGCTGCCCGGCCCCTGGCACAGTCCTCGCCTAAGAGCTGACTGACTCCCAGGCAGGTGCACAGACAGGGAGGTCTAAGCACTATTTTGGTGTTTATCCTGAGGCCATACTTTCTTTGGCAAGAGAAAGGAGGGCTGGCAGAGTAAGGGGCAAAAGAGATAGTTAGCTAGCACTCTTTTCTCTTTCACTTACACAAGAGGTTTCTTTCTTGAGTTTTTTCCCCCCTGAATTGTTTAAAGGATGTAAGGATAAACCAGATGAGATAAACCTACCTCAAAAGGAAATTCTTAACTTTCCTGCCATTATGGCTACAGCGAAAGTGTCACAAATAGTTCTTGCCCTAAAACCTCTCTCAGAGCTTCAAAGTGGGGATGGCCCATATGCAAAGGGCATAACAATTCTTAGACTGTTCCTACTGCAATATGAAATGTGCCCCTAGAGAAAAGAAGGGAGGCCCATGGGGGCTGCTTGACCCCTGGGCATTCCGTGTCCCACTTCCTCTGGCTTCCTAACAAGGCCTTCTTATCTGGGTGCATTATGGACAGATGGTCCAGGGTGGCCGGGTTCGAACATCTGACACCTCCAAAGCAGAGACTTTCTAAGCCAGTTTAGTTTGAGTTAAAAGAAAAAACACAAGTCATTTCAGTGTAACACATGATTTCACTCTCTCTCAGCCTTCTCCACCTCCCCTTGGCGCACACATAGATCCTTCTATTAGACTTCATAAGAGCAGCAGCATCCGTGATTTAATTTTAAAAGTAACCTTCAAATCTCATCTTCATTCACCTAAAATTAGATTTAATTCCAGTCCAGGAAGCTGTCTCTAAATATTGACAGATTCTGGATTGGAGTATACACCAGAAGGGCATACTGTGTCCATTAGACAAGGAAGAAACCTCTGACTACATTAAAAATATCACATACCTCTTGGAAAACAAATAACATTACATGTAGTGGCCTAAGTTTGAAGGAGAAGAAGAGTATTAAAAAAAAATCCTGTATAGTTTTTACCAATCACTTTTCAAATAAGGTCACAGTCTGTGATTTCTAGCCTTTCTTTTATTAAGCTCTTTGCTTCACTTTTCCTCCTCTTTGCAAGGCAGTGGGAATGAATGAGGTGGGAGACCTGCTCCTCAGAGATGAGTCCAACCAGGAAGTCAGAAACGAGGGTCTGGGTGAGGAAGAGCCTCCCTAGCAAGTATTCTGAAGAGGTACATGAGCACTTGACCTCTGCTGCCTGAAGTAGAAAGTAATTCAGTTTCTATCACCGAACAACCTCAAGGCCAAGATGCCTGAATGCCTGAGGGGTGGTGAAACAGACAGATTCGAGCAGGGAGGCAAAGGAACCCTGAACCACCTGGCTAAGTAATCTGGAGGCCTTTCTGTCCCATTGTCAATCCTGTAGAGCTTACGGGTGGCTGGGAGGAAGTCTCTTCTAGGACGGCCGGTGGGAAGCAGGATGACCCTGTCTGTCAACAGGGTAGAATGCCAGCAATATTCCCACACCATATGGATGGGGAGAAGTGTGATAAAGGAAGAGAGAGCAAGCAGGGTATCAGCAAGAAACCACTTCTTTTCAAGGAAATGATCATCTGGGGCCAGGGCCAGGACTCAGGTAGACTCTTTGCTCCCAGGTATTTTTTGTTTGTTTTTCATTTGTTTTTAAGTGACATTATGGGGTTGGTTTTAATCCTGGAATCCTGAAAGTAAAGCCTGCCATGATGGTTTATTTATGAGTATAGGAAAACTGTATGTATGTCATCTTCTTTGACAAGCATCACTGAAAATGACCACTGGACTCAGCGAGACTTCAAGTTTATACTTAAAGCTACATTTCTTTGATCAAAGAGAGCTACAACAATCACCAGGCCACTACCTCAGCCATTATCTTAATTATAATGACAAGTACCATTAAGTTAGTCACTAGAAAGTGAAACAGTCCCCCCTTGTGGTCAATTTGTGTATGTCATCGCACCAATTTCACACGGTACCACCAGCTAATGCTAAGAAGAGAACTGAGAAACTCCTCTGATGGAGCCGCCCTCCCGATTGACAGAACAGTCCCTAGGACCCCTGCTGGGCCGCACTCTGAGCGTTCTACTAACTGTCTGCCATCGCGCCCCACTGCCGGACCCTGGGGTCCTTTGAAGTAGACCAGCAATACCCTTGGCTCTTCCTTTCTTACAGACTCATTAACAGCCACTATCCCAGACCTACTAAAAAGTCTCCTCTCATCTACTAAATGAAAATTTCTTTACTACTGTCCTAACTGAGCCCTGACTGCAAATCAGACACTATAACCGTCCCATTTCTAAGTTTACCACAACCCTTTCCCTGAAGAAAATGCAGGGATTAGGCATGACAAAAAAGACAGAAGGGAAAAAAGGTAAATTGTTTCCTCTTAGGTTCTATAAAGACAAGATGTCTCCTCCCTTAGTCTCTAAACCACCAAAGAAAAATCAAAGTGCTATCACCATCACAAACGGAAAAGAAAGAGAAAGTTCTATGTTGACATGAAACACACACAGATATCCAAAGACATTAGTACAGACAGACATCAGAGATGGTAAAAATGGGGACCTATCATACAAAAGGAAGCCAAAATACACCAAAAAATCTTTTGGAGGTTCACCGGATCCCCTCTGGGGTTTCTGGTGCCCCCCCCCCCCCCTTTTTTCCTTTTGTTAGGCCACATGCTACTAACAAGATTCTCCTCACGGGAAAAAAGAAAAGAGTACAGAGCAATGGTGATGGGGAACAGGAGAGCTAGAAAAAGTGCTGGACAAGTAGGAAAAAGGAGTTAAGCCACAGGATTACATACAAGAGTAACCATCAAGAATCACAAAGAGAAATGAGAGGTAACACTTTCTTTATGTCTCTGAAGGCGAGTGAGGCCGCTCAGCAGAGTCACTTTAGTATTTCAGTTGGCTTGGGCGTCTGCGGGAGAGTTTTGACCTATGGGAGACAAGTGGGGACACAGGATTAGAGAACTGGAGTCAGGTATTATTCTCCTCACAGGTCTTTTCTCTGTGGTTCCCTCCTAGCACTTTGCACTTGCTTCCTCGCAGGCCCAGGGCTCTAGGCTTTCTGAACAAACAGGCAAGGCTGTGGTTTCCCCAAGCCCAGGAGAGGATCTTCTGGGCTGCATACTGGGGGACCACTAAGGTGTGCTCACAATCTTCCTTCTCCTTAGTCTTCTAGACCTGAGCTGCAGACATCTCAAGAACAAAACAGACAAGGAAGGCGATGAGTGTGACCAGTGTCCTGAACAGTTCAGGACACAAGACAAGACTTTATGAGAGGCAGAGGCCCCACTGCCTCCCTGTGACAACACTGACACTCCTGTCCTTCCTGTAGTTTAGCCTGCTTAGTACAATAATTCCTTTCCTGTTCACGTGGATGTCCCTGGGCCCAAAAGCCCAGCAGAGAAGGAAATACAGGAACAACTTCTTACCGTATTGTGCCAGCAAGGAGCGGGTTAAAGGCATATAACCAGTCGTTCATGTCTTTGTCATTGAGAGCCTGCAGAAGGACCCCACGGTGCTTTGTGCACACAGCAAAGGTGTTAGGTGTCTGAAAGAGACACAGGTAGATGAGGAAGTGACCACAGATAGGGAACAACATGGACCACTGTGCCATACTCACAGGGCATACAGCACTTCCCACGGGAGCTTCAAGGAGGCCAGACAGAAAGGAGATGCCACACCACGCAAAAGAGGGTCCAAAACTCAGAAAGTAAGGACACATGTGGCAATGAAAATCAAAAAAGGGCTGGACTGACCTTCACCATGGCCTGCTGGTCCTCACTGTACTCCACCTGTGCTGTGGACAGGTTGATAATTCCACGCTCAACTGGGTCTTTGTCACTGTTATAGATGAAGACATAAGGGCGACGGACCACGACAAAATGTTTAGCCCAGTTGCTGGAAAGTGGCTCCTTGAAATGCAGGTATCCTTTCTTAGAGACCACTGACCTAGAAAGGAGAGTAACAAAAGATTTAAGTTCCTCACAGAAAGAAAATGGTCATGAGGTGAGGACCATCAAAACATGTCTCACCTAGGCTAAGTCCCTGGATTCTACAAAGGAGGTAAATGATCTCTATTTGGCTTAGAATCCTGTCAAGTAATACAGCAACATACTAATGCCAGGGGAGAGATGGCATTGTAAGATACAACTGGAGTAGAAAGACACCCCACTCATTTCACCTTAAATTCCGTGAGGTCATTGTTAACAGTCTTGTGCAAACTTGTACGAACCAGATATAAATGATTCTTGCTGGTTTATATTTTATACCCAGCATCCCTGGTCAATAAAGTACTCACCCTGGTCTAATTTCTTCAATATCTGGAAGAAGATTGAGAAATTCATTTTTTCCTGCTCGGGCCAAATAGGGCGTTTCCACAGTTGGGACAATCTGAAACTGTTCAAATTCTGGGCAGGGACTAGAGGCTCGAGAATTGGCTTCTGGGGTCCTTTAAAAGAGACAGATTTGGGAGAAAGGGGTAACAGAGCTTCAGTTAAGGCCAGTGCATCATGTGTACGACCATCTTACCAGAAGGAACCCGATGCCTCTCTCTCCCTGAACACTCAGGTGCCTTCAACATCAGTTTGAGAAAGCTCAGCTGAGACAAGCTGGTTTCAGAAAAGTTAATTCTGAATCCAATCAGTGTCATCCTTCAGAAGTTACAAAAGGAAACTGGTAAATGATGACCACCAAGTCAACAGTCTCTTCCTACTCAGAAACCCTTTCAACAGGAATATGAACTCCATTCTCTACCTGTTTCTATTACAAATTTGCATGACCAGGAAGCACCTTAAAGCTGGGGATTTATTTTTCTAAAAACCTCCAAGTCGCAGAGGGCTCCAAATCACTGCCCGATGTCATTGTCCTCGTCTGCATGGTCATGAGTCGTCCCAGCTCACAGGAAGGGAACAAGCACTTGGAGGAGCAGATGCTCAGTGTGTTAGAGCCCAGACCCCAAAGTGGCACAGGCTGCCTTTGCTACCACCCTCCAGTGAGAATTTAGCCACATGGCCACACCTAAGCCAGTGGTCTCAAAGTGTCTCCACCCAGTAGCATTTGCTTCCTCTAGGAACTTGTTACAAATTCAAATTCTCAGGCCTCACCCAGAGCTACTGAATCAGAAACTGTGGGGTGGGGCTCAGCCATCTGTGCTTTAACACACCCTCCAGTGATTCCAATGCCACAGGGAATGGCAGACAGACAGACAAATGGGAAGAGCGTGGATTCCAGAATGACCACGTGGAGCAGAGCAACACAACGGACCTGGAGCATCGGCAGGCCTGGTATGTAAGAAATCATTGCTACGCTGCATTCTGGGCTATCTTTGTAGAGTAGCTCAGCCTAATTAACTGTATTAATTGTATTATGTCAATTCTAAGAAGCCTATTTTTTTCAATTCTCATTGTGTGCAATACTGCACAGATTACAGGACTTTTGGCTGCCCTGGCCCCACCCTTAATGTCAGTAGCACCTCCCCAGTCACTGTAATATCCAAAAGGCCCTCACACCATTTCCAAATGCTGCCATGGGGCTGGTGCTGCCCTCAGCTGAGAACCACTGAGCTGGAAGAAGGGTGATATTTTCCTTTTTTTAAAAAAAGACTTTTATTTATTCTTCCCCACCCTTTTGTTGTTTGTGCTCGCTGTCTGATCTCTGTGTCTGTTCGTTGTGTGAGCTTTTTTTTAAACATTTTTTTTAGGAGGCATCAGAAACCAAACCTGGGACCTCCCATGTGGGAGGGAGGTGCCCACTCACTTGAGCCACCTCTGCTCCCGACATTTTCCTTGATTCTTGGTTCAGCTTCTCTCAGTGAGATCTGAGCACTTACTTCTGATCCAAAGAGCTGCTCCTGGAGTCTACTAGAGAGGGGCAGGTGGAGGAGGGGGTGAGGGTAGCGCTGCTGAAACTGGACACAGAAGGATCCCGTCCAATTGGAGAAATATCAGACAACTGGAAACCAATGGAACATGGCAAGTGAGCTTCAGATGACAAAAAACTACCTTTGTAAGAAGCAGCTTTGACCACACTTAAATAAACCTTCTGCTTCAGAAAGCTATTCAAGAAAACAAGCGAACAAATATTTTATGGCCTGAGGGCCAAATTGGGAATTAAGACATTTATAATAGAGGCAAGGCTGGCTTTTGATATGGCTGCTGGCTCTCTGCATTAACAACTTAATCCCATGCACATATGTTGAGCACCTACTATGTACTAGGCACTATTCTAAGAATATGGCAGAAGCCTGCCCTCCTAGATCTTACATTCTAGTGGGAAAGGCAGACAAACCAATCAACAAACTCTTTAAAAACCATTAGTAGCCGTCCCTTCTATTTGAACCTATACTTGGTGCTGGAGTTGGTAGGCGTACGTCCAAGAGACTTGAATCTTTGGGCTGTCCATGTGCTATCTGGGCCCTGAGTCTTAGCGGAGTTGCAATACCTACTCTCCAGTTCATTGGACTCACCCAGGACAACTAACAAGGAGGTGAGGATGGACAACCACCATACCAAGGAACTGAGAGAGTCTACAACTGCAAGCAAGAGAGCCCTATCCATCAGCCATATGGGATCAGAGCCCCCTTTCAATTAGAGGTAGAGTGGACATTACCATCTCAAAATCCTTAGGATTGGGGAATAAAATATGGACTAGAGTGGACTTACTGGTATTCTACTATGGCCTTATTGTTATTCTAGCAATGGAAGAAATTACATCATTGATGTGGAGACAGTAGCCACTGGAGGTGCTGACGGCAGGGAGAGGGAAAAAGAGGTGTAATATGGGGGGCATTTTTAGGACTTAAAATAAAAAATACATTAAAACAACAACAACAACAAAAAAAACATCAGTAGTAATAAGTGCCAAGGAAAAAAATAAAGCAGGAAAGTGGGTAGAAAGTGTCAGGGAGTTGTCAGCTTTTTTTTGTTTGTTTGTTTACATTTGCTAGGCAATTCTCTGTGTCTACTTCCTGCCCTCTCTTCTCATCCTTCTCCTCCTGTCTTCACCAGGACTCGATCCTGGGAAACTCCAATGTGGGAGAAAGGTGTCCTACCGCCTGTGCCACCTTATTTCCTGTTTTTTGGCACATCTCATCTTGGCTCTCCCTTGTGTCACTCCTCCTGTTACATCATCATCTTGCTGCGTGGAGTACCCATGCATGGGGACTGGCAGCCCGCACACCTTCTTTATTTTTCTTTATTTTTACCGGGAGGTCCCGGGGATCGAACCCAGGTCCCTCCATACGGGAGACAGATGCCCAACCATTTGAGCCATATCCACCCCCAGCTGTCAGCTTTATACAGGGTGGTTAAGGAAGGCCAACCGAAGGAAGTAACATTGAGCAGAAAATTTGGGAGAAGACTATTCCAGGCAAAGGAATGCAAGTGTGCAAAGACCCTGTGGCAGTTTGATGTAATTATGAATTCCAAAAATATAATTGGATCATGCTTATAAACTGATCTGTTAATCTGGGCATGATTAGGTTAGGATTAGGGTGTTGAGCTCCACCCCTTGGTGGGTGGGGAGTTGAATATAAAAGGCAAGGCAAAGGACAGTTGAAGCAGTCTTTTGAGAAGCAGTTTTGATGCTGGAAAGAAGGCCCCAGGAGAAGAGAAGCAAGCTGTTTGCCTGATCGTCTACAGCTGACCTTGTGGAGGAAACAGGAGCTAAGCCCGGAGAGAAACGCAGCCCTGGGAAGAGAGGAACCCCAGAAGCCTGAACCCTGGCAAACGCAGGCAGCTGTCTTGCTCTAACACGTGGCAATGGACTGTGGTGAGAGAAGAAACTTAACGCTTTATGGCCTGGTATCTGTGGACTTCTACCCCAAATAAATACCCTTTATAAAGACCAACCCATTTTTGGTATTTTACATTAGCACCCTTTTGGCTGGCTAATACAGACCCCAAGACAGGGAGAAGCTTGGACTATCTGAGGAACAGCAAAGAAGACCAAGGTGTTTCCCATCTTATAATTGTTCTAAGAGCCTCCTATAAAGACTTATATCTTTGGAAGTCAGTGTTCTGACTCTGAAAAATTAGAATATATACAAGAGCAGATGTCATAAAATCTCAAATCCAGTATGTCCATCTCAAGGCACCTAAAAGCAGTGTAATCTGAGCCAGTCTGGAGAAAGCAGGCTCCAGTGTGCTGGCTGCAAATACAGATTCGTGGTGCTCACCTTGCAGTCACTGACACTGCCATGTACCTGGTTGAACTCGCGGGTGAACGTGTGGGTAAGAAGTTGCAGGCACTAGGGAGAGAAAGAAAAGGGTAAGGGGAACACATCGTTTCAATGGCTAAATAAGCCCTAAGCATCTATCAGGGAAGTGGGAAAATAACAGCCTTAAGACCCACAATGGAGCTCATGAGTTTCCCAAGCAGTTCTAGAAACCAACTAAGCACATAGCAAGGAAAGTATGGCATATGGCCAGACAAAGGCAATAAAATAAGTGGATTAAAAAAACCATTCTCAAAACTACAAAAGTGAAGTATTGCAAACAGCATAGTTTAGAAAGTGCTGAAGAATGCAATAGCATCCTTTTATTTTTTTTATTTTTATTTTTTTATTTTTTTACCGGGAGGTCCCGGGGATCGAACCCCGGTCCCTCCATATGGGAGACGGATGCCCAACCAGTTGAGCCACATCCGACCCCCAATAGCATCCTTTTAAATTCTCAATTCACTCTGGTACCTAAAAGGCATATTAACCTCTGAGACTTCTGGATGATGTATTTTCCTAAATAAACTGGAAGACCATTTGATTATCAGAGCAAAACAAAACAAACACAAAAACCCTCTCCTTTCTTATTCCCTTTTCAGCTAGTTGCCCAGAAACCAAACACCTGGAAGTCACCCTCAACAAGCCCTCTGCCTTCTCCCACCATAGCCAGTCAACAAGGAGTGCCAATTCTACCCTCTAACTGTCTCTTATGTGATCCCCCTCCCTCTTTATCCCTCACACCACTGCCTTAGTGAAAAAAACCTTTACCATTCTCACAATTAAAGGTTCTCCTGCTTCCAGTCAATCTCTTCAACATAAATCCAACCTTCATATTACTGCCAAAGATAGCTTTCTAAAACATAAAGACCTGTTCAAAATACTTCAGGGGTCCCACGTCATGCCCAGGGTACAATCTAAACTCTGCAGTATAGTACACCAGACCCTCTGAGAACTGGCCCCTGCCCATCTCTCCATCTCCATCGCTATCTGTCTCCCACGTCAACCCTAATGCCAGTCATGCAGGAGCCCACTGGCTACCACCTGTGCATCCTTCAAAGCTCAGGTAGAAAGGCCCCCTGCCTGTGGGCAGTCATTTCCTGATCCCTTCCAGAGAGGCCTCTCCTCTGGCTCCCCCAGCATTCTTTACACACCTCCATCATATGCTTGTCACCCACAAGTCCACACCAGTTAAAGGTAGGAATCAAGCCTATATCCAGAGGGTTAGGGTGGACCTTGAAACAGAGGCTGTCAAAGAACGCTGCTGAGAATGAATAACTGAAAGATTAGCTCACAGAGCCTCATGGTAGGAAAGTGCTCAGGCAAAAGGAAAGGATTCACACCTTGGTAGCCAGCTCTTTCTCTCGATCCACCAGACTTTCAATGTCTGCTGAGTCGTAGCCACTGCTCTCACTGGGTGTGATGGCACTTTCAAAGGTGGTGGTTGAGATCTGAGAGGAGATGCTGGTGGAGGTGCTGAGGGTCCCACTGCTGAGACTGGGGGACAATGAGTCGCTCAGGGATTGGGGGATGCTGTCACCAAGTCTCTCACGCAACAGCAGGAAGTGGCGGGTTTTCTCCACCTGAGAAGAGCAACACTATTGCCTCAGGAAACAAACCTCATTAAGGTTTTTGCCTCCATTGTGATCGAAAACTGAGAAGCCAGGATCACAGAGAGAAGATGGGTGTAAGACTGATATTTTGGGTTTCTTGCCCGAAAGCTCTTGCATTTGAGCATTTCCTGCCCTTGAATACCTCGTGGAGGAGCTCCAGCTTCTCTAACTCCCACTGATGCTCAAGGATGAGGCTGTCTCCACGAGGCCGCCAGCCAGCTAGGTTCTCTTCTCCCCGTACATATGCCACGGATGTATCCAAGATTTTCCTTCTCCTCCTCTGCATGCCTAAGACAAGAGGAAATCTTTTTTTTTTCCCCCAGAGAAAAATCCAATTCTAATTTTAGCTTAAAATGACTTAATAATTCATATACATGGCACACTAAGACACATGGGTCTCAAGATATGTGAGATTTTGTTCATTAATAAAAATTCACCCCTTTCTTTACCCCTTAAGCAACTTTCTGAACTTCTTTTAAAAACTGAGTTCTATATTCTTTGATAACTGTGAAGACTGTAATGCAATTTGAGAAAATGCTTATGTAATTACATTAAGCGAAAATATAGAAATATTAAATAGCCTATACACTACGATTCCAAATACAGAAAAACACACCTATTATGAAAAAGTGGGAATAGACTACACTTATCTACATACACACACACACCCACAAATTTAGTAATTAGGATAGGAGATTACATATGGCTTTAGCCTCACTTTATTTCCCATTTATATTTTAAAACGTTATACTTGTTTTATATATAAAATATAAGAAATAATGCTAGTTAAAAAAATTCTTCAAGGGACTATCTGGACATTACAATTAGCTGCTATTAGGAATTGGGAGTCTAAACCTTACCCGTGGTCCCCTGATCTCTTTTCCATATACGTTTCCTAAAGTGGCTCAAACTCACAAGTTAAATGTTTTTAAAAACCCCAGAATTTTGTCCATGATCCAGTTTACAAACACAGAAATGTGAAGTGCTGCTGAAGTCCATACGGCTAGAGGAAGAACAATCCAAATAGAGATCAAAAGGGACAGTGAACAATTCCGACTTAATAATTTATCTTTCTAGAGCACAGGAAGTTCAAATTCTAGTTTTACTGCACTTGTAAAATTATACAGCCAAGTTATCTTTGGGGATTAGGTGGGGAGGGAAATGGTTATAAAGTTTTCTAAGCCAAATTCATTCTAACTCACTCAAACCCTTCATAATATTCCATACCCTAGCAACACTTTGTTCAATACAACTTTTGTAACTGCACTGCATGTCATAAACCAAATGTATCACCAACTGTTTGAAAAGGTTAACTCCTACCACCACTACCACTAAAAAACTAGCTCCTAAAATATATATGGTTTCTAAAAGATTTTATATCTGTCCTACACCAGCAGACTCTCCAATTTTTTGACATAATACACCGCAAACATGTGCAAAGATAACTCTCATCTCCCTGATCCATAAGAGCTTACCTGGACTACCTGTATCTGCCATTTTGCATAAACTGAGTTCGTAAATTCCAGTGACTCGATTGCTATTTTAAGAAAAAAAATACAATTGCTTAATTTCTTACAGCACAAAAACAGGAAAACCTCAATTCTCTCTAACTAAGACACTGTCTCCCTTACAGGGACAGCAACCCACCCTCAAATATAATTACAGATATTCTTATATTCTGAACTTGAGAAGTATGTATACCTTCTTCCTAGAAGAAGCCAGTTTTCATCTCAATTTTTGAACACTGTTATTTCAATAGGATGAATAAAATAGAACAACAAACTTGGAACTTTATAGTACAAATGTGAAAACTGAAAATTTGCCTTTTCTTACCATAGTAAGAGGAAAGATGTTGGGAGGAGAGGGAAATCTGACTACAATGAAATCACAAACATCAAATTCTGGTGTTGTGTGGGTAGGAAGAGGTACTTAACCTACTGTGTTAGTAATACATATTTTATTTTTCAAGCTGGGTTGTGATTCACAGATATTTGCTGTATTATTCATGACATTTTTATATACCTTAAATACACATAATAAATCTTAAAAGGAAGAAAATTCCAATTAATCTGCTAGAAATAATAATGACATTTAAAAGAACACTTAGCCCTGAAAAACTGTTCATAATGTAATATTCCTTACGCTTTGTTCCTTAACTCATCCACCCATCAACATTTTATTAAGTGCCAACATGCAGGGCACTGCACTCTAGATATCAGTTACAAAAATAGTTTATAGATTGTAAATTAACCCTGAAACAACAAGCTGGGGATACCCGGAGGACTGCTAATTCTATGCTGACCAAACAAATTGGAAGTTAAACTATACCCAAAACTTACGAGTCTGGTGACTTAGAGTAGCCACTGCCAAAGAGGCTGCGCAAAGAACGTGGCGGAGAGATCTTGGCATCTCGAGAATAGAAGACCATGCAAACATCCTTGGTGATGACGGCTGGCTGAATGCAATGATCCAGCTGAAAGCAGACAGGAATGTGCTCCAATGGAAATGCAGGCAGAGGATACACGGTCTGAATGTGTGTACCACATGGGGCCAGAAAGCTAGTCTGAGGTGGGGGGCTGGAGGATTTCACATCCAGTTATTTCAACTGCAACTCAGTAGATTGTATGTGCAAGGTTAGGTGGTATTCCTTGAAAATGCATTAATTTTAAAGTGGTGTGTGTGTATGTGTATGTGTATGTGTGTGTGTGTGTGTTGTATGTATGTAATAATACCTAATATTTATTGCAATTTTTATGGGGCCAAGCACTTTCCAAACCTCATCATACGGCCTCTCAACAACCTTCTGAGGTAAATGTTATTAACCTTGTTTAAAACATGAGGCAGTAGGGACAGCAAAGGGATTGAACTCAGATAGGCTCTGTTCACAACTATAAAACAAGAGGTGAAGTTTTCGTCAAAGAATGGTGATTAGGCTACTGAAGTTGAAGGTATAATAAAAATCATATGCCTTTTGATTAACAAATATCAGGAACAGAATCTTATATAACCAGAACAGTCAGCAAGGTACAATGAAATAAATAACTTCAGGATGTGGAGGAAAGAAAGGAAGGCAAAACAAGTTAAATCTTCCCTAATCATTTCCTGCTGTAACTTGCCCTCTGCTCAGCCCTGACCATTTTGCAGCAACTCAAGTCCTGAACCTCCTTACCTCCAAGTAGGCTGACAAGGTCATGTAGATCTTTTCTCCATAGGGCGTCACTCGGTTCAGAAGGAGAGAGTTATGTAGGGAGCTGTCCCAAACAGCCTCAAAACGGTAAAAGATCCTAAGGTTAGAGAGATAACAGGGAGTCATCCAAAAGAAGCTGAAGTTACATTAGTCTAATAATTGTATTATTAGTCATTGTAATAATACAGAATCCTACACCAACCCACATTTTCATTTCATCAAAATCTACTAACAATGGGAACTCTGTATTTTCTGCATTATTTTTTTCTGTAAGCCTACAACTTCTCTAAAAAAAAAAAATTAAATCTAATACCAAAGTAAAACCTTTATCTTCTAGGAGGAAAAGTTAGTCCCCCACCCAACCACTCATCATCAAGGAGCACTTAGCTGTGATAATTATTTTCTTCACAAACCTGCTTCTAACTATAAAAATAAAAATAGTGCAATCAATTAAAGGGATTAAAATGAAAGTGATAAGTGAGTATGGACAGAAACTGAAAGAAGAAAGACTAAGCAAGCTGTTCTGTCAGTCAATAAGAGCAGGAAGCAAATGACATAGTAATTTGTAAGCTTCAATCTTCATATCACGAGAGATCTAAATCACCACACAATCCAGTTCTACTGATCCTCAGAAAAGTCACAAACTTTTCTGGGAGGATTACTGGCAGAAAATGGTAGAGGAATTAAAGTATAGAGAGCTTTGTTTTAAATAAAAGAACAAGAGGTTATTTTCAGCTGAGGTTTCAGTTAAAAAAAAAAAATAATAATAATAATTTTAGTCCCAGAGCCAGGCAATTTTACCATTTCTGAGTTTTTGAAAAAATCTACTAGAAAGTCAATTATCTCATTTAAACAACTAGATGCTTAATTTAATAGATGCCTATAAATTGATTTTTTTAAGTTCTAATATCTTTTTGTCCTACTGGTAAAACCACAGACCCTAGTTGCCATTAAACCTGCCTGTTCAGCAAGTCTCCTCTCAAGTACTGCAGTGAGCTCAACAGCAGTATTACACAGTAACACCTAACTCTATCCCTTCTCAGATTCCCATGGCAAATGGGGAAGACCCCTCGCCTACCTCTGCAGAGTGCATTTTCCTTCACTACCAGTTCTCTGCAGATGTAAAACAGCTCACTCGAGTGAACTACAAGGTTTCTGCCCATTCTGTTTCCTGTCCAATACATTCCTCCCTACACCTTCCAAAACAGTCAATCACTACGGCTGCCTTTCCTAGATTTCCTATGACAAGTAGTTGGCATACTATCATTCTAGACTCATTGTCATGCTTCTTCCTCTAGAAACAAACAAAGAGAAAATAATAAATTGCTAAAAGTGAACTCCTTAGCCATACTTGATCTTCCAGGCACCAGTATGTGAAGCCTTGATCATTTCACATTGTAGCTACTCCTAAATCTAAAAGCCTTTTGGATGCACGTGATATCCAGTTTTTGAGGCAGTGAGAGTGGATGAAAGGAAATTTTCTACAAAGATAGCAAAGGAATACAGAGACAACTAATAAGACAAAGACTCCAGGGCTCAGTGGGCTCAGTAGAGAATGCCTTTACATATCAACAAAATCCTGTTTAGACCAAATCTTCATTTTAATTTGGTTTAAGACAAATTCTAACATTGGGTAAAATGATACCCACTACTTCAGCAGAGCCGGCCAGAGCAAGACCTCTATCACCGTGCAAGCTGCTCCTGGGAGGGGTCCTCACGAACAGGGTCTGCCTGTCCCCTTGAGATCCGTGCTGAAGTGAAATGAACCCCGCTTCTGGGAGTGAGGGCATTTATTACTTTGGTGATACCTGACAGAAATTCCTATAACTGCTGCCTGTAATTTGTGATTAAGTTCCAAACCATAACTTTGGACCTCCTAGTGCCACTATTTAGCTTTCAAATCTCTGACTCTTTCAACTCAGGCAAATGTTTTGAATTTGTGTAGGAAAGCCTTTGCATATTTCCATTGAGGTTAATATTTCACACACTGCTGCCAAAGAGAAAATTCCATTGGAAGAAAACTGGCCAATATAAAGAAAGACTGCATGAATTCTGACTCAATTAAAATCGTCCTGTATTGGAAAAAGAAAAAAAAAATTTTTTTTGAGTTGTTGAATCACATTCTTTTGGAATACCCTCAAAAGGTAGCAGCTCTTGAGAAGTGGTCTGAAGAAATAGAACCAAGACTGGTGAGAAATGTCCACTGAGTCAAGTCTGGTGATAGAATTTGGGATTTAAAAGGGGGCTCAGACCTGAGACATGCTTTCCTACATGGCTCCTAAAGTGGTTAGGAGATTATTCCAAACAGATTTCTCAAGATGTTCCAAACAAGAGCAGTATCAATGGAGAAACAGGTTTCAAGGTGACTATCTTGAAAAATACATTCCCTTGAATTGTTTAATTCAGTAAAGTTTAAAAACCTCTTTCTTACACTGTAATCACACCTGATGGGTCTTCTAAAGAGTTCATTAAGAGAACCTCTAAAAAGTGAACCCAGAGTCATAAATTCTTGTCAATGGCATTAGCCAAAAGTTAAATAAATCCATTTTATTAACCATATATATGTATACACATCTATTTAACATTTAAGATTACATGCCATGTATCACTTTCTTCAGTTTTCTTAACTAAATCAGATGAAGGGAGAGATGGGGAAAAACTTTCCTCACTATAGAACCAGGAATTTTTCTATCTGTGAAGAGATTAAGTAGATGACACAAATCAGCCCTGACAGCAGAAAGAGAAATCTTTCAAAACTAAATAAAATACATGTATGAATGATATACTTCAATAAAAAAAATTTATTAAAAAAATAAAATATTTCTCACAGATTCAGCTATCCAAATAACCAAATTGGGCTCTATTATCAAACAGGACAAAACAAAGTGAAAAGTGGAAAATCAAAGCTACAGACAACAAACCTCTCAAGCCTTTGGCAGAAAGGACAGACAGAACAAAAAACAAAGCCTGAGATTCCGTATGAAATGAAGGGAGAAACACTCTACTTTGTACTGGAAGAGGAAAATCTGAACGGGTGTGAGAATAAAACAGGCAAGTTTAGTGAATGGAATGAGAAAATAACCCAGAACTCTATACATCATTTAAGAAGCTATATGCTAAACTGTACATACTTCAGAAAGACTCGGCATAAATGAGAAGTGTCTTGGGGTGAAAACCACTTAGTTAAAAAGGCAATCAAAGCAACATAAGATATAAAGCATTCTGATAAACTAGAATCTTTATGGGCAAAAAAGCAAACAGAAAATACCTAGGAATATCCTTATCAAGAAAGAGCCTACAAAAACATAGAAAAGGCTTTTGTTAGCGCAGTAAAAAAAAAGAACAGCAAAGAGAAAAAAAAAAAAAATAATAATAACAAATTTTCTGATAAGCAAAGTGTATTCAAGTGGACAGACAATTAACAGAGACTCCCAGGGACCACAATTTGAGACAGGGCATACAATGACCTGAGTCCCCTCCTGAGACATTAAATTAAGGAAAATGCTTGGCATAGAAGGGATGTGGAGAACACCTCTATTAACATCCCTTCCAGAGGTGACTTGGTATTGGGAACGGAAGGAAGTTGCTGTGGAATTAAGGGAAAATAAAGTCAATTAGTTAACATAAATGTAGGCCTGTGAAGAAAAGGAGTAATGGTCCTTGTCCGTTACACTCCACTAACAATACATCAGGAAAAACCTCTAACATACATACATAACACACCTAAATTGAGTTCTGTGAGTTCAACTCTAGCCATTAAACTTTAGACAAACAGCAGAAGCTCTCTCAACCAAACTCCAATTCAGTAACTTATCATATTAACCCTATGCTCTCCATATCCCTAAAAGATATATATATATATATATATATTTTTTTATTTATTTTTTTTTTTGAGGTATCATGGCTGAGAATTCCACGTAGGACCTCCTATGTGGGAAGCCAACGTTAAACCACTGAGCCACATCGGCTCCCATATCCCTAAAAGATAAAGTCTGGTGCCCATTTCTCACTGAATATTTTAAACTGGAGGACTCGTGAATGCATCTCTCAGATGCCCATTGTAGCAGTTTGCTATAGTTATGAATTCCAAAAATAGATATTAGATTATGCTTGTAAACTGGTCTGTTAATCTGGGCATGATTAAGTTATGATTAGGGCATTGACTGGGCCACATCAGCAGGGCATTGAGCCCCACCCCTTGGTGGGTGGGGAATCAAATATAAAAGGCAAGGCAAAGGACAGAGTTGGAGTAGTTCTGAGTTGGAGTTCTGATGTTCAAGTTTTGATGCTGGAGCCCAGGGAGGCCAGCAGACGGAGGAGCTTGGTCATGAGGAAGGAGAGAAGGCCCCGGGATAGAGACAAGCCATTCGCCTGAGAGTCTACAGCTGACCTTGTGGAGATAGCAGAGGAGCTGAGCCCAGAGACAAGCAAGCCCCGGGAAGATAGGAACCCAGGAAGCCTGAACCCTCGCAGACATTGGCAGCCATCTTGCTCCAACATGTGGCAATAGACATTGGTGAGGGAAGTAACTTATGCTTTATGGCCTGGTAACTGGCCATAAATACCAAATAAATACCCTTTATAAAGACCAACAGATTTCTGGTATTTTGCATCAGCACCCCTTTGGCTGACTAATACACCCATACAATTCATTTCAAAGAGTTGAATTGCAGGACTATTAAATATCAGTAGTATTTGGTTCCAAACTTGTTTACATCATTGTACCTGTTATTATATTTATCTAATTTAAGTAAATACTTGGTAAATCAATAACATATGAGGGCAAAAAATCTTGGCTTCTGTGAAAACTAACTTGAATGTTTCCAAAAGATTTGATAATGGTGAGTTGTTTAAAAAACTGCTGCTTAAAGTTGGGGTGAGATGAATGTAAAAGAAAGGAGAAAATGATTAAAACCTTAAAAGATTTTGTACTTAGATTTTCTTCCTAAGTTTCTAGTTTTTGCTCTACCACACTGAAAATCACAGATGATGAACTTTGGGTACAGTTTTGCAAGAAAGACAATTAGAAGTCCATCCACTAAACGAACCTATCACTTAAAAAAAGGCCTTGGCCCCATAGCAAAAGCTTCACAAATTAATGTATATTTATACAGTTCAAATTAACACAAAAACTTTGAGGTATGTATCTTTCTATTATTCTTGGCTTTAGCTAACTTTTGGTAGTAACTAACTTTTTTTTTTTTTTTTTTTTTTAAGATTTATTTATTTACTTTATCCATTTTAAACCCCCCCTTCCCCATTTGCTGTTTTTTTGTGTCCATTCGCTGGGCAATTCTCTGTGTCTGTTTCCTGCCACCTCTTCTCATCCTCCTCCTCCAGTCTTCACCAGGATTCGATCCTGGAGACCTCCAATGTAGGAGAGAGATATTCTGCCACCTGCGCTACCTCAGCAACTGGCTTCTGGAGCTTTTGGAGCATCTCTTGTCTCTCCCCTGTTACGTCATCATCCTGCTGCATGGCTCCCGGGGCCTGACGGCTCAGCGGCACACAGAGCCTGGCAGCCCATGCGCCTTTGGGAGGCCCCGGGAATCAAACCCAGGTCCCTCCATATGGCAGACGGATGCCCAACCATTTGAGCCACATCCGCCCCCGTAACTAACTATTAATATAAGCTTCTACCATAAAATATAAGTTGCTTCTAACAAAGACAAATTCATCCTCTCCTACAACACCTTACCTGCTAATGGGCATAAATCAAAAGACTTTTTCAAGGTGACACTAATGTGGCAATCTTGGCACAACCAAGCACCCTTTTCCCCTGTATATTTTGCTAAGTACCCCAGGGAAATTTAAATTACATTTCTCATAGTTGCAAAGAGAATGCGGTGGTGAATGCCAGCTGAATACCTACATTCTGTGTCTGGCAGAAGACAGAAAGCTATGTGGAGCTATTGCTGACTTCAGAGAAAGGACTCTGCCCAGGCTGAGCGAGGTAGGGTCAAAGCACCCTTCTTCATCTCTGTTGCTCCCCTTTCCCATACTTACACACCCTTTCCTACTCCTTCCACCTCTCCCCAAAGCCTCCTGCCAGATACTCTTACATGCAAAAAGCAAACAGAAGTTTGTTCCTTTTTTTGCTCCTTTCTAGGCAAAACTAGATACATGGGAAACAATGGAAATAAATTAATCTGGCCCAAACTTTTCTTTAATTCTGTTTCTGGTTCTTGTCTTATCTTTCCTCTCCCTCTTTCCAACATAGATTGTGCATGAGTTCCTCAGAAGCAGAGAGAAGCACAAGGAGGACTTCTTACACAAAGGCAGAATGCTAGGCCCAAGTGAGGACACACAGCCATTCTGTTTCCCAGCCCTGACTAGATAAAGACATTGAACCTCCATGCACATCTGCCTTAACTCCATTCCTGGATGAGGTAAGAGGGCCCCAACAGATTTATTTCTAGTCGAACATGGGGAAGGAGAATGACTAGATGATAAAAGGGAATTTTAAGGGATATTAATTTAAAATAAAACAAAATTGGTTATTTACAGCAGCCAGTCTTGGTCAGAAGAGTTTATAATCATTTATCACCTTTACACACAAATGTAAATGAGAAGTAAATACTGAGAATAACTGAGCCTAAACTCAGGAATAATGACTACACACTAGAGGCTTCAGTATACCTTGGCGGGCATGTTTCCATGACACTTAGGAGTGAGATAACTTTTCTCTACAGCAACCATTTCACAGGAAAACATTTCGTCTTAGTGAAAATATTTGTACTCTTAAACCCTTGGGTAGTATGTTTTTTCTGCTTTCTGCATATGACTGTGTTGTATCTACTGAAACTCCATATATCATAAAACATTTCTATTCTATAAGGGTAACTTGATCCCAGTTCTAAACCTATCTCCAATTATTTATTTATTCATTTTTAGAAAACAGGGCAGACAGGGTAGGAAGTAGAGAATTTTTTGCTGTGAGAAGGGAATTAGTTTCTTCATCTGAACCGGGAGCCATTAATGAACAAGGACTCTCACTGTATATCAGTTGACCCCATGGAGGCTAACGCATCATACTCCTTAGGGTGCCCCACCTGCTAGAGTTGTGGGAAGACTTCAGGTACTTGGCAGAGATGATATTTAAGGAGAGGATGGCATCAATTGCAGCTTCATCCACCTCAGCCTTATTCCTAATCCGGCCTTTAAAAAAAAAGATTTAAAAATCAGAATATGGGCACATTTAAAAACAAAGAGAATTTTTTTTTAATCCATAAATTCATTAAGCCAACAAAAGACTTTTATTTTATTATTATTATTATTATTTTTTTTTATTTAAAGATTTTATTTATTTATTCATTTATCCCCCCCTTGCTGCTTGTGCTCGCTGGGTCAGCTAACCACGCCGTGCGGGCGGGCTTGCCTTCACCAGGAGGTCCCGGGAACCGAACCCAGGGCCTCCCATATGGTAAACGGGAGCCCTACTGATTGAGCCACAGCCGCTTCCCAAGACTTTTAAATTTTCATAGAATCTCAGGTGCTGGAAGGGTCATTTGGTTAACCAGAGGATATTCCATTCTTTTCCATATTCTGCCTCTCCTTTACTTCCCACATTTATGAAATCTCATGGCTTCTTTCCTTCCTATCACTGCCCTTGTCACCAAGGCCAACCTCACCTCCAGTCTGGAACACTGCACTAGCCATTTAACTGGTCTCTCTGCCGTTCACACCTCCCCCATTCCAATCCATCCTGTGCTTATCTTATGTAAATAACTCAAACCACTGATTCCATTATATTGCTTTCTTGCTCAAAATCCTAGAACTCTGTTTTCAAGCTAACACTAGAAGATGCAGCATTGCACAGAGGTTAAGAGCCAAGTCTCTGGAGTTGGACTTCAGGGGTCCAAATCTCAGCTCCAGCACTGAACTAACTGGGAGACCTTTGGCATATTGCTCATCCTCTCTGAGTCTCAAGTTCCTCATCTGTGAAGTGGAAATAGCAACTCCTCCCTTATATGACTGTTATGAGGATTAAGTAAACTAATATTTCTAGAGCATTTAGAAAGGTACCTGGCATGCAGTAAATAAATCGTAGAGTTCTTCAGAGAAACCTAGTAACTGCTGCCTCTGCACCCTACCCCACACTTTCTGATCACATGACACCTCTTCTGTTTTATACATTAGTATTCCATATAGAAATGAGCTTTGGTAAAGCTTGAAAACCATTGCCCCAGATAGGATAGAGTAGAGTCTCCTTTCCAGGGGTTCTTAATCTGAATCACAGATACCTAAAGGGTCTTGGTTAGAATTCAGGGGGTCTGTGAACCTGGAAAGGAAAAATTTTTTTACATCTTTATTTTCACAAACCTCTAACTGAAATTTGGAATTTCTTTCATTTATGAAGGAAGGCAACAAACCACAGTAGAATTAGCAGTACCTGTGACTCTGTCCCCAGTAGGAATCACAGATGTTTTCATACTACATTATTGTGAAATATCTTTTACATTAATCACCACTTTGAAATGATAGTAATTAGGCCCACCTATAGCTCATAATGCCTCAAAAAGAAGTGCTGATATTACAAATCTGTTTAATATTTTAACAATTGTATTTCAAAATTATTAGTTACCTTTCTAATCCTAAGTACTTGTTTTCTACATTAAAAAAATAATTCCAAGAAAGGGTATATAGGCTTCACCACTGCCAAAGAGGTCCACGGCCCAAAAAAAGGGCTAAGAACCCACCTTAGACTATCATTCTAAAGCCTATACTCTTTATTAGGCCTTACTTTCTCCACTCTGGCCATGGTTTCTAGTTATGTGCATGGTAGGTATATTCCTGATTCTTTTATTCAAAATGCTTATGTGCCTGGAGAACAAAAAAACCCAAATATGCAAACACCCTCTAATTTCTCCTGAATCTATTCAAATCCTTTTCCACAAAGCTCATGCATTTCTCCTTGATAATTTTCTTTGTTAACTCTCTTAGCACAGGTCTTTTTCATCTGACCTCATTGTGGTACTTAATCATGCAGTGTAAAGCCACCAAACTATTTCATACATATAGGCCACCTCCCTAATTAAACTGCACCTTCACAATGATCAGGGACTTCTTTCATGCTGCCCTCCCCGGCCTCTATCATAGAACACACCCATGGTAACTGAGTAAAATAATGGTTGGTTGAATAACATAGTTATTAATGACGGGAGTTGAAAAAACAAAAGCAGTTTCAGCCTCAGGCCTCTATATTTTCCACAGCTCATGTTCTCCAGTGTAGTCTTCCACATATTCCTGGCAGTCCAGAGCGAGAACAAGGACATCTCTAAAAAGCCTGGCTCCTCCCCCAGCCAATGGAATGTACTCACCGACCACCAGCTCACGGACATCTTTCCAATGGAGCTCACTCCCCTTCTCATGGATAATAGTCACTGTGATCCTTCGCTGGATGCCCTAGTTAATGGAGCAGGGTTTCAATTTAACTGGGACAATCTATTATTTCCTCATTTGCTGTTTTCTGGATTTTATGGTATGAGGGCTGAGCGGTAGGTGGGAAGGAAAGGTATGGAGAGAGGGGGAAGATGCTGTGCGCTGTTACTGTAAACAAAGGGACAATGGGTCAGGGACTGTTCAAGGTTATGTATCTTAGACTTTAGGCCCCATCTCAAAATGCCCACCTGAGTCACAAGCATTTTTGAGCACTGATTGAATCTACTTTTGATTTACCAAAGGGGGATCTATATTTCATAACCAGATCTTTAGTCCATTGAAACCTTCATTCTCTACTGCCACTAAGAACTTTTGGCTGTGAAAGCACACAGAGCTTCCCAACATCATGAAATGAAAATTGTATAAAATGACATGGGAGCGGCACAAGTTATAGTAATTGAGTGAAACAAATTCTTTTTCAAAAAATATAAAAGCAAGGGTATAAATAAGCAAAGATTTGAGAAAGAAACAGAAAACAAACATAAAAAAAAAGACAGGATAATGCCCCCCTCCCCCCCACTTTACAATAGAGAGAAGAAGCAGGGGGAACTATAAGAGAAACAGACAGAGTTACATTTCTTATTCTGAACTCTTTTTAGTGTTCCTTCCTAGGCCTCCTATGGCTCCCTCATTAGTACCTGGTGAAGCAAAAATGTTCCCTGGCAAGGTAAGCCTGACGTATGGTCAACCACAGCTGGGATATACCTATAAAAACAGAAATACAGAAGAAAAAAGTGAGATAGAATGCTTACTGCTGACTAAGTCCTCCTTCAGCTGCAAGGCATTCCCTGGTTGCTAAAGCCCCCCATGGTCTTTCTTTTGCTAAACTCTGATCCCATGCCTTCCTCATCCAATTTGCCATTTACTCATGCAGTCATCTATATTTACTGAACCTTTTGATATAGCTATGTTTCATCACCCTCACAAGATTGAAGTACACAAAGGGCAGTCATATTTTTGGCAACATCCCACACCCTTGCATAATAAGTGTTTAATAAATAATGTATAACTGCAATGACAATTGACAGGAGATAAGACACATGGATAATTTCAGACTCTTGATACTTTTTAAAGACTCCAGAAAGCAATTAAGTCAGTAGAAGCAATTACTGTAACTCTCTCTCCCTCATAATGCAAGTTATAACCACATAATAGATTTGTCTAAGGAAAGTGAAATTCCTCAAAGCAAAGCCACTACTGACAACTACATAGAGGACTGATACAACCAGAACTAACACAGTGCCCTCTGCGTGGTAGAACTCATGTTTCATGGTGACGGTACCTAGCATTATAAATACAGAGGCTCATTAGGATAATATTTACTCCCTACCCTTTACATGATCTGATATAGATCCTTGTCTCTGTTTCAGGATTGGATGTCTTTTCACTCGTCTTTTTCCAAAAACATGTTAGAGATAACTATTAACAACAGTTAGATCCATCACTTAGTCTAACACAGCTCTACAGAGATGTTGATAATTGTTGATGTTGATAATTTTGATCTAGGACAGTGGTGCTCAACTGAGGATAATTTTGTCCCTAAGGGAACATGAGGCAAAGCCTGAAGATACTTTTGGTTGTCACAACTGGGGGAGGCGCTATTGGCATCTCATGGCTGCAGAGACCAGGGATGTGGCTAAACATCCTGCAATGCACAGGACAACCTCCACAACAAAGAATTATCTGGATAGTGCCGAGTTTGAGAAACCCTGGTCTAGGGAAACGTTCTGGGCCCCAGTTCCCTCCCTGAGATTATAAGTCTTGATCATATAAGGTGAAAAGTGCTTCTGACTCCATTTTTAACAGTTCTGCTGTTGATAAAAACCCACTATGTAGGTTATCTTCCCTACATAACAAAGTGTCAGATCCAGCAATAGATCTTGCTACTGCTAACAAGAGGGCAAATTATTATATGTGACAGTTAGTCCTCTGACAAACATTTGTCTCAAAGAGTAATACCAACACCAGCTAGAATTCAATTCAAATCTGGAATTTGACAGTGTCAATGGTTCATGACCCTGAATACAAAGAGAGATTCAAAATCACATTTCTTAATTTTGAAATACTTCACATTATTTCAGAAGTAGAAAGTTTGACTTACTCTCCTGTAGGCTCCAGTTCACTGATCTCAAACCAAACCAGAAGGTCATATTTGCTCATGCTCTGGCCAAGGCTGGTTTTGCTCATCGTGTTTAACTTGGTGGCTGGAACTTTTTTTAAAAATTAGAAAATGTCAAAATCTGGCTCAAGTCTACCCAGGAAAAGTATATGCTTCTCCAATGTCAGTCTTCAAGGACACAATTGGGAAAGGCAGCAAAAGTCAGAGGATAGTTTCAAATGCAGAGGACCCAGAGAAATTAATATCAACCACATTAATACCTCTATATTCACAGAACAAGGAAAATGGAGAACATCTTTGCTCCTCTCAACAAAGTGTCTCCAAAGGTGAGAAGACAAGTTTAGTGTAAAGCAGATGGGTTCACAAAGCAGTTTGAAACCTTACACATTCACAGAGCCAGATACGAGAAACCGAATCAGCGCAACCTTTCTCTCATGATCTGAAAACCAGATGGGGATGAGGAGGGCAGAGAGTGAGCACAAGGTGGGGTAGGAATGTGGCAAGTGGGAGATGAGGAAAAAGGATGAAAATTAACAGAAAAAAAATCAAAATAAGATAACTGAATATGCAGAATAAATCTAATATGCAAAGAAATGCTCAGTTACCTAACAGTTATGGAGACACTACAAAGCAGAGAGATTTAGGAACAGGGAGAGTATCAAAATCCACCCCAGTTTTAAGAAGCAGATAAGAGACCAGAGAATTGGCAGGGATAGAGCCCTATTGTTTATTACTTCTTATTCTAAGTTGGGAACCAAGAATTCTAATCAGAGCTGCTAAGGATACATAGAAGGGGAATAGGAATTCAAACATGATTTTCATCTGAAAAGTTATACAGAGTAAAAGATACATTCACACAGAGACCATAGTGCAGCGAATGCTCACCTGGTTTGGAAAGTGGCATGGGTGGAGGGAAGAATCGTCGTGACGGCTGAGGTGGACTGCAAAGAAAGGAAGACAGTGGAGCAAGTATAGCTCAGTGGTTGAGTGCCTACTTCGCATGTACGAGGCCTGGGGTTCAATCCCCAGTACCTCCTTAAAAAAAAAAAAAAAAAGGAAGACAAATTCCTACAGATTAAAAATAGTCTGATATCGATAGTAATGGCATGTGAAACTGTTTAGAAACAGATCTTTTGCATTTTCAACTCTGGCACAATATCAGTTACCTAGACATAATCACATATAGTAAAAATAAGGCTAAAACATTTTAAAAGTGTCCCTATAAATCTCAGCTAAGAAATGAAATAAAATTTTTGTGCCATTATTAAGAATGCCCCATTGTTATTCTTCTCAGCAATTCTGATGATTCCACTTAAGGGCCTATGCTTCATAAAGACCTGGGTCATTAGGAACAATTATACATGATTTTCATGATATATTCCTATTACCTCAACTTTCTACCCCTATTCAAGGTAAAGTCTCTTCCTACGAAAAGATGGGCACAACTCCATTTGATCTACCAAATATTAGTGACTAGGGGCTAGAAAAAAGTGATGACGTTTTGAAAGAAGAAACATAAGGTAATACATAAAATTGTTCTCTAGTTAGCATGGTCCCTCAAAAGATTTATTCTGTTCCAGCAAATGGAGAACAAAAAACCAAAATAACAACAAAAATCTTTGCTTATTTGGTCCAAACCTGTTAAGCTCCTGTCCCTGCAGGTGAAGAGGATGCTGCTGATAATGCCCAAAGACTTCAAATACGATAGGCTTAGTCTTGATGTATTCCACAAATGATTCGGTGACCTCTACTGCAATCTAATGAGGATTAAAGCCAAGCAGGAGTAGGGAAGAATTTACTGTTAAGTATGTGCTAGGTATTATACTACTCAGGCCTCCCACACCAAGAGGGGCTCCCTTCTGGTTTTCATTCTAAAGTAACTTTACTAATCTTCTGGCATTCAAGACCCTCCACAATCTACCCTAAATGACCTCTGTCCTCCCTGTTCCCCCTCCCCCAACTGCTGCCGTTCACACACTTTATTGCTGGGGTTCAATCAAATGTGCCTGCTGCTCCTTTCACCTGCTCCCTCTCTGCTGTGCCTGAGGACTGGCCTAGGCTACAGCTCTCTCTTACTTTATTGACTATAGATATAGTTAGCAAGAGAATGAGATGGTTTCATGTAGTGGTGAAGAGCATGGACACTAGAGCCAGATTTCTCTGGGTTCAAATCCTATCCCTGCAGCCTCTTCTTAGCTTTGTAACCTTGGAGAGTGAGTTTAACTGCCTTGTGCCTCAGTTATCTCAACTGTGTAATGAGGTTTATTATGGTATAAGGTGCAATGGTGAGGATTAAATGAGTTAAGACACAAAAAAGCACTCAGACCAGTGAATGGCACAAAATAAACTCAATGAATGGTAGCTATTTTGAACGAGGATAGGGACCTTTGAATACAGTTTGAGTGCAATTTCCTATAAGAGGAAGAAGGTTTGTTTTCTTATTCCATGTATGAAAGTTGTAAAGGGTATTAACGGATTAATTATAGCATTAGCTGCACCAAAAACAGAACTCTGAATCTTAATTTAACTACAAAAGATGTTCAATATTTTCTATATTATTTGCAACTGAAAATGCAATTATCTTAGCATTTAAAAGACAATATATTAACTTTAACAAGACTTATATTAAACATACTTATTTTTCTAGGGAGGAGAAAAATAACTCACTATATTCAAACGGATGGAAGATTTTACTGGCAGCTCAAGCCCTACACTATCCACTGGGCCAGCTGTAACTCAGATAAGAAAGCAGCTGCCCAGTCCACTGGGGGTTACTTCACTGCTCTGGCCACTCCTTCTACTGTCTGTTCTCCTCACTGAGCTCCAGGGGAACAGCAGCAAGCCCTCAACTGAGGGAGCCAAACGGAGCCACACAAGGCTGTGCTTCCTCACACTAGCCGCTTCCAGGTATCACAAACTCACAATATGTTTGGCAAAAATGTCTGTGCGACTTACATTCTGCACATGATAAAAGCCCAGAGGACTTCCTCTGCCGTTGTTTTTGAGGGGTTCAGTGGAGAATGCTTCATCATGGCGATGTAAAAAGCTTAAAAAAAAAAAAAAAAGACACGTGAATTTTGCATAAAATGGTTTCATCATGATCTAAGAGACCAACTTAGAGCCTATGGACAGAAGAGTCTACTTTCAAGCAGATTCTTTAATTGAGCCAGTTTTTAAAAAAAATTTCCTTGTAAATTTTATTTCTAAAACGACTGAAAAATTAACTGATCTCAAAAACTTGGCTACATAGATGTATATTTGAGAATGTCTTGGTGAGAATGAAGTGGTGAATCCCGTGAACTCCTGTTCCTTCACAGATGTTTCTTACTAAGAATAAAAACTAGGAAATCATATTGTGTAGAAAAGATCTGGCAGCCCCAAGCTTCCAAGCCATTGGATGGAATACTTGCCTAGGAGTCTAAAACCCAGCTAAGAGGAGAGTCAAATGTCACCTCTTCCAGGAAGTCTCCTCTGACTTACCCTGACAGTTCTGTTCCCACAGTATCAGGGACCTATTTCTCCAATAACAATGATATCACTGTTTGTAATACTGTATTTACATGCCTATCTCTCCAACAGACAGGCAAGTGTCTCCCAGCCTCTGGCACAGGGCTTGACACAGAGAAGATACTCCAGAAATATTTGCTGAATTGAGAGGTTAGTTTTATTTATTTTCACAGATAAGATTTTATTAGTCTGAAATAAAAATAAGTAAAGAATTAAAGAATATGCCACACAAAAACTTATTCCCAGATAGAAATAGCCATCAAGAAGAATATGCCCCACCTCACCCCACCCCTGGCCAAAAAGGGAAAAAAGTACTTTGGATAGTGGGGAGAGATGGGCTTATGAACTCCCTTAGTCTGAGGGCAGGAGTACACTTCCAGCAGGTAGTATAAATCACTGAGGAACTACCTATTGCTGGCACTTTAGCATTCTGTACGACATGTGCCTTCTTATATTTTTTTCCTTTTCATTCTTCTCCTTCTCTCTCCCCCTCTACTTCTCTTACTCCTTATTTTTTTCTTCCATTTTTCTTCTCCTGACTATACACTTTACCTCCAGAAGGCCCCATGGGCATCAGATGACCTCTGATCTATACTCTTTCAATGCTTGGCCATGAAAGATGCAAATATCCCAGTTCCACCAGTGACACAAGAAGTCACCCATATTGCTCTATGGCTGTAGCTTCCCTACATAGGCCAAATGAGAGTTTATAAAAACCCAACAAGACCTTGATTATCACAGCATGAGCTTTCCTCAAGAGCTAATTCCAGCTGGAGATGTTGCCGTCTTTTTAGATTTTAGGAGAAAGGTCAATATACCATTATTATCATTTCAGACATCAGCTAGCCAAATGGGTCTTTTCCATAAAATATTATCAGTTGCCTGATTAGAATAACAGTGAGAGTTCTAAAGAAGTGATTCATCTAGCCAAATTCCATCCTCTTCTAAATTTGAGGCCTTAGCAAAAGGCATTAAGTGGAAAAAATCAACACTGAATGAGGAATGTTTCAACAATTACAAGTTATAGCAAATGGGATTAGTTGCTTACCATGTAGTAATCACATTTAATTCAGGTGTTAGCTAAAACCTATATAAAAGCAATGCTTTAGAAACTGCATTAGGACCCCAAGGAAGGCCAAGGCACTTTTTTTTTTTTTTTGAGGTACGGAGCTGGGGATTGAACCTGGGACCTCGTATGTGGGAAGCCGGTGCCCAACCACTGAGCCACATCAGCTTCCCTGAGTTGGCTCTTTTGCTTGTTTTGCTAGTTGCTTGTTTTTTTTCCAGGAGGCACCAGGAACCAAACCCTGAAGCTCCCATGTGGGCACATTTGCTCCCCAAAGGCACATTTTAAAGGGAGAGAGATGGCAGATCTCTAAAGTAGCCTTTTGGTGCTACTAGTGGCAAACTATGGGCTTTAAGGTATGGGGTGGGTCAGACTTCGTTCTCTTGTACTATCCCCCTTTCCAACTAATGAAAGGATATAAGAATCTCTGGAGGTAATAAAACTTAAGATTCTCAAAAAGTGTTTTCCTAGGGAAATCTGGAGAAGAAAGCACCTAGAGTATAGAGTTCAAGAGGGGTCTATAAGTGGATGAAAAATGAAACCTGCCACCCATTATCTACTATTTTTTTTTTTTTTTAAAGACTTTATTTATTCATTTATCCCCCCCCCCTTGCTGCTTGTGCTCGCTGGGTCAGCTAACCACGCCGTGCGGGCGGGCTTGCCTTCACCAGGAGGCCCCGGGAACCGAACCCAGGGCCTCCCATATGGTAAACGGGAGCCCTACTGATTGAGCCACAGCCGCTTCCCACTATTTTTCAGTTGATATAGAACTTTTAAGTCCTTTAAATGATTAAAATTTTCCTTCTCTCAAGTATTAAACAGGTATAACTGGTGGCTGGATAATTACTCACTGCTTTCAGACCTGCCTGTTAATAAGGCATTTCAGCATAAAGAGCACTAACTGGACTAATCAATAGCCTCATGCAGCTCAGATCCTGTATTCCTGACATAGGGGAAGAGTCCAGAAGAGGACCCCTCTAGCAGGATGCACAGCACACTCCTCTCCCACATTGAGCCCTGTTTCTTTTCCTTGTAGGTTTCTGGGTTTTATTCCCATCTTGAATGAAGAAAGCCTTTCCTTCCAAGACTGGTAGTCTTTTATCTCTCAAGAGTGTTACTATCTCACAAAGGTAAAGCACTCTATAGTACACAAAGGATTCCATCATACATGACCTTGGTCAACAGCAGAGCAAAGTGGTGGCTTACTTGAACTGACAGAAGATATCTGCGTACTCGGGGAGGATTCCACTGGCCTGCAACACTGTTACACGGAAAGTGAAGGCACTGCCCAGTTTCAGGTGGTTGCCAATCTCTTCAGAAAATCCTTCCATGACCATCTTACCATCCAGCAAAGTGCTTGATTTCAAATCTAAAGAGGGCCAAATGAGCACACAAGGTTCAGATACTGCACATACTACCTCTCAAAGTGGAGAAAGCTGGGCATTCCTCCCACTCCTGCTGATGAAAGAGACTTCCTCCCTTCACAATGGCCAATACTTTCTTTCTTTGAAAGCATCCACAAAAATGGTGAATTCTGTTTACGCACCCAAGTCATTCAATCGATTGATTTCTTCTGGAGGAACGATGACCTCAGAACTCTGCCCCTGCCCTTCCACAATCCTCAGCTCCTCCAAGGACAGACCAGAACGAGTCATTGCAACTGAAGAAAAGTCAGTCTGAAAACAAAGCAGGGATAGGCATGTGATAAGGTATATAACAACCTATTTTTCCCAGTTTCCTTGCTTCTGTTTATTTGCCCAATAAATGTGACTGGAAATTATGTGGATTAAATGCTGTCCGAAGAAAAGAGATAAAATAAAATATAAATGTTGGTCTTTATCTTTTATAATGTTGGATCTTTACCTCTGTAATTATTAAGGACATCTCATATTCTATTAGACAACTCTGTGGTTACCAGCACCCTATATTTTTTTGCTCTAGGGAGGGAAATTAGTCTCAATGCCCAAAATTCTCCTTATAAACCCATTTACTTCTTTCTTCTTCCACAAAGTTTTCTTTCTTTCTGGAAGGTTTCTCACCTGATTAAAGTACTCATTATCAAAAGATATCTTAGCTGTTCCTGACTGTCGAATTCCAGAGCCATAATCAGGAGCTTCTTCATCCGCTAAGTAGAAAAAGATTAAGAAAGGATCAAATGAGACTACATATGGGGAGGAGGAGAATATCCCTTGTTGGATCAGAAAATAAATAGAAAAGTATGGAAACTACTGTTTGAGAAATTTAACATGAGACAAGATGCTAAAGAAGAAGACTTTCTGCAAAAGAAAGAAAGAATAAGACCAAAGCAGTAAAATTACATGGAGCTGTTTCTAACTGTACTCATTTAAAATGACAACCTCTTTAGCTCAAATACAACTAGTTACTAAAGAATCAATTTTATTCTTGTGACTGTTCAAATCTCGATCTTGGCAAGATTATATTCAATAAAACGCAAAAATATATTCAACAAAAAACAAATATTTGAAAATATTACACTACTCGTGGAGGGGACTTCCATAAACTCAACATTGGTGATTGTGTTTCCATGGAGAAAAGAGTAAAAGGTTACTAAACACAACACAGTTTGTTTAGACAGAAAAACTACAAGAAATGGCCACATACATTCTTTCCTCAGAATGTAGGATGGGTAGTGAAAAAGTGGCAAATATCAGTGTCTTGATTGATAAATTACAAAATAATAGCTAAAGAACAGAAATGTCCTTTACCTTGAGAGAAAATCAAGCAAGAGAAAGTCCTGAAATTCCTTTGTTACTTCTGAAGCAGTTAAGAGACATTATTTAAAATACAAATAACTTATAAAAATACCCGGAGTTGTTCTTACTTCAGTTTAAAGTAAACACCTTTATATCATTATTCTACAATAGCAGTAGTCCAGGACTAAACAATCTATTTACAACTTGCAAACAATAGCTCGAAGAAACAAAAACTCATCAGAGTTTGTATGTGTAACTGACGTGAAGCCCATACAGAGAACTAGCCTGCCTGTCTCTAGGAAAAGCAGCCCCAGCTCTCACTCATTTCAGAAAAAGGTCACCTACCTGCAATGGCCTGTACAGCCACACGCAGAAATCCCCGCACTTCACCCTTCTCACTGACAATGGCCACCCTATGAATCAGGGGCACTGGATATAGCAGGTTGCTCAGGTAAACAAATGCCCTAGAGATAGAAGCCAGGAGACAAACATCAGAGCATCCAGTGGAGAGAGAAGCTGGCTTTCAGAAGCACCCAGAACATCTTCATCAAACAGTGAGCTGGCTTCTGGACCTTCTTTCAAGATCACCTCTCTGACTGTTCTTGATTGTTCTGCACTCCCAGACTGCCTCTACTTGCTTTTTCGGCATAGACAATATAAAATCAAATGCAAATGCTTGGTAAAGCAGTTAACAAAGACCAACCTACACCAAGTTACTCTTTTAAAAAATTATGATTGTAGGTAGAAGAGTAACAATTGGAAGTAAACTTTCAAGATATTGCTCTTTGAAGACTTGAAGACTGCTGGGGAGCAGAGGGAAGGGGTGGAAGGGAGCCCATTAAAGAAATTAATCTTTAAACATAAGGAATTATAAAGAGGTTTGTTTTATTTTCCCCAATAGATAAAATAGAAATCAGGAAACAAAAAAAAGGCAGGGAAATGTGATTGAAATACAGTTAATAACTTAAAAATAGATTTGACATCACAGCACAATGGTCTTTATTTTCACTCTAAGTTTTAGAGTCTAAGAAATAATTATCATCTTCAGGCAGGATGACTAAAATGGTGAGGAAAAAAGATGTGTTACGGGCAGAGAGGCTACATAGCCAATAATTTCTGAGCTTATAGGAGCTCTGAAAGGGCATCAAGATAAATGCTAAGGGAGAAGGGAGTGGTTCCCCTAAAGGGTTTGATTTTGCTCCTAGAGTCCCAAGCTTAATAAAGAACACAAAAATAAAAAGTAAATTAGAGATCTAACATTTTATATTGCAAATGAACTAGCAAAGCCCCATCACATTTGCACTCCCCTCCGCCTTCTTTCATTACTTTGTAGCTACTGATTTTTTTTTTCCCCCAGAGCAATAAAAGTTGGTTATCTCAAAGCTTAAGAGTATTCATTCCAATGTGTGGATAAGAAAACCAAGTTCCCAGTGTTACTCCTGTTTTCCCACTTGGTATATGCTGGTCTTTGAACATAAGACAAAGAATAAAATGGACATCAAGAAATCAAACATAACTTATTTGACATATATGTCTGGCTGCTTCTTTTCTTGCTCTGAAATCTACTTTAAAACAAAGAAAAAGGAAGATGGAGTGGATATTTGGGATTTTAACTCAAAGTAATGAAAACAATTGTGAAAACAGGCAAAATGCTTCACAGAAAACAAATGTTAATAAAACTTTAAGAGCACAAATGAATATGAATGAAAAGTATAACAAAAATAACTGCAAGTGAACATTAAAGCAGATCAAATGATGTCTACTTCCCTTTCAGTCTGCTCCAAAGGGAGGGCAATGCTAAGAAATTGGGGGTTAAAGCTTTGTTGTACAAATATAAGAAAATGAAAAATCTTCTAAAAATGAATATAAACAAGACTATCAAACACCAACCATCTACTGTGACAAGGTTAAGGAGACTAAGAATTTGGCATAACATATTAAATGGATAATTTCACTTCTAGAGTTAGCACACATACACACCCACTCTCATTTTATGACATTCAGCAGCTGGACTTGCTCACTCTCCACTCCTTAGCCAAGGCATTGCACAGGTTCACCCCCTCCCTGGACCTCTCCCTGCTCTCTCCTGCCCAAATAATGCCTTTGATTTCATGTCTTCAGATCTTGATGTCATCACTCTGTGATGACAGGTCTACCCAATGTTATGTGTTCTCAGCAATACACATAATTCTTTCATTGTTGCTATAATTGACTTTCATCTGTGTGATTTATTTGTATCTGTCTCACCCACCAGACTGTAAGCCTGTGAGGGTAGGAACCATGTCTGGTTTTGTTTGCCACTGTCTGCAGAGGGCCTGATGTACAGTAAAAACACTCAATAAATATCTGGTGAGTGAATGAACATACACATACATAAAGGAATGGGAAAATGATTTGTTCTCTAGCTTTAAGTAGAATTGGATGATTTTCCAGAAAAATGTGTTACACCAGAGGAAGAGAGGCAAAGCCACCCTACTGTGTACCAGGTTGATTTTTCAATCCATACTTGTGATGGATATATAAACTATATAAACATATTTAGATTCCTAACTATACTTAATGTTACCTTAAAAATAATTAGTCTTCAAAAATAGGAACCACTGTTCTTTAAGAAAACTTATCACTTGAAGGCACAGTACATCCTACTCACATACACACGTTATAATAAAGAACTGTTTGAGCACACACTGAAGAGGACAATTTCCTTTCTGCTGATGTGGAAGCACAGAATCTGACACAAGGTATTCTTGTAGCTTTTCCTTTTTAGAAGAGAGAATTCCGTGGTTCTATGATAGTAGCGGGGCATCAGCACTGTGACTGCACAACTGCACAATCACTAGACACCTAATAAGTCCTATGATCAGAATATACTTCTTAGTCCCAAAACAACGCTTTAGCAAAGTTCCCTTCTAAAGCTTTTTAAACTCTGAATTTTATAAATAGTATTCATTCTTGAGAGTCCTTATACCTACACCTAGCAGACTGAAGGAGAACAGGACTGAAAGAGGGGAAGATGTAATGGATATATTAGCAGAAAGTTCTGTGAAGTTACGTCAAAAAGAGAAACAAATTTTGTCAACATAAAGATAAGAAAAATCAGCATTATTATAGTGATAGTTACAGAAAGAGTATCAGTTTGGGTACTTAGTTCACAGAATAACTACCCATCTTTTGCTCCCTTTTAACCCAGAAGACTAGATTAAATATTTTACATTTCATCCCAAATTATGATGGATGGTTCATAACATCCCAGCATGCCATAAGAGAATAGCTAAAGGGACAAGCTCTTTTAATTTTCATAAAAAGATTCACCGGTGATAGCCAAGGCCAAGAAACAAAACCTACAAATGGAATTTCACAAGAAACTGGAAAAGTTTACAAGCAAACTATAGTTGCAATTATGTGCCAATAGGGGAAATCCAATGTTATGAATCACCAAGACAAGAACGATTTCCTCCTCTTACACACACAATGACAGCACCACACAACTGAGGGATAGTGCATTATTATAAATTTTGTTTGTACATGAGAAAAGTGACAAGGACAAAAAGTTAGTTTTAGAATCTGGGAATCCAAACAAATGGAAAGGTCAATTCCTGAGCCATCATTCTGTTAATATTTTATTTGAAAATCAAAGTAGAGTTGATTTTTATACACACTTAAATCTGATGTCATCAAAATGAAAAAAAATTAAAAAAAAAAAAAAAACCGGATCGTTTAAACTATATTTTAAGAGCCAGTGAAGGGATCGGATGTAGCTCAACTGGTTGGGTGTCCGTCTCCCATATGGAGGGACCTGGGTTCGATTCCCAGGACCTCCCGGTAAAAAAAAAAAAATAAAAAAAAATAAAAAAAAAAAAAAGATATATATATATATATATATATGGGAAGCGGCTGTGGCTCAATCAGTAGGGCTCCCGTTTACCATATGGGAGGACCCGGGTTCGGTTCCCGGGGCCTCCTGGTGAAGGCGGGCCCGCCCGCACGGCGTGGTTGGCTGACCCGGCGAGCACGAGCAGCAAGGGGGGGATAAATGAATAAATAAATAATAAAAATCTTTAAAAAAAAAAAAGAGCCAGTGAATTTCCACATAAGTGGGATTTGGATTCTGGACTTAAATTTCCCATACAAGTGGACTCAAAATATAAATGCTTCTAGGGAAACGGATGTGGCTCAAAAGGATCGGCGTCCGTCTACCATATGGAGAGACCGGGGTTCGATCCCCGGTACCTCCCGGTAAAAAAAAAAAAAAAAAAAAAATGCTTCTAAGCAGAAGTATTAACCTGGATATTTGTTTTGGTAGTGTGGCTGACAGAATCTAAAAAATGAAAGACAACTTTAAGGCTCTCTCTCTTTTTTCCCTACCTAACTCTTAATTTTATACTTGAGAACTTGGCAGGGTCCAGTTAAAGTCATTTGTCCTATGTTAGTGACAAACGCGGCTTGGGACCTAAGGCCCTTCCTGATAATGAGGTCAGTGTCCTTTCACTGTGCAATGGTGTAGAGCACAAGTTAGCAGCTTTAGAAACTGTGCAACTGGCACTGTTACAAAACAGTTTATAGCCAGAAACTTGGTTCTGATTACTTAGAATAGGATGGAAATATGTTGACGTACACGGCAGCCATAAAATAAAAAGGGATTATTGCCCCATTATTTGTATACAAATTACCTTTCTTAATTAATATCAAAATAAAATCATCTTCTCTGAAATTCTAAAATTATCTCTGGTGATACACCAGTCAGAAACAATATTCATGGCTATATAATTCCTTTATATTATTCATGGAAAAACTGAATTCTAAATGCCCTTTGCCTTTGTAAAACCCAGAGATTGTCTAGTATTCTAACTCACAGTCATAACTGAGGCTTTCATTTCTATCAAAAATTTTTTTTTTCCACTTTCCAAGATAGTGATTATCTTCTACATTATTTATTAAGGTGACCAACACTGTACTATGAGCTAAGTTTTAGAACCTTAGATCCCTACTAGGTCAGGAGGCTTGTTGCACTTCTATTTTTAGATAACTGGTACTTGTCCATTTAACACTGTTCTAATTCTCTTATTTTTAAGGAGTTCATTAATATGTGGTTCTATGCATCATTAAAATTAAATTTAATACCTTAAAAGATGGACATGCTTTTTGGTTAATCTATTGAGTGCTGCACTGTTGAACTTATAATTAAAACTACTTCATGGGGGTCGGATGTGGCTCAACTGGTTGGGCATCTGCCTCCCATATGGAGGGACCTGGGTTTGATCCCCGGGACCTCCCGGTAAAAAAAAAAAAAAAAAAAAAA
>JAKSZT010053883.1:5951214-6043512 GCA_026826555.1 Tolypeutes matacus | reverse complement strand
GTAAAAAAAAAAAAAAAAAAAAAAAAAAAAAAAAACTACTTCAGCATAAAGACTAGATATAGACAAAGACGCTTGTATTAGGGACATGTGCACTGACAGATGATGTACAAACTGAGAGCCAGAAACAATGCCTCCGCTTGGTGAACTAAACTCAACACAAAGCAGTTTCACATAGTGCTGAACAAATATCCATTGTTGTTGTTGTCAACAGATGATTTTCTGAAATTCATCACTATAAAGCCTATAGGTAAAATTTCAGCAGAAGCCAAAGACCTACAGATAGGCTTAGTGGAATTGGCCTAAGAAGGGAATCCATTTCAAAGGAGGAACCTGACTCGCTTGATTCTTTTTAGGATTCAACAGGCTAAACAAAAAATAAACCTAACACTACTCCTGATTCTACTTTTGTCCTCTTGATTCCTGCAGGTGCCACAAGCCCTTCAGCTTAAACTTGGATCTGCTCTGTTCTCTTTCTTATGTTATCCCTGTATGCTTCCTCATTCATATTCCTTCGAAGAGGAAACACCTAGGCCCCAATACGATCCTTCAAACCCATTACCTGTGACTCTCAGCTTGAATTACTTTCTCCTTTGGGGTTTCCTCCTTCAGAACAAAATTACTGGGCCATTTAAGACAAGGAGTCCTTCATGCGGAATCTGCACAGATTGCTGCATGCTGTACAGAGCAGGCTGAGGACCTCATAAACAAGGCCAAGGTCTCTCTCTAGCCAGAGCAGCATTTACAAAGAGCTTAAAGCACTGGAGTACTTGCACTGAGTGTTCATGAACTGAATTGGCTAGGGCAAGATTACCCAAAATTATACAAAAAGGCCTTTACAGCAAGAGCTGGTCCCTTTGTGCCTTTCTCACAATAACCTCACCAACCTTCCCACTAAAATGAACCAAGGGGACCGGTCGTAAAACGGGTCATGCCCGTCACTGAAGAGATCTGATCCCTCCTCCGTCCCTGCGTCAGAGCCGGTGTCATCCACGAATGCCTCATCATCAAAATCCTCCATCTCATCTTGCTGCTCGTCAGCCAGCTCAGTGATGTCGGAATCAGCCGTGGAAAAAGTGGGGGAGGGAGTGCGGTCAGCAAGGCGCTCATTCACACAGCCGTGGAAAATGGGGGAGCTAGACACCAGGTAACACGACGATTAACACAGTCAGGGAGAGAGGAATAGTTGGTTAAACAGGAGGCTATGCGTGCCAAAAGGACAGGACCCACTGTGGAGTCAACACCATAAAAGCAAGTGGAAAAGCAAAAGGATAAAATAAGCATAAATCACCTGGATCAGATGAAAGGGAACAAGGGCAGTTTGATAAAGTTATGCAAGGACTGAGCCTTACATAAGAACAATAAAAGAAATACATGAGTAAACTACTCTAGGTAAATACTGTGCTATAAAACATTTATATTCTTCAGTTCATACAAAGATCAGCATCCAGGCCTCAGAGCCGCCACTCAATCTCAAGGTGAAAAAATAAGGCTTTTAAATCTTTATTCAAATTGTCAAATCATCTCAGAACAAAATGGATGAAATGATATGCTAAGGCAAGCAGATCCCATGTTTGATTAAAACATGTTTGGCCAATTTATCTCTTTAAAAATAACTCTCAGAGTGGAGAAGGAAAGACTTTTACTTCATTTCTAGAAAATACTATGACTTCAGCTTCTCCTTTCTACCCAATTTCTTTAAAAGCTGTTGGAGGGGTTTTGCAGTTGAAAAATAATTAGATTTCTGAAATCATTAAGCTAAAAACTTTGAAGTTTTATAATTTTAAAATTCTAAGAACTTGATTCGATAAGAACTCCCAGAGACACTACTTATTTTCATTAAATAACGTATACACGCAAGAGGCTCAAGTAGACTAGCAAGATGTGCTATTAATTCATTCTTGGAAAAGACTAAGGTGAGATGACTTGCTTAAGGAAAAAAGTGAGGACAAATCAGATCAAGGAGAGATTGCAGTCTGATAAGTCATACTATATGATTTTATAGAGATCTAACTTGTCTTTTTATTTTATATCTATGTTGTTCAACTGTAAGCCATTTTATGAGTGACTTGAGAGGCAGGGAAGAGTGTCAAATACTTTGGTTTAAAGTTTGAAACTGGAAACAAACATGTACATTGAATAAAACCAAAGTGAAATATACCAAATGACACAGTGGTTGTGTATAAGTAGATAAGATTAAAGATGGGGATTTTTAAATACTTTTTTTTCTTTGATCTTTCTACAATGTCTGCTGAGGTTTTAAACAGTTAAAATAAAACCATTCATTACTTTAAAAATAAGAAAATCATCACATACCTTCCTACAAGTTTGAACCAATGGAACCGATCATAAAATGGATCACTGCCAGTCATAGTGGTTTCACTCTCATCTTGGGCACTGGAGGCCATCTCACCTGCCCTGTCATACATTTCTCGCATCAAATCCAACCTCTGCCTGTTTAATAAACATAAAGCACTGAGTTACTATCATGTGATTGCATTAAAATTTTGCTTTGGAAGCATTTTCCATGCAAGAGTTTAAAAAAAGGGGGGGGGAGGGGCGGATGTGGCTCAAATGGTTGGGCATCCGTCTCCCATATGGAGGGACCTGGGTTCGATCCCCGGGACCTCCCCGTAAAATAAAAATAAAAAAAAAAAAGCTTCTCCTTCCATTTAATGTTATTAAAAAAGTTTAAAGTCCCAAAGTGCAGAGACCAAAACACTCAGTATTCCAAGTTTTTGAGTCTAGAGACAAACCACCAAAAGTCAAAAAGGGCCGCTTAACCTCTACTGAGTCACAGAAGAAATGTAATTCAATGATGTATGCATGACACCTGAAATATACTGAAACAGTGGAAAATAACTCATCATAGTAAATAGAAAGGAAACTAGATTATAATTTTCCTGTTTATTATTGGTCAATATGAGATCCTGAGCAAAAAAGAATTATTACTAGGGAAGCGGCTGTGGCTCAATCAGTAGGGCTCCCGTTTACCATATGGGAGGCCCCGGGTTCGGTTCCCGGGGCCTCCTGGTGAAGGCAGGCCCGCCCACACGGCGTGGTTAGCTGACCCAGAGAGCACAAGCAGCAAGGGGGGGATAAATGAATAAATAAATAAAATCTTTAAAAAAAAAAAAAAAAAAGAATTATTACTAGATCCAAGATAAAAATCGATATCATGAAATGAGAACATTTAAATTTAAAAAAGAGTCTATGAGGGTAAATTTAAATCATATGTAGAGATGAAAACAAAGGTGTTTGAGGAGTGGGGGTAATTCACTTAAAATATAAAAGAAAATGAATGGATGATAATGTCATTGGCCAGCAACAGGCACTCAGAAAGCACAGAAATGGAAGCAGCAGTGTCCTGAGAGAGTGGAGAGTTTAAGGAAGCCCATATGAACAATTCACTAGTATTTTCTAAATAAAACAAATGGCTTTTAACTAGCACGAATAATGTTTTCATACCTGAGTTTCTCCAGAGACCAATAATGTGTTGCTCCATTCTTCAAATCCTGGACCTCTACTGCCACCACTGTACGAGGGAAAGGCCTATCTTCATGAGTTTTTTCCATTTCAGTGGGAAGTAATTCAGGAGGCAAAGGGGAGTAGAGGGTGTCAGTCAGCAGGACAAACTGAAACTGTACCTAAATGGAAAAAATAAACCAGACAAATGGCCTTTTAGTTTTCAGCAACGAAAACTCAGAAACAAGGGGATATCATCATATCCAATCGGGATGAGACCAAACGTACAGTATGTGGTCAACAAAGAGTTTGTGACTAATCGAACAAAATGGCTACTTGCATATTAATTATATGGAATAATCCTAATTTCAAACCAAACTATTTACAGACCCTGTTTTCCTAGACTAACACCACAGAGTATTTGCAGACCAAAATCTCGATAAATATATTTTTGTAGACTCAATGAAGACTTTTAGAGAAGCGGATGTGGCTCAAGCGGTTAAGCGACCACCTCCCACTTGGTAGGTCTCAGGTTCAGTTCCAGGTGCCTCCTGAACAAATAAAAATGAACAAGCAAAACAAAGCCGATGTGGCTCAAGTGGGTAAGCACTGGATTCCCACATACAAGGTCCCAGGTTCAATTCCCAGCCCCTGGTACCTCAAAACAAAACAAAACAAAACAAAACAAAAAACTTTTGTAGAACTTATACAGGAGACCAGAGGTGGAACCAAGAATGTACCTCCAGTCTCTTTTCCATTTTCAAGTCAGAAGATTATAACTACCCTTAAAAATGTTTACATACGGCAAGTGCTCTGCACATATCTTGTCTTCTCCCCACCACCCTATATTTCCACAACAAATATTGATTAAATGCTGGATATAGCAGTAAGAAAAACAAAACAAAACAGTTTTTGCCTTCATTTAGTCTACTTGAGGGGAATGGTTAAGAAATAATTAGGGGGTCGGATGTGGCTCAACTGGTTGGGCGTCCGTCTCCCATATGGAGGGACCCGGGTTCGATCCCCAGGACCTCCCGGTAAAATAAATAAATAAATAAATAAAAGAAGAAACAAGCAAGACGAACAGACACAGCAAGTGCAAACAACGAGAGGGTGGGGAGAGATAAATAAATAAAATAAATCTTTAAAAAAAAAAAAAAAAAAAAAAGAAATAATTAAAAAATGAGAAGGGTTACTGATAATATGAATATGGGGCTTGACAGAACAATGGAGGGAGGAATCTATTTAGAGTAGGTGGAGAAGATATCAATGAAGAAGACATCTTATCCCCATTTTACAGAATGAGAATATAGAGCTCTAGAGAAAATAATAAATTTTTCCCTTAAGTGAGGCAATCTGTGTGCATTTCCCTACTACACAATATTGCCTCCCTCTATAATCTTAGTAGTCAAGAGATAGTTTAACAGTGGGACACACAGAAGAATGAATCTAAGATTTGGTGTGAAATTTTTATAATAATTACAAAAAAGGATAACATGTATTGCTTTCATCTGTCTGGGCACTATTTTAAGTGATTTATATGGATTTACTCTTTTATTGATTGTAAAATCCTTGGGGAGCAGATGCTGCTACCACCTCCTTTTCTAGACAAGGGAATGGAGGCATGGAGGTATTTGGGGTCAACACAACTAGTAAGCTGAGATTGAAGCCCAGGCAGTTTTCTGGATGCAGAGTGTACACGCTTGACCATAGCATGATACTGCTTCCCAGACCCTATAACAGGTGTAAATTCATGGGAAAGCACCACTTAGGGCTTAGAGATGCATAATTAATAGTGGAAAACTTTTAGAAAATGGAGATTATTTTTAGAAACCCAAGACAAGCATTTGTCTGTTATGTTTCTTTAGCTCTTGTCAGAAGTACAGTCTCCTCACTCATGAAGTAAGCTAGAAAACATGTTGTTTTTTAAATTTCATTCAATAAAAATTTAATTTTCCCTACCATGTTCCAGGCACATATATTAAATAAAGGCATATATAAACCTGTTCCATAGCATAAAGCAGCTAGGGAAAGGCTAGTTCAAGGTGAGAACCAAGATGAACCCACGGCAGGCTCAGCCTTGCCTCTAGATCATCCAGGTCTCACCACCCTCCATACCTTCTTCTTCAGTTCCACACTGATGGCATTGGCCTCCTTCAGGTACACAGCATTGCCCCAGAGTAAGTCCCTTAATGAAGTAAACTGGTGAGACTTCCATTTCCGGAAGGCCCACTGGGCCAACTCAACTTCATGTTGTGTCCAAGGAACTGAGAGAGCAAACAAAGCACATTAAAAGGAAATCTGATAACTAGAGAAATTACATCTCCCCTCTACCTAATCTCTTTACCAAGTTAAGGTATTTTCCAGGTTTTCTCCATTCAGCTGCTTTAATTCTTTTTTTTTAGTAGAGTGTACTGAATTCTTTTGATAGTATGAAAGCAATATATACATTTCAGAAAACCTTAAAAAAAAGTTTACTGTTTTAAAGAGTACATCAACATCAACGAAAAAGAGTTATCATGCCTTTTTTTTTTTTTTAAAAGACACATTTCCAATGTGTAGTTTTTAATAAAGATAATCCCCCTGGTATGCTGTGAAACTCATATATATCTTTTTTCTTTTGATTAAAGGGGGGAAAAAGACCATAGAAGAAAGTCATATTTCACTTGGATATTTAAAAATAAAGAACTTAGTATGTAAATTAAAAGTTCCTTCAAAGTTAATTTGAAGCCTCAGGATTACTGAAAATTTGGGTGGAGAAGTGAGGAGGGATGAATGCTCATATTGTATTATAAGGCAGTAACTAACAATGAAAAAACCCTAATTCAGCTAAGAAATTCTGGAAAACATAAAACAGGCAGGCATAATTAAGCAATGTGATTAGAAATCTACCAGAGATGGCTTCAAAGTACACTGATATATTCCAAGGTCTAGCTGGGAAATCCCTGATATAAACCATAACCCAGCAAAGAGAACAGAATACCTAACAAAGACTAAACTCTATATTTATTTGCAACAAATATATGAACCTCATATGTACAGTAATAGGAGACAATACATGTACTGTCCAAGAGATTTATCAGGATGTTTATTACATGAAGACTGTAGTCAGAAACAATATGAAGTTCTAAGGAATACCATCAACCCCAGCCCACTTCACAGAACCTACAGTTAGGTCCATAGCATTGAATATCTCTAATATCACTGTCAAATTGTCTCGGGAAAATGTCAATAAATGGAAGAGCCAACTACATTGATCAGAGATAAAGGACTAATCTAATAGCCATACAAATCCAAAAACTATATATATAGGAAAGTGGTAGTCCCTCGGTTTCACCTTCTTCCTCTTCTTCTTCCTCTTCAGTGGTTTCTGCAGCCAGGGATCGGGTCTCAACCTGCTTCTGCAAGGCCTGCAATTTACTCTCATAATCCTGAATGAAAAGAAAGAGAACATGTAGGAGAGAGAGGAAATCAGAGGAAAGAAAAGAGAAAAGAGAAATGAAAGGAACATTGGGGGAAGGAGAGAAAGCAAAAGGCAAAGAGAAGAAAAGCGAGACCAAGGCAAGAAACAGTAAGAAGGAGATAGCCACACAGAGAAGAAAAGCACAGGCACAGAAGACAGGCAGTGGTGGGTATGGCTCAAAGGATTTAACTGCAGCCTCTCTTCTACTTCCTCAAAGACTCAAGGTTCTTGATTTAGAACTGGGATAGGAGAAAGAGGTGATTTTGAGGGAAAAAAATGCACATGTCTTGTAAATGTTAAAATACACAAATAATAGCTTACACACCCTGAAATTCCAGCAGGAAACAATACTGGAAAATATTAAGCTTATAAGTACCACCAACAGTCCCAATTATCTAACTGTTTAGATGTGAAAAGTTAGGATTGTAGGCTTTTTTTTTTTTTTTTTTTACCGGGAGGTACCGGGGATTGAACCCTTGTCTCTCCATATGGTAGACGGACGCCGAACCTCTTGAGTCATGTCCGTTTCCCTAGATTGTAGGCTTTGAAGCGCCCTGTACAGTAAAACTATTATTATTTTTGCAGCTATAGGATGAGTTAAGCCTTCAGGTAACCAAAATTTCCCAGTGCTATTGGGATAGAAATAGCTTATAGATTGCATTTAGTTATTCAAGAAAAATACCTCATTTTAAAATATACTATTATAATACAAAATATATTATTATGATATAATCAGATTTATCTTTCATTTGTCCATGCATTCTCAATGAGGATGATATCACCTCTGAGGGGGCGGAAAATGGTTCTTGGAGGATGAAAAAAAATTTTATTCTCTTTCTATATAAAGCACAGATATACATACAGTATATAAACAGATATTCAGTATATCACTGGTGTTAAAATTTCCTGGTAGGAGAGATTAGGAAAAAAAATGTCTAAAAAGATTCCTTGCAGGGGTGTTAATGAAAAAAGGTCAACAAACACTGATCTATTCTAATGGAATTTAAAGCATTCCACTATCAAGTGCTCAATTTTGAGAAGTAGAGTAAAAAAGGAATTAGAGAACTCTAACTTAAGAAGCTTCCTAAAAAAAGATGGAAAATGAAGGAAGAAAAAAATAGTCCAAGGTGCAGATTTTTTTTTTTTTAAAGGGGTTATTTTTCAAGAGTGGATGGTCTAAATGTGTTCATGCTTCCAATTTTATATATTTACATATCCACCTAAATAAGTAGGATTTACAAATAAGAAAAAATTCTTAACGTATAACCAAGCAATTAGCAAATATATGTAGTAATGAATAAGTTTTTTTTTTTTTTTTTTTACCGGGATGTCCCAGGGATTGAACCCAGATCCCTCCATATGGGAGACGGACGCCCAACCATATGAGCCACATCCGCCCCCCTATGAAAAAGTTTTAACATATATAAATCTGGAGAAAACCAGGCACAGTTTCTTAATTTGTTCAACTTGATAATGTATGTTAACATTAATGATAAACCAGATTTGCTCTATTCAGTTTTTTCCCTTAGGAATAAATATTTACATATTTTGAAGGAAGCATCATTTAGTGAATTTTAATGAAAATAAAGCAAGTAGGGTTAAGAAAAGAGAGATTCACATAATGAAATATCAAATCACAGCAAAACATTTTGAGAATATACAGCCTGCATGTTCTGCTTCCTTTGCTTCCTGAAGAGTGACCCAGTTACAGGGTCAGACTGGGGGTTTGGGTATGACCATGTATTCTGTTTTCAAACAGAGCTCTCTAAGCCACAAATCCAAGACTCTTGGCAGTATGGAGCACCACTGAAAGCCTCAGGAGCAGACTCCTTTTGAAAGGCGCTCCCAACTGCAATGCTAAGAAGGATGCAAATATTCTGAGACTCTGGGTGTTTATCATTTAGTCTCACAAAGAAAGCTTTATCTAGCGAGGCTGGCAGTGGCCAAGAGGCTTTACTTTGTAGCAGGCTATATTCTGTGAAGAAAAAAAAATAAAAGAAAATGAAACTAGCAGGTAAAAAGCCTTGGGTTTTGGCCTGGCAATTGTTCTTACTAGCCCATACAACCCTGGGAAAGTTCAATCCTCTCTGAACTTCACTTTCATCATTTTTAAAATGAAGATTTTAGTATCTGACCTTCCTACCATGCAGGACTGCAGAAGGACTGACTGATGAACCACTTAAAAACACATGTCAAAGTCTTCTTACATGGCAAAACATTATCAATTTTCCTCTACCATTCCCCACAAAAAGGAACCGGGGCTCCTTAGAAAATGGCTGATTCTGGATTTGGAGCAAGAAGAGTACAAGGTGAGCCCGGCATATTTTGTGTTAGAAAGCAAGGAAGAACTTAAAGGCAGATAGAGCCATTTCAAAAGGACGTAGGCTCCTGCTGGCCAATAAATAACAACAGAAAAAAATATATAACACATTGCATATAAAAAGAATCCATGAGTCTACAGTGATACTTAAGAGAAAAAGTGAGAGCTTTTCTTTACAGAAAAAAGGCAACCTTTTGTCCATACAAAATGACAATTAGAAAATCAACATATTGCAACCTCCACATACTTAAAATTGAATCAGGCAGTATTACCAATAAATCCTAATTGAGCGAAAGATGGATGGGAAACAGAATATTCACACAGTCTCCCACCCTCAGATTACCTTTATTTTTTAAGGAGGTATCGGGTGTTGAACCCCAGGACCTCGTACGTGGGAGGCAGGCACTTAACCACTGAGCTACATACAGCTGCTCCCAGATTACCTTTTAATAAAAGGGAAAACCGTTTCTTTATAATGGAGACATCTAGGAAATAACACATTAACCAAATTACAAAACTTATTACTGATAATAGGACAAGTTGACATTTTGTGCTTACTAATGTGATGCAATGGGAAATACACGTCATCACCTTTATAAAATAGTCTTACCAAAAACGTTTAACCTAAATCTAAGCTTGAGGAAAGAGACAAACCCAGGATGGAGCACGGTGTCTTCAAAAATGTAAGTCATGAAAGATAAAAGAAACATCATAACCAAATGCAATGTATAAACCTTGAATGAATTAAAATATACACCATTCTAACATTTGTATTTTTGAGACGATTAGGAAAATTTGAAAATGGATTGTATAATTACATGATATTGAATCAATATTACCTTTCTCCGATGGGATAATGGTATTAGGAGAATATCCTTGATCTTTGGAGATACAAACAGAAGAATTATAGGGATACCCTGTGATGATGTCTGCAACTTACTTTTGAGAAAGAAATACACAAATATGGGTTTACAAGCATTCAATCTATTATTTCTTCAGCTTCTCTGTAGATTGGAAATGATTCAAAATAAAACATTGGCAGGAGGTTATTTTATAAAAACTTACATATTGTATGAGATTCTTTTAGCAAAAAGAGAAAGACACTGGTTTATCTATAAAGTATCAGATGGAGAAATGTTAGTACTTTATCTTGAGTATTTCTTGAAAAATAGGTTTACAGGCTGGTCAAACTGTCAGCGAAAACAAAATTCCTAGACTCTGACAACAAAGGTTTTAGGATGATCTTCCCCCAAAGACTCTGACTGCATTTTAGTGGCAGCAAAACTAGCATAAAAAGATTTCCCAGGATGTGGAGAGAGAGGAACACTTCTTCACTGTTGGTGGGAATGCAGGATGGTACAATCACTATGGAGGACTGTTTGGCAGTTCCTAAAGAAGTTGAATAAAGACTTGCCATGTGACCCTGCAATACCACTACTGGGTATATACCCAGAAGAACTGAGAGCAGTGACACGAACAGATAGCTGCACACCGGTGTTCAAAGCCACATTATTCACCATTGCCAAAAGTTGGAAACAACCTAGGTGTCCATCAACAGATGAATGGATAAACAAACTGTGGTCTATTCACATGATGGAATATTATGCAGCTGTAAGAAGAAATGAAGTCATAAAGCATATGGCAACATGGATGAACCTGGAGGACATTATGTTGAGTGAAGCAAGCCAGACACAAAAGGACAAATACTGTATGAATGCGTTAGTATGAACCAAATATATTGTGTAATATATTGTTTGATTCAAAAAAAAATTTTTGTATATGTATCCATTACATTTAATTGAGAAATGTTAAAAAAAAAAAAAAAAGATTTCCCAGGGAGTGGATGTGGCTCAAGGGGTTGAGCACCTGCCTCCCACATGGGAGGTCCCGGGTTTGGTTCCTAGTACCTCCTGAATAAACACAAACAAAAAACAAGCAAAACAAATGAAAAAACCAACTCAGGGAAGCCAATGTGGCTCAGTGGTTGAGCACTGGCTCAATCTCTGGCCCCTGGTACCTCAAAAACAAAAAGATTTCCATTACTCTATGGACCTTTAGCCACATTTTGACCAGGGACAAATTTCTACCAGTAGTTGGTAGTCCAGATACCTACATCATTTGTTTCACTCCTCTCCCATCCCCTAAACCTGGCTATTATGAGCTTCCAAAAAGGATAAATTATAGGTCACCAGAAAAATTCTAAGTGTTGAGTTTTCCTACAACAAATGGATAAAGAGATTCAGATACTGTTTTGCTCATTTCATGGTGAAAACTAGAATTTGGAAAGCTAACTAAAAAACGTTCAGCAGCAGCCTTTTGTGTTTTAAATAGTCCTGACTAGTTCAAAATATGCCTCATATTTATAAAGGCACAGCACTCACTAGCTGTTCCCTCTTCTGGAATGCACTTCCCACCTACTCTCCCTTGTTTCTAAGCTTCCTTTGCACCAAGAACTGAGTTTAATGTTTACCATGGATTAGACCAATCTTCCAAATAATCCTATAAAGATGGTACTGTTGTTATCCTCATGTTAAAGAGGAAGAAATTAAGTAACTTTCCAGAGATCACAGAGCTAGCAAGTGGTAGAAGTGGGACTTCAACCCAGGCAATGAGATTCTAGAGTATGCTTTTTTTAAGCCACTGTCCATGAATTCATTTATTTAACAAATGACTTTTGGTTCCTACTTTGTGCTGGATGCTAGGAATACAGTGGTCAATAAGACAAAGGTCCCATTTTAAACAAATGCAGTATACACTACGATTTCAGTATACACTTCAGAGAGAAGTACTATGAAGGAAGATTAAAAAGGTACATATTAGAGGCTAAAGGGGAAAGGAGGAAATGGAAGGATGATTTTTTAGTTAAGGTGGCCCAGGCAAGTCCCTCTGAAGAGATAACATTTAATCAGAGAAATGAGCAAAGCATGCTGAGCCCTCTGGGTGAGGTGGTGAGGAGAGAGGGAGGGGGACTGCAAACAAAGTAAAACTAAACAGCAAGTGCAAAGATCCTGAGATAGAAAGGAGCCTGGTATGTTTAAGGAAAGGCAAGAAAACCTGTGTGGGCAGCGTGGAACAGCAAGGAAAACAGGAGGGGCAGCTAAGACGAAGTCAGGTAGAGACTGGATTATGGATGGCCTTATAAGCCAAGGTAAGGACTTTAGATTTTATTCTAAGGGAAGCCACTGACAGGTTTACAGCTGGGAAGTAATGTGGTCTAGTGTAAGTTTTTAAAAATCCCACTCTATGGAGAGTAGCCTGGGGGGCCTGGGAGGAATTGTGAAAACAAAGAGAGGTGCTCTTGAGGCTGTCACAGCAATATTGGGGAGAGATGGTGATGGCTTGGACTGGAGGTATCAACAGCAAATGTAGTGAAAATAGACAAGTTGGGATAAGCTTTGCAGGGCTTCTTAACCCTTTTTTTCCCCCACCGACCCCTTTGCCAGTCAGGTAAAAACCACAGACCCCTTACTAAGTCCACACTATATTGTGTATTATTTAATAAATATATCACACACACACCAACACGTCCCCACAAGAATGTTTTTTTGAATTTCAATTCATACTCACAGACCCTTTGTTAAGAACCCCTGCTTTACAGGCCTTATGACTGATGGTTGGATATGAGGGAAAAAGGGAGAAACTGAGAACAACTTGGATTTTTAATCTAACCAACTAGATGGTAAATAGTGGTGCCATTTACTAGAATGGGAAAATAGAGAAAAAGACAGGTTGAGGGGAGGCAAGAGTTAAGATTCTGATTTAGATAGTTTAACTCTGAGATGCCCACTAACATCAGGTTGTAGTTGCTTATCTGCATCTAGGGCTCAGGGCAGAGGTCCAGGCAGAAAGAGCACACCTGAAAGTTAGCAGAGAGGCAAGGCAGGGCTGTTTGCAGAGAGATGGCCTGAGACTGAACCCGACTCCTCCACTTATTAGCTGTGTGACTCTGGGAAAGCTTCTTTGTGCCTCACTATCCTCATATATAAAATGGAAAAAAAAAATACCTATTCCACAGAAGGGGAGTGTTGTGAGGATTCAATGAGTTGATACATGTAAAAGGTATACAGGCACATAATGAAGGCTCAACACATGGGAGTTACCATTATCTTCATCATCATCAGTGTGAAAATGGAAGATAAAGCCACAGAAATGCATGAGATCACCTGGGATGGAATGGATATAATATAGAAGTAGTCTAAGGTTTAAGGCCACAGAGACCAGGAAGGAACAGCCAGTGAGGTGGCAGGAAAATCAGAAGAGTATGATATCATGGAAACCAAGAGAAGAAAGTGCTTCAAGAAGTATAGAACATGGGAGCAATGCAGCTCAAGTGGTTGAGCGCCCGCTTCCCGTGTCCGAGGTTCCAGGTTCAATCCCTGGTACCTTCTAAAAACAAACAAAACAAACAACAAAAACCAACTAGGGGGAGCCAGTGTAGCTCCGTGGTTGAGCACCGGCTTCCCACATATAAGGTCCTGGGTTCAATTACCAGTCTCAGTTCCTAGAGGAAGGAAAAAAAAAAAAAAAGGCAACTGTGTCAAAGGTGGTGAGGAGAGAGGGAGGGGGACTCCAAACAAAGCAAAACTAAACAGCAAGTGCAAAGATCCTGAGATAGAAAGGAGCCTGGTATGTTTAAGGAAAGGTAAGAAAACCTGTGTGGGTAGCGTGGAACAGCAAGGAAAACAGGAGGGGCAGCTAAGACGTAGTAAGATGAGGACTGAGAAAACATCACTGGATTTGTCACCATGGTGTTCTTAGGTGGCCCAGATAAGAATGGCTAGAGTAGCAAGGTGGGAACAAAAGTGTGACTAGAGTGAATTAAAGCAAGACTGGGGATAGGAAAAATTACAAAGAGAATGGGAGATGGACAATGGGAAACAAGTACAGAAAACTCTCTCAAAGATAAATATTCTATAAAAAGGAACACAAAACACAAAGGCAGCTGGCAGGGGACATTTTTGAAATTGGTGAAATGAAAAGATGTCCATATGCTGAGAGAAACCGATGCTGTAAGACAGAAGGGCATAAAAATGCACAGTAAGTCCTTGAGAAGGTAATGGAAGATGGGGTGCAAGGAACAAGGGCTGGGCTAATAAGACAGGAGCAAGGACAGTTCATCCACTAACAGGAAGGGAGGTCAACAGGAGGGTGGGGAGGTGTATAGAACTAGAGGTGGGAAGGAGAGGAAGTATTCTTTGGATTGTTTCTTTTTTTCTTAGTGAAACAAAAAGAAATCTCATCATCGGCTGAGAGCAAGGAGGGTTGGTCTTTCATTCCCCAGATGAAAAGAGGTCTCCCTGCTGTAAACTTTCAGAGCACTCTGGATTTTTCCCTCCCGGCACGTGTCACAAATGTACTGAATGACGATCTGTGTGATTGTTTGTCTAACAGCTATCTCCTCCACAACACTGTGAACTCGATGAGGCCAGGGACCATATCTGTCAGTCACCTCTGAATCTCTAGCATCTGGCACAGTCACTTATTAATCTTCTAGATTAACAGTTCTCAAAAGTAACTATCTTCTAGATCAGGGGTCCCCACACAATGGCCTACAAGCCAAATCCAGCCCACTGCCTGTTCTGTAAACACAGTTTAACTGGATCTCAGCCATGCCTGTTCATTTGTATACTGCCTGTAGCGGCTGCCCCACTTTAACAGCAGTGAGGAGTAGTTTCAACAGATACCATGTGACTCACAAAGACTAAATAAATGGTTTTCAAAGAGGTCTCTGGACCAGCAGCATTGGTGACACATGGGAACTACGAGAAATACAAATGATAGGGCCCCATCCCAGACCTAGTGATGGGGCCCAGCTCCCCACCAGGGCATTCTGATGCATACTGCAGTTTGAATACCACTCTTCTAGGTAATGTGTATAGATGAATGGTAAAGTGAACAAGACAGATAAGGTACTTATTCTAGGTAAGTTTATATTCTCATGGAAGAAACAAGACACAGACACGCTAACTATAGGTTGTCACTCTTGAAACAGTGAGATTCTGCCTGGGGTGGGCTGGGGCAGGAAAAGTGGCATGTGAGTTCAGATCTGAAAGGAAAGAGTTGTTGCCGTTGATGGAAAAGGATTCTAGTCTTGAGGAAGTGCAAATGCCCTGAAGGGGGGAAAACTCAGTGTTGAGAGATGAAGCTAAAGAGGTAGACAAGTAGAAAAAAAAAAAAAAAGAAAAAAGAAAGAAAAAGAAAGAGAAAAGAAAAAAGTTAAGCCTTGAGGGCTATAGCAAGAAATTGTAGGCCACTGATAAGATCTGATTTATGTTTTCAAGTGATGATGTTTTTAAAAGATGATGCTGGTTGCTTGAGGTGCACAGTAGATTATGGGGGTCACGAATAGAAGCAAAGAGACAAACTCAGGAGGCTACTGCGGTATTATAGGTGAGAGATGGAGACACAAGTAGACAGGGCATCTCGGAGGAGATGCCATTTAAGGGGAAATCAATGTCACCATTGTGGGTTTTCTGGTCACTGTTTTTGATATTACAGGGCTTGGCTCCTTTTAACATTGCCCCTTCCTCTTTTAATGGAAGCAATACCCAGAAGGGAGAGAACCATGCCCAAGGCCATACCTTGTCAACAGCTGAACTTGTTCCTCATCCCCAGCAGCACTGTGGCCACAGCCTCTGCCCTCTTCCTCCAGAGGTCCCATAACATCTGCTCTTACACTTTAAGAGCTCTCATTTTCTCCCAGTCACTCAGTCCCCTCTTGGTCGTGTTTACTTTCTGACCATGATCCAACCAAAAACCCCCATCAACCTATGGGTTGTATACCAGGGTTTGTCTGTCCAGAAAATGATTTGTTGCTTCTACCTGAGAACAATCTTATCAGTCATTTTCCTCTCTCCTTCCTCCCTACCGTACTTTGGAAAAGCAGCACTTCTTATTTGGTTCATACAACTTCCCAACTGGCAGACCAGGTCTGAATTTACCTCCCTTCAACCCATCCTTTTTAATTTGGCTAGAGTGAACTTTCTAAAAGGTAGGCCTAATAATGCAATCTCCCAGTTTAAAATTATTCTGTAGTTTCCCATCACACTCAAGACAAAATCCCAGCTAAGCTTGCCATGATCTCAGCCCCTTGCCTCTCAATCTCCCCTCATCTCTTCCCACTCTCCACAGTTAGCTGGTGGTCTGACCACCCCAAATTACTCACACTTTCCTGGTCAATGTATCAGCTGTCTTTAACCTCAAGGCCTAATTCCCTGCCATTCTTTTTTACTGCCATGCTTTCTCCTACTCCTTGTCATTCTTCACTTGGATAAATTCCCAGTTGTATTTTGGTGCTCTGCTTTTGGCTTAGGGCTTCCTCCTTCAAAAACAAAACAAAACAAAACAAAACAAAACAAAACAAAACAAAACAAAACAAAACAAAACAAAACACCTCCTACTGTCCCCTTAGGATGTGACTCTCATCCTGTATATACCAAGTATCATTGCACGCGTGACACTGTACTGTAATTGCCTGTGTCACTCTATAAATGTGATCTCTTGACAACTTTTCCACCACTTCTCCAATAGCAGAGAAATACAAAGTACCTGAAGGGTAGGGAATGAGGCCTGAAGCAGACCAATCTAAGAATAAAATTTATTTAAAGTTCTAAATTTCATATTAAAAACTCGTGCAGATTTTGTGTTCTACTCCATAATGCATGACTGTATTGTTTTTCAATATAAAAAAATGTCATGTCCAAAATTTCAGAAAGACTGATGGTCCACTCCAGGAAAATATTCCTCTTTTTCCTGCTGCTAGCACACTACAAATACTCTGGGTAGAAGAAAGCAGAGTTAAAGGAGGGATTAAAAAATAAATAAATAAATAAAAGCTATAAAGAGCTACTCAAAGCTTTTTAGAAATCAGAGTGGAAATTTAGTTTCTATCCATACTGAAACTTCAAATCAAGACTATGAAACAAAAAACCTGAAAACAGTTGAAAGTAAAATCAAAGAAATAATAAAGTGATAACTTCATTCATCTTATACTAGAAGAGTTTTTAATTCAAGTGAACTTTATCAGAAAGTGGGCTTAAAGATCCCATTTTAAGATAGAATTTTTGTTAAATAGAAGAGGACAGCAAGGCAAAAGTTTTAAGCTAATCAACTTCATGTAGAAATATTAAAAAAAGATTTGGTTTGTAATCATCTTCAGTTGAAAAAGCAATAACTAAAAGACAGGACCACATTTAGTTAGCATTACCCTGTTTGACATTTCCCTCCTCCCACATCAGAGAAATCACACTCTCGAAAGATGATTTCACTTTTATTCAATGAGGATTTTATTTTTGAACATTACAAACGAATTATTCCTTTCTGAAAAGGCAGATCTTACACTCAAGGACAAAGTTCAAGCATATTTTTTAAGAAGTTGTGAGGAAAATGGAAAAGTCCACACTTCTTTAACAAGAAGATTCACAACTTCTTCTTACAGTAATAAAGGGAGGAAAACCAATACATTTCACAACCTAAAGTGGTTCAAACTAAGGATCTACAGCAGATTTTAAAATCTGGTAAAGATGATACAAAATGGACAGTTAGGAAAACTGCTCATGATGCAGAACCTGGCCCTAACATTATAGAAAAAATCCTTGGTTTGTATTGCTTCTAAGAAGACTTCTTCATTAAGGCACGCCAGGACACAGGCAGCTTCCCCTCCTCCTCATCTTTTGTCCAAATCATTAAGGCAGGTAGGACCAATAAGGCATAGGGTACAGCAGCTGACTGGAGAGGAAGTCTTTATAACTTCCTGTGGTTTGATAGCCTTTAATGCAGACATGGGTGTGAGGAAGTCAGTGTTTTGTTTTGAGTATCAACCTGCACCTAAAGCATGCAAGGTCACTTCAAGTCACTTCAATGTAATAAACAATTGCTATTCATTTTATTACTAAAAGAAAGGAATTTGTCTTTCTAATACCGCAGTAAAAAAAAAATAAAAGAAAAGAAAAGAAAGGAGAAACCATTAGCAATGCTAGTGAGAATGAGAAGCAAGAGTAGATAAAGGAAAAGCCCTTTTATTTGGACTTGTCTTTAATTCTCTAAGGAATACCCTTGTAGTTTGTGAAAATATACCAATTAATTAGGACTCTTCTACATTGCCATTATTATCAGATCATTATAGAATTTCAGTAGCACAAAATTTTCCCCCAGTTTGCTATGATAACACCTGGAAATAATTCAATAATATAATAATGGTTTAATGATGACCATATCTCTTTGGTATTACAGTATTTAAACTTAGGGAGAGATACCTTCAAATTAAAAAAAAGGAACAAACAAATAAAGCAATACAGGCTATACCTACAGCTCACAAAAGAGTGGCACTAGTTACTTATTTTAGTGACAGATTCAATGAAGCAATTTTATTCACACAAAATAAGATAAGCTCTGAAATCAAGAAACATATGTCAATCAATCAAAGCTCAGTTCATTTCTTCCTGAATGTCTATGAAATAAAGGGCTCCTTTAGATATCTAAACATTTCAAATAAGAGGGCACCTGGATCCACAGATAAAGCAAAAAAAAATAATTCTTTGGAATAGCATTATGAATATGGTCCTTACCATAACCCATATTTGTAAATGAAAATATTATTTAACTCTTCATTTGATAGCATCATCTGATCACTAGCAGTAATTCACTACCACTGGTCAGTGGGGAAGGTTGGCATTTGTTCATAACAAGAGTAAAAGGCCACCATTAAAATGAAAATACATGGACATATCCTATGTTATTCCACATTAGGGAAAAGAGAGCCCACTGTTGCTAAAGAGTTGAAAGCTGAGTAATTATTAGTTTTAATATTAGAAAATGAATATTTCTCACAAGAAAGGAATAGTTAATATATAATAGTTTAATATATCTATGTCTAAAGAGGAATTAAAGAAGGATAATTCGGTTTTACACAAGATGCATTGAAGTGATTGATTTGAAGTAGCCTACTGAGTACATTCAAACCACCAGGCACAGGAGATTGTCATCTCAATTAAGTCAACTCATTACGAACATCATTCACCCATGTCTATCTAATCTGCCATACAACTTCAGCTGAAGACTACGACTGTTCCAACTCTAAAAAAGAAAAAATATTCCCCAAAGCTTTTCTTCTTTAAGGAAAAAAAAGGTTAATAGGAAGCAATCTTCTGTGCAATAAGAAAGCATTTTCTTAGAAGCAAAGAAACAAATAGTATGATTAAAAATGTGTCTTAATAAAGCATTGTGGCACACACAAAGGGGAAAAAAAAAAAAAACCCACATAATCATAATCTTTAAGGCTTCCTTGAATACTAATTGCTATGTTGGCTGCAATTTTTCACACCATCTGGAAGACAAGGGCTTCAAAGATGAATGAGTGTGACTTATGAATCTTCAACAATGTGAAGTCAGGGAATCTCATGGACATCTCTGGCTCTTCACACTGCCTCTTTAAAAAGTTTCTAACAAGTTCAAAGATGGGGAAAGAAAACTATTCTTTTCTTTCCATTAAAACCCATCTTTTTTAGTGGATGCTCCAGTGAGGCAGACTGAGACCACAGCACAGTAAAATGAGGTATTGAATGCCAACTGTTGATCAGGACTTCTTCCTTGCTGGAGCATCTGCGAGCATGACCACTGCTATTCCAAAGAACAGTTTACTATGCATCTACTCCTTTACTCCAAACCCAACCAGAGTTAACTTTTCTTTCATTATCTCATCATCAACTGAAAGAAAGCAGCACACAGGTATTTGCTGTACAGCCTTCTCCCCATGCCCTACACCTCTGACCTCTCCTCACCAAATAACCTCCCTACAAACTTATACAGACTGCCCAAAACACTTAGGCAAATATTTTGTTTGTATTTCTGTTGGCATGATTTTAGTGGATAGTTCATTGCATGTGTGTATGTGTAAAATATGTTAAACTTCAAAATGCAAACTACAAACAGAAATACAGACATGGTGACAATTTAAAGATTTTAGTATTATGACAAATTTCATACATATATCAAAACATTCAAAAGAAAAAAACAACTACTAAGTCAGATCTCTGTGAAATTTAGAAGAATAAGAGGATGTGGAAATTCTGTGGAAGATGCAAAGCTGTATCCTACAAAATATGTCTGTAGAGATTTAGTTTTGGCTTATAGAAATTCCAATTATATTTAAAGAAAGGTACAGACATGGATGAGAAATCCAAAGCTGTGCCCACATGGCTGTATATTATTTTTTAAACCAATGTTTAACAGTTATAGCAAAATAATAGACATTTAGTTCTACAAATCAAATCCTCCCTTTGAATGTCTGTAGAAAGTAAGAGGCAAGTCTTTCTGGATATTAGATTAATGTACAGGCATTAAAAAAAATAAAATAAAACAAACTTACACCAAAACAAGACAAGTCTGTGTAAATAAGTATATTAATTATCTAGGCACCAAGAAGGGAGAAAAGCCTCAGAAAAATAAGGGAGGTCTCAATGCTTTATCCAATATTCCAGAAACTGCCCATTTATAATACACAAGCAAAAGGGATGTGATGAAACATTTACCAGTGTTTTATGTTCTAACAGTATGAAAACCAGGTAATATTTGTAGGAACAAAACATTAAAATAATAATGTAGAACCAACTCAACTCGTGAGCTAACATCGCCTCTTTCCTCCACCAAGATTTCAAGTTTGTCCAGTAAATTTATACTGTGGTTTCTCGACCGGCTTTGAGATTAGGTGCTGAGAACTGTCGCCTCATCCGAGGAGGTGTCACAAACTGGCTACAGTGGCTGGATCTGTCAGTCTGCTTCCGATAGGAATTGGCTTCGTTGCCCTCTGACTGACCTCCAGCGTTATAATTACAGTAGGGCTGACGGTGTTGATGAATATGACGCTTTGCCTGGAAAGTCTGCAGGTCAGCGGTGGGGTGGCCATTGTGGAAGTTGTTTAACGATTCTGAGGAGGCAGACGCCTGACAGTGCACACCTTTCGGTTGGCCATTATTGAGAGAATTGCTTCTCCAGCGTAACTGAGGTGGCTGTTGTTGATTATTAATATGGTGTTTGCTAACTTGGATGTGATCTTGACTTCGTGTGCCCTGAGAGCCCCATGGTAACTGGGGATCCTTAGAAGCAGCCCTACCCTCTTTTTCTTGGCTCTCCTCTTTATTTCCTTTCCTTCCTTCTTCATCTTTTGGAATTCTAAGCTCTATAACCTCATCTTCTGTTATAATGATGTGTGTCCCAGGACTCCAAGAGTTTCTGTGTTTAGGATTGCTCTTAAATGGGAACCGGGGCTTCCGGTTCTCGGGAGGGATGAATCTATGGGGTACGTTCTGCCGACGAAGCTGCTTTGTTATCTCCTGCTGCTGTAGGTTCTTAAACCGGATTTGCTCTTGCCTCATCCAGCGCAGGCGTCCACGTCTAAAAGCTGGGTCCCCGTTCATCAGCTGGGAAACACGCTCTTCTTTCCCAAGCTCCCCATTCTCTCCTTTACTTACATCATTCTCACACTTGTTACTGACACCAACACAAACAGGCTTCTTTACTTTGTGGTTTCCTTGGGTTTTCTGTTCCTGAGATCCAATCAGTGGCAAGACTTTCTCCATTTTTAACATTTTATTTCTTAAGACTTTTATCTCCTCATCTTTCATATTATTCTGCTTTTTGACTTCTTGCAAAATATCTTCCAGCTTGTCTATATGAACCCTGAGATCATCTACATCAGTTCCACCTTTACCACTGGCCATCATGTCCTCAATCTTCTCATCCCCAACACCAACAGTGTCCCAGACATCCCTGGCCACTGCCCGCCAAGAGTCCCGCTCATTGGGATCTTTCTTTCCATACATAGCACAAAGCTCTTTCATCTTAACAATGGCCAAGGCTTCAATCTCCTGCCGACTATGCCTAAAGTCGTTGAGGGCAACCTCATAGCAAATTTCTTTAACAGCCTGAATCTTAAGATCAGAGATGGTGACCCACTTGGAATCTTTACTCAGGCGCCTTCTTTGGGGGATTTGATACATTTTAATTGGTTCTCGTTTTTTTCCACTGCTGGGGAGGCCACATTTTTTAACAATGGTTTGCAACTTGCTGGGAGGTAGCTTTTCTCTGAGGGAAGTAATCAGTTTCCAGCTCTCTTCACACGACCTCTTGTCAGAATCGTCCCCGCTATCAGAATCCGCGTCCTTTGGAAAAACAAAATAAAAAATGGCCCCAAAATAACCAAAATTAAAATATAAAAAAGGAAAATCAAATCAAAGAAAAAGCAAGCAAAAAAGACAACCAAATTTAAAAACAAAACAACTAAAACAAAAAAACAAAAAACCCCAAAACAAACCCCTAAATGATGTGGAAGCCTACTGAGACATATGCATATGCTATTACTAGTTATAAACAGATTTATTTATTTATTAACCCTAATCCAAATTTCCACTTTTTGGCTTAAGTGATGAAATCTCCAATCAAATATTTTAGGAGGCTTGACACAGTGAGTGAGTTTTTCACTCTCAGGTCATATTAAATTAACAAATGGTGTGACATAATGTTTTCACTATCTCAGAAAATGAAGTAAACCTACAGCTCAGGCATGCTAAAAACCCATGCAACCACATCCCCACATTTGCCTTGGTTATTGCTGTTGCTTCTTCCAGAAACTCTTTCCCCCATGAGTGAGCACAGATGCCATACAAAGAAGTGATGAGCAGGCAGATTAACAAAGGTTAGTAAGGCTGTAGGATGCCAAGTTTTGTTTAGCTTTACTAAAAAAGAGCAGCCCTAGAAAAAGGTTAGGAGAAAGTAGAAAAAGAAGCAAACAGGGTGATGTTAAAAGTGCTAAGAATTCCTATTAGTGGACCATATGAGGTTCCTTTCAACCAATTTTTTTTTCCTTACAAGATAAGAGATTTTGGAAACGACTCTTTCCAAGAGCATATACTGGGTTTACTATTTTCTTGTGTCATATCAAGTTGATCCATCCCATTTGTACAATTAAAGTTTGTTATCAGAGAACAAGGAACATAAGAAAAAGATCCTTGTAGTGGGTCTGCTTTTTGTTTTCATACACTTAAACCAAGAAATACTTCACCTCCAAAATTTCAAAAAATACATTACCAGAAAAATAATTAAGCTAGGGAAAAATGCTTCATTAATCACCATTTAAAATTCTCCAAGCAATATTTTAACAAATACAACCTTTTAAACTATGAAAACCCACGGCTTTTCTTGGTATTTGCGAAATTTCATTTTAACTGACAACTCTTCCAATCAACACATGAAACAAACATGATATTCTGCTTGTGTAAAATGGATCCACTTGAAAATGTATCTCACGGAGCAGGTGTAGCTCAGTGGTTGAGCGCCTGCCTCACATGTATGAGGTCCCGGGTTCAATCCCTGGTACCTCCTAAAATAAATAAATAAAAATAAAATAAAACATATCTCTAACTCTTATCTTTCTGGATGTGTCTGCAACATTACTCTTTTTAAAAATAACATTACTCAAGCCCAAAACAGCAGTCTGACTTCACAACAAAGTGGTTCCAAGAGCTATTTGGATAATAACCAATTTTTCTTAACACAAGCAAATCTTGATAATACAGATCTAAATGAAAGCAATGTTTGATTTAGGATTCCATGTGATGGTTATCATTAAGGAACAATTTCTTTTTTTTTTCTTTTCTTTTCTTTTTTTTTTAAAGATTTTTATTTATTTATTCATTTATCCCCCCCTTGCTGCTTGTGCTCCCCAGGTCAGCCAACCACGCCATGCGGGCGGGCCTGCCCTCACCAGGAGGCCCTGGGAACCGAACCCGGGGCCTCTCATATGGTAAACGGGAGCCCTACTGATTGAGCCACAGCCGCTTCCCTAAGGAACAATTTCTATTCAGAAAATAAAAGCTCCTGGGAAAAGAAACTACTGACTAGGTAAGTGGTTCAAGATAATTAAATGAAAATATTGTTACTTAACCATCTCTTTTTATGTGGCTGAAATTACTGAAAGTATCTCTAGCAAAGGGTTTAAAAAAAGAGGAATTGAAACTGATCATATCTTACTTTCTACACCAAAGATTTGTATGTACAGTTACTTTCTAGGGAATGAATAGATTTTGACTATAATGACAATATTTGGCCTCTAAATTTGAAGATGTTGCTCCTTATCATAGTTTTTCCAGCAGGGTGACAGGTTTCTCCCTTACAGGAGAAAAATTTGTATCATTTCTATTAGCCTACAACTGGGTACTAAGCCCATTTATAATCCCTACCTATTTGAAAACCTAGCAACAGAAACAAAGCTAAATTCAAAGAATCAACATTGACATTTTTTCTCTTTTTATATTTAGTTTAAAAAATTAGAATGGCTAACTTTTTTTTTTTTTTTAAGAATGACTAATTTTAACCAATAAAAGATGACTTTAATGAACGGAGAAAAAAGGATGTATGACTCCTGAAAAGGTTTTCTTGCTAATACACCTCTGATTCTTCCCACACAATTTACAACTATCACTTTTCTTCCCTGATTTCTTTTATTTTCTTCTTAAAATTGTCTAAGTATGAAATGAATATTACCTAAATGAATATTAGGAAATGACAATTATTCTAATCGTTGCTTTGATGTAAATCCTATTTCATGTAAAAAAAATATTTTAAGATATTATTACAGAGTTAGAAAAACTATTCAGGTGTGGCCAATATTTGCGTCACTAAACTTTCTTCTGTTTTCATTAAATACCAAATGCAAAGTGGGCCTCCTGAAGAGGCTTTGTAAGAAGCTTATGCAAATAAGTAGAGAGAAGATATCCAAAACACATATGTAAAAAAAAAAAAAAAATCCCAGCAAGTAAAAGCACAGAAAAGACCAGAGGCACCGAGCACTAATGCACTGCGCATTTACCCTAAGGGAATATCCAACACCACCACAATGTGATGCATTTGGGAACTCTCATAGGAGAAAATGAGTAGGCCTGAATTCCACTTTTTAATGGCATCATTATACAAAAATGATTATCTATAATAAATATTAAATGTTTACGGACGATTTCTTTGTACCTTCTCAATGTTTATTCATTTGAAATATGTCTGTTGATTGGCGAATATAGGGTCATAAAAATACATTTTCTCTTCAGCATTGTTAATGGCTAGATATTCTTCAGGCTAAAGCATTAGAAATCAGTTCTTGAGATCAAGAAATTTAAGTGGAAGAGACAGCTGAACTTATGAGAAGAAAGCAACTTTCTTGCTTTAAGAAGCTGCTCTTGAAATCTGTTTTGCTTTCAGATACACAGAGCAAATAACCAGGACCTGATTATTTGCAGACTTAATTATGTCCCCTCATATAAGTATGCCTTAGAGACATTTACTTCCTCTTTATTTATTGGTCAACATCTATTTTAGGGCATAGAATGATCAACAGCTTTTGGTGATGGAAAGCACCGGCATCATTGTTCTTTCCCACCCTAGTTACTTGAAATTTGGACCTTGGACCAGCCACACTGGCATCATCTGGGAGCTTGTTAGAAATGCAGAATCCCAGGCCCTACTGAATCAGAATCTGCATTTTGACAAGATCCCCAGATGACTGAGAAGCACACTGCTCTAATAGACAGGACACCAAAGCAAGTCAGAAGACCCAAGTTCTAAGCCTCAGGACCATGACTTAATACATGTTTAAGAGTGGGCAAGACATTTGTTAGCTTTAGATTCCTTGACTATTAACTGGAGGTAATAGTACTCATTTTACTTACATACACACCTACCAAAGAGGGTTGTTTCAGGGATCAGAAAAATGATGGATGTTAAAGCTCTTTATAAATTATAAAGCACTACAAATACAAGGCACTGTTGTTCATAAATACAGCATAATTACACCTGTCCTCATTTGATCTCTCATAGACCACCAGAGGTACGGTACTAGATTATACTCCATTATTAAGATAAAATACTCCTTTGTGTGTCACAAACCTTTTCAAGCCCCTAATCACATTGTGGCTAAGTATCTTTCAGTTTTCATGAAAAACTAAATGCAATGTGGTCTGTGGGTCTCCTAAAGAGAGTCTATAACACTGCCATTATCTTGCCCCCAAACAATTGACTGATTCTTACAATCCCTTCTTTTTTTGGCTTTATTTATCATTTCCAAGATAAGGCTGCTTCTGCCCAGAGCTCTTGGCTTTTCTGGCTCATTTAGCAATAGCTCCTCTTTTTCACACACAGAGGATGGTTATACAGCTGCAATTATATGCTATATTTTATGCTACAGGAAGAAGCCAATGTCCAGCTTTTTCCCTAATACCCCTTTATCTTCAAATGAAGACAAAATGAGAAATTCCTAAACTGTATCCACAGTATCTGAAGGCTAATTATACTTTTCTCTTACACATCAGATGAACCCCAAGAAGCTTCTTTATAACCAGGGCTTAGTTAACCAGAATTGGTTGGCTTTAAAAATGAAACTCTAGAAGATTAACTTACTTATTCATGAGATTTAGTTTCTATCAAATCTGGAAAATCAATTAACATCATAAAATGCCGACACTATTAGCATTATAGCTGTGAACTTGACCTGATTTTTCAGCTGCTCACCCCTTTCCCCTCTGAATTGATGAGGTAGCCCTTGCTCCCACTGTTACCACACATGCTCCTGAGAATCTTATTGAGAATTCAGACTCCATGCAGGGGAACAGAAAAGGGTTAACACATGCAACTGTGTGGCAACATTTTCACAGTTTAAAAACAAAAAATCTGCCCAGCATAAGAACAATTCCCAAATCAGCCCAAGAGCAGAGAATTAGTACTATCAGGTGATCAGAAACAAAACCAAGGCAAACACCCACCAAATTCAGTATTCAGAGTAATTATCATTAAAAGAACCACTGCTGATGCAAATTCCAAAAACACTATCAAGGGGCAAAGGCTATCAGAAAAGCTCCCACCATTTCCTCAAAAATCACTTGTTTTGAAAAAAAAAAGTAAATATTTTAGCTTTAAGACATAAAAGGCACAAGGGTACCTTTACTGATGGACAGTTTTCCAGACTAAGGCTACCAGATGTGAGTTTGGTCTCCATTAAGGAAATGGAAGAATAAGTGTGTGAGAGTTGATAAGCAACTTAGGTGAGGGCTCATCTGTGGAAAAGGGAAGGTATGAGAACAAGCTACCCTTTTCCTAACAGTTAGCAGATTCAGGATGGACCCCTACCAGTCTCTGCTGCTCCAAGAGAAGATCTGCTTCTTCCTTCTCCTTTTTGTACAGAATCTCCATTTCTTGTAGTCTGAGAGAGAGAGAGAGAGAGAGAGAGAGAGAGAGAATAATTCTGAAATAACTGAGCTCTTTCATGAATGCTCTTAAATGTTTTTAAAAAGTGACAGTTGGAGAAGAGGAGGAGTGGTTCAACCAGTCGGGTGCCCGCCTACTAGATAGGAAGTCCCGGGTTCGGGTCTCAGTGCCTCCTAAAGAAGATGAGCAGATGCTGCACCCGCCTAAACGAAGCAGACGCACAGCCCACGGAGAGTGGATGTGGCTCAGGCTGTTGGGACTCGCCTCCCATGTGGGAGGTACCGGGTTCAGTTCAAAACAACAAGTAGACAGATGAGGGAATCACTGGGAGGAAGCAGGGGGAGATTAAAAAAAAAAAGTTAAAAAAAAAAAGTGACAGTCATGTGGACCACATAATATTTGTGCATTACCTTTTCTCCATCTCCTGTTTCATATCAATTCCTTGTTTTTCCAGAAGCTCTCTCTGGGCAAATGTCCAGTCCACAGGCTCTGAGGGGGTCTCAGCAGAAGGAGTCTTTTCCCGCTCAGCCCGTGCTTGCTCCGGGTGGTTAAAACGAAAAACATGATTTTTACCCATGATGATGCGGTTTCCTAGTACAAGACAAAAACAGGGTTAAGAAATCATTTTCGGGGAAGCAGATGTGGCTCAAGCTACTGGGCTCCCGTCTACCATATAGGACATCCAGGGTTCGATTCCCGGGGCCTCCTGGTGAAAGCGAGCTGGCCCGCGCAGGAGTGCTGGCCCGAGTGGTGAGTTGGCGCAGCAAGATGACGCAACAAAAAGAGGCACAGAAGAGAGACAGTAAGAGACACAGCAGACCAGGGAGCTGAGGTGGCGCAAGAGATTGAGTGCCTCTCTCCCATTCCGGAAAGTCCCAGAATCAGTTCCTGGTGCTGCCTAAAGAGAAAACAAGCAGACACAGAACCACACACAGCAAATGGACACAGAGAGCAGACAGCAAGTGCAAAAACAATGGGGGGGGGGGAGAAATAATTAAATCTTAAAAAAAAAAAAAAAAGGAATCATTTTTTAAATGTACAGCATCTAGGTTAACAACCTCGCTCTCCCTAATGCAAAAGGACAGCTTTTGGTATTCAACAGGAACACAATTCCTATTACTATCACATCAGCCTTTAGACAAAGACTCAAAAATTAAAGAGTTGCTCACACAAGCCATGTATACATTGTTGAAGACCTTGAACCTTTCCCAGTCTCACCTGAGCGCAGCTGGACAGGCTGGGATACTCTCTTGCCATTTACGTAGGTTTCTGAACGTTCACAGGGCTCTAGAGTCACGATAACTAAGAAGAATACAAACTAATGTTAGGATCAGAAACCATTGGAATCAAATATTGGAAAGCAGTGACTGTCAGATTCATGGTAACTAGAAGATATTCCTGCAACCAACTAAGTGGTTGAAGCACCTATACATCAGTTCGTTTTAGGGTACCAGAACCAGTGAGGCTATCTGGGACTGTGGCTAAGATGGAAACCTTTAACTGAACTGGAATTAAGGAACCTGACAGACCTTAGAATAAGAAGATAGGAAATATTAGTTTTAGTGATATATGAAGATAGTTCCATGAATAAAACTGAAAATCATCAGGAATCTTAAGAATGAGATGTAAGTAATAGCCAAAAACCTATGATTAAAAACTAATATTCTGGGAAGCGGCTGTGGCTCAATCAGTGGGGCTCCCGTTTGCCGTGTGGGAGGCCCCGGGTTCGGTTCCCGGGGCCTCCTGGTGAGGGCGGGCCCGCCCGCGCAGCGTGGTTGGCTGACCCGGCAGGCGCAGGCAGCAAGGGGGGGAGAAGTGAATAAATAAATAAAATCTTTAAAAACAAACAAACAAACAAACAAACTAATATTCTGATTCAGGAAGAAGTAAATTACGTAGCACAAAAACTGTTGCTGCTGTTTTGTCAATAACCTGGGTAAAATCAAGATGGACATTTTCTTTCTTTTTAGACAACAAAAATAAATTCTACTGGGTTAAGACTAGAGGTCCTGAAACTCCCTTATTATCCAGGAATATCTGTTTCTTTCTTACTTTTCTATTAAATAATTAGCATTCAAGACCAAGCCTAATTGCCTATGTCCTGCTCAGTTCTTGGCAAGAAAAAAAGGGGTCTTTTTGTCTAGTCTATTTTTATGTAAAGTAGCTATGTCTGTCCTTGCATTTATAAGCAGCCCAGATTTCTCCATTTTAATATTAGATTGTACAAGAAAGTCCTACTGAAAGAGACAAGGACACCAAGTTTTGGAGATTTCTCATAAGACAAAATGAAAAAGTTGTTGGGGAAGCTCAACCCAGAAGCCTCACCTTCTCCGCTGTTGCTCCTCTCACTCCGGAAGATACAATGCTCTTCTTTAATGTGAGCCCCACTCAGCACTATGTCCTGGCGCCGCTCAGCATCTGCCTGGCCCACCCTGAACACAAGAGGAAGTGTTTCTCAGGGAAATTCAGACAAAGAAAAGCACCACAATGAACCTCTTTCTCCCAAAGAACATTCTTTGGGAGATACAAAAAAGGTACTGCCTCTTTGTTTCAGAAGCTTTCAAGTGAACATTCTATATTCATCTACGATTCTTCCTCATAACAGAATAAGAAATCAAGGAGGAATGAATGACATACTAACATAACTCATATAGCTTTATAAAAAGACATGAGTGAACTAAACTCCCCACTGAATTCATGTAAGATATTAGAAGAAAAAATTTTATTTAGGACCTTGTAGGGAAAAACTACATGTTCACTGGTTAAGCTAAAACACTTACATAATTTAGAAGGTAGAAAGGATTGTTTGCAACTATTTCAGACCAGAAAAACAGCAAATCATTACAATAAATTTTTTTTAACAACCTTCCTTTAGCTATTGAATCATCAAAGAGAAAAGAAAACAGTAAGTGACCAAAACAAGAAACAAATATACCTTGTAATTCCATCTTTGATGTAATAAAGCAGGCATTCAGACATTAGTGGGTCTTCATTGAGGTTAACAAGATGTGGGGTCTGAAAAAGGTTACAGACTATCAGTTAAGAGCAAGGCACCAGATAGGGCTGACACCATAACAAAGTCCTACAGGAATCTGGCAGCTTCTTTGATTTCCCACAGTGCCTAGAAGACGGACTTCCATATTATTCCTAGTTGCAATTCCACAATAAAGAGAAAGCACTCCACTTCAGGCCTTCCCTAATTGTACTAATGCATTCTATTAAAAAACATGAGTTCTAGGATAAAAAATAAGATCCACTTCTCCACAGGGACAAAGCAAAGAGAGCATGGAAGAAAAATTAGAACAAGCTGACTCTTTGGATGGGTTAATCATTATTTTTGCAAATGCCTGGGCAAAAATCCAAAAAAAAAATTTAGTTTTTCATTTACTTTATAATAATGGCCTTCCACCCCCTGCCAATTTCCCACTATAATTTTCATCTTCTACCTTTTATGGTATCAGTTATTGCCTTTAGTTTATCAGTCTTTACCTTAAAGGAGAAATTTAAATTCATGACAATCAACAATATAAAACATCTTCTAAAAAATCCTCTTCATTTAACTCTAACAATTCTAAAATCTTTAAAAAACCAACCTTTTTTGGCAAAAATACCCCACTGGAATCCATAAATAAGTCACATGGTCTTGAGGTAAAAATCTACTCAAGATATTGCCAGCAAGGGTGGAGAAATGAAAGAAAAGTCAGATGAGGTAGTTAAGAAAAGGCTCTGCAAAAGATGATTAAAAAGAAAATTAAAATAACCTCTACAATTTCTAAACTAATACCCACATTTGCAGCTGAAGAGCTTTGCTGCTTTGAGAAAGCCAAAGCACTCTGTGGGAATGTTCTTTAAAGCCTGTCATGACAGCAGCCTAAGAAAAAAGGAATCTCAGCAATAGGCTCTACAAGTGGGTTTGAATGGTCACTGGGATATCCCTGAGGAAGTTCAGAAAGTTGAAGCAAAATGAATAAAATCAAAGTAAGAAAAAGTTTTTAGAAAGAGAGATCTCAGTTTTGAAAACTATGCTGTTTATATCACAAGACTTGTTGAAGTTATTTATGATTTGTGTTAAGTATCATAATATTTTCATATATTGCTACAAAAATTTCCCCCACAGTTCTTAATACTGAAAGATGAATATAATACCTTTAGATATAATATAATAATGTAAAGACACAATCTAATTCTATCAAACTATAGGTGTGAAAATTTCTATAATCATAGGTATTATATCTGAATAAATCTAAAGGAAAAATACTACTGAAGTGTGAAAATCACTGATATTTGCCATATAATCATATAAAATACTGCTCCAATTCCACAATGTGCATCTAAATTTTTTTTAAATCTACCTGCCCTGTTGAAAACGATACATCAGAATTTGGAAAACAGTTTGTAACCTTCATAGAAAAATCTAACCAAAACAATCCTAGCAAAAGCCACAGAAGAGGAGTGGATATAGCTCAAGTAGTTGAGCACCTGCTTCCCATGTATGAGGCCCGGTTTTGATCCCTGGTACCTCCTAAAAACAAACAAACAAACAAACAAACGAGAGAAACAACTCTCACTGGGGAGTGGATGTAGCTCAGTGGTTGAGTGTCTGCTTCCTAAGTATGAGGTCCTGGGTTCAATCCCTGATACCTCCTAAAAAAACAACAACAACAACAAAAAAACACACCACAGGAATATTTCATATGATATAAAACAAAAGCACCAATTCAATAGTGTCTAACCCTTCTAGGCTAACCCAGAGAGGTCATCATCAGACCCTATGCATGAAGATGACTAAGTCTCCAATGGCCAATTTGAGCCCATTTGAATTGAAGGTCCATTTATTAGTTTTATGATATATATGCTTTGTACATCAATATCTGTTCTATTATCATCATATAAATATGTACATAAAATAATTTGACAATAGTTTTCTAATATCTAATAATAACTAAACAGCAACTTAGTAAAAAAATCTTTAGTATTCTAATTAGCTAAAAGGTACCTACTATTTTATATCTATGAGTACCTAAGCAGGAAGATAGGTACTGGAACCATTTTCTAAAGAATTGAGAAAGAAGCAAAGGCTTGAAAGATGGGTGTGGGAACTGCTATCCTTAGCTCACTGGTTGTCTATATAATACAAATTGTAGAATCAAGTTAAAGTTGTATTTTTTATACAAACCTGAACAGCTTAAAAATGCTTCCAAAGAGTTATTATACAGGGTTGATGGTCCCGGTGGGAAAATCTACATAAAAAGAGTAGCCAGAACTGAAGCAAGGTATACTAGGTGTAGTAGTTTGGAAGTCTGATGTAATTATGAATTCCAAAAATAGATATTGGCTCATACTTGTAAACTGGCCTGTTAATCTGGGCATGATTAAGTTATGACTAGGGCGTTAACTGGGCCATGTCAGTAGGGCATTGAGCCCCACCCCTTCGTGGGTGGGGAAATCAAATATAAAAGGCATGACAAAGAGCAGTTTTTGATGTTGGAGTTCTGGTGAGGAAGGAGAGAAGACCCCAGGATAGAGACCAGCAGTTTGCCTGACAGTTCATAGCTGGCCTTGTGGAGAGAAGCAAAGCCTAGAAAGCCTCATAGTCTACAGCTGACCTTGTGGAGGAAACAGAGGAGCTAAGCCCAGAGAGAAATGTAGCCCCAGGAAGAGAGGAACCCAAGAAGCCTGAACCTTGGCAAATGTCGGCAGCTGTCTTGCTCCAACATGTGGCAATGGATTTTGGTGAGGGAAGAAATTTATGCTTTATGGCCTGGTAACTGTGGACTTCTACCCCAAATAAATATCCTTTATAAAGACAAACCAATTTCCGGTATTTTGCATCAGCACCCCTTTGGCTGACTAATACACTAGGTTAGGTTGGGAATTTAAGGAAAAGCAACAATGAAGATGATTAAACCTACTGAAGAACAGCCACACTTAGAAGATTTACTGCCATGGGTTTTTATTTTTAAAATAGTAAACATGATAGACATTTTATAATATACGAAATTAAGCCAAGTCACAAGATTAAGAAAAGGGGCTGGGGGCAGCCCTGAAAGATAAAATGCCTCAATGACTAAGACAAACAAAAAGGGTTTCTGTTTGGTTGAATTTTAAACAACACTGTTTCCTACCTTTTTAGGTGAGAAAACTCCCAGGGTTCCTCCATCTTCCCGAATGGCAACTCCCATTTCAGCTAACAAGGCCTCTCTAGAAAAAGACAAGTGTACCAGAACACCAATACCAAAATGTAAATTAAATCCATCTAATAGGAACTGGAAAATAAAGCATATAAAGCAAAAACAACTGGCCATATTTAGAGTTGGTGATGCAAATGTGTAATAATCTGTTTATCCCATCATTAATGAGAAATTCTTTTTTAGAAAAACATCATATTTAAAATAAACTGTATGGCCCAGGAGTGGATGTAGCTCAGTGGTTGAATGCCTGCTTCACATTTACGAGGTCCTGGGTTCAATCCCTGGTACCTCCTATAAATGAATGAATGAATGAATGAATGAATAAAAACTAAAAAAATGTTATGGACCTCTGTTAAAGTTATATTCACCCAAATAAGGAACCTTGTCTCATCTGACTTTGGAGGAGGGCAATCATTCATTAATATCTATTTTTTTTCCTTTCTTTTTAGGTACCGAGCCAGACATTGAGCCCAGGACCTTGTATGTGGGAAGCCAGCACTCAACCACTGAACTACACTGGCTCCCCCCTTTTATTTTTTCTTCTTCTTTTTCCCCCACTAATATCTTTTAACATAAAAAAAGGAAAAAGGGATGTTCCTCGAAGCCAACTTCAAAGAATTATTTCTTGAAAATCTAAAAAGCAACTAGAAAGAAACTATGGGATATGGAGTGTGGTCTCTAAATATTATTTTCTCAAGTATTATGTCACCTTGCCCATCATCATTCTGGTTCAATAATCCTAGCTTTAAATTTTTATAATCAATAAGAAAAATCTAATTGCTGGATACATTTACTGCATCAGTGCACTAAAACTTACTTCTGCCTCATCTTCCAAGAAGGAGGAAGACAGGAACTGACATTTTTCAGATGTATATTTATTCTAATAGCAAAAGTATTATTTTGCATTACAATCACAACAAGATAGAGAACTGATGGAGGTTAAGCTAGAATAGGGACTTTAAAAGTTTGCAACCCAAACTACTTCCCCTCTTATAAAGAGGTCAATCTAGAGAATGTAACTCTTTTAAGACAGTACAGGTTTTGGATTTGGGCCTTTATCAAAAGCAGTGTCCTTTATTTGCCCATGAAAACCTCAATCCCTTCCATTTTTCAATGGATCCCTAGCAACATGTAGTGTGGTACTATTTAACCACAGGACTCCTCAGAGAACCCAAAACACGTATATCAGTTCAAAATGTAAATTCTACTGGCTATAAATCCCCAGCCATGTTTATTTTTTGGTTTTCTGGGGAGAGGGGAGGTTCTTTGCTTTTAACTATTCACTTTTTCTTACTATAAAAGTAATCCAGATTGCCTAGAAAGCTTAGAAACATTTCCAGATTTTAAGCTCCTGACCTCTCCATTCTGATGGCCTCAGTTTTACGCAGCTTCTCTTCCCAGGTTTCATTCAACTCAGCAATGATCTTCTCTGATTCCTAAAGGAGAAAGGTGACAGTTAAAGTGGCAAAGAATCTTATAATTTAACAGAGCTTGTCTAGAAAGGACAGCAGGAAACAGATTTATGCCCTTTGAGGATATGAGGCAGAATCTAATGTGATGAAGTTTTTCTTTTTTTAAATAAGTAAAGTAAAAATCACAAAGACTAGCCTTGAAATGAAACCAGCCCCAGGCTACTCATCTATCTAAATCCTAACAAACATATCTTAATAGTGAGTTTGGGGGAACAGATGTAGCAAGTGGTTGAGCACCTGCTTCCCGGGTACAAGGTCCTGGGTTCAATCCCCAGGATCTCCTAAAAAAAAAAAAAAGTAAATCTGTGTGTGTGTGTGTGTGTGTGTGTGTATGGTACAACGGTAATACCAACATCTCAAACTGCAAGGTACTTTTTCTGACAGAAACTTCTACAAAAAGTAAAGTTCTGGGAAGCGGCTGTGGCTCAATCAGTGGGGCTCCTGTTTACCATATGGGAGGCCCCGGGTTCGGTTCCCGGGGCCTCCTGGTGAAGGCAAGCCCGCCCGCACGGCGTGGTTAGCTGACTCAGCGAGCACAAGCAGCAAGGGGGGGGATAAATGAATAAATAAATAAAATCTTTAAAAAAAAAAAAAAAAAAAAAAAAAAAAAAAAAAAAAAAGTAAAGTTCCCAAAGGTATTCATTGCTTTTGTTTCATTAAAATTTCACCATAAAACAACACCCTTTCAAACACAACAAAATACACAATATAAAAAGGTATTAATGGGGGACGGATGTGGCTCGGGTGGTTGGGTGTCTGTTTCCCATATGGAGGGACCTGGGTTCGACCCCCAGGACCTCCCGGTAAAAATTAAAAAAAGGAAAATATAGAAGGTGCATGGGCTACCAGGCCCTGTGAGCGGGTGAGCCGCCAGGCCCCAGGAGCCATGCAGCAAGATGATGATGTAACAGGAGAGTGACACAAGGGAGAGCCAAGATGAGATGCACCAAAAAACCAGGAACTAAGGTGGCACAGGTGGTAGGGCGCTTCTCTCCCACATCGGAGGTTCTGAGGATCGAATCCTAGTGAAGACAGAAGGAGAAGGATAAGAAGAGAAGGCAGGAAACGGGCACAGAGAGTTGCCCAGCAAATGGACATAGAAACAGCAAAATTGGCAGCAGGGGGGTGGGGGTGGGGTAAAAATGGATAAAAGTAAATTTTTAAAAAAGGTATTATTAAAACAAAACAGGGAAACAGATGTAGCTCAAGCGATTGGGCTCCCATCTACCATATGGGAGATCCTGGGTTTGATTCCTGGGGCCTCCTGGTGAAGAGGAGCTGGCCCGCGTGAAGAGCTGGCCAGTGTGGAGAGCTAATGCAACAAGAGACAAAGAGGACAGACAATGAGAGACACAACAAACCAGGGAGCTGAGATGGCTCAAGTGATTGAGTGCCTCTCTCCCACATTGGAGGTTCCAGGATTGGTTCCTGCTGTCTCCTGAAGAGGAGACAAGCAGACACAGACAGCACACAGCGAATGGACACAGAGAGCAGACAGCGAGTACAAAAACAACAAGGGTGGGAGCATAAATAAATAAATCTTTAAAACAAAACAAGGTGGTATTAGGTTTCATCTGAAGACACATAGCCACTGAAGTGATAATTTACCAATCACTTGGTGAGTGCTTATTGCATGCCAGAAAGAAAAGAACTAAAACACATTTCTTGCTCTCAAAGGGCTTACCACCTACTAGAGAGAGAGGAAAGTAACTGATGATTCATCCATTCGATAATTATATATGCCCCATTATATGCTGAGCCCTGTTCTAGGCAACTAGGGATATAGCCAGGGGAAAAAAAAAATCCCTTCCTTACAAAACTTGCATTCTAGTAAAGAAACTGAAATAATCAAACAATTTGAATCAGAAAGTCAAGAACATAATACAGTGATAAGAACTTTGGAGAAAAACAAGAAAGGGAGAGAAAGAATGCAGAGGGAGGGGTGGATAAGAAAGCAATTTGCAGTGGTGTTGTCTGGACAAGGTTATATTTCAGCAGAGACAAAGCAAGAGCAGGAGCTGCCATGTGGGTGTCTGGGGGAACAGGCAGGAAAGTGCCTGGCATTTCCAAGAACAACAGTGTGGCCATTGTGTACCATACAACAGTGCAGCTTCACACACAGAATAGCGTGTGAAATGCTAGAACTGAAGCATTCACAGATTGCTGGAATGGTGAGTCAGAGAGGGCTTCCCAGGAGTGAGCACTGCCATACAGACTAATGAAGGACAAGCTTGACTAAGCAAAGAAAAGGGGGGAAGGGAGAGGGAGCACACCAGAAAGGGAGATGGACATATGCAAAAGCAGGAGAAAAGTCAGGCATGGAGACAAAAATAGAAAGTGAGTGATGGTGGTGGCACTGAAGATGACAGCTGTGGCAATAGGAGTAGCAGTGTATGGCGATGAAATGTCTTCCGTTCACAAAACATTTTCACACGTGTTTCACTCAACAGGCTACTAAGGTAGTTTGCTGGGATCCCCAAACATAATAATATACATAAAAAGACATTGCAAATGGTTTAATACAATAAAACCTATGTGGTTTTCTGGAACTCTTAGGTTTTGAGAATAATTACATATAAGTTGTCTCCTAAAAAGAAAAACCACAACAAAGGCAAGGGAGCATTAAAAAAACAAAACCAAGAACAATGAAAAAAAAAAAGGAAGAGCAAAACAAAATAAAAACATAAAAAGCAAAGGGAAAAATTTTTTTAAAAAGCCAAAAACAAAGACCCAAAGCAGCTTTTTTTTTCAAGCGGCAGGGAAGATGGCGGACATTCAGACTGAGCATGCCTACCAAAAGCAGCCGACAATCTTCTAAAACAAGAAGAGGGTCCTCCTTGGAGAAACTGGCAAGGAGAAGCTCCCGCGCTACTACAAGAATATTGGTTTGGGCTTCAAGACACCCAAGGAGGCCATTGAGGGCACCTACATCGACAAGAAATGTCCCTTCATTGGTAACGTCTCCATCCGAGGGCGCATCCTGTCTGGCGTGGTCACCAAGATGAAGATGCAGAGGACCATCGTCATCCGCAGGGACTACCTCCACTACATCCGCAAGTACAACCGCTTTGAGAAGCATCACAAGAACATGTCTGTGCACCTGTCCCCCTGCTTCAGGGATGTCCAGATTGGCGACATCGTCATGGTGGGCGAGTGCCGGCCCCTGAGCAAGACCATGCGCTTCAACGTGCTCAAGGTCACCAAAGCTGCCGGCACCAAGAAGCAGTTCCAGAAGTTCTGAGACTGGACACCTTGCCCGCCCCCTGGCTCAGTATAAATAGTTATTTTCCCATCCTCAGGCAAAAAAAAAAAAAAAAAAGACCCAAAGCAACAGCTGCAAAAGCAAATAAGTACAAAAGTCAGGAGAAACAAACAAGAGAGCATAAAAAGAAAGGAAGGAGGAAAAAAAAAAAAAAAAGAATAACCAGCAAAGCTTAAACAAAGAACAAAACTGTTAACATAAAATGGCATGGGCATCAGGGAGTTTGGTAAAGTGGCTCTAATGTGCTCTTTCAGTAAAGAAAATAGCTAATACAAAGTGGGAGAAGCTGGTACAAATCTGCAGTGGGGGTGTGTGTGGATATTTGGGGGGGTGAGGGGGGGTAGGGGAGTGACAGAAAACATCTAAACTGACTCTCATTAGCCTTCAGAACACATCCACAGGCTGCATGGTGGAAACAGCCACCTGAATGGCATCTCTACAGCTAACAGTCCTCAAAAAGGAATGATTAATAACCAGTGCAATTGCCACTACAAAGCTAACTGAGGAACCAACAAGCTATGCTAAAGGAACAGCAAAAAGACAAATCCACACACTTTTAGCAAGGAGCGCAAGGCCAGGAGATTAAGTGTACCTGGTAAACCAAGCAGTATACCACAGTGCATCTATAAAGCAGCACAACGCTGTGCAACAACAGTTGTAACAGAGTTAGTAGTAAATGTTTCTGCCTACAACTTTAAAAGGGCAAGTCTGAGACAAAGCTGACAGCATAACTTACGTGATATTAAAGGCTCATTAAAAACAGCAGGGTAGAATCCTTTACCATCTCAAAGGTATGGCTTTGAAGACAAAGAACAGGACAAGAGGATACACCTGACCAACCTAACAGCACACCTACACTAGTGCTGACTCCATGTCGCTAACTAACCACTCTACTGTGCACGGAATAAAACGGATACTGAGATACTTAAATGTATTTCAGATGATTTCAGAGCTGAAGTTTATCTGGCCATATGAAAACTAACCTATTTTGGGGCAACTGTAGAACTCACCCTAAGGAAGAAAAGCAATGACCATTTTGCTGCCCACTCTAATGCGACCCCTCAAACTTTACCTATGAGCTGGAGGGTAAATCAGAACATGAACTCTTTGCGGAAGAGAGACTTTATGAGCAAGCTGAGTAATGTGCAGACTTTTATTTTGAATTATAGTTTCAAATTGTAATTTTTACGTTGCTAGAAAGCTAATTTTTAAAACTTTGAGGAAAGTTTGGAGAAAATGATTATTTAGTGTCATATTTACAAAACTTCAGTGCTAGCAAAAGCTTGGGAAACTGTTTATTCCACAATCACCCTATAAACAAGGAAACTGAGGACCTGCAGCCACAGTCCTCCCTGAACCAGGTTCTGACTCTCAGCTCTGTGTCTGTCCTTCAGAGTGAACATTTCACAAAACAGCGCACCATAAATTATAAAAAAAGGGAAGGATATTCTTTCTTCAAACCTGATGAACATACTCAATATAAATGTACCAGAGATGCCGACGGGAAGACAGCTTTCAGTTCCCGGGCAGCACCTAACTCTGAAGCAGGCATGGCCTGCTGGTGTCCAGGGGTTGCGATGTCTAATGTAAGAGTACTCTGAAATGGGGATTTGTGATTCAGAAATGAGGAACTGGGGAGATAATCTTTAAGGGTCCATCCTTCCTGCAGATACTATACTTAAAAATAAAAATAAAACAAAACCCAAAAAAACCCAGAGTGACATCAAGAAATTTTTTTTTTAAAGCTCTAAGGAACGTTGGGCTCAACCCTCTCTGCCCTCGTCTCAGGTTTGTCTACATCTCTAGCTATGTGTGGAGCATTGGCTAACAAATTATGTTCACATGACTCAACACAACTCTCTTCTTGACGATTCAGTTAAGGAGGCAGAGAAATCTATAGAACAAGTGAGAAATATCTCCCTGAAAAAAAAAAATGAGTTTAAGTTGTGATATTTTAAAAGGTTAAATGATCACTGTACAGAACATTCCCTGAAGCCGTCAGACAGCCAAGGTTTTACTGTACTGAACACAGCATGCTTCCTAAGTAAGTCCCAAGTGTGGGGCACTTGGGCTGCCTCACCCAGCATCTGCCCTCACCTGCTTCTGCAATGGATATCTGTGGGTATTTATAGCTTAAGCCCAAGCAGTGGCACTCACAGTACTGACTGTAATGCCAGAGCAAGCAGAGAGTGGCTATAGCTGCAAATTTAAAACCTTCTCAGAGAAGAATCTGAATCAAGGGACTATACGAACATTTCAACTCAGTCTGTGTTGTGACTAAAATCTGAAAGCAATTACATATCACTCTCTTTTGCCTGAGAGGTCTGTGGAAGGCTCAAGACACCAATGACTGGCTAACATGGGTCTCTTACATATGGAAATAGACGATTCGATGAAGGAAGCCGCACCAACACCCTGGGTAAAAGTAGTAGTCTACCTAATGACATTTTTTAAAGTTGAAAATAAAGAGAAGCAAACAGAAATAAAATGTTAGGAAAATTAATCTCCTCTATTGCTATTTTCCATTGCAGTATTTTTCTCCTGCAGTGTCATGTCTTAGGAATGCAGCTCCTTCACTCTCAACAATGAAAGTCTACAGAATTAGAAATTCTCAAGCATTTCTACCAGACAACCACTCATTGCCTTGCACTGTGGAAGAAAGATGTTATCTGCCTGCAGCATTAAAATGCAGAAGGTCTTCCTGAAAGAAATTCTCACCATTCACAAACCTAGAGCAGAACTAAGGCGCTTATGCTTCAGTGAATTGCCATGCTGCATTAAGAACTCAAGACTGAATACGAAACCATAAAGAAGCTATTTTCTCTCTAGAATAAAGCTAGAGAAAATGGAAGATTTCATTTAGGTTGGCTTAAAGAAGAATTAAAACAGAGGAACTTATTTTTTTTACTAAAGTAATACAGATTTTTGGGGCAGAGTAGGAAAAAGGGAGATTGGGGGAGTGGGGGGGGGGGGGGAGAGTTCTTCAAATAACGAGAGGGTTATTCCCTAGAAACTATTTGGAAGACATGGGCTATAGATTCTGGTTAATGTCTTGACTCCTAATATTCTATACTCTTTTCTATTGGTCCCATTAGGCAGTTAGGAAGAATTTTTCCTCTTCTACCAAGATGCAAGTTAAAGGAAAGCATAATCTCATTTGTACACTAAGGTTTTAATATACAAATAGTAAGATTTAAACTCCCCAATGAAAACGAACATTTTATACTAAAGTCAGTAGGTGGAAGATTTCACTTTTCCTTCTACAGAGTCCCCATATTTCCCACTCTGGCTCTAGATACAGCCCTGCAAAATAAATTCATCACTGATGCATACCATGATAACATATACCAATAACACCTCACTAAAACATCTTTAGAAAAACTTCAAGTGCAATTGTATCAACAGCAGAAATTACCCTTCAACTTGCAACATTTAATGAAAAGATTTCTCACTTCTTTTCCCTATGCTATTTCAGCCCTCCCACTTTCTACTAATGTGTTCTGAAGAAAGAAACAAGATCGTTATTTTTGTTTCCAAAGCACCTCATTTTAGAATTAAGCAAAATGCCAAGGGAAAAGGTCAGTTGGGAAAGGGAAGGGAAGATAAAGAGTAAGAAAGAAAAAGTATAAGACTATTCACTTTTAAAATGTTCAGCTTCACCTGAAAAACAAAATGAAAGCATCTGACTTCTTCAGTTATAAAGATCAATTCAGTTTTAGTGTGAAAAGCCTTTTTAATGGGTAAGTTGTCAAAGTTTCCCCGTCATCCTTGAATGAGCAGCAGCAGGGAGGGTAGAGGGTAGGGAATTGAGAGCACCAGAAGCACGACTGCAATTTACCAACTCCTTCAAAAGTTTCTTGCTCATCTTGTTTCCCCTACCCTGGACTCATAAATACAAAGGCCAGAGAGTATGGGTCAAACTCTCTTCCCAGAGGTGCCAAGGAGGGGAAGGAAAGATGTACTTCAAAGCAGCTGATGCTGTCACAGTCATATAACGGATGGAAGGATTTCGGTGCATGCAGAGAGCACCATAGGTGACAGTTGTCTGCTCATATTTTAGTTAATGAGAGGGAAGGAAAGAGTCAGAAAGTTTGGCTGCTCCTAAATTTCATATTCATGGAGAGACAAGCTAGTCCCTGACAAGAGCCAGCAACAGGTTGGGAAAAACCTCAAGAGGCAAAGCTGGGCACCACGGGCAGGTGCTCTGCACACCAGGAAGACTCAAACTCCCAGCACAGCACCATGGCCTTGTGACCACCAGCACCAGTGGAGGGGACAGCTCTTTCACTGAAGTAATCATAGGGTTTCAAGACTTTCTAGGAATTTCCAGAAGAGGTAACTTCATGTGTATCTGAATAAACCCAATACAGCTAGTCAAATGTTCAAACTTAATTTTACTTTAATTTGTATATTTATTTTACTAACAGAAGTATGGCTGTACACTGTTCATCTTCAAATAAAACCAAATGTGTCCATCTAGTTATCTTAACATTTTTGCTGCGACCTATAAGCTACCCCAGAATTAATGGGTGTATCTATCCATCAGTTACTTTGCATGGCCAACCTAAGACCTGCCAAGCATTTCCCCCATTTCTGCCTGGCCACGTCAGGTTTCAAGCATTCTAACAAAAAGAAATTAATTATATTATAAGGCAGCAAATTCATTTTCAAGGTAGTTTTAAGAGTTAGAAAGTTCTTCCACTTGCCGACCCAAAATCTCAGTGATTTTCAGTCCTAGTTTTGCTTTCTGGAGCCATACAGACTACCATGCATTACTTACCTTTAGACGTTCAATAGCTTCCTCTCCTCCAGGTGTAGACATGATCCTCTCCTGAATGCTGCTCACAGATGTTAAGCCCACCTGACTATTGAGTGAGCAGGAAGATGGAGATGAAGTAAGGGACCCCATGGATGCTGTGGAAAAATTGCCAGGACGTTGATTCTCAGAGGCTAGCAAGTACCTATGCTTATTGTTCTGAAAATCTTTCAGATCTGGGAGACAGAAAGAAGGGAAGGGAGAAAAAGTAGAAAAGAGGGAAAGAAGCAGAAGAAGAAAGAAAAAAAAAAGACAGGAAGGAACACTAGTGTAAGAAAGGACAGCATTGAAGCGCCAAAGACACATTATAATAAAAGCCAAGTTATAATTGTTTTAGATGGCAGTTCTAAAACATGTCTGTCTTTATTTGACATTGGTATCTTAGAGGTTGAGAACCACTTCTGAATTTAGGTATTCTTCCAAAACAGCCACATACAGTTCTTCTTTTGCTCCAAATGTACAATACCTTCCGATTTATACTACTCTTAAATTCCAACCATTTTTTTTAATTTTACCGGGAGGTCCCGGGGATCGAACCTGGGTCCCTCCATATGGGAGATGGACGCCCAACCATTTGAGCCACATCCGTCCCCCTTCCAACTGTTGTTAACAGTAAGGAAAAAAAGATGATTATTTATCAATACTAACACATAGCCACCAGGCACAGTGTTTTGTGGTATTCAGCAAGAATTTTCAAGAAAATATCACAGTTAAAACAAAAATCTGAGCACTTAGTACAGGGTCCTTTGTATAACAATATTTCAACATGCTAAAGAAAATGCTTAAATATGCCTTAAATAAAAACAAGAGGCATTTGTAGAAATGACAGGAATTTTAATAAGTTCTGGTTAAAAACTCAGGGCTGACTGATTTCTGCAACAGGGAAGAGCAATTAGTAAATTAATGAATTTTGGTACAGTTTACATTCATCTATCAGAACAAGCAAATATTAAGGCTGATTGTTAATTTAAATAAGGCCTAACATTACAACCAAGAATCATTGGTAAGTCTGGTTCTGGGTATGAAGCACAAGTTTTAGGGGACATACTTTTCATTTAGTAAGGTCTCTCTAGTAGAGATGTAAATCATGCTTTTAAAACTTGTTTTGGTAAAAGAACCACAAACAAAGCAAAATTCTTTTAACTTGCTGTTTGTACTTTCCTTCATGAGTCATCCTCAAATAGAGACCAGAAGAAAACCATAGGTATTGGCGCATTACTATTTTAAAATTTATTCCATTTTTAAATTTGAGAAAATCTATGTTGCTTAAAATTCATAAGTTTTCTTTAAAGGATATAATATAAGTCAACACAAATAATAGGAAATAAAATATTAGCTTTCCCCGGGTCTATCGTGTCTACCATTTCATCACAGACAGTTCTTGAAGACCCTTAAAACCAGTAGCTGCTTCAAGACTGTTTGAAAACCACCATCTACAAGTTTAGAACATAGGAAAATAAGCAAAGAGACAAGTTTTAAAAGGTGGATAGAGGCTGGAGAAAAAAATTAGCCACCAAGTGATAGCAGCAAGGTGGGAAAGAATAGGATGCATGGAGTTTGGAAGGTCCAGTGGACACATGCAAGCCCTAAGAGTAATTATAGTTGTGGACTGAAACAGATATTCAGAACTAGTTTGGGCTGCTTTCTTGCATATATACAGCTTTAAAACTTGGTCATGCATTGCCTTTTCGGAGATGCCACAAGTGCTCAGAAAAGAGTTAGGCAACGAGCTAGAAGCAGCAACACCTTGAACACAAAAGCAAAAACAAGATGGCGTCTTTCTCACGCCAGTGTCATTCAGCTTTGGAAATCTCAGACAGAGCTGTTCCAGTCCAAGAGTTGCTTCTGTATTAGGTACTATAGCATCATTGAGGCCTAACCTCATCACAGCAACCAAGTCTATATTGGCTTCCCTATATATTTCCTCACTGCCAAGCCTCATTATATGCCCTCCTAGAGAAATATACAAATAAATAAAAATCCAAAAATCACCCCCAAAAATCAAGATTTTTCATTCTTCTAAGCCAACAGTTCCCTCATAATGACCTGTTAAGGTATTTTTAAAGGGTAAGAAATTATTTCCTCACCAACTTAATGAAAAATATGGAGAGAATAATGTCATCCTTTATAAAATGTATCCATTTCAAGCACACATTCTAGGCATGTAAATTTTTAAAATTTGATTTGTAATTTATAAAAGGAAAAAAAAAATGTTTATCAAACAAATCAAGTAAGCTGAGGCCCAGAATACAGAAGGAACCACCTTAGCATAATCACAGAGGCGTGCTAATCCAATAGGTACAGAACTACTTAATCATGAGAAGTTTAGCAGACTGGAAGTGATTGTTTTTAATTACATATGCATGAAGACTAAGAATTACATAGCTAACTGAAAAGGATTTTTCAAAAAACAATCAGACCCTGAAAGGAGCAACTCCAGAGGCCAAAAGTATTAGTGTACTAATACACTAATACAGCAAGGGCTCTGAGTTACACTACCCAACCGGACTGACTACCTAGAAATCATGGGATCTTAGGCAAACTATGCACTGCAGGCTGCAGTGTCCACATTGCTAAACAGGAACTTTTTCAGGGTCACTGAAATGATTAAGTGCCTAGAACAGGGCCTGATATGTTGGAAATGCTTAAAAAATGTTAGCCACTCTCATCACCATCATCATCGTCATCGTTGTCATCCTCATCATCATCTAAGATTTCAGATTTAATTATTCACAATGGGGGAAAACTGAAGAGTAGAGGCAAGAGATTCTAAAAGTTTCTTGTCTTTATTCAAGCCACTAACTGAAATTCAGCAAAGACGGTTTTCCTAAATGGAGAAGGGCAAAAATGGGATCATCTTTGATTCTACAGAATGCTCTGTCTGGTATTTCCCTGTTAGGATTGCTGGCATGCAAAGTTCATTTTAAGGCTGATCCAGCAGAGGCAGATTAGCAAGTCAGAGTACTGGAAATAACCAATACATGAAATACACACATTTGCCTCCACTTCCAGAGTAATCATCGATCAATGGCTCAACTGAAGGTAAGCAGGAGGGAAAATAGGAGAAGGGTCAAAGTTCAGGTTCATCAGTTGCACAGATAGGGAACAGAGCAATATTTGGCATTTGGAGAGATGAAAAAGTTCACACCGAGAATATACATCATTTTTATAAACTATTTACCCCAAACTCCAGATCTAAGCAATAAGAAGATATAAACTAGAAGAGGACTTGAAAATTTTAAGGAATTTAAGGCATATAATCTTAATTTTATATTGAAAATTAAAAATTCATCTTCTTAAATAAACCCATATTGTATTTTATCTGAATAATCTATTTTATTTACTAAAGAGAACTTCTGATTGGACATTAAGTATGCAGGCAGATCACTAAGGTTTAAAAAAAATGTATTTTAAGACCAATTCATAAAACAATATTCTCTGGAATTCTAATTCTTGAACTTGATAGGAATTGGATTTTTTTCCCTTTCATAGGCTTTGGGTGGGGGGCATTCAAAGGTGAATCTTATCAGAAAGAAGAATTGAATGGTGGGTTCCTTATATATTTATTACGGTCACTACACTAATCCAGAGAAACCCATATATAAAATTAAAAATTTCAAATGATATTTTAATGAAGTGATTAATTTTTCAGTGAGAGTTAAGTTTGACATTCCAAATAAACTTCACTGGGGCTCTAAAGCAGAATTCTAGTAAAAATCCAAGTAGTGATGTATTCATATTTTTAAAAGTAATTTAATTATTTCAATAGGCAGACTGGTAGATATGATATTAAAGAAATTCTGAGATCATTTTCATTGGGTGTTTTAAGAAGTTAAGAAAAAAAAAACAAAACACCCTTTCACTACCATCAAGTTCACTGGATTCCTTAAAATTAAGTTTCTTTTAAATGTAAGAACCCGGAAGTGGAAAGGAGATTTTGAGTTGATGCTTAATCCACTTACTATCAATAATATCTCCCAGCCCCTGAGCACGAAGAAGGTCCTTCAGCCGTGTCACTTCCTCCTTTAATTCACGAACCAGTTTGGCATTGGGGTCCTCATTGATAACAGCATTGCATTTAATTTGTTTTGCACGATCTGCATATCTAGATTTAAAAAAAATCATTTTTGCCATTCCTCAGATCCTCTACATCTCATAAGAAACATACCATTATTTCTAAACCAAACATCCCGCGTTTTATGGGCCTGGATAAAAATACATTTGAATAAAAGTGTACAATACCTTATAAAGATGAGGGAAAAGACTCAGATGGATTTAAGTTATTTGCCCAAAATCACAAGGAAAATAAATACTAGAGAGAAGATTCAAACCCAATTTATCAGACTATATAGTGTTCCTTCTATTACATCAAAAGTGCTTTTAATGAGAAAAGGACAGAAGTTCTGGACTGAAGTAAGAGAACCCACTTACAGATAAAAATATTTTGTTAATGAACACTGTCAATAACGTTTCTTTTAATGTATTCAATTTTTATTACTTTTTACTAGTGTATTTCTTTAATGACAAATATCACAAAAAGAGGCTACTACTTTTTACAGAAATGAAAATAATAATAAACTTTCACTATTATCTAAGTTATCCAAAAATCTTGCTTAAGCAATTCTAATATCTTTTCTATGAAAAAGTTCCTGTCTTTTCAAGTGAAACTGAGAAACATAAACAGACAAATTTTATTATAATAAAATTTCTTTTCTTCTCACATTTTCCCTGTTATGAAAGGGATGGATCTTTATAAACTACACATGCAACATAAGAAAATTCATGGTATAACAAAATGCTTTATGATGGCACTGTGTTCTATTTAGCTATCAAGATCAAAGGAGAGTACCTCAGAGTGCTCAAAGTTTCATCATAGTTGATATCTGCTGGGCTCAGAGCAGCAACCATTGCAGTTCGAGAATTGCCTCCTGAAAAGATGAATCACGATGATCTCAAATCACAATCATTTTAGAAAGATGTTTATTGAGTATGTCAAATTTGACAGTATAATCTCAATTCCTAAGATCTAATCAAAAGTCAACAAATTTCTTGAACGTTCTCAAGCCAGAGACTGTTGAACTCAAACTTTGGTATCTAGATCTACTATCTCCAATTCCTCTGCTCCCACTCTCTCTTCAACCCAATCTATCAAGATTTCAATCCCACCACTTTACCAAAGCTGCTCTTAGCACTGTGAAAGTCTCTGGTAATGTTGAGAAATCCAATAGCCCAGCCTCGGTCTCTTCTTTCTATAGCAACATTTGACATGGCTTATTACTCCCTCCTTCTTGATGAGAAGGAGAGAAAGGGACTAAGGAACAGTGAATGAAGGTCTGTGACATGAAGGTCTGAAAACATCAGCAATAAAGATGAGTGGGGGTTAGGAATGATTGATTAGGTACACCTCAAAGGAGCACAGGGTGTTGAAAGAGGAAGAAGGTGCAATCGTTTGGAGCAAGCATAGGAAATCAGGAAGAAAACTACTCTAAAGTTCACATCGAGAAATAAATGAGATATAGAAGACAATCCCGGCTTAAGGGTGAGCAAGTCATCAAGAGTAAAAATGAAAAAGGCAAGAAGTACTCAAGTTAGTGACATGAGTAACATGAAGATCTAGAGCTTATTCTTCTCCAAAACAGACTTACAAGACAATTAGCATAAAAGAGAATTGCTGAACAGCTTTAAAAAAAGATAACTATAAAGGGACTTTTCACCAGTAGTTAGATCAAACATACCTAAATTTTCCCGAAGAAGCCAAGTAAGTACGGAATCTCTGTATGGAATAAAATCAGTTTTCTTCTTCTTTTTACTCTGTGAAAGAGAAAGAAATGGCTTTAAAGTTTTTAGGGGAAAAAATTCACATGAAAGGCAAACAAGTCCAAAATTCCCAAGTAAATCAAATTACAGTAGAACCTGTTACTGATGAAATTAGCATCCGGAGTTGCAATTCTCCACAATACCCAAAGTTCATGAAACAAAGTAATTTTTTGTTTCCTTTTATTTTGAAAACGTTATAATATATATAACAGTTGAGAAAGTAGTAAATAACCTACCATGCAGCTTCAACCCTTATCAATATTTTGCCTATAATCTTTCATTTATCTCCCAAACACTTTTCTATGCCTTTTACCCTGAACCACTGTGAAGTAAGCTGCAGATATCATGCCCTTTTACCCTTAAAAAGCAGATAAGTACATTTTTTTACAGTCAAGTACAATAAACAAATTAAGGAAATTTAACATTAACACAATACTATTATCTAATAGCCTGTTCATATAATGTCTTCTACAGCTCTTAGTGTTTTAATGCAAATCCAACATTTCACTTATATATACTTCAGGTAGATATCTCTAACAGAGAAGGACTTTTTTGTAAATAACGTACCACAAGGGTGTTCTCACACTTAACAAAATTAACAATGTTGCTTTAATATCATCTAATATCCAGTCCTTCAAACAATACTTTTATTTCTGAAAGGGACCAATATGAATCCTGTGCATTCTCCATCAGGTGTGTAAGAGCTAGTCATTTAGTTAAATGAATTTACCTGGCCAACCACCAACCAAATCATCAAGTTGTTGCCTATCTATTAACTCTTGTAAAGAAATACATACTTGGTTCTTGGAAAATAAATTATACCCAAAATAAATACAATCATTAGAGCTAGGGCTAAAAAGTGAAAAGGTGATATGATTTGCTACTGCAGAGATTTGTAAAAATTGCAAGATGAATTTTCTGTGTCTCTCAAGGGTCTCCTTGTACTGTTCTCTCCATGATGCTTCTCATTACCACAGGATCAAGCGAAAAGCACTAATGTGAAGTCAGTGCTGAAAGTAACACAATTGCAAACGCTTTGCAGATCACAGGTACTCAAATATCTGCTGGCTGAACCCACCTAAAAGGGAAAGCCAGAGCATACTGATAAACATCTTCCCCAGCAACCAGTAGTTTTATAGTTCCTGCCTAGGATAATCTGGGGTTAAACCAAGGATAATTTACTTTTCTGAGAAAGCATAGCTATTCACGAGTACTAAGTGGCTGACTTCTGGTTTACTGAGGAAGAGAGTGAGCAAGTAGTACTTTTAATTCCATCTCTTATCAAAAACATCCCCTCTGTGTGGAGTCTTTCTTTTTGTTCTAAAATTGTTGAGATGATCAATGTACAACATTGTGATTATAATAACAGCCATTGATTATACACTTGGCATAGAATAGCCAGAAACAGCAGCTATGTACAGTGGGGGAAGCATAGAGAGATCAAGAGGTGAGGAATTTTTTTGTCTGTTTTTTTGTGTATTATTATTATTATTACTAAAATAGTGAAAATGCTCTAATAATGACTGAAGTGTAGAAGGCACAACTATGTGATTATAGCAAATACCACTTATCATACACTTTGGATGAACTCTATGTTTATTAATATGTATCAATAAAATTGGTTTAAAAAAAAAAAAAAAACCATCCCCTTCATCCCATCCCACCTCACCTCCATTTTCCACTAATGAGAAAGTAATTTCCATAGCAAGTTTTATCTTTAGACTGCACAGACCTCTAGAGAGAATTAAGCCTCTCAGTTATTCACAGCTTAGTGGGACTAACTTTCATTCCATTATAAAATCTTTGAGGCCTGGGACCTCAGTTTATCCTTCTGAAGTTCCTCATTACACCCAAATACCCCACACTTTGTCCACTGTTAGCACTGAAAATGCCACAAGAATTAAAATAAGCCATTTACAATGACCACAGACAGTACTATAAAAACAAGCAATGTGGTTTTGCCAAAAATATCCTGTTTTCATTTCTTTCAATTAGACTAATTTATAAAGGAATAGCTAATTGAAGGAATATAAATAGAACTTCACTTCTTTCGCTTTTAAAATATCCCAGAATTTTAGCCTTTTTTCCCCCTGCTCGCTCTCTTATTGTATCAATCTCATCTGTTCTCACATCCATACATTTTTTTGGAAAATAAATGCTTCAGTAATTATATAAAAAGTTTTATCTAGATCATTACCCTCTCCAAAAAGAAATGCTGATAGTGTGACTGATAGTCATCTAATTTCTCTCCCCAGTGGAAATAACAAGACATCTTGATTCACTAAAAATTATGCTCGTGCTTGTTACATATGAACTAAAATTTAGTTCTGATCAGGAACAGTTATGACATAATGCAAAGTACTAAATGGGTTTTACAATACTGATTATTTAAAAAAATCATTTGTGAACTATTGTGCCACAGAGCAATGTGGGAAATATACAAATACTGTGCAAACTTTTCCCTGTGGTTGATATGGATGTAATAGATGAGCAAATAAGACAGGACAAGTTAGAATGATCACTAAGTTTCAACAATCTGGGACCCAGATAAGATATGGGAAGAACGCTCATGTGCATAATATCAAATAGCAGAAAGACTGCTCAATCTAAGGCAGCTTTCTCCAATATGCATAGAAAAAGAGTAAAAGATCATTACTTCTTATTAAATTCTGGTTATTGAAGTAGAAAAAACAGACAAATCTATATATTTGAAATTAGGACTATAAACTATTTCAATACAAATACTGCCTACAACCCCACGTTTACTCATCTGATTCAGCCTGTTAGGTACACTGAATATTACTTACAAAAAAGAGTATTTAACAAATTTTAGAGTACTTGTATAGACACATATGAAAGAGAAAAATCTATAGTATTTGGGTAAAATGGCTGCAGATAATATGTTTTCTAGATGTAGTTAGAATTTTAACTAGGCCCTACAGCCTTCAGTTTGTCTATGTATAAGCCAAGAGTAGTTTAAAAAAAATTAATGATTTATATTATGGTAGGAAACAAGTAAAGGTAAATCAAAGAAGTTTTTTAAAAATCTAGTAATAATTTTTAAAAGCCAGCTATATTCTAGAATGTGACCCTTCAGAAATTTCTTTTATTGTTCTTCCCAGTGCTTTATAGAGGACTTCTTCAAGAGGCAGTATACAGATCACTAGAAGAAACATCGTAAGATAACACAACGTAAAAGCTTCCTCAAAGTTTTCTCTTGTTCCTTTATTCTGAATTCCTTCTCCAAAGCGCATTATATTCCCTCAATTAATTTTGGTGTGAAATCTCATGATTCATAGTCATCCTAAATAGCCATTCTAAACTCTAGACACAGAAAGCAAATGACAAAAAGGTTTCTGAAGATTCCATTCCTACTCATGACTCCATACATCCTGCTGAGGATGTAAATCATAACAGTTGATTGCACAGCTAGTTCATTTCTACCAAATCCCACCGTACCTTGCTGATGCAGTTATCCTACAGATGAAAGCATTTAAAGGAGAGAAAGAACACAGGATAAGCCTCCAAATAGAAAATATTTGGTTTTTTTCTATTTTTATTTTTACTTTTTTTGAGGTACCGGGGACTGGGGATTGAACCCAGGACCTCGTATGTGGGAAGCCAGCACTCAACCACTGAGCCACATCGGCTTCCCTGAGTTGGTTTTATCATTTGTTTTGCTTTTTGTGTTTTTTTGTTTGTTTGTTTGTTTTTCAGGAGGCACTGAAAACTGAACCCGGGATCTCCCATGTGGGAGGTGGGCGCTCAACTGCTCGAGCCACATCGACTCCCTATTTTTAAAATTTTAAGCCATAGATTGAATATGACTTCTCAGTGACAAAAAAAAAAGCATGTAATTTTAGGAATTCAAATGACGTTTTAAACAAAATCAAAGCACATAATAGTATTTTCACAGTTTCTAATCTAAATATTGAAGCCCCTTATATAAAAATTGTTTCAGCTTCACTGTTCCACTATTAAGAAATAGAAGGAAAGCATGAAACTATTTTAAAAAATTCTTTCTCTATTATTCCCCCCCCCCCAAATTAACAGCATTCACCAAAGCCAAATTGCTCAAAATATTCCAGAAGGTACTGCATTCTACTTAGAAAAGATCGTTACAGGATAAGAATATGCAATGAATGCACTTGTTTTTTTGTGCATTACTCATCTGACTCAAACTATTAGGTACACTGAATATTATTTTTTATATTTTATATAACTTATTTAAGTATTAACTAAGGCTAAAAACTTAATTAAATCTTAGGTCTTTGCTGTAGCCTTTCCAGATCTGTATTTATACTCAATTCTCCTTAGTCTATTTTACTTTCAGTTCAAAGTCAAAGTGTGTTTTACCTAGTATCTTATCTGAAAAGTTCTAAAAGGAGAAAGACAAGATTACATAAAAGGGCTGAAAAAGGACAGACTTTATAAACAATCCTAAAATATTGTCAAGTACATTTGTTGAACAGACACTTTTACCTTATAATGTAGTATAACACTTACCACCTCTGCCAAGGCTGAAATGACTTTGCCCAAAGTTGTAAGAGACTTATTAATATTTGCTCCTTCCTAAAATAAATACCAAACATGAAAGAATTATGATGAAAAATTCCTACTACTGCTACATCATATATAATATATAAAATACATTCAGCCATATGCAAACATTACTTATTTACTTATGACTACAAGTTCAAAGAACATCTTTTACTCTTTAATCTTTCCTCCTCTCCACCTGACAACATGCCAGGACCACAAGTTTAATTCCCTTACTTCAATCTAGCCTAATTCTGCCTATTTCTCAAAATGCAATTAAACTCTCACCTTGTTCATGAAGTCCCCCCCTAACTATTCTGTCATAGCTTATCCTTTCATTGAAGTTATAGATCAGGAATTGGCAAAAATTTTCCGTGAAAGGCCAGATAATAAATATCTGAGGTTTTGGGGGCTATACAGTCTCTGCACAATTACTCAAGTCTGCCATCATAGTGTGAAAGCAGCCATCAACAATACAGGAACGAGTGGGTACAGCTGCGTCCCAAGAAAATTTTATTTACAGACAACAGGTAGTGGGACAGATTTAGCCCACAGACTGTAGTGTGTGAACCCCTTTTATAACGTTTATTAACTAGGCCATTTATTTGGTAAAATAAGTACCTTTAATCGTGTCCCTTTGGCACCAGTTGAATCAGCTCGTTCACTTCCCGCTAGATCCACCAAGCTGATTTTACTAACCTGGTAAAGAACAATAACATTAGAGCAATTAAAAAATAAGCAGAGAAGCAGCAGAAAACATTTAAAGGCAGGAAATTAAGATATTAATTATTGAGAGGACTAGAAATATCAGAGATTTTAAATAAGGGACAGGAAGAGAAAGACAAAAATAACTTAAAGAGCAAGGACAAAGTAAATACTATTATCTTGGTACAAAAGAAGTCATTTTAGGATAAAATTTCATGTATCATAAAATACATGAAATTCATCAACCCATTAAATGGCATATTAAAAATTAAGCATCAAGCAACTGGAACTCTCACATTCTGCCAGTGGGATTGGACAATTACTTTGGTAAAGAGTTTGGCAGCTTCTGAAGAAGTCAGACATATCTATCATGGTGCAGCCATTCTACTCCTAGGTATTTACAAAAGAGAAACTAAAACATATATCCAGGGAAGCGGATGTGGCTCAAGCAATTGAGCTCCCGCCTACTACATGGGAGGTCTCGGGTTCAGTGCCCGGTGCCTCCTGGAGAAGACAAGCAACACAGTGAACTGGCGTGACAGGCAAGCAGGGCGAGATAGCGCAACAAGACAACACAAAGAGGAAAGACAATGAGAGACACAATAAAGCAGGGAGCTGAGGTGGCTCAAGCAATTGAACACCGCTTTCCCACATAGGAGGTCCAGGTTCGCTTCCCAGTACCTCCTAAAGAGAAGACGAGCAGACACGGAGAGCACACAGCAAATGGAAACAGAGAGCAGACAGCGAGCACAAACAACGAGGGGGGAGGGATAAATGAATAAAATAAATCTTAAAAAAAAAAAATTTTTTTTAAATAAATAAAACATATATCCACATAAAGACTTGTATACAAATGTTCATAACACAACATAGATGAATCTCAAAATCATTATGCTGAATGAAAAGAAGACAAGTAAAATATAGTATATACTGTCTGATTCCATTTATATAAAATTCTGGAAAATGCGAACTAATCTATAATGACAGCAGATCAGTTATTGCGTGGGGGTGGGGGTGGGGGTGGGGGTGGAGAGAGGGATACATAGATTACAAAGGGGCATAAGGCAACTTTTCAGGGTAATGGAAATGTCATTATCTTAACTGTGATACTGGTTTCAAAGATGTATATATGCGTCAAATTCTATACTTTAAATACGTGTAGTTTATTGTACTTCAATAAAGCTGAAAACAAATACAGCTTTAGGAAATTTTAGACAAATTTATTCAAAATGGATTATCAAAGAGGCTATGGCTATGGGATTGTCTTTAATTTTCTATATTTGACATCCTGGGAGAAGGAAAAATGCTTTCACATAGAATGTTCCTTGATGCCACTCAAAAAAGAATACTGACTACTAAATAGCATTAATATTCTAACCTCTAGTTAAGCAATGTCAAGTTATGTGATTACTTATATGAGTATATTTTTAAAAAATAATTTTCAGGTAAAAACAGATTAAAAAGTCACTAAGTACAGAGGACCTGGTTGGCCCTTGTACCAAAGAAGAATCTCATCTAGTTCAGTCCAGCCTTGTTCTGAAGAACTAAACACTCCTCAAGACAGTCTTGCTCAGTGTAAAGAGCTTCAAGACCATAATAACCAATCTTCTTTCAACTTTTCATCCCCGGAGTCCTGGGTAAACACCACCTCATTTACCCCCTACCAGAACATTCCGTGCAATGGATCCAGTAGGACAGCTCAGCCCCGAGAGTTGATAGCTCCTCCCAAGACTGTCAACCCCCTGAGGATCAACTGAAGTCTGAAAACCTCGAGTTGTCCAGTTCCTTCAACTATAATGTGCTGCAGCATCTTGGCCAGTTCCCCCCCCTCATGCCCAACAAGCAGCTCGCCGAGTCAGCCAACAGCAGTAGCCAGCAGACCTCTGCGGGGAGCAAGCCTGCCATGTCCTATGCCAGTGCTCTGCGGGCCCCCCCCAAGCCAAGGCCCCCGCCCGAGCAGGCTAAGAAGAGTAGCGACCCTCTCTCTCTGTTCCAAGAACTTAGCCTGGGGAGTTCATCAGGCAGCAATGGCTTTTACTCCTATTTTAAATAATCACTTTTTTCCTCAAGGGAGAATGTTTTAATTTCTGTTTATATCAATAGAATTAAGATAGTTGGACTTCATCTATAGATGCACATTTCCCTTTGTTTTTAATATTAAATATGTTCTCACTTAATTGCTTTGCTGCTAGACTTGCAACTAATTTTTTAAAAGTATATTCCATTATTTTGCATTTTTGATGTGCCGGAATTTTGACAGCTTTTATGTAGAATAAAAAGTATTTTTAAATTTGTGTATTGTTACATATGTTTGCATCAAGCTAGCAGCTAAGAGGTTAATTGTGCAACTATTAAAAAAAGAGAAAAAAATTTGTCTAAAATGTATTTTAAAAAATTGTAAGTAGCATTTACATTTATTCAATAATATTACCATATGCTGGGTTTCTGTACCAGAAATGGCCAGTTGATGTACAAATATATGTTATTTTTGCTTAAATTCATTTAAATTTTTTTTAAAATAAAGGGGCAGCATCTTCTAAATACTTTTAAGTTTTATCAGCTTTTTTTGTGACAGGATGCTGCATTCTAAAACTTTTATAGTTTTAGACTATGTATGATGTGCTGTTGTACTCTCCATCCACTGTAGGATAGAGTTAAAGGCATTCTTTGCAAGTGTTTTCAGTATGCCACTGTTTTTTGAAACATGAGGAAAAAACATTGGCACACTTAGTTATTTTAGTTTTTGGACAAGCTACACTTAAAGCTTGTTTTTAATGTTAATTTGATAGTGGTTTTTTTTTTAAAAAAAAAAACCAAATCATGAAGCTGAAAAATTTTTAGGATTGTTGGTGCTTAGTAGACTTGATAACTATTTTAAAATGCGTGAATTTAGTAAAATCCTTTTTTTTCTCACTATGCATGTATAAATGTTTGTAATCTGGCTTTTCCCCTCTTCAGTGGTATAAAGGATTGTGCCGGCTTTAAGGTTTATTTTTTTTCCTCAGTAAAACTTTTGGTACCTTATATGTTGTTTACATTAAAATGTGACATTATACATGAAAAAAAAAAAAAAAGTCACCAAGTAAAAGAGGATTCTACTTTTTAATGACAGTATCATAAAGCGCTCAATTTATAAGCAAAGACTCTTTTATAACTTCCAGTACAATAATCTAATTTGAGATTTAAAAATTCAGCTGCATGCTACTTAGTAATGCAGGCAGAGTAGAATTCAACATAAATTTATTATTAACAATAATAGCAATAAAACATTTACTGAGTTGCTACTCTGTGCCAGGCATTATTAAATGCACTCAACCCATATTAATATTTAATCCTTTAACAACCCTACGAGGTTGCTACACATGGGGAAGTTGAGGCACAAAGAGGTTGCATAACCTGCCCAAGGTCAGATGAAGAGGGGCAAAGGAAGGAGTCAAAGCAAGCAGTCTAATTCCAAAGTCTACAATATTTAATCAACATAGACAATGACAAATTAACAAGCAAAGATATTTTAAGAACATCAAACTGTTGTGCAGTTACTTTATTTTCCAGGAATAAAACACATGTCTGCTTAATCATTTGCATTAACATTTAATCTCATGGTAACATTATCATACCTCAAAAAAATACAATACACATACCAAAGAAAACTAAGGTCATAATTAAGAAGTATTTTTCTCCCCCACAGAACTACTTAATTTTCTTGCATAGAGTAGTTTTTGAGACCCAACATCTTAGAATGTTTTTCCTTAACTCTATCTTTTACCCTGTAATTTTACTTCAGAACCCATGCTCAAAGTGGTTCAGAATGAAAGAAAATGTGCTAAGCAGAGGCTATAAAACACTCGCCATTAAGTAAAGCAGCAACCGTCTTCCCCTCCACAACACGCAGAGAGCAGAAAGCAGAGAGCAGAAAGCAGCCTTCTCCCCTACAGCCCAGGCCCCGGCCGTGCTGCCCGCCTACCTTCTCGCTAGAAAGGCTGGTCTCAGCATCAAGCCTCTTCTGGGTGAAAACGATGGTGAACACAGCGTGGGAGCGGCTGCTGGTCTCATTCATGTTGGTGGCTGCCACTGTCCTGAAGACACATGGAAGTGACCATGGGATAACGGGATTCTTAGATAAAAGTTAAAAGGGACAGCAGGCTCCACATCGTAAGCATAACAGTCACAAGCAACAGCTTCATTATTCACAGACAGCAGGACTGTCACTTGCACAAATTGCTCTCAATATTGCCTTATTTGTGAGTCTATCAAGTTACCCTCTGACCCCAAAGGGTCCCCATCAGAATTTTCATACTCCAGCTGTCCCTTCAGAAACCATCAAAGCATTTAATTTCTATTATTAGGTGCTATTATTGTTCCAGAATCAATTACTACAACAGCCACATAGACATGATGGCTAACATTTTACCAGCCTTGATCCAAACCTAAGAGTAAAATTGAACCCAAGTTCTAATGTATTTCAGTAGTGCCTTAGTGTGACGAGATGAAAGATAATTAACATGATCAAGCCCTCGCCTCTCTGGCATAGCTAAAGGCACAGCAAATCAGAGCAACTTCATAACTACAAATGTGGTCTCAAACCCTTAACAAGAACAAAGCGCTCCAAAATGTGCCAAAGAACTCAGTGGTTAGTCTATTTCCTACTGCACCTGGCTTTGTTCCCAGCGTCCATGAGATCAGCGATGTCTGTGTAGGAAGTGACTGCAAGCTTTGACAGGTCCTCCACGTATGGTCCAAGAAGTGGGTGTTCACGCACACGCAAATTACCCTTGTTTTTTGGATTCAGCAAATCTCGTACTCTCTCACAGTAAATTTCCATGTAGCTCACCTAGGAACAAATAATTAAAGTGAATTACAGGTTCTAAGGGACAACAATGGGGGGTATAAGAAGGTATGGGATTTTCCTTTCAGAGTTATGAAAATGTTCTAAGCTTGACTGAGGTGATGACAGCACAATTCTGTGATGAACATGGGAGCCACTGAGTGTACACTCTGAATGGACTGAACAAAGCATGGGACTGTATAACACAGTGAACCCTGTGGTGGAAGGTGGAGTGTGTTAACAGAACAAATGAGAACACGCTCTCATGAACTCTAACAGTATATGATACTAATACAGGGTGTCATTAACCGGGTGGGCTGGGGGAAAAATACACCAAATGTAAGATATGGGCTGTAGTTAGTAGTAATGTTTTGACGATGCTCTTTCATAGTTTGTAACAACTGTTTCACAACAATGTAAGGTGTTGGTGGTGAGGTAATGTACGGGAGCCCTGTATGATGATATGCATGTTTGTTTTGTAAGTTCACAACCTATACTACACACTTATTGTTTATGTATGTTCATGTATGAATGATAAACTTCAATTTTAAAAAAGTTTAAAAAAGTGAATTAGGAGGCGGATGTGGCTCAAATGGTTGGGCATCCGTCTGCCATATGGAGGGACCTGGGTTCGATCCCTGGGACCTCCCGGTAAAATTAAAAAAAATAATAATAATAATAAAATAAAAAAGTGAATTACAGGACTTGGAAAAAGTAACCCCACACATTTAAAAGATTTTTAAAATTGATTTTTAAAAACTTTTATTAAAAGCTCTACAATTAGAGATCAGCAACCTTTATGAAGTGAAATGTCATGGTTCCAGACTCTTTTATTCAATCAACCACATACACAGATACCACCCCACATAGCTTAGAGCCAATCTTCTGACTTTCTCAGGGAGGAAAAGGATGTAAAGCAGGCTATATCTGGCACATAGTGACTGCTACTTGTCTTGGGCAGAAAAAAATATTTTTAGTAGCAATTTATCAGTTATCAGCATGTCTTTTAAAATGTACACTGTTTTAGCTGGCAGTCACTAACAACAAGAGCCTGGAAATAAGACTTCTATCAAATTAAAACCAAGAACAACATCAATATTACAGAGCAAGGAAGACCAACGAGAACAACGATTCTAATCCTGGAAGTCTGACCACAATAAGACTGCATAGGGGACAATGTAGCCACCAGAAGGGATGAGAATTGTTCTGCATGGAAGCTGCTTTTACTCAAGCCTTGAGGGGAAGAGGAAGCCTCAGACAATACGGCAGGGATTCTTGTCCCATCAGCAGGACCATTCCTATCATGAAAATGAATGTGTCAGGCGATCATTTCTCTTTTTTTCTTCAGGCTATTATTTCTTACCCTGAGGCAATTAAACATTTAATTACTCTAATTAACTCCCCTCCCTCCAATTCTTTGCTCACAACCAACAAGGTTCCAATGTAGGACTGCCCACAGGAAGAGCATACATCAGTCTTGCTGATGCGAGTGTTCTGGCTGGGTAACAGCTATTCCTTATGGGAAAAGTAACAAAACAACATTCTGGTTTCGTAACATCACTAAAATGAGCTTCACTCAAAAGAGTGTGATTTTAAAGGATGGTCTGTTCCCAAGGTATCTATAAAATCAAACTTCTAAGCAAACAAAGATCTAAACTGGGGTAAATTCCCCATAGTAAGCCACATTATGATGCATCTCCAGGAATCACACCCTCTGTATCATTGAGCTATTCAGGAATGTAGCAAACCTTCTCCATTTTTAACTTTAAATTTCTATAGACTCATTTTCAGAGTATCTGAAAGAGAACCCTATCTCCATTTCTTTAGCCTTTTTCCCCACTGTCTGATCTGTATTTTTATGCTATACTTCGAAATCAGTTAAAAAAAAAAAAGAAAATCTGAGAACCCTGAAAGATGAATTGAAACATTACGATAGTACAATAGTGCAACAATAGGACAACAAATATTCTTTCTGACAGCAGGTCATGCTAGAAAGTTAAATGGTACTTTAATCATTCTTGCGTATTTAAGCATGTACTCATAATCCTGAATCCCAAGGTAGATATTATATCTTCTTGGAAAACCTGCCCCTTTTTACCCAAGGTGTATAACTAAGAGATTCAAATAACCCAGTAAAAGGTTGATGTGCTCCATTTCTTATTCTCTAATATGTGACTCTGTCCAAAGCCACCATTATTTCTTTTACCTCTGAACCAACCATTACATATTTCCCTTGGCAAATTCAATTCACCAAGCACTAATACCTTCTAGGCACTGTTCTAGGCACTTTGCATATTATCAGTAAATGAAACAAAGATCCCTGCCCTAGTGGGCTTATAATTCTATCAAGAGAATGACAATAAGCAATAAACACAAAAAATAAGTAAATTAAGAACATGATGAGTGCTATGGAAAAGAGAAAAACAGAGATTCAAACTGCTGTGACGGAGGACAAATTGTAGTATTAAATAAGATGGTCAAGGTAAGCCTCACTGAGAAGGTGAGATCTGATCAAGGACTTGAAGGACTTTGAGGAATTTAGCCAGAGATATCCAAGGGGAAATGCTTCAGGCAGAGGGAACAGGAAATGCCAAGGCCCAAAGCAGGAATGTTCCTGTGCCTTTGAGAAAAAGCAAGAAAGCCAGTGTGGCTAGAGCAGAGTAAATAAGCAGAGAAAGTGGGAGAGAAGGTTAGAGAGGTACTACACAGGTGAAAGGAACCAAGATAAACACAAGGGGTCTACACTGCACTCCAAACAAACCGGTGAACTCTGGTTAACATGAAAGAAAATGGCAGCTTCTTTTTATTATCTATAAGCTCAAAGTTGCTGTTACATGATTCAAAGAGTGGTTATAGGATGAGACAAGCTATTTAAGTAATTGACTTTAACACAAAATATTTTGAGAGCACAGTCCCCTTTTGGTGCATGACAGTCACAAGGCAGAATTCTTTAAAATTTATGGAACACTTTAAAGGTAAAGAAAAAGACCAAAGAAACTAAGTGGATCAATCAGGAATTGTGATAAGTCCTAAGGAAAATCACAACAAATACAGAAAGAAAAAATAAAAATAAAAAAGCTTGCTTAAAGGACATCTTAATTCCTGAGAGCTGAAATAAAATTTCAGTTACAGAAATTTAGTTACTATTAACTTGAATACCAAAAAAAGATAGCTAAAAACATAGTTTTATAAAGCACACACAAAAGAGAAGAAATATTTGTCAAATAAACTAATGTGTTTAAAAGTAATGCTATATGGCAACACAACTGGAAAAAGACCTTGAATAAAAGGGGGAAACGGTAAAGACAAATGAGTTCAAGTGGCTAAGAGACTTCAAAGAGAGTCGGGAGGTCATCCCAGAGGTAACTCTTACGCACACCTCAGTAGGAGCTCATAGAACATCTAAGTGCCTATCACCCCACTCAGTGGGGTTCCTGAGAGCTCCAGAGACACCCTGGTCTTATATAAGGGGGGATAGCCCCAGAGACTGATGCCTTATCAGTGGGTTCTATTTTGGAATCTGTGCTCCTGAGAGTGACAGAATTAGACTCAAATAAGTCCTCCCTGCACATGGTTCACCAGTCCCTTCTATTCAAACCTACATGTGATGCTGGAGTTTCTTAGGTATACTTCCAGAGACTGGAGCCTCCCACCTACCTATGTGCCAGGTGTGCATGAAATCTAGGTGGAGCTGCAACTCCTACCCTACAGCTCAATGGACTCATCCAAGTCACCTGGTGAGGAGACAACGATGGGAAATGGCCATCCCAGGGAATGGAGAGGGCCTGCATCTGCAGGCAGGATCATCCCACCCACCATATCCATGGGATATAAGCCCTCTCTCACTTGGAATTGGAGTGGACATCACCATCCCAGACGCCTCTGGATTGGGGGAAGAACTATGGACTAGAGTGGACTTAATGGTATTCTCTTGCTCACATATGGTGATTCTTGCAATGCAAGAAATTATAACAATGAGGTGGAGCCAGTGGCCACTTGACAGTTTTTTGGGTAGGGAGGGGATGAGCAGTTGAAATACAGGGGCTTCTTTGGGAGTTGGAGGTTGTCCTGAGTACTGTTGTGGCAATGGATGTAGGCCATTTTAAATCAGCACACACCACTCAGAACTGAGTGGGAGAGAGTGTGGTCTACAGTGTGAACTGTGGTCTATGGTTGGTGGCAAGGCTCCAGGATGTGTAAGTTCATTGAGGTTGGTGGGCCACACTGTGGGAGATGTTTGTGTGGGATGTGGTGGGAGGTGTGGGAGGTGGGCAACATGGGAATCCCAGTGGGTTCCGTGTAATATTTTAGGTAATCTAAGCACCTCTTAAAATATATGTATATATATATATATATAAATAACATTTTTGTAAGCAAATACACATATATGCATATATATTTATATATCATTTTACAAATGTTTGTATGTATTGTGAGAATTTTGATTTTTACCCATAATAAAAAATAAAAATAAAAAAAAAAATAAAAAAAAATAAAAAAAAAAAGTAATGCTATAGGGAGGCGGCTGTGGCTCAATCAGTGGGGCTCACGTTTGCCATATGGGAGGCCCTGGGTTCGGTTCCCGGGGCCTCCTGGTGAAGGCAAGCCCGCCCGCACGGCATGGTTGGCTGACCCAGCGAGCACAAGCAGCAAGGGGGGGATAAAGGAATAAATAAATAAAATCTTTAAAAAAAAAAAAAAAAAAAAGTAATGCTATAGACCTCTTCTTAGAAGAACAAGGGAGAGCACTGGATGGAGAATAACTTTCCAAGCTCATAAGCAATTATAAAGTAGGGAAAAAGATTTTTTACAAAATTTTTAAAAAATCAGTGCCGGCTCCTCAAACACATATTAGGACGTAATCCCAAAATAAATATTCAACCTTGTATTAGATAAAAAGTAGACTCTTTGGGTGTTAAAATTTTACATTATTTTGAGGCAGACACAGCTGTTATCCCAACTGATTTAGTATATTCTGTAATTGAGGAAATGTTCACCAAATTATACTTTTTAGTGATTTACATGTATATTTTATAGGGGATATGGCCTTTGTATAGTGAATAAATGATTTTTATAGTATCACAAAAAAACTATGCCTATCAAAAATCATTACTAACAATATTAAAGAAGATGGAAAACGGATGTGGCTCAAGAGGTTCGGCGTCCATCTACCATATGGAGAGACCGGGGTTCGATCCCCGGTACCTCCTGGTAAAAAAAAAAAATTAAAGAAGCGGTCACACAAATTAATAAGAAAAATATTAAGATCCCAAAACATAAAAAAAGTCTATGCATAATATATGAGAGGTTTAAGCACACTAATAATCAAAGAAATTCAAATTTAAAGAATGAGAAAATTTCCCTTATCAAATTGGCAAAGATTTTAAAAATGTTAATACTAAATGTTGAGAAGGGCACAATGGGTGTTTACATCCTCCTGGTGGTACCAAAAATTGGTACAGCCCTCCTTTCTAAAGGTCAGCTGACAATCCAAATGTATTGTTTGACAACCAGGATACAGTCAAAGGAGATAACTGAGAAAGAAGAAAGAAAAAGGAAAAAAAAAAAAAAAAAAGGCAAAGACTTATGAGTAAGGACTTAATTGAAACATTACTCTTCTTTATAACCAAAACTTAGAAAAGCCTAAAAGGATAACATTGGGGGAATGGGTAAGTGGTCTGCAGCGCAGTCAGGATGGCAGGTAAAGGTCACGTCTGAGGGGACATGTGTAGCAGCTTTTGCTTTCAACTGCGGATCTACTCACCTCTACAGAGTAAGACATTTCTTCATTACAGTTGTCATTAATTTTCTCAAACAGTTCTTCACACAACTACAGAAGCAGAATGGGAGATGCAGGAATAGCATAAATCAGAGAAGTACTAAGTTAGCATGAGTGCTAAATGAATTAGCAAGACCCCTTTCACTTTCTTTCAAAATATATTAATGGCATCAACAACAAGGTGCAATTAATGATCTGAATGAAATAAAAGGAAAACTTTGAATACATTCCTCTCGTCTGATCTTTATTCTCCCTCAACAATAGTACCTCAATATTATTTCCTCAGAGAAGGAAAGCTCCGTTTAGGAAGAACAGGGGGAATTAAGTCTCTGTTAGTGAAGTTATGCCACTGGCACATTTAAAATACATGAATTCAACTCTTCATACTAGAGTAAATGTGACTCTACTATCACTATTATCATTGTAGCAGAAAAACTACTATTAAACTATATTTTGCACATATTTATTATAAGAAATTTATATATTGCCACTTACTATAAACTTATGAATTTACCTATACATACATCGATGGAGAGAATGTACACTGTTTGGGAGGGGGGTAACAGAGGATTTTCAAAACTATTTTTGACTCTACAGAATTTTCCCTTTACCACTTTAGACTCTGACCCCTACATGGGATGCTACACCACTCCACTGTTACGTTTCTAACAGAAAACATTAATTTTTCTAGAAAAACTTAATCTTCCCTATCCCTGGAATTTATTATTTAAAATATGTGATATCTTAATAAAAACAATTAATAAAAATCAACCGAGCTTTCACTTGCTATTCCTTTAGGATTAAGGCAATCAATATACATTTTGAAAATGAACTATATTTTCATGATTCTCCAGAACTCTAAACAGAATTTAAAATTTATTACAAATGGCAGTTTCTACATAATAATCTTTTTTTAAAAAAAACATGCTTTTGGGGAGCAGGTGTAGCTCAGTGGTTGAGTGCCTGCTTCACATGTATTCGGTCCCGGGTTCACTTTCCAGAACCTCCAAAAAACAAAAAACAAAAACAAACAAACAAAAATTGCTTTTGCATTAAAATAAAGAACTCCAAAATTTTACCAGAAATGATATACAAATGTAACTATACAAGAACTCCAATAACAAATTAAAGCTAAGTGGAAAGGAGGAGAAATTAAGTGTGGTAAAAGGATAAACAAATATGGCTATATAGCATAACTTGCCATAATCTATAAGCAATTATTTTATTGCTGAAGAAGTACTGCATAGTGGTAAAGAGCAGAAACTCCAGAACCACTGTGCCTGAATTTGGATCTTGACACTTGGGTAAGTGACATGCCCTCAATGTGCCTCATTTTCTTTATCTGTAAAATGGGGGTAACAATAGCACCCACCTCTTGGGGTCATATGAGGATGAGGTAAGCTAATATCTATACAGCACTTAGACCTGTGCGTGAACCATAGTGAGAGCTACATAATGTTTTCTCTAATTGGTATAATAATATTATACACAAAGGACAATTCCCAAATACATGTCTTAAGTATTTAATTACAGAAAAAACATGCTAGTATGTACAGCTTTTTTCTGAAAATTTCTCAATCTTTATTAATAATTAAGCATTTCAGTTTTGGAGCTGAATTTAAAATTATCATCTAATAATCCATTTAGAAAAAGACAGTTATTGCTCTCTTACGTATTTTATTCTCAGAATATAGAGATGGTAGCAATTAGCCTAGAGCAAAAGAACACTAAAATTAACCCCAAATATGGTTAATAAGAGCATATCACATTTCTGTTTTTAACAAAGGAAGTTGATTCTAAATACCTATGTCAGAACTCCTCTCTATTCCCTAAGAATACAAGATCAAAACAAGAAATACTAACTACTCTTACAAAAAGATATCTGGGATTGTTCAAAGTTTAAAATGATAGTATTAAATTATTAAGATAAAAGGAAAGTATTTCTGAAAGGCTTATCTTACAACACATACCACGTCTCAGATGTTTTACTATCTTTAGTAAGAAAAGTTAACTTTTTAAATAAATAATTCATAAGATCAAGGTTTTATATTTATTGGCCATCACAGACATGTTTCATAGATTAAGAAGCTGGTAACACTTTTCAAAATATAAAATAAAATGACACTGGGTGTACAGCAAAATCTTTACAAAACATTAACTTTCCCACCCTTAAAAGGATGCATGTGGATCACTTCCACTACACTGTAAACTCCTCTAAGGGAAGGAGACAGATTATTCCTCTTTAGGCCCTGATTGAATGTCTGCTAAGTAAAATGGTTAGAGCAAACTAAGTCTAAAAGTAATGATAAACAGAGGTTTTGTTGTTTTGGATTTTTTTTACCTGTGGAATGATGCCAGCCTGGCCTTCTTCTTGTTTACCCATCATTGTATAAGATTTCCCTGCACCAGTCTGTCCATAGGCAAAAATACAGACATTATATCCTTCAAAAGCATGTAGGAGCATTTCCTTTCCAATGTCATTGTACACACGATTTTGAGATGCAAAACAGGGATCTTCAGGCTGTAAAGGTTGAAAGGAGAATTAAATTACATTTTATCATAGTCTTTCCTACACTTAATTGATTGCCTCTATAATAAACCAAGTGTTTGGAATCTTAATAGTCACCTAAAATATACTACAAAATTTTAAAATCCTCCCTGCACATAGATTTTTCTCATTAAAAGTGTGTGTTAAAAAAAAAAAAAAAAAAGGGTGTGTGCATACATGCACACACGCACACACACATACATTCCAGTCAGCCAGACATAAAAATATCTACATGAAATTATCTGGCATGATTACAGTTCATTTTCTATAACATTAAAAGTTAGCACTCTTCCATTCATAAGGAGCTTTGACAAGATTTCCTTAAGTGAAAAATAAGACAAAAAGATCAAAGTTCAAATTCCCATAAAAAATACCTCTTTGAAGTTGCTCTAGGTGCTGTGGTTATTTCTCAATAAACACAGCTTTCAATGAAGAATATTTCCAATCCCTTTCATAAGCCTTCCCTTGGCAATTAGGTTTGTTAATAGTTTTTAAAAATATCCTACTTCCCAACACAAACGGGGGGAGGGGGGCGCATAACAAAGAGACGGATGATACAGATGCAAACTCCAGTCAGCAAGGTTGTGGGTCCCGTACTGTGTCAGGGGGCTGTGAAGGGCCCTACTCTCCTCTCCATCTTTCTAGATGCTGGTAACCCTTGTTTTCCTTGTGAACCTGCAGGCTCTTTCAAAATGTTCAAAAACTTAGTCCTAAAATGATTGAAAAAAACAAACAAACAGAAAACAATTTGACTGTGGCCATTCCAATCTTGCTAACTAACCATACCTTCTTTACTTGTGTTCTCTATTCCCTCAAGTTTTAACTCAGAAGTAACAATATACTAAACAAGCTTTAATTTGGCACTTCCAAAGATATACAGGTACAGTAATATTCATAATAAGAATGATGAGATAGTCATAGGTAATCCTCAAAGAATGTCTAAAATCATAGATGAACTTAGGTTCACTATAAATTCAGTGTAAACTAAATCCATTTTATGTGTGTGTATATATACGTGTGTGTTTATGTGTTTCAACTTTCCATCAACCAAAATACTTAGATGGCAAATTCCAAGACTGCTACCAGCACCTGCACTGAGTTCACTTACCGAGGTGTGAGACCAATAGGAGTAGTCAAAGCTGAAGGACTTTGGAGCTTCCTTTGGGTTCTTTGGGTTAATAATACCTAGAGGATGAAAATGTTTTAATCTTATAAGTCACACACAGTTATATGTTCTTTAGTTCAATATGGATATTATAAGTCCAAAACATCCCAATCAGTAAATTCATACCATTGAATCTGAATAGGGCAATTGAAAAACAAAAAAATCAAAGTCTGAAGAAGTGACCTATACATGGCACTTGAAAAAAATTAGACCAACATTTACTAGATGTCCCCAGGATTCACAACAGAGCATGGTACATTCATAGTATGTACTCAGTAAATATTTTGTGGCTGAATATTTATCCTCCCTTTAGGAAATTAATACCAACATTTGGAATGGGACAGGTTATTATTTCAATGCACTTCATAAAGCTTGAAATATTTCAGGAAATGAGAACTAAAACTTAGAAGATTACTGAAATACTCCAATTATTATTATTATTATTATTTAAATATTTATTTATTTATACCCCCCTATTGTTTTGTGCTCGTTGTCTGCTCTCTGTGTGTTCTTTTTTTTTTTTTTTTCTTTTTTTTTTAAAGATTTTATTTATTTATTCATTTATCCCCCCCTTGCTGCTTGTGCTCGCTGGGTCAGCTAACCACGCCGTGCAGGCGGGCTTGCCTTCACCAGGAGGCCCCGGGAACCGAACCCGGGGCCTCCCATATGGTAAACGGGAGCCCCACTGATTGAGTCACAGCCGCCTCCCTCTCTGTGTGTTCTTGTGTCTGCTTGTCTTCTCTTTAGGCAGCACCAGGAACCGATCCTGGGACCTTCTGGAGTGCGAGAGAAGCGCTCAATCTCTTGTGCCACCTTAGCTCCCTGTTCTGCTGTATCTCTCCTCTGTGTCTCTTTTTGTTGCATCATCTTACTGCACCAGCTCTCTGCGCGGGCCAGCACTCCACGCAGATCGGCACTCCCCAGAGGCCCGCACTCCCTGGGGGCCAGCATTCTGCTGGTGCCAGCTTGCTGGGCGAACTAGCTTGCCTTTCACCAGGAGGTCCCGAGAATCGAACCCTGGACCTCCTATATGGTAGATGGGAGCCCAATCACTTGAGCCACTTTTGTTTCCCTCCAATTACTTGAAATAATTTTTTTAAAGATCTTATCTACTTCAGAAAATCACTCATTGGAAAGATGGTCCTATTCTGAAATCCACAGTGGACTGACTACTATAAGTTATGTACATACATACCCCCACACACACATATATATATGGTGGAATCACAGGCTACTAAATCATTTGTAGAATGTCATAAAAAGGAATACTACTTTTTGACTGAAAAGCATGAAGTCTGCCTGCCCATATTAAAAGTTATTCCTCAATCTTCTTTGCAGAAATTGAAAAGCCAATCATCAAATTTATATGGAAAGGTAAGGGGCCCAAAATAGCTAAAACCATCTTGAAAAAGAATGAAGATGGAGGACTCACATTTCATGATCTTAAAACTTATTACAAGTGACAGTAATCAAAACAACATGATACTAGCACAAGGACAGACATATAGACCAATGGAATAGAATTGAGAGCTCAGATATCAACCCTCTCATTTATGGTCAACTGATTTAAACTGCTCAATTGGAGAACAATAGTCTCTTCAACAAATCATGCTCAGAGAACTGGATCTCCATTTGCAAAAAAAAAAAAGGGTGTGGGGGGGAGGACCCCTACCTCACACCATACACAAAAAGCAATTAAATATGGATCAGCTACCTAAATATAAGAGCTAAAATTATCAAACTACTAGAAGAAATGCAGAGAAGCATCTTCAGGGCCTTGTGTTAGGCAATGGTTTCTTAGACTTTACACCCAAAGCACCAGCAACAAAAGAAAAAATAAATAAATGGAACCTTATCAAAATAAACAAAAACTTTTGATCTTCAAAGGCATGAAAGTAAAAAGACAACCTATACAATGAGAGAAAATATTTAGAAACCACATATCTGATAAAGGATTACTATCCAGTAAAGAAACCCTTCAACTTAACAACAAAAAGATAAACAACCCAATTTAAAAATGGGCAAAAAGACTCTCTGAAGAAGATATGTAAATAGCCAGAAAGCACATGAAAGGATCCTCAACACCATTAGCCATCAGGGAAATGCAAATTAAAACCACAATGAGATACTATTTCACACTTATGAGAATGGCTACCATTAAAAAAATGGAATACAACAAGTGTTGGAGAGGATGCCTAGAAATAGGAACCTCATTCATTGCTGGTGGCAATGTAAAACGGTGCAGCCGCTGTGGAAGACAGTTTGGCAGTTCCTCAGAAAGCTTAGAATTACCACGTGACTCAGAAAATCTCACTACTAGGTATATACCCAGAAGAATTGAAAGCAGGGGCTCAAACAGATATTTGCACACCAATATTCGTAGCAGCATTATTCACAATTGCCAAAAGATGGAAACAACAACCCAATGTCCACCAACTGATGAATAAACAAAATGTGGTATATACATGCAATGGAATATTATTCAGCTGTAAAAAGGAATGAAGTCCTGATACATGTGACAACATGGGTGAACCTTGAAGACATCAGATTGAGGGAAATAAGCCAGACACAAAAGGACAATGTATGATCTCACTGATTAGAAACAAGTAGAATAAGCAAACTCATAGAACCAGAAATTAGAACATAGGTTACCAGGGTCAGGGTGGGGATAGAGAATGGTAAATTAAGGCTTAAAATGTACAGGGTTCCTGTTTGGGATGATGGAAATGTTGTGGTAATGGATGGTCGTGATGGTAGCACAACACTGTGAATGTAATTAACAGCACTGAAATATCTATCTGAATATGATGAAAAGGGGACATGTTAGATTGTATATATGGTAACAGAATAAAAAATTTTTGAAAACTCCATGGACAGACACTGCACAAACAGTGAACCCTAAGTTAAAACCACAGGCTTTAATTAATAGTACAATTATAAACATGTGCTGTCATCAATTGTAACAAATGTTCCACACACCAATGCAAGGTGGTATAAGGGAATCCTGTATTTATCCACAATTGTTCTGTAAACCCACAACATCTCTAATAGAGGGAGAAAAATATATATACTTTTTTAAAAAAAGTAATTTCTTAGTCCATGGTTAGTAGCAATGCTTCAACATGTGTTCATCAATTGTAACAAATATACCACGCTAATGAAAGATGGTGTTAATGGGGAAAATGTGGGAGGGGGAGGGTATATGGGAATCCCCTATATTTCTGATATGATATGATATGATATGATATGATATGATATGATATGATATATATATATATATAAAATCTAAAGCTTCTTTAAAAAATAAAAAAAAGTTTTTTTTTTAAACGTCATTTCTCATATAATTAATCTAGTCACACTATACTTCAGGGATTGACTGAGAATGCTGAGGCTTACCTTCTCTTCTTTTCTGATAGACACAAAGCTTTAGCTCCTCATATTTCACAAGGAACAGAATCCTTTATAACATGTGGTCATGAAATCTCAAAGACAAGACCTCTCAGCCAATCTCCTTTACTAAGGCAGGGCTACATTCCAGGCTATCAATGAGATCAGGATTAAAAAATAAATCTGTCTGGGGCAGCTGCTGCTCTGGACACAAATAGCAACAGTTGCTACTGTGCTTAGCTCTTTCTCTTGCTGGATTCCCTTGGGTATGGACACACTTGTGTTCCAACCTCAAGTGCTGACAGAGTATTAATAAGGTTCATGCTGCACATAATCATGTGACAAGGAGAGCTGGTTCTAGAAAGAACATCTCCCCACACACAAATGGTAATCTAGCAACCAAATGTACTTCTAACCAAAAGGCACTATAGCCAAGTTTTAAGTAACAGCCAACATGCATGGGGGACTGTTGCGCCCAGCTGTAAGTACTTTCTCTATACTAGCCTATTTAGCCTCCCAATTATGCAATGAGGCAGATGTTTTATTAGCCTCGTTTTATAAAGCAACCATCTATATAGAGTGGTTAAAAAACTCACCCAAGGTTACAGAGCCCCACAGTTCAGCCCAGACACACATCATTTAATTGCTTATTCTCTGTAGGCAATAATTCCCAAAGCAAAACACAGAAAGGCATTTTTATTTGTATGCATATTACCTCTCCCAGATTGTATCACAGGTACTATTTACAACTCTCTTTACCCACTTAAAACAGGGAACTATGAAGATGATAGTTCTTAAAAGATTAAAAAACAAAACAAAAACCATATACACACAAACTTGGCCAAGAAAATGGAAATTAGTGTCATAACATGTGAGCCAGGTTCCAGGTTTTAGTGGCTCAGCAGTTAAAGGCAATGGCAAGACGGAAGCAATCCTCACCACTCAAAAACATAGTAAAATAAACCCTTCTAACTGCTAAAAAAATTGACTGTCATAAACCATTTAACCCTATTTCATTCAGACTTTTAACTACTCACAAGTGGTAGGATTCTTTCAAGAACAACTTAAGAAAGAGCTAGTTCTCAGATCCTACCCCTTTGTTCTCCCTTCCCTAGCGAAAAGAAATAAAAAGTATACCAGTGAGTTACTTTCCTGATTCATGTGAAATCCTTTTCTTCTTCCTCAATAATTCTCTTCTCCCAGATTTTCAAAAGCTTCTGAAACTAAGTTTTCCTAACTTCCAGCTTTGAAACCAAGCTGCTTTAAAAACAGTTGACTCTAATCAGCAATAACAAAACCCTTTTTAACATAAATAAGTAAATCAAAACACAATTTTAAAGACTCATTTATATAATAGTTTGCCAACCAATATTAAATCTACACACAATATTTAGGCTACGCAGGGGACTTCAGAAGACATTGGTAATTTCTGTTTTCTTAAGAAAGAAATCATATTTTGTTTATCCATTCATCCATTGATGGGCACTTGGGTTGCTTCTGAATCTTTTGGCAATCGTACATAATGTCACTATGAACATCTGTATGCAAATATCTGTTCAAGTCCCTGCTTTCTTTTGTGTATATACCTAGAAGTGGGATTGCCAGGTCATAAAATAGTTTCATACTTTCTGAGGAACTGCCAGTCTGCCTTCCACAGCAGCTGTACCATTTTACATTGCCACCAGCAATGAATGAGTGTTCCTATTTCTCCACATCCTCTCCAACACTTGCAGTTTTCTGGAGGTTTTTGTTTGTTTGTTTGTTTGTTTGTTTAAATAGCAGCCATTCTGGTGGGTGTGAAATGGTATCTCATTGTGGTTTTGATTTGCACTTCCTTAACAGCTAATGATGTTGAGTATCTTTTCAAGTGCTTTTGACCATTTGCAAATTGAAGAAACGTCTATTCATATCTTTTGCCCATTTTTAATTGGGTTGTTTTTTTGTTGTTGAGTTAATATTATGGAGATTAAAACCTTATTGGATATGTGGTTTCCAATTCTTTCTCCCAATGTATAGGACATTGTTTTACATTCAGGACAAAGACCTTTGATGCACAAAAGTTTTTAATTTTAATAAGGCCCCATTTATCTTTTTTTCTTCTTCTTCTGTTGCTTGTGTTTTGGGTGTTGTTTTATTTTATTCTTTAATTTACTTATACATAGTATTATCTTGAATATATGATATAAATTTCATTAAGAATGTTAGAACCCTAGAACTCTGCAAATGAAAAAAGATTCTTATAAAGATAAAATATTAATGACAGCACTTGAGCTCATCAGAACCCTCTAAAGCTCATGAATTCCACTATTACATTCATGGACAATGAATACGGGATTTCAAAAATGTCAAAGGATTTTTCTTTCTGAATTAAAAATGGTTGCGATAGAACCCCACAAGGAAAAAGGATGTTTCCAACCATTTGAAAAAGGGAGAGGGAAGTATATACAATAGAAAGGGTAAAGGATTCAGAATCAAAGGATTCCGCATCTATGTCTTGGTATCTTAATATTCTAAACATATAAAGAATAATTAAGAAATATTACATTTAGATTTTTTGTGACCTTAGGTATTGCCGAACTTTTTGGCACTCTCTAAAATTGAGATAATAACTAGGTTCACAGGATTAAATGAGTAAAGCACTATACAAATGTCAATTTTTTTTAAAAAAAAAAAAAGGTATTTTATCTTGTGTTAAGCTCTCTTAATATATGATGGGTAATGACAACAATATTCTTTAAACCAAAGCAAGAAAAGTTCAGTAATTGCTAAAGTAAGCTAAAGCATAAATATGAGAATTTTATTTCTTGGCTAGAATCAGTATAACAATGGATCCCCTCTCAAGTGTGACATGAAATCCCTGGTGCCCCTGCCACACTACAGATCACTAAGTCAATGGAGCTGACATGGATCCTCTACACTGCTCCACACCAAATAGGCGTCAGATGACTGACCTCCATAGGTCATATACAATCTTAATTTTATTAAATCCTGTACCATTTTCAGGAACACAAAAAGAAAAAACAAAACAGTGCATACATGTGCAATATATACATAAAATACCAGTAGAGATTATCAGCTTTCACAGAAAGAATACAGAAAGACTGGGCAATAATATTTAACACAATGGTTTTTGTATTAAGGTCAACTGAGTTAAAATACAGCATGTCAGACTTCTAATTTACTTCTCAGAAAGCATGTACATAAGAAGAACGGAATTATAGTCATGAATGAATATGTTCAACACATAAACTATACTTTCACCAATGTAAAAGCTGTCACAAATATGGCATGCACACCCAGGGTCATGTGTCATAAAGCATGCTGGCTTGGTCTAGAACAAATCACGACTTTTCCTTCAAGGAATAGACTCCAGGCATTTTCTGAGGGCTGGACTTAGAAAATCACTCTAATTTACACACATTGTATACTTCATATATTGCTTTATTTCCTATAAAATCACAGTCTGTGGTACTTTCCAAGCCCCTTTTAAACAGCTTGTGCACCTGAGGCCGCCTCTCCTACATTGTTTTTCCTGGACACAGTATACTCCAGACCTACACACACCCCCACAAGCAACTTTTCACAGATGACCCTGGAGTCAGTTTTGACTTTCTTCTCTCACCCTCTATATCTGATCTATCCGTTCAAAATACACCCCCAACTCTCACAGTTTCTCACTATCCCCAAGCCCAAGCCATCTCTCTCGCCTGGATTATGCAATACCTCCTAACCGGTCTCCCCACTTCCACCTTTGGCCCCTGAACAATGTAATCTCCACACCAAAAGCAGTGATTCTTCCAGAACATAATTTAGATCATGTCCACCTCATGCCTGATTTGAAAACCTTCCAGTAGCTTCCCACTGAACAAAATTCCAAAAGGCTTTATACTCTGTCCATCTCTCACTCCCCTGACCACAAGATTCATGGCTCACTCCTCCACTCCAGTTCCACTGGCCTTCTTACTAAATATACACTCTCATCAAGGCCTGTGCACTTGCTGCTCTACCAGGAATGCTATTTTCTCCAGTATCTGAATAGCCCACTCCCTAACTTCATCAGGTCTTTGTTCAAATATCACCTCATTAGAAGGCACTTTTCTAACCATTCTATTTAAAGTCACCACCCACTGTCACCCTCCCTCCCCTTACTGGGCTTTATTTTTCTCCATTGCACTCATGACTACCTGGTTTATTATGAGTCACTAGAATATAGGCTCCATGAGACCAGGAACTTCTGTTTCATTCACTGCTATGCCCCCAGCTCTGAGGACAGTTTTTGGTACAGAGGAAATACTCAGTAAACACCTGAAGAATGAATGAATATGTTAGTCTTATCTTTCCTCAGAGATTGTCACTTCTTTGAAGCTAGGAACCACAGCTCCTCTTTCCATACCACCCACAGGACTGACTTCAGAAGCAGGCAATGCTCATTTGTGAACTGGAATGTAGCTCCCTGGAAACCAGTTGCTTCCTAAGTCTTTTCTCCCCAAGCAGCCAACTTACTCAGCATCTGGCAAGAAACGTTACTCTCTAGACAGATAGGGAATCTCAATTCCAATCTAGAGAGTAAAATGGCAACTTTTAGGAAACAGCAGTTAATATATTGTCAACAGGACAGGAGGAAAGATGACAGGTTTTAAATAGTGTAGGCAGAAGAAGATATGCCAGTGAGTCACCAGGCAGGGCAAGGGCCAAGGCAAAGACAGTAGAGGTGGGGGAGTGGAAGAGGTGTTAGAAATCCCTCTTCTTCCCGAGATCTTAGAATTATCTCTTAGAATTTGTGTTTTGCCGGAAATATGGAATCTCATGGCAGACAGAGCTACCTTACCATTAATATTTGCTGCTCAATATTTTCACCAGTGTCCTAGATATAACACGTTTGCCTCGTGTAAGGATTCTTGTGTATTTGACTTCACTCAGAGTGCACACACCCAAGAGGCACAGGTATAAGGTAAGTACCAAAAGATATAAGTAAATGGTCACATTCTCAGCATTCATCTTCCCAAGTTATTCTCCTGAGACGGATGCTCAATCAGAAGGGTGAGGTGCTCAGCAGCCAGCCCCCTGCCCAGCACAGAGCAGGGACCCCACAAGCACTGGCTAAATCTCTGCTCAGCATCCTACTACATCCAAGATGGGGGGATCACTCAAAGACCTTCAACAAAAGCACTTCATCACCACAGCATCCATCAGGCCTCAAGTCTATTTTCCTGATCTTTCTACCTTGTCTTTCAGTAATCCCTACTCTGCTTTCCGCATCTCCTAAGTCTGAAATAATGCTAATTTACACACTTTCTTAGAGGAAAGATTATTGCAAATGATTCTAATATTCTATTTTAAGAGAGGAAAAATTAAACAGCACTTGCATTCATTGAGGACATTTACTGAACACAAACTATATGTTAGGTACTGCGCTGGGTGCTAGGGATACAATGGCAAGCAAAAGAGTTATTTCTGCCCTTGTAGAGCTTGTAGGCAATGGAGGAGACAGACATATACTCAGATCACAAAAAAAAAACATGCTTTCAAATTAAGAGCCATATTAGATTAAGCACAGGGCCCTATGCGAACATATAAAGGGGATCATATGAAAGGCAATACAGGGGAGCAGGTGTAGCTCAGTGGTTTGAGAGTCTGCTTCCCATGTACAAGGTCCCAGGTTCAATCCCTGGTATCTCCAATAAATAAATAAATGAAAGGAAAGAAAGAAGGAAGGAAAGAAAGAAGGAAATATATGAAAGAGATGATTTTTGAGCAAGTAAACCCTGGTTTGAGGAGACAGAAACGGCTAGACTGAAGGATAAGCAGGAATGAGCCACATAAATTGGGGAAACAGCAGCAAAAGCTAACACTTAGCAAGTGCTTTCTATATGCCAGGTACTGTGCTAAAATGTTACATGTGTTCACTTGTTTAATCCTCATAATAACCCTAATGAAGTAGGTACTATTATTACCTCCACTTTACAGTTGGAGCATCTGAGACACAGAGATGAAGGAGATCACCTAAAGCCAGAGCCTAGATTCAATGTTGGGTCATCTGGCTCCAGAGCTCTGAACCACTGGGCAATGTGCATTTGAGGCTGAGGGAACTGCTTTAGGAAGCCCCGGGGCAGAAGGAAGCATGGGCCATATGGGTACTGGAAGAAGGCCAATGTGGCTAAAGTGCAGTGAGCAGGAAAGGGCAGAAAAGCACTAAAATTTCAGGGTCAAGCCATGGATGGCCTTCAAGGGGTCAGTGAGCCACTGAGCAATAAGAAGCCACTGGAATGACTTGATGACATATACAGGCTACAGTGTGCAGACTGGATTGCAGGAAGGCAGGAGTGGAAGCATGATGGCCAATTATGTAGACAGAACACACCAACCAATGGAGAATGTCTGGGAACTTTTGTTTGCCATTTGTATAATGGCATTTGTATAATGCAATTCCCATGAGAACTGCATCTGGCATCAGAAATCCATGAGTGGCAGTATGTTGTGTCTACAGGGGTGGGGAAAGACAAGGGTCCATTCCTACATTAAAAGCATTATGTCTCCTGATCCCAAACTGAACTTTTTCTTTATAAGTTGGTCCAATATTCAATGATCCAAAGGTAAACTGTTCCCTGAAGACATTTCCAAGGATTTTACCAACGAAGGAAGTAGAATACTAGAGAGGCTTTTACTCTTACCTTACCCTAAGTATCTAATATTATATTAGCTCCATCTATACCTTGTAGAAATAGCAAACTATGAAAACCTCAATTTTCTTATCCATAAAATGGGTACAATAATAATAGTGTCTACCTTTATAGAAAAAGATTAATAATTAAGCCACAGTAAGAGTTTAGCTCAGGGCCTAACACAAAGTAAATGCTCAAAACTTTTTTCATTAAAAAATATGTGAGTGGGAAGCGGCTGTGGCTCGATCAGTGGGGCTCCCATTTGCCATGTGGGAGGCCCCGGGTTCGGTTCCCGGGGCCTCCTGGTGGGGGCGGGCCCGCCCGCACGGCGTGGTTGGCTGACCCAGCGAGCACAAGCAGCAAGGGGGGGATAAATGAATAAATAAATAAAAATATTTAAAAAAAAAAAAAAAATATGTGAGTGCCTACCATGCTCCAGGCCTGAGGACATCCAGTGAAAACAAGTCCCTGCTCATAGAGCTTACATTCCAATGAAGGAGTCAGATAATTAGTAAATAGAGATAGTATAGCATCACCAGGAAAAAATAAAGCAGGGTTAGGAGATAAAAGGTGACAGCCACAATGGTAATAGGATTAGGAGATAAAAGGTCAGGGTTAAGAGATAAAAGGTGACAGCTATTTTAGATAAGAGTAGGCAGAATGCCACCTTTGAGGAAATATTTGAACAGAAAACTGAATGAAGTTTATGGAACAGCAAAATAATCAGTGTAGCCAGAGACTATAAAATCAGAGAGCTAGCAAGAGGTCAGATTCTGTAGGGCCTTGGGATCAAGAAGAAGATTTTTCATTTTATTCTAAAAGTGATGGAAACCCAACAAAGGATTTTTTTCTCTTTCATTAAAAAAATGTTTTATTAGAGCAGCTGTAGGTTTACAGAAAAATCATGCAGAAAGTAGAGTTCCCATATACCGCACCTCACATGCACAGTGGTCCCTATTATTAACACTTTGCGTTAGCTATATTATTATAATTATTCTATTGACTACATTAGTATTCAATTATTCTATAGTCTACATTAGGGTTCACTCTTTGTTTTTTTTTTTAAGATTTTATTTATTTAATTACATTCACCATGTTGTGCTGCCACCAGCACCATCCCCAATGAAGGACTTTAAGCAGAGTAGTTATATGACCTGATTTATATTTCCAGAATATGACTCTGGCTATGCATGGGAATAAAAGTGGAAGCAGAGAAACAGGAGGCTATTGCAGTATTGATCTATATACTATAGAAGAAATGGTAAAAAGTAACTGATTCAGGATAAATTCAGAAGGCAGAGAAAACAGGACTTACAAGTGGCCTATGAGAAAAAGAAATAAAGCAAAAGTGACTCCAGCATTTTTTTGTCTGAGCAACTAAAAGAATGGGTAAAAGGAAGGAAAAAAACAAAACAAAACAAAAGAAAAGTGAAGGAGGAGCCACTTTGGATGGGCAGGGAGGAGAAAACAATTCTGTTTAGAACATGTTAAGTTTGAGATACGTATTACCTTCAAAGTGAATCCTAGAAGTACAAGCGGAGTAATATATTTGGGAGACATCATCACCTTAACGACATTTAAAGCCTTGGGACTGGATTAAATCACCTAAGGAGCCTGTCTTCTCTGTAGATTGAGAAGAGATATGCTGACAAAACCCTGGTACACGTCTTTTGTTTTTAAATAAGAGAAGTTCTAGTTTTATAAAAGATGATACATAAAATACTGAATTTCCATATACCACCCTATTATTAACACCTTGCATTAGTGTTGTGTATGTTACAATTCATGAAAGAACATTTTTATAATTGTACTATTAACCACAGTCTATCATTTACAATAGGGTTCACTATTTGTTCAGTGTTTTCTTTTTAAAATTTTTATTGTAGTAACATATATAAAACCTAAAATTTCTCCTTTTAACCATATTCAAATATAGAATTCAGTACTGTTAATTACATTCATATCCATATACTTTTAGCATAAGAAGGCGAGGAAGAACCGAGAATGACCTGTGAGGAAGGGAGGCAATCAGGAAAGCAAAGGGTCCCAAGAGCCAAGTGACAAAAATGTTTCAAAGAGGAAGTCAAGCTAAGTTAGCAACTATTATTAGAATGATTATTATCATAACCATCTTCTGGACTCCCTAGAGGAATGAGTCTTGTTCAGGCTTTCTCCTGACTTCCCCAATAACTCATTTTGTTCATCCTCACCTCTGGGCCTCTGCTCCCAATCATCATCTAAATCCTGTATTTCAAGGCTGTTTTCCTGAGCCTCCCTTTATAAATGTGAAAGGCAGCATCAGCTTCTGAGACCTAAAGGGAGGATAATCCCCACTTATCCTTTCCTTACAACATGATGAGTTTGTCTCCAAACTCTGCATTCCTCATGTTGTGGCTGATAATCATTACCTTAGGACCAGCTGGAGAAGAGCAGGACAGCATCTTTTATGTAAGGACTCAGTTGAACACCTTGTCGAAGGAAAATGTAAATGCCTTTAAAATGACACTCACAGAATGTTTCAAAAGTTTTAGTTTATTTAAGAATACAACTAGGGAAGCGGCTGTGGCTCAATCAGTAGGGCTCCCGTTTACCATGTGGGAGGCCCCGGGTTCGGTTCCCGGGGCCTCCTGGTGGGGGCGGGCCTGCCCGGACGGCGTGGTTAGCTGACCCAGCGAGCACAAGCAGCAAGGGGGGGATGGATGAATAAATAAATAAAATTAAAAAAAAAAAAAAAAAAAAAAAAAAAAAGAATACAACTGACTATCTTCTCTTTCTTGGAGACCTTTCAAATTAAAATTAGCCTTAAAGTCTGTTATATCACCTAATTATACCCCTTTTTTCTTACCCTCTTTTCTAACTTGGTTACTTCAGCATAAGGATGCAGAAATAATGTTTTAATTACTAAGCTCTAGAAAATAAGGCAGTCAAAACAAGATGTGTACTTAAAAGCCTTTTTATTCTCCAGAATAAATTTGTTTAATATCCCAAAGTATCTATGTAGCAATTATACTGTTGTTGGCAAACTACTAAAGATTTGCCTGCAACTATAATTAACATACCATTGTGGCAACATTGTAACTTTATATTAACTTTTCTAACAAAGAATGTTTGGGGCTTGTTAAAAAATCCCAGTGATGTCATCAGCACAACCTTCCTTTTCCAAAAGCTCCCTTGAACCAAACTTAAGAAAAATGGCACACAATAGAAGTGTATTGTATACCACTTCTATTTCAAAAAATAAAACCAAAACTCAAAGGCAGTTCCCTCACCTTCTCACAGTAATATATTTCTGGAAAATGGTATAAAGCACATTGCCATAAAGCATATTTGAGCAAAAGATTTACAATTATAAATTTCCTTATTTAAAATAACAGGGAAACGGATGTGGCTCAAGCTATTAGGCTCCCGTCTACCATATGGGAGGTCCAGGATTCGATTCCTAGGGTGACCTGGTGAAAGGCAAGCCAGCCCACGCAGCGAGCTGGCCTGTGCAGAATGCTGGCCCACATAGGAGTGCTGGCCTGCGCAGAGAGCTGGCGCAACAAGATGATGCAACAGAAAGAGACACAGAGGAGAGACAATAAGAGACGCAGCAAAGAAACAGACACAGAGAACTGCCCAGCGAATGGACACAAAAAAAACAGCAAATGGGGAAGGGGGGTTTAAAAATGGATGAAGTAAATAAATAAATCTTTGGGAAGCGGATGTGGCTCAATCAGTAGGGCTCCCATTTACCATATGGGACACACCCTGGGTTCGGTTCCCGGGGCCTCCTGGTGAGGGCGGGCCCACCCGCACGGCGTGGTTGGCTGACCCAGCGAGCACAAGCAGCAAGGGGGGGATAAATGAATAAATAAATAAAATCTTTAAAAAAAAAAAAAAAGAGAAGACAAGCAGTCATAGAAGAACACACAGAGAGCAGACAGCAAGTGCAAAACAACCGAGGGGGAAGCGGCTGTGGCTCAATCGGTGGGGCTCCCGTTTGCCATGTGGGGGGCTCTGGGTTCGGTTCCCGGGGCCTCCTGGTGGGGGCAGGCCCGCCCGCACGGCGTGGTTGGCTGACCCAGCGAGCGCGGGCAGCAGGGGGGGGATGAATGAGTGAATAAATAAAATCTTAAAAAAATAAATAAATAAATAAAAATAAAATTGACACTATAAAGGCATATGTGAAGTGTCAAAATACGCTTAAAAAACAGACAGCAAGTGCAAAACAACCGAGGGGTGGGGGGGAAATAAATTAATAAATGAATTTTTTTAAAATAATAACTATAATGAAAATAAAATAACAGATTCCAAATTTTATAAAATAGGCATAAATATGCCATATGTATTCATGACATACGCAACCTCAGAGTATTAAAATATATATCATAAATATATACATACTACATATATATACTACAACTCTACAGTATCACAGTATCATCAATCTGATATAAAATAAATAACACTAGTTATAACAAACATTAAACTCTCAATTAACAACAATTCTTCTCTTCCTAAGGAAATTTTGAATGCTTTAAGGGCAATGATTTAGAAGGCCTAGATCTTGTACAATTCAAGTGGCCCAAAGATGTCTGAAGTAATGGATAATACTCACCCCTATTTTCCCCATAAGTTTCCTGTCACAAGAAGAGACATCAAAATAAATTTTAATCTGAAAGTTAAATTCAAATTAGACATAGACATTCAGTACCACCGCACAGGATAGTAAAACTGAGTAACTATTCTGAGAGACAATATGTATAGAATGATGGTTAAAAGTAAGTGCTCATGGGAAGCGGCTGTGGCTCAATCAGTAGGGCTCCCGTTTACCATATGGGAGGCCCCGGGTTCGGTTCCCGGGGCCTCCTGGTGAAGGCAAGCCCGCCCGCATGGCGTGGTTAGCTGACCCAGCGAGCACAAGCAGCAGGGGGAGGATAAATGAATAAATAAATAAAATCTTTAAAAAAAAAAAAAAGTAAGTGCTCTGAAGACAACTTGATTCATTTTCAGTGTTCCCAATTCCTAGTTGTGTGAACACACCAGGCAAATCATCTAATTTTGCTTTGCCTCAGTCCCCTTGTCTGTAAGATGGAGAAAGTAAGAGTGCTTCCCATAGGATTATTGTGAGGATTAAATGAGTTAAAAAGGGGGACAGATGTGGCTCAAATGGTTGGGCATCTGTCTCCCATAAGGAGTGACCCGGGTTCCATACCAAGGACCTCCCGGTAAAATAAATAAATAAATAAATGAGTTAAAAAGTAAGTACTTAAGTCTGCCTGGCATATCCTAAGGGGTCAAAAAAAATGTTTATTTATTACTGTTTTTTTTTTTGTTTTTTTTTTTTAAAGAAATACACAATTTTATTTTTTTATTTTATTTTATTTTTTATTTTATTTTTTTACCGGGAGGTCCCGGGGATCGAACCCGGGTCCCTCCATATGGGAGACGGATGCCCAACCAGTTGAGCCACATCCGACCCCCTATTACTGTTTTAAATTATTAATCATCATGGTATTTTTTCCATGAAAGGCAATTTAAAAAGTAAAGGCTGGAGGAGCAGATGTAGCTCAAGTGGTTGAGCTCCTGCTTCCCATGTATGAGGTCCCAGGTTTGATCCCTGACCCCTGTACTTTAAAAAAAAAAAAAAAAAAAAAGTAAAGGCTGTTTCATTTATCCCTTCACCCATTTTGCCTCCTCAAGTATACTGAGAGTTAACAAAAGGAATTCTTTGGTATCACACCAGAACAATGTCATGGGGAAACAATAAGTGCAGTTAAATCATTTCCTCATTTGTGTTGCTTCTGGCTAATTCTGGCCAGATTGCTCTCTTAGCCAAACAGAAAGGGCTTCCCAGATATTCTTTCCCTTTCCCCATCCCCAGCTCAGTTACTCAGAAGCCCCTTCTCAGTGCTTTCCTAACAGGCATCACACTGCTTTGATTGTTTATCCCTACCTAAAAAAAGACTAAAAACTCTCTGAAAGCTTGCTAAATAACAAAACCGAATATCCTACAGACTCTTTGAAAACCTTTCATATTTCACATTTCTACTACTTATATGTACACAGCATTCATTCCTAAACAATATAAGAATAGGTTTTTTTTTTGTTTTTGTTTTTAAAGATTTTATTTATTTATTCATTTATCCCCCCCTTGCTGCTCGCGCTCGCTGGGTCAGCCAACCACGCCATGTGGGCGGGCCTGCCCTCACCAGGAGGCCCCGGGAACCGAACCCACATGGTAAACGGGAGCCCTACTGATTGAGCCACAGCCGCCTCCCAAGAATAGGTTTTGACCCACTAGAAATGTTTTCTATAAAGTAATGACATTTCTTGACATGCTCCTGCAAATGAAGTCTCTGAATGCCCAAGACCAGGAGAGAGCAGCCTCCTCCCAGTCTTACTAGCTGCCCTCCAGGACTTGGCAAGTCCCTAGCACCGCACTTCACACTTGACCGAGCAGCTAACCAAAAACAATCAGCACCACGTTATTGTCACGGACTTTTAAACATGAACTCCAAAACGTCTCCTGAGAATTGCAAAGAAGTTACTAAACTTTAATTTAATTTAATTTTAAACTTGAGCAGATGTAGCTCAAGTGGATGAGTGCCTGCTTCCCATGTACGAGGGGGTTCAATCCCAGGTACCTCCTTAAAAAAAAAAAAAAAAAAAAAAAAAAAAAGGCACCATTGTTTTCTTCTTTGAGAAACCAACAAATGCACAAATAAAGGCAGCATGAAATACAGCTTGGATTTTAAATAAGACAATATCAAGACTAGAACAGGGAAGCGGCTGTGGCTCAATCAGTGGGGCTCCCGTTTACCATATGGGAGGCCCCGGGTTCGGTTCCCGGGGCCTCCTGGTGAAGGCAGGCCCGCCCGCACGGCGTGGTTGGCTGACCCAGCGAGCACAAGCAGCAAGGGGGGGATAAATGAATAAATAAATAAATAAATAAATAAATAATCTAAAAAAATAAAAAAATAAAAGCAATGGATAGGGAAGCAAATGTGGCTCAATGGATTGAGCTCCCGCCTACCACATGGGAGGTTCATGGTTCGGTTCCCAGTGCCTCTTAAAAAAGACAGAGAGGTTGGCATGATAGGCAGGCATGGCAAGTTGACACAACAATATGGTGCAACAAGAGACACAAGAAGTAAAACATAATGAGAGATACAACAAACCAGGGAACTGAGGTGGCTCAGGTGATTAGGTGCTTCCCTCCCACACTAGAGGGCCCAGGTTCCATCGTTCCCAGTGCCTCCTAAAGAAACAAGGAAGAGGAACAGAAACAGCAAGTGCAAACAACAAGGGAGTGGGGAGAAATAAAATCTTAAAAATAAATAAATAAATAAATAAAAGCAATGGATGTATCACAAGACAAAAGCAATATTTAAGGTAATTTCCATACCGTTCTCTAGCCAGCCAACTCTATGTAATCCCCTTTATACATTTTGTGTACTTATTTGAAATGGCACATCTAGATCACCATGGAATTAAAAATGGTTCAGCACCTAGAAATCCTAAAGGTTTTCAATGTCTATTCTGAATATTAAAACCTATAATTACACTAAAAAAAAAGTTTTCCATACAAAGAAATACCCAGTGGATATATTTCTCTCTTTTAAACAACTGTAAAAAAAAATTTTTTTTAATGTGAATACCTTTGATTAAATTCTCTAATCTAAGAATTTTTGCTCAGGAAACAACCAAGAAATGTATACAAGTATTTCTCTTCAAGGATGTTTATCAGTATTACATAAAATAGAAAAAAACACAACCAACAAAACTAGCTAAGTAATTATGGTATACTCATATATTTTATACGGTCACTAAAAGTCATGTAGAAAATAATTACATTAAAATATTAGATCAGAAGATTAAAAAAGCAAGTCATAAAACAAGACATATTATGACCCAATTATGTAAAAAAATTAGTATGTGCAAGGGTGCAAGGAAAAGATCAGAGGAATCACATCAAAATGTCATTTTCTCTGAGTGGCAGGAGTAGTAGTGATCTTTCCTTCTTTCTGTTTTTTCCATTTTTCAATTGCTTTTGTTTTAAGAATGAAAGGCTTTACATGTTCCTCAAATTTTGAAATTGATTGGTTTATATCATTTGTAGATATATTGAATAGATATGTTCACTCAATAATCCTTTTTTTTTTTTTTAAGATTTACTTATGTCTCTCCCCCACCCCACCCCCTCACACCTCCACTCCCCTCCCCCGTTGTTTTGCGCTCGCTATCTGCTCTCTGTGTCCATTCACTCTGCGTTGTTCTATGTCTGCTTGTCTTCTCTTTACCACTCCTGGGACCTTCAGGAGTGGGAGAGAGGCGCTATATCTCTTGGGTGACCTCAGCTCCCCCTGGTCTGCTGCGTCTCTTATTGTCTCGCCTCTGTGTCTCTTTTTGTTGCACCATCTTGCTGTGACAGCTCTCCTGCGTGGGCCAGCACTCCTGCATGGGCCAGCACTCCATGCAGGCCAGCTTGCCTTCTCCAGGAGGCCCCAGGAATCGAACCCTAGACCTCCCATATGGTAGACAGGAGCCCAATCAATTGAGCCACATCCGCTTCCTCAATGAATCATTCTGATGGGGTAAAGGCAGGTAGAAATTGTTCTATCTGTAACAGCTAACAAATTGCCTTCTTTTTGTGTGCTTTTACTAACTAAAGTTAGTAACTAAAGTTAGTAAAATCGATTTATTTCAAAAGCATTTAAACAAATTATTGTTCTGCAGATATTTAAAGAAATAGTTACTAATTCAGAATAACAACTATATATAGCACATTACAGGAGAAAGGCAAAGCAAATTCAATTTATGGAACACCTATTATGTGGCAAGAATTGTTTTAGGTAGTTACAAGGGATGTGAAATACAGTCAGAACTATTACTTTTTCTACCAGATTATCTTTTTTATGAGATAAATTTTACAAAGGAAAAACTGCCAGATTAAAAAACAATTGATCAAAGAGAAAATAAACATGCTAGTGTTCTAATTTGCTTTAAAAATGGATAAATAGTCCAAGATAATTACAGAATAATTTTTTCCCCTGTACATCAACTTCAGTATTTTCCTAATATAAAGAAAACCACAACATGACACAGGGAACAACTAGTGCAAACTGATAGTCAAGTAAAAAAAAAAAAAGTCTTTTGTTCATCAAAACACCAGGAGATGCATCATCCTCGGCTGCACTCAGCTCCAGTGCTATAAATAGAAATGCCCAGCTGGCACTTGTGAAAAACTACAAGATATGCAAAAAAATCATGCCTTCAATGCCAAAGTGCCATTAAATTTTGTTAATACAATCAGCCAATCCTTTATTGACAAATGCTGGAAGTCATCATTTCTGGAATCAAGCAGACGGGCAGAATAATTTAGAAGATATGCCTATAATTCACCAAAAACAATTTTCTTTTTTTCACACTCAGAAATGTCTTGCTATAACACTCCAAAGTAATCAAATGCAATAAAAGTTTAAAAATAGCGGAAAACAAAAGGAAATACTCATCTACAAAAGGATGTAGATGATCTTCTTTATGACCATAAACTTTATTGCAGCAGAAGAAACAACATAAGAAATATAGAGATACATTCTATAGTGTCAGCTTAGTAAGTTACCACATGAAAAGTCATGAAATTCTAAATAAAATCATGTCAAATGTAGAAGAGAAAACAAAGTATGTTTTGGGTCTAAGGGAAGAGATGGCAAGGTTGCTTTAGAGACCAAGAGGGGGCAAAAGAAGGATCAGGCCCCAGAAAGGTCTACAGCAAAGTCAGTAGCCAGCAGCCAGGCATGTGCTAAGGAAGGGTGGCTTGGATGATCACCTGACACTGCTGAAAACTCTGCCATCAGCTTCAGCCACCTACTTAAAGGAAGAGGAGGCTACCAGTATTGCCTATACCTTCCCCTACCAGTCTGTACCAAAAGTCATTATAGGGGAGTGGATGTAGCTCAAGTGGTTGAGCGCCTGTTTCCCATCTACAAGGTCCTGGGTTTGATCCTCAGTAACTCCTAAAAACAAGCAAACAAACGAAAAAAAATCAACTCTCACTGGGGAGCAGATGTAACCCAGTGGTTGAGCACCTGCTTCTCATATACGAGGCCATGGGTTCAATCCCAGGTACCTCCTTAAAAAAAAAAAAAAAAAGTCATTCTAAAGGATTGAAATGATTTCAATCAACTCTAGGTGAGTTAGTGTCAATTCAGGTTCCACATGCCACCACACACCCAAACACACACACAACCATCATTCCTAGGTCATGAAGTCCTGACTACAGCAAAACTGTTTCATTTCAATTTTTTTTTTCATTTAATGCCACTGGTACCCAACCTGATTTCAAAATATTTTGCTGAACTCTTCTTCCTATTCGGTATAATTCTCTTTATCTTCTTGCATAAGTTCTACATTCCCAGTGACTACATCAGTCATTTAATCAACATGGGCATATGTAAATTTAAAAGTAAACATTCTTCTATTTAGAAAAGGAATGGCGGGGCCAAATTTCGTGGACCCATGCCTATCTGATATATCCTATTCACTGGTATGGATGAGTACAGTTCCACAGCATTTCTTTTTTTTTTTTTTTAACTTTATTTTGCACATTTAATAGTTGAAAACATAAGCAATAAAAAACTAAAAAGTAAACACAGAATGAATAAATATATACATTTCTCAATTAAATCTAATGGATACATATAATTTTTTTTTTTTAATCAAACAATATATTACACAATATATTTGGTTCATAGTAATGCATTCATACAGTATTTGTCCTTTTGTGTCTGGCTTGCTTCACTCAACATAATGTCCTCCAGGTTCATCCATGTTGTCATATGCTTTACGCCTTCATTTCTTCTTACAGCTGCATAATATTCCATCGTGTGAATAGACCACAGTTTGTTTATCCATTCATCTGTTGATGGACACCTGGGTTGTTTCCAACTTTTGGCAATCGTGAATAATGTGGCTATGAACATCAGTGTGCAGATGTCTATTCGTGTCACTGCTCTCAGTTCTTCTGGGTATATACCCAGTAGTGGTATTGCAGGGTCACATGGCAAGTCTATATTCAACTTCTTTAGGAACTGCCATACAGTCCTCCATAGTGGTTGTACCATCCTGCATTCCCACCAACAGTGAAGAAGTGTTCCTATCTCTCCACATCCTCTCCAACACTTGTAGTTCTCTGTCTTTTTCATAGTGGCCATTCTGATAGGTATGAAATGATATCTCATTGTAGTTTTTATTTGCATTTCCCTAATCATGAGTGATGTTGAACATTTCTTCATGTGTTTTTTTGCCATTTGTATTTCTTCTTCGGAGAAATGTCTATTCAAGTCTTTGGCCCATTTTTTAATTGGGTCATTTGTCTTTTTATTGTTGAGCTGTAACATCTCTTTATATATCCTGGATATTAAACCCTTATCAGATATGTGATTTCCAAATATTTTTTCCCATTGAGTCGGCTGCCTTTTCACCCTTCTGACAAAGTCCTGTGAGGTGCAAAAGGGTTTAATTTTGAGGAGGTCCCATTTATCTACTTTTTCTTTTGTTGCATGTGCTTTGGGTGTGAAGTCCAAGAAACCACCACCTACTACAAGGTCTTGAAGATGTTTCCCTACATTTTCTTCTAGTAGTTTTATGGTCCTGGCTTTTATATTTAGATCTTTGATCCATTTTGAGTTGATTCTCGTATAGGGGGTGAGATAGGGGTCCTCTTTCATTCTTTTGGTTATAGATATCCAGTTCTCCCAACACCATTTGTTGAAGAGACTGTTTTTTCCCATCAGCGTGGGCTTGGTAGGTTTGTCAAAAACCAGTTGACTGTATAGGTGAGGGTTTATTTCTGGATTCTCAATTCTATTCCACTGATCGATATGTCTATCTTTATACCAGTACCATGCTGTTTTGAGCACTGTAGCTTTGTAATATGTTTCAAGGTCAGGCAGTGAAATTCCTCCCACATCGCTCTTCTTTTTTAGAATACTTTTGGCTATTTGGGTACACTTACCCTTCCAGATGAATTTGGTAATTCCCTTCTCTAATTCTGTAAAGTAAGCTGTTGGGATTTTGATTGGTATTGCATTGAATCTATAAATCAGTTTGGGCAAGATTGACATCTTCATGATATTTATTCTTCCAATCCATGAACACGGAATGTCTTTCCATTTGTTTAGGTCTTTTTTAATTTCTTTTAGCATTGTTTTGTACTTTTCTGCATATAGGTCCTGTACTTCCTTGGTTAAATTAACTCCTAGGTATTTGAGTCTTTTTGTTGCTATTGAAAATGGAATTTTCCTCCTGATTTCCTCCTCAGGTTGTTCAGTACTAGTGTACAAAAACATTACTGATTTTTGCGTATTGATCTTATATCCTGCCACTTTGCTGAACTCATTTATTAGTTCAAGTAGCTTTGTTGTGGATACTTCAGGATTTTCTAAATACAGGATCATTTCATCTGCAAACAGTGAGAGTTTTACTTCCTCTTTTCCTATTTGGACGCCTTTAATTTTTTTGTCTTGTCTAATTGGCCTAGCTAGAACTTCTGGTACAATGTTGAATAACAATGGTGACAGTGGGCATCCTTGTCTTGTTCCTGATCTTAGGGGGAAAGCTTTCAACCTTTCCCCATTGAGTATGATGTTGGCTGTGGGTTTTTCATATATGCCTTTTATCATATTGAGGAATTTTCCTTTTATTCCTATCTTTTGAAGTATTTTTATCAAAAAAGGATGTTGGATTTTGTCGAATGCCTTTTCTGCATCTATTGAGATGATCATGTGGTTTTTTTCCTTCAACTTGTTAATGTGGTGTATTACATTGATTGATTTTCTTATGTTGAACCAGCCTTGCATACCAGGAATAAATCCCACTTGGTCGTGATGTATAAGTCTTTTGATATGCTGTTGGATTCGATTTGCAAGTATTTTGCTGAGAATTTTTGCATCTATGTTCATGAGAGAGATTGGTCTGTAATTTTCTTTTCTTGTGGAATTTTTATCTAGCTTTGGTATTAGGGTGATGTTGGCTTCATAAAATGTGTTGGGTAATTTTCCCTCCTCTTCAATTTTTTTGGAAGAGTTTAAACAGGATTGGTGTTAATTCTTTTAGAAATGCTTGGTAGAATTCACCTGTGAAATCATCTGGTCCTGGACTTTTCTTTGCTGGGAGATTTTTGATGATGGATTCAATCTCCTTAATTGTGATTGATTTGTTAAGTTCTTGTATTTCTTGTTGTGTCAGTGCAGGTTGGTTATGAGTTTCTGGAAATTTGTCCATTTCATCCAGGTTGTCTAGTTTGTTGGCATATAGTTTCTCATAATATCCTCTTATGATTCTTTTTATTTCTGTGAGGTCATTTGTAATTTCCCCCCTTTCATTTCTGATTGTATTTATTTGCATCTTTTCTCTTTTTTTCTTTGTTAGTCTAGCAAAGGGTTTGTCAATTTTATTGATCTTCTCAAAGAACCAGCTTTTGGTTTTGTTGATTTTCTCTATGCTTTTCTGTTCTCATTTTCATTTATTTCCACTCTAATCTTTATTATTTCTTTCCTTCTTTTTGCTTTGGGATTGGTTTGCTGTTCTTTTTCAAGTTTCTCAAGTTGTTCAGTTAAATCTTTGAGTTTAGCTCTTTCTTGTTTCTTAATATAGG
>JAKSZT010053883.1:5915068-5936214 GCA_026826555.1 Tolypeutes matacus | reverse complement strand
CTGCGGGGCTGCGGGGCTGCGGGGCTGCGGGGCTGCGGGGCTGCGGGGTGGGCGAAGGCGTTGCCCAGAGCCCCCTCCCCGTTGCCCCCCAAAGGGCGCTGTGCAGCCGCGCCTAGGCACCCCCCTGATCCGCCGGGTGGGATGACAAAAGCTTGGCCGGGCGGGGCGGGCCGCGCTGGGAGGCCCCGGCGCGGGCGGAGGAGCTGAGGTTGCGGGACGCGGCCCAGGCGGGGGCCGTTGTCCGTCTGCAAAGCCTCGCGCCCGTCAGCCCGCGAACGCGGCGCGGTGCGAGCTGCAGCACGCAGAGGGATGAGTGTATCCCGCAGAAGGCTCTGCGGCCTATTCTTATCGAACCCGATCCCAGCACCTCCCACACGCCACCTTGGGAAAAAAGGCGGAATGAGTAATGGAAAAGCATGACTTCGTGGGCATTCAACTTGTCTCCTTTGCATGCCGCGTAAGGGCCGTGAGTAAAGGAACAAAATGTTTTGTTGAGCCCCGAGTTAAAGAGCCGAGCTCCCCTCTGGGAGATGCCCTTGAAAGAGGGTTACTCGAATGCAGGCAAACCCGGAGAACACAAGAGCTCTTGGAGCGATTTTAAGAGATCAGGTTTAGATGCAGCTTTAGAGAAAAAGACCACAGCCGCTCATGAGCAGTTCGATTTAGTATTTAATAAAATATAATATTCAACGATAATATGTGCAGTTATCACGCCAAGCATCATTATTTTATATGGTTGTGAAGTGGGTTTAGATTTACTAGCGGAAATTGAGAACAAAATCAGACTTTCCCCTGAACACAGTATTGTGATATTGGGTATAAAAGGCCTTATATGTAAGCATAAGCACTAACACATGGAAATTAATCTTCTACACCAATGATTCTGAAAATCTCCACCCATGATGAAATCCTCATACTCTCCATCCACTCGACATTTATGGAACAGTCCTAGTTTTATTTAAAATTTAAACTCCACCTACCTGCAAAAGGATTTGACATAGCTTACACGAAAGCATACAAGCAATACAACTGTATAGCATTAAAATGGGAGTAAAATTAATAAAAACAAGTAATGAAAGACTATTTTAAAAGGCCTTATGGGGAGGCGGCTGTGGCTCAATCAGTGGGGCTCCTGTTTACCATATGGGAGGCCCCGGGTTCGGTTCCCAGGGCCTCCTGGTGAGGGCAGGCCCGCCTGCACGGCCTGGTTGGCTGACTCAGCGAGCACAGGCAGCAAGGGGGGGTATGGATGAATAAATAAATAAAACCTTTAAAAAAAAAAAAAAAGGTCTTATGAAGAAGGGGGGCACATAGAAAGGAAAATATTAAAGAAGCAGAGTCAAGGGAATGTACTAGCCCCGATCACAAAATTCAGCTTTTCACTTCCTAAAGGGCAAGGCAAAGATTAAACTATAACGGGTTAACAAACCCGACCTCTTCAATTCATCAGTGGACTCAAATTTTTTTCCTAGCTTGGAGATCCTTGCAAAAGCACTATGATAAGCACCATGAAGAGTTACCAAAAAACTGCATGGTTTGAGCTCTCAGAGGATTGCCATCTAAAAAGAATCAAACACTATGAAAGAAGTGTGCTGGTAATCAGCACTAGACAATTAAGCCAAAGCACACAGAGAAAGGCTGCAGTCCATACCTGCAGTTAAATCTGCTCTCAGTTTCAAGACCAAAGTGGCCCGCTCTGCATAAGCCTTTTGCCCCTCTGACAGATGAAGTCACTTTGCACAGCCATTTGCTTTCTCAGATCACAGATTTTGTGCAAAAGCATCTCTTAAAAATCATAAAGTACTAGAAAATTGAAGTCAGCCATGACCAGTAGGGTTTTCCCTGGCATGCAATGAGAGAATAACATTAGAAGATCCCTGAATGTGATACACACAGCCACACTGCTAGAAATATTAACGTTTCTGGATATAGGATCAACATACAAAAATCTTGTGGTGCCCTGGCTGGCCCCTCCTCCCTTATCCCCTCACCAGCTGGGCATGGAGCCAACCTGCACTCCCAATGTGGATCCCTGGTCCTGGCTCCAGAGGGCGTAGAGTAACACTGGTGCACATACTGGGAGCATATACGTTTGACATAATCTATCCAGTGGTGGCCTGAGGAACTCAGCGTAACGGAACTTTCCCTACATGTAGAAGGCAACTCACAGAGTTATTCTACAGAACGCTGTGAGAGAGCAGTCACGTGGCTGCCTGAAGCAAAGGATTGCTAGCTGTAGGACATACAGTGCAGTGCTGGGACCGTGAGAGAACTTTCCCATAGAGGAGGGAACATTTGTATTGTGTAAATGGAAGAATTCCAAGCACACATGCCCATGCACAGAAAGGACCAGGGAGGCCCCTATATTTTTGGCCTCATGATATTGTCTAAACTCATTGTATGGATAAGCACTGAAGGAGAACATTCATACAGGACGATCTGCAAAGACTGGGAAAGTTGTTTTCTTTTTTCCTCTTATTTTTTTTAGCTCCTGGCATTGAAGGAAAACTCTGTCATAACACTAGCTGGATACAAGCTTAGGAAAGGTGCCTTGGGGTCTAAATTCCAGCAATACCACATTAAAATATAAAAATATCCAAATTTCAAGAAAAGATTACAAAACATACAAAGAAACAGGAAGTGATGGACCAGGCAAAGGAGAAGATTAAAACATTAGAAACTGTTCAATGAGGAGAATCAGACCTGGGACATTCCAAACACTTTTTAAAAATGGTCCTAAATATGCTCAAAGAGCTAAAGGAAAACATGGACAAAGAACTACAGGAAATCAGGAAAATAATAGATGAAAACAAAGAGAAGATTAATAGATGGAAATTGTGCAAAGGAAACAAACAGAACTACAGACCACAGTAACAGAAATTTAAAATTCTCTAGAGGGGTTCAACAGCAGATTGGCGCTGGCAGAAAAAAGAATCAGTGAACTTGAAGATAAGACAATTGAAATCATCCAGTATGGAGCAGAAAGGGAAAAGAATAAAGAAAAGTGAACAGATCCTGAGGAATCTGTGGGACACTATGAAATGTACCAATATGCCCTGTGGGAATCCCAGAAAGAGAAGAGACAAAGGAGCTGTGACAGTTTGAGATTATTTATGAATCCCAAAAAGAGAAAGATTGTGTTTGTAAACTAATCTATTCCTCTGGATGTGATACCCTCTGATTGTATTAAACTCAGTGAGGGGCCTTTGATTAAGTCTACTTGATAAACTCAATTCAGGGCTTCTGGTTGGGCTATGTAAGTCAGGCGTAACTCAGGTTGAGTCCCCGCCCCCTTGGGTGGGTGGACATAAATGGACAATCGGGAAGTGGATGTAGCTCAACCAGTTGGGCGCCCACCTACCACATGGGAGGTCCCGGATTCTGGTCCTGGTGCCTCCGAAAAGAAGACAAGCAGATGCTGCCCCCGCCGCAATGAGCTAGACGCCACAAGCCAGCAGCCACCACAGCCCACGGACAGAGAATGTGGCTCAGGCCGTTGGACACTTGTCTCTCATGTGGGAGGTCCCGGGTTTGGTTCCTGGTGCCTCCTGGAGAAGGCAAGCAAATAATGAGCAGACTGATGAGAGAACCATCTGGGGGAAGGGGAGATAAATAAAGAAAAATAAAGCAAATAAATAAATCTTTAAAAACAAAAACAGACATTCACTCAAGAAGATACAGGCCAGAGGAGAGAACTGTTGTCATTTTGATCCTGCCAAAATGTCCTTTTGTGACAGAAAGGAGAAGGCTCAAACAGCTAAAGCCCCAGGGAGAGATGAACCATTTGCCTGATAAGATTATAGCTGACCTTGGGAAGAGAGCTGAAACTGATATAGAAAGACTAAAAAGAAACAAGCCTTATGCCAGGAGAGAGAGAAAGCCCTGAGAGAAAAGCCCTATACCAGCCTGCAGCTGAGAGACAGGAAGCCCAAAGAGGAAGGCTGAACCTTGGCAGAGATCAGCAACCATCTTGATTCAACATGTGGCAACTGATTTTGGTGAGAAAGCAACCTTGAGTTGGACTTTTTAGGGCCTCTAACTGCAAGATTTTACCCCAAATAAATACCCTTTATAAAAGCTTATAGATTTCTGGTACTTTGTATCGGCACCCCTGTGGCAGACTAATACAGGAGCAGAGAGAATATTTGCCTAAACGAAGTAGAATTCTTAGAATAGTCAAAAAAATAATGACTGAAAACTCCACAAATTTAATGAAAGACATGAACATACATATCCAAGAAATTCCAAACAGAATAAACCCAATAGACCCACACTGTGCCATGTTATAATCACACTGTTGAATGCCAAAGATAAAAAAATAATTCTGAAAGCCACAAAGTAGAAGCAGTGTGTCACATAAAATGGCTCAATAGGGTTAAGTGCCAATTTCTCATCAGAAACCAGGGAGAAGACAATGGGAAGACATATTTAAAGTGCTAGAAGCAAAGAAATTGCCAACCAAGAAGTCTATATTCAGCAAAACTTTCTTTCAGAAATGAGGGAGGCACAGTGAGCTCTAAGTTAAACCATGGACTTTAATTAATAGTACAATTATAAGCTGACTTCCGGGAAAGATGGCAGAGTAGGGAGCTCCAGGACTCAGTACTTGCACCAAAACAATTATTAAACAAGCCGGAACTGTCTGAAACAATTATTTTGAGACTCCAGAGGCCAGAAGGAGCTGGAGGAAGAGGCTGATAAATTATGGTTAAGAACTATAAATTGCTCACTCCACGCAGCAGCTACCGGCACCCATCCCCCACTCTCATAGCAGGCTGCTGTGGGGTCCAGTCGCTAGGTAGTAGCTGGTGACAGAAAGGGATGTAAAAATCCTCTTTCCCAAGAACAGGGGTGGGCATGGCCAATCACTGATGACAGTTTTTGATTACCAAATGTGGATCGCTGGGTCCTGGAACTGAGGGCAGCCGTTGTTTCAACCCTCCCTGGACTGGGCAGAGGCAGTGGAGATTTAAAGACGCAGGGCTTGCTAGAGCTGCAGGAACAGGGGAACTTCAAAGCAACTAACAAGCAAAAGCCCAGGGCAAGACAGAGGCCCATAAAGACAGGGAAAACCCTGCACAGTGCATTCGCCTTGCACAGACCTTCATGGTAGGAGGACTGAAGCTCAAGAAAACTCTGTATTATCACCAGCTGGTCACAGAAACAAGAAGCTGACATTCCAGGGAGTAAATATTAAAATGGGGAATCGGATGTGGCTCCAGGGATTGGGCTCCCGTCTACCGTGTAGGAAGTCCAGCGTTCAATTCCCAGGGCCTCCTGGTAAAAAGCAAGCTGGCCCATGCTGTGAGCTGGCTCGAGTGGTGAGCTGGCCCAAGCAGAGACCTGGCATAGACGGAGTACTGGCCTGAGCAAGAGTGCTGGCCCGCACGGAGAGCTGGCACAGCTAGGTGATGCCAAAAAAAGAGACACAGAGGAGACACAATAAGAGACACAGCAGATCAGGGAGCTGAGGTGGCACAAGAGATTGAGCAGCCTCTCTCCACTCCAGAAGTTCCCCAGGGTAAGTTCCTGGTGCCACCTAAAGAGAAGACAAGCAGGCACAGAAGAACACACAGAGAGCAGACAGCGAGCACAAAACAAAGGGGTGGGGGAGATAAATAAATAAATATTTAAAAAATAAAATATTAAAATGTACAGTGTACAACAAGAGTATAAAAACAAAGAAACAAGAAATGATGGCTAATCCAGAGGAAGAGGAAAAAAGTACAGGATGAGCTTTAAAATGCTTAAGAAGATGAAGGAAAGTACAGAGAAAGAACTACAGGGTATCAGGAAAACAATAAACAAACAATCTGGGAGTCTCAGTAAAGAGATAGAAATTTTTTAAAAAGAGCCAAACAGAACTGCTGGAGTTGAAGGCCACAATAACTGAAATGAGAAATGCCCAGGAGGGTTTCAAAGTACAGATTGGAACAAAAGAAGAAAAAAAAAAAAAGAAGGAAAAAAAAAACAACTTGGAGGGGAGCTGGTGTAGCTCAGTGGTTGAGCGCCCGCTTCCCATGTACAAGGTCCTGGGGTCAATCCCTGGTACCTCCTTAAAAAAAAACAAACCCAGTAGTGGATGAGGATTGTGGTTAATAGTACAAGTACAAGAATGTTCTTCTATGAACTAGAACAAATGTACATCACTATTACAAGGTGGTAAGAATATGGTGATGCCTGGGAAAAATACAATTAATGTAACTTATGGACTATAGTAAACAGCAATATTGTAATATTCTTGCATCAGTGTCAAAGAAGGTGCTACATCAATGCTAAGGGTCAATAAGCGGGGGTATATTAGTCAGCCAAAGGGGTGCTGATGCAAAGTATCAGAAATCTGTTGGCTTTTATAAAGGGTATTTATTTGGGGGTAAAAGCTTACAGTTCCAAGGCCCTAAAGAGTCCAACTCAAGGTACCATAAGAGGTACTTCCTCACCCAAAGTCTGTTGCCACGTGTTGAAGCAAGAGGGTGGGTGATGTCTGCGAGGGTTCAGCCTTCCTCTCTCTCTCTCTTAAGGCTCTGTGGACCCAGCTTCTTCCAATCTCACCTATAGGCCCGGGGGCGGGGAGGGGGGTCGGGGGGCTTGCTTCTTTCCGGGATCAGCTGCTCTGGTCTCTTCATGAGATCAGCCATAAGTAATCAGGCGAATGGCTCATCTCTCTCTGAGGCCCCAGGATCAAGCTCTCTCCCTCTGCCATGTCTATGCACCTCTCTCTATACCCATGTATCTTCTCCTCTGTTCTTGATTGACTGTCTGTTTATATAGCCCACCAAGGGGGTGGGGACTCAACCCTGCACACCCTAATAATGTGATCGAATCCAAGCCCTAATCTTGATTTAATCAAGTGAACATAAAGCCTTTGAATTTAAATCAATGAAAGAGTATCATGCCCAGAGGAACAGACCAGTTTACAAACATAATCTATGCCTCTTTTTGGAATTCATAAATAATATAGAACTGCTCCAGGGGGTATGGGATTTTTTCTTTTGGACTAAGGAAAACAGAAAAATTTGCTGAAGCAATGATGCATAACTCTGTGAGGAAAGTGAGAGCCACTGAGTGTACACTTTGGATGGATGGTACAAGGCATGGGACTGTATAACACAGTGAGCTGGGTGGTGGATGATGGACTGTGGTTAACAGTACAAGTAGGAGAGTGTTCTCTCATGAATTATAACAAATGTACAATATTAATGCATGGAGTTAATATTAGGGGGTGTATAGAAAAAATATACCATATATACACTCTGGACTATAGTTAGTGGAATAGCCTGAGCATGTTCTTTCATAATCTGTAACAACTGTTCCACAACAATGCAAGGTATGGGTGGAGGGGTGATGTATGGGAATGCTGCACATTATGCATGATTTTTTGTAAGCTCACAACTTCTCTGATAAAAAAAAATTTTTTAAAAGCAAAATTAGCCTAAGACAGTTGTGGGACCCCATCAAGCACATTATGGGAGTCCCAGGAAGAAAAGAAAGAGAGAAAAAGGCAGAAGGAATAGTCAAGGAAATAATGACAGAATTTCAAAAATAACTCAGCAAGAGGCATGAATCTGCACATCTAAGAAGCCCAGAGAATACCAAACAGGATAAACATGAAGAAAAATACATCCCATCATATATTGATTACACTGGCGAATGCAAAGGATAAGGAGAGAGTTCTGAAAGCTGCAGGAGAAAAGCAACTTGTTACATCCAGGGGAGTCCCAATAAGATTGAGTGCCGATTTCTCATCAGAAACCATGGAGGCCAGGGGGCAGTGGGTTGAAATAGTTAAAGTGCTGAAAGAAAACTGCCAGTCAAGAATTTTATATCCAGTGAGACTTGCTTACAAAAAATAAGGGAGAGGGAGTGGATGTGGCTCAAGCAGTTGAGCACCTGCTTCCCACATGGGAGGTCCTGGGTTCGGTCCCTGGTGCCTCCTAAAAACAAACAAACAAAAAATAACAAGCAAACAAACAAACAAAAAACAACTCAGGGGAGCCGATGTGGCTCAGTGGTTGTGTGCCGCCTTCCCACATTTGAGTCCGGGGTTCAATCCCCAGCCCCAGTACTTAAAAATAAAATAAATAAATAAAACTTTTTTGAAAAGGGAGTGATCAAGACACTCTCAGATAAACAAAAGCTGAGGGAGTCCATCACCACTAGACCTGCCTGACAAGTAATGCTAAAGGGAGCTCTTCAGACTGAAACGAAAGGACGCTAGACAGTGGTTCAAAGCAGCACAAAGGAATAAAGACTTGTGGCAAAGGTAATCATTTGGGTAATTATAAATATCAGTATTAGTGTATTGTATTGCTTGGTATGTAGCTCCACTTCTTACTTCTTATAGGCACTGAAATGCAAATGTATAAAAGTAATGATAAATCTATGTTTTTGGACATACAATGTACAAAGATATAATTAGTAACAAATACAAAGAATGGTGGGGAACAGAGGGGTATGAGAAAAGTATACGTATATGCTACTAAAGTTAAGTTGGTATCAAAGCAAATATAATTATATATTTAGGATGTTAAATTTTAATCCCATGGTAACTACAAGTAAAACAGATAAACTATATATCCAAATAGAAATGAGAAGGCAATCAATATGGTACAACACAAGAAAGCAAATAAATATAAAAGCAGGCTTTAATGGAAGTGAGGGACAAAAATGTATTTGTAAATATAAAAAGGTAATGCAAAATGATGTAGCCGCTGTGGAAGACAGTTTGGTGGTTCTTCAGAAAGCTAAATATAGAACTACCATATGACCTGGCAATCCCACTACTAGGTATTTACCCAAAAGAATTGAAAGCAATTGCTTGAACAGATATTTGCACTCTGATGTTTATAGCAGCATTATTCACAATAGCCAAAAGATGGAAACAACCAACTGATGAATGGATAAATAAAATGCGGTATATACATACAATGGAATATTATTCAGCTGTAAGAAGAAATGAAGTTCTGATACAGGCAATAACACAGTTGAATTAAATAAGCCAGATACAAAAGGACAAATATTGTATGATCTAACTCATTTGAAGCAGTTAGAATAAGCAAACTCATAGAGTCAGAAACTAGAATAAAGGTTACCAGGGGACAGGGTGGGTTAGGGAATGGAAAGTTGAGGCTTAAAATGTACAGGATTCCTATCGGAAATGATGGAAATGTTTTGGTAAGGGACGGTGGTGATGGTAGCACAAACTGCAAACGCAATTAACAGCACAGAAATATATCTATATCTATATCTATAACTGAATATGATTAAAAGGAGAAATGTTAGATTGTATATATGATAACAGAATAAAACATTTTTAAAAGTCCATGGACAGACATTACAAAATGAACCCTAAGTTAAAACAGGGACTTTAGTAGTACAATTATAAAAATGTGCTTTCATCAATTGTAACAAATGTTCCACACCAAGGCAAGGTATTGGTGGTGGGGCGATCTATGGAAATCCTGCATTTTATGCATTATTGTTCTGTAAATCCACAACTTATAAAGAAAAAAAATTTTAATGAGGGAGGGATTAAGACATTCCTAGATAAATAAAAGCTGTGGAGCTTCATCACCACTAGAACAGCCCTACAAGAATTCCTAAAGAGAGCTCTGCAGGATGAAAGGAAAGGATGCTAAACAATGGCCTGAACCCATATGAAGAAATAAAGATCTCTGATAAAGATAATGACACGGGTAAATATAAATGCCAGCACCATTGTGTTTTTGATTTGTAACTCCACTTTTCACCTCCTATAGGATCTAAAGGCAAATGCAAAAACTGTAATGATAAATCAATGGTTTTGAACTCACAATGTGTAAAAATAATTTGTGACAAGAACAAAATAAAGGTGGGGGGACGGAGAGGTGTAGGAACATAGTTTGTGTATACAATTGAAGTTTAGTCGGTATCAAAGCAAATGAGAATGTTATAGATTTAAGGTGTTAAATTTAAGGCCCATGGTAACTGCAAAGAAGATACAGGAGACAATGCAAACTCAGAGACAGAAAGTAGAGAACAAGTTACCAGGAGTGGGGAGCAGGGATAATGGGGAGCTAATGCAAACTGAGTGTAGGGTTTCTGTTTGGGAAGAAGAGAAAGTTCTAGTAATAGATGATGGTGAGGGTACTGCGACAGTGTGAATGTGATAAATCCCCCTGAATGGTGTGCTTGGGAGGATTGGGATGGGAAGATTTATGTTGTGTGTATGTTTCCACAAGTTAAAAGGAAGGAAAAGAAACTAAAGAGATAATGACAATTCAAAGCAATACATGACATTGATGAGCTCTAACAATGGAGGAGAATGTGCTCAAAAAGACATTATTGGGGGAAGCGGCTGTGGCTCAATCAGTAGGGCTCCCGTTTACCATATGGGAGGCCCCGGGTTCGGTTCCCGGGGCCTCCTGGTGAAGGCAGGCCCGCCCGCACGGCGTGGTTAGCTGACCCAGCGAGCACAAGCAGCAAGGGGGGGATAAATGAATAAATAAATAAAATCTTTAAAAAAAAAAAAAAAAAAAGACATTATTGGAAGATAAGAAAAAACTAGAATATCAAATGAAAGCTTCATACCAATGTTAAATTTCTTGAATTTGATAACTACCCTTAAGATGATTACCAAAAAAAGATGATTACATAAGTGAACATCCTTGTTCACAGGAAATGTATATGGAAGTATTGTATGTTCAAGGAGTATGATGTGTGCAACCTGCTATAAAAATGTTCAGAAAATAGGTAGGCTAGGGAAGCGGCTGTGGCTCAATCAGTAGGGCTCCCGTTTACCATATGGGAGGCCCCAGGTTCGGTTCCCGGGGCCTCCTGGTGAAGGCAGGCCCGCCCGCACGGCGTGGTTAGCTGACCCGGCGAGCACAAGCAGCAGGGGGGGGATAGATGAATAAATAAATAAAATCTCTAAAAAAATAAATAAATAAAAAATAGAAAATAGGTAGGTTAGTAGATAGATTATAGAGAGATACCAGATAGATAGATAGATAATAGTTTAAAGAAAGGAAAGAAGGAAGGAAGGAAGGGAAGGAAAAAGGGAGGGAGAGAGGGAGGGCAAACTTGGCAAAATGTTAAAATTGGTGGATCTGTGGATCTGGGAGTGGGGGTGGGGGTATGTTGGAGTTCTTTGTAAGGGGTTTTATTATTATTATTATTATTATTATTTTTTTTTAAGATTTTATTTATTTATTCATTTTTCCCCCCCTTGCTGCTTGTGCTTGCTGTGTCCATTTGCTGTGCATTTTTCTGTGTCTGCTTGTCTCCCCTTGCTGGGTCGTCCTGCTGTGTCAGCTCACCGAGCCACGTGGGCTGGCTTGCCTTCACCAGGAGGCCCCGGGAACCGAACCCGGGGCCTCCCATATGGTAAACGGGAGCCCTACTGATTGAGCCACAGCCGCTTCCCGGGTTTTATTATTTTTGCAAATGCCCTGAAAGATTGAAATTATTTCAAAATAAATAGTTTTAAAAAACTTCTAAACAATAGAAGATATAATAAACAAAGCAAACAAGCCACACACTGATTGGACAAATATATTTGCAACACATTTAACCAGCAAAGTATTCAGAGTATATAAATAAATCAATATAATACAAATCAATATGAAAAATACAAACAAGCTAATAGAAAAATAAACGTGCAAAAGATATGAATAGGGGTCGGATGTGGCTCAACTGGTAGGGAGTCCGTCTCCCATATGGAGGGACCCAGGTTTGATCCCCGGGACCTCCCGGTAAAAAAAAAAAAAAAAAAGATATGAATAGGCAATCCACAGAGAAAAGGTATGAAAAGACACAACTCTCTGGAAATGAGATTCTATGCCACTTCTATAAGACTGCCAGAAATGAAAGTCTGATAATAGCAAGTGATGGGAGGGGGTGAAATGGTACAACCACTTTGGAAACTTTGTTAGCAACTAGGCAAGAAAAAGATGAGCACAGCCCTCTAACCCAGCAATTCTCTTCTGAGTATACACCCTAGAGAAACTGATGCATAGGTAGATAAGGAGACAGGTACAAGAATGGTCTTGGCAATATTGTTTGTGACAGAAAAATGGAAATGTCCATTGTGAACAAGAAAACGGATGAATAAGTTGTGATACAGTAACACAATGGAAGACTACCCAGCAGTTGTAAATGAATAAACCAGAGCCAAATTTACCAACGTGGCTCTAGCATCCAGGACCCAGTCAGAAAGCAGAAACCATGGCAGGTATTAGAAATGCAGATGATTTAATACAGGAATTGCTTATCCAGGTGCTGCAAGGCTAAAAGAGAAAAAGGGAGAAAAGAGAACTCAGAGATTAGAAACCACAGCAAGGCAGAAACCTCTAGGACTGGCAGAAGAAATGAGGAGGAAGTAATAGTGACGCTTGGAGGGTCTGAGCAGGGGCCACTGCTGGAGGCGGGGGTGAGTGGGAGAGGCTGCTGCCTCAGAAACACCAGCACGAGAAGGGAAAGAGCAAAACTGAAAGAAGAACTAAGATGTTTCTCCACATCCTTCCGTCTGTCCTCAGGACCCGAAGGGAAACAGAGCCTGAGAAACAGAGACAGAGTCACCAGAAGGGTGATTCCAGGGCTGAGAGACAACGGGTGCACAGCTAGCACGACGACCATCTCAATAACATAATGCTGAGAACGGAACAGCTGCAGAACGAGGCGCACAGTGTAATGGCATTTGTACATAAAGCTGGAAAACATGAAGAACGCTCTACTTCTGGGCCTACCTTCATGGAGAGCAAAGTATGAAAACAGACCTGGGAATGATAAGCACCAAATTCACGACAGGGGTTACCCCAGGAGAGAAGAAAGGAAGGAATCAGGGAGCAGGACACAGGGAGTTTCAGCTGTATCTGTAATATTTTATTTCTTTGGGAAAAAAAAAATGACACAAGGATAGAAAGAAATGTGGATAGCGTTGGGTGATGGGTACATGGGCAAGTATCCTTATGTTAGTTCCTACACTTTACTGCCTGTTAAAAATATTTCATAGTTAAAACTATATCTGTTTGTCCAAAGGCATCTCCTCTGTGATGCCACCGGTAATCCTCTGCAGGCTGGGTCAGCAACTGGATCAGAGGGGCAGGGACAGCCCCCCAGCAGCTGAGCCAAGCACGAGGGGCTGAGTGGGCTGCAGACGGTAAACCATAATCCCCACTCTGACCTGGTTTTAAAACGCCAAGACCCACGACTTTCACTATGAAAGGCCACTGTGTCTTGGCCAGACATGGGGTGACTGACTGACAAGGGTCCCTTCCCGACTCAGAGTCCATCGTCACTTAAAATTGCTGCATGCCGCCACTTGCGCCACCAAACATGTAGGAAGAGCCCATTTTTGTTTTGGGGAGAATTAAGACTGCAACCCTGTGGACAATCCATGCCCACAAAGGGAATTATTTTCTGGTCATTTTAACTGAGGCCAAGTAACACATGTACTTGGATCATGCTGCACATTTAAAAATAGGCACTGCTTGGGAAGCGGCTGTGGCTCAATCAGTGGGGCTCCCATTTGCCATATGGGAGGCCCCGGGTTCGGTTCCCAGGGCCTCCTGGTGGGGGCAAGCCCGCCTGCACGGCGTGGTTGGCTGACCCAGCGAGCGCGGGCAGCAGGGGGGGGATAAATGAATAAATGGGTAAAATCTTTAAAAAAAAAAAAAAAATAGGCACTGCTGATATTTTTGGACCTAGCAGGCTACCCAGTTAAGGGTGGAAAATATCTGTTTTTCTATATAAAGTCCTTATAAATATTAATTAATTGATGTCTATTTTATATAAGTATGTGTGTACAGATTGTAGAGACATCATTTAATACAGAGCTTGAGACAAATCAATGAATGTTCTGGTTTTTCCACTGAATCCTTAACAAGCTGGATGCAATTTGGTTTAACTTGTTAATATCAATATACAGTGATACCACTTATGCTGAGGTTATTTGGAATCAGAGAATCGAAATGAAAGGATGCCTTAGAACTGTTTAGTCCATCCAGTCAGGAAGCTGATGAATAGAGCAAATCTCTGGCATGCTGAGGTCTGACGTCAACCACCCAGAATCCAGAAGGAAGGAAAAGAAACTCAGCCAAAATAGATGTTGCAAAACTCATGTACCTAATCCACCGGCAAGTTCCTCAGGCCTGCGTTCAACGGCTCTTTATTTATATATTTTCACTGATTCTAAAAAGCTCAGGTGTCTGAATTCCTAGCCAATGAAATTGGTAGGAACAAATTGGAAATGGGGGAGTGCAATGCAGAAGTTGGGTTTATTCTAACAAATATATATATTTGTATATATATTGTATATATATATATATGTATATGTATATGTATATATAAGGTATATAGCTATGTGAGAAAATCTGATCTAAATGGCTTTTGGCTGAGAAGCGGCTGTGGCTCAATCAGTAGGGCTCCCGTTTACCATATGGGAGGCCCCGGGTTCGGTTCCCGGGGCCTCCTGGTGAAGGCAGGCCACGCCCGAGTGGTGTGGTTAGCTGACCCAGCGAGCACAAGCAGCAAGGGGGGGATAAATGTATAAATAAATAAAATCTTTAAAAAAAAAAAATGGCTTTTGGCTATTTTCAAAAATCAAATTAATTCATAAAGTAAATGTCTGATACTGGCTAGGAAAGTCAAAAATAATACTGCAGGATGTGAACACATTTCTAGAAAAATAATTTCAAAAACATCTTAAGTAAAGGGTAAATGTGACACCTTTGAAAATAAGTTCCTAGTTTTCCAAAGTGACAGCTTTGCCAAGAAAAAAAATTCTGCTTGGATCACATTTTCTAAAGTCCTTAAAGACAGGCGCAAAATCAATTCATGTCATTCCCCCTCCCCCCCCATTTCCTCCAATGTTCAATTATATTTCAAGGGATATCAGTTTCGCAAGCAATATATACATCCCACTGCAAATTAGCACAATCAGTGAGATCACCATGAGCTTGAGGCTCAACAATAAAGACCGAACAATCTGTGCAGAAGTCATGAATCAAGAACCAAACACCGATCTCTTTGTAAGGACTAAAAGAACGGGAAAATTTTATTTGGTGTTCTCTTAATTCCCAGTGATCACTGTGAGGATGTTGTCTGCAGCCGCTGCGGGCTCGTGGGAAACCCGGGGGGGGGGGCCCTCCAATCAGTGCGCCTGGCCACTGCCCCTGGGCGAGACTGGGGCTCCATCACTGCGGTCAGATAAGAATCCTCTGCATTTTATATATAAATTATTTTATTATTTTATTTATATATTTTATTATTATATAAAATAATGCAGTTTGTGCATTATTTTCCTGTAACAGGCATTTTTACTGATTAGGAACAACCTTGCATCAATTAGCTTTGGTGTGAAAGCTGTGATTCAAGAAACCAAACTGTTGTTTACGGGAATTGCTGTGCCAGTGACAGATGGCCCCGGAACAAATGGGCAGGGGTTGGTGCCTGAAGCGAGCTCCCCCCAGCTCCGGGATCTGGGAAGCTAGGAAGGCTCCCTTCCACCAGCCGGGAGCAGAATGATGGGGACATTCTATTCCACCCGGAGGCTGCGAGCACAATGCTCCGTGGTGTCAGCGGGCCCCAGCAGCTCGCCCACCCCCAAAGCCCCGCTCCTCCTCAGGGCTCCCTCTCGCAGACAGTGCCTCCCGGGAGCCGCACTTTAAGCTGCCCCCGAGCACTGGAGAGGAATCTGTAATTCCTGCCGAGAGGAAGCATCTGCTGGGAAGGAGGGAGCACGGAAGGGTAAGGACACCTGACCTTCCCCATCAGACTACGTGGGCTCTAATTCTGTCACTTGCTATGTGCCCTTGAGGAAGTTGCCTAACCTCCCTAATCTGCTTCCTCACCTCGACAGTGGGGGTGGAGACAGACCTGCCTCCAGCCCACACTCTGAGAATTAAGGGGGGCTCCAAGTGTGAGGTGCCCAGCGCACTGGCTGGTGCACCTGTCCTATGATCAAGTCAGGAGATGGGAACTCATTGAATTTTTACTTTCTCTCTCTGTCCCTCCTTCTCTCTCCCTTCCTCTCTGCTCCCTCCTTTCCTTTAGAGTTCCCTATCTACAGTTTACAGAGATCCAATATCTAAAATGTTATGATGAAAATGAATCTGTTAGGGTCCTAGGCAAATCAATTATTGCCTTCAGTCCTCATATTTTGATCTATAAAATAAAGCAGAGTAGATGAGTTCTAAGTTATCTTTACCCCCTCTCAATCAGAAGCAGAGCAGGCATCAGCATCCCAAAAGCCTCAAGACTGAGGAATGAACAAACATAAGGAGGAATGCAACTATGGACCAAAGTAGACTTATTATTATTCTAGTAATGGAAAAACTTGTAACATTGATATAAAGACAGTGTCACCAGAGGTTCTGAGGGGAGGGAGAGGGACAAATAAGTATAATATGGGGGCATTTTTGGGACATTGGACTTTTTCTGCATGATATTACAATGACGGATAAAGGCCATTATACATTTTGTCAAAAGCTATAAAATTGTACGGTGCAAAGTATAAACCATAATGCAAACTATAAACCATGGTTATAGCAATGCTTCAATATTTGTTCATCAAGTGTAACAAATGTACCATGCTAATGAAATGTTATTAGTAGAGGAAAATGTGGAGGAGGAGGTGGTGGGGTATATGGCAATCTCCTATATACATATATATTTTTTCTTTTTTGGTGAAGTTATGGGGGCCAGGGATTGAACCTGGGACCTCGTATGTGGGGAGAAGGCGCTCAACCACTGAGCCACATCGGCTTCCCTGAGTTGGCTTTTTCATTTGTTTTGCTTGTTGCTTGTTTCTGTTTTTTTTCAGTAGGCACTGGAAACCAAACCTGGGACCTACCATGTGGGAGGCAGGAGCTCAACTGCTTGAGTCACATTCGCTCCCAATCCCCCCTCTCTCTCTATTTTTTAAAAATTTATTTTATTTATTTATTTCTCCCCACCCCCTTGTTGTTTGCACTTGCTGTGTCTGTTTGTCTTCCTTGTTTCTTTAGGAGGCACCGGGAACCGAACCCAGGACCTCCGATGTGGAGAGAGGCACCTAATCGCTTGAGCCGCCTCTGTTCCCTGCTTTTGTTGTGTCTCCCATTATGTTTTTCTTCTTGTGTCTCTTGTTGTGTCACCTTCTTTTTTTTTTTTTTAAGATTTATTTATTTATTTTTCCACCTCACCCCCCGTCGTTGTTTTGCGCTTGCTGTCTGCTCTCTGTGTTTGCCTCAGCTTCTTTTTTTTTTAAAGATTTTATTTATTTATTCATTTATCCCCCCCTTGCTGCTCGTGCTCGCTGGGTCAGCTAACCATGCCGTGCGGGCGGGCCTGCCCTCATCAGGAGGCCCCGGGAACCGAACCTGGGGCCTCCCATATGGTAAACGGGAACCCCACTGATTGAGCCACAGCCGCTTCCCTGCCTCAGCTTCTTGTGTCAGCTTGACACACCTGCCCATCGTGCCAGCTCACTGTCTTGCTGGTCTTCTTAGAAGGAGGCACCAGAAACCTCTGCTCCCTGCTTTGTTGTGTCTCTCATTAGTTTTTCTTCTTGTGTCTCTTGTTGCATCATCTTGCTGCGTCAGCTTGCCACGCCTGCCCATTGCACCACCTCACTGTCTTCTTTAGGAGGCATCAGAAACCGAACCACAATTGAGCAGGAGCTCAATTGCTTAAGCCACATCTGCTTCCACCCTATATATATATATTTTTTTTTTTCATTGAATTCCCCCCTATATATATATATTTTTTAAAGATTTTATTTATTTATTCATTTATCCCCCCCCTGCTGCTTGTGCTCGCTGGGTCAGCCAACCACGCCATGCGGGCGGGCCTGCCCTCATCAGGAGGCCCCGGGAACCGAACCCGGGGCCTCCCATATGGTAAACGGGAGCCCTACTGATTGAGCCACAGCCGCTTCCCTCCCCCCTATATTTTTGATGCAACTTTTATGTAACCTAAAACTTCCTTAAAAATAAAGGGGGAAAAAAGTATCTTCTGTTTCTAATATCTTAGCATTCTGCACTTGGTGGAATTTTTTTGTCTTCTTTTCCAAGGAGAGGAAGAATTTAAGTAGATGATGATTATGATGGTGAGGATGGATGCTGGTGATGGTATTTTTTGAGCATCAAGAATTGTATTAAACACGTCACATTAATTATCTCATTCAATCCTCACAATATTCCTATAAAGTAGGTACTCTTATTGTCTCAAATCCACATACAGTATAAGCAAACTCAGAGAGGTGGCAGGCTGAGAAATGGCTCCCCAAAGATACTAGGTCCTTATCCCCGGAACCAGTAAATGTTACCTTATATAGCAACAAGTTCTTTGCAGATGTGATTAAATTAATGATGGTGAGATGGGGAGATTATCCTGGATTATCAGGATAGGATCTAAATGGAATTATATGTGTTCTTATAAGAGGGAAGCAGAGGGAGATTTGACTACATATGCAGAAGTGGAGAAGGCAATGTGACTAAAGAAGCGGGGATTGGAATGATGTGGCCACAAGCCAAGGAATGCCGGCAGCCACTAGCAACCGGAAGAGGCAGGGAAGGATCCTTCCCTAGAGCCTCCAGAGGGATGGTGGCCCTGCCAGTATCTTGGTTTTACTTGGTTTGACCCAGCTTATTACTGATTTAGGACTCCTGCCTCCAGAACTGTGACAGAATAAATTTCTATTGCTTTAATCCACTAAATTTGTAGTAATTGTTATATCAGCCACAGAAAACTAATCCAGAGATTAAATAATTTCTTTGTGGTCATAGTCAATAAGTGGTCGTAGAGCCAGGATTCAAACCAAGAAATGTCTGACTCCAAACTCAATGGTCTTAAGCACAAAATTGTATTCTCCTTAGAAACACATAAATCAAACAGAAACTATTTATCCTGGTTTGAGTCTTTTGTGGACCCCAGAAAATTATGTTCTTAACCCACTCCTGTGCCTGTAAACCTTTTGTATGTGGTGGGACCTTTTGATAAGATCACTTAAAAAAAAATTTATTTATTTATCGTCCCCTTGCTGCTTGTGCTTGCTGTGTCCATTTGCTGTGCATTTTTTTCTGTGTCTGCTGTCTCCCTTTGTTGCATCATCTTGCTGGGCCAGCTCACTGCGCTGCGTGGGCCTTCAGCTCACCACGCCACCACACCACACACGGGCGGCTTGCCTTCACCAGGAGGCCCCAAGGAATCGAACCCGGGGCCTCCCATATGGTAAACGGGAGCCCTACTGATTGAGCCACAGCCGCTTCCCCTGATAGGATCACTTTTGATTAGATTGTGCCACTTGAGGGCTTTTGATTAGATTGTGAGTGAGGGACCCTTTGGACTGAATTCAGTTGGGGGCCTTTGATTGGACTAAGACGTCAGTGAGGCGTGACCCACGTTGAGTCTCTGCCCTCTTGCTGCAGTGAGTCCTTTCTGAATGGGAAAAATACACAGAGAAACAGTTGCCATTGAACCTGGCATGCCAGGGAGGACTCCAGGGTCTCCTACAGCTGGAGAGAAACCCCAAGCGGTTGAGGGAGAGGCTGGAGGCTGGAATCACAGGGAAGCTCGTAGCTGAAGGGACAGTCCATTATACCTGATTGCCAGTAGCTGAGCTTGAGGAGAAAGTGAGCCTGGAGGAGAAAGCAGAGAGAGATCGGCCCACCAGCCATTTTGCCTTGCCACGGGGCAGGAGTCCAGGATCGCCCTCAGCCGCAATTTGGTGAGACAGCATCTCTGATGATGCCTTGATTTGGACATTTTCACAGCCTCAGAATTGTTAGATATTCCCCCTAATAAATCTCTATTGTAAAAGTCAAACCATATCTAGTATTTTGCTCCCAACACCTTTAGCAAACTAAAATAGTGTTTACCAATGGAAGAAAGAGGGAAGAAACATTTGAAATTCCATCATTTGCAAGGTAACATTCTAAGTGGTTGATTCAACCAAATTTATTCCTTCTACTGCAAATATAGCTTTAGAAGGGTTTCTTCAAAAGTTTCTTCTCCCACACACTTTACATAAAAATTAGGGGTCATACTTGCATCACAGCCAAGAATGTGCGTACTTCAATTAGAAGATCCAGTTTGTAAAAAGAAAAAAATATTATGCATTTAGTTTATAGCTAAAGAGGTTACTTGGCAGCAATTTCAGTTTCTTAGTCCACTCTGGACAATCAGAGAAACAAAAGCTGCTTATCTTTTTAAAGGTTTGTTTCCCTCTTTTCTTTAATTAGAACTCTGTCCTAGGTTTTCTCAAAAGGAAAATGAGTTAGGACTCAAAAACTTGATTTTTCTTTTCCTCACTTGCTCCCTTCCTAACTGAGTTCTCAAGCAAGTCAACTAATGGGAAAGATAGGATTTAGGGTTTGAATTTAGTCCTAATCTGGAAATTAGCCCACATTTTTCTCTGTAGGAGAGGGACCTTTAGTTCAAACTCTTAACACTCATTAAACCTTCTTTGAGTCTCTTGTCTTCATCAGTGCCTATCCCTTTAAATGGATATGCACGAAGTTTTGAGTCGTAAGCGGTCATAATAGCACTTATGATGCTATGGTTTTCTGAATATGCATGGTCTGCAATGCTCCAAATAAAATATTATCTTCTTCCCAGATTGATGGGACACAAAGCAAAGAGCATGGAGAGAAATGAGGATGAGTTCCACTCAGCTGCCATAGTATTTCTCAAGCATCCTAAAGAAATCAACTGAAAAGAAATCTGTTCTCCCATCGCTGGTGGCAGCCTCCGTAGGCTGTGGTTTGAAAGGGTGGTAAAGCACAGCTTTCTAGGATAGGGCCTCTCTAAGGAAGAAGCTAAGATATAGGTCTATACTGTTTAAACAACTGACTCTGTGTTTATAACTAAACATTAACCCTTTTTATTTAAAATGTGCATTTCTTTTTTTTTTTTTTTTTTTTTTTTTTACCGGGAGGTCCCGGGGATTGAACCCCGGTCTCTCCATATGGTAGATGGACGCCGAACTTCTTGAGCCACATCCGTTTCCCGTAAAATGTGCATTTCTTTAAAAGAGCTCAAAGTTCCTAAATATTCAGTGGGTCAAAGAAGAAATTGCAAGTGAAATCAGTAAATATATTGAGACAAATGAAAATGAGAACACAACATATCAAAACTTATGGGATACAGCAAAGGCAGTCTTGAGAGGGAAATTTATAGCCCTAAAT
>JAKSZT010053883.1:5774007-5910068 GCA_026826555.1 Tolypeutes matacus | reverse complement strand
GGGGGGGATAGATGAATAAATAAATAAAATCTTTAAAAAAAAAAAAAAAAATACAGAAATTCCTTATATAGAGAACAAAGACTATAATAAATAAAATTAACCAAATCAAAAGTTGGTTTCTGTCAGGATACTGGTAACTCTTGGGGTGTTAAGGGGGCGGTAACTGGAAGGGAGTAGGAGGGAGCTTCTGGGGTGCCAGTAATTGTTTCTGGATCTGGGTGCTGATTGCCTGGTTATGCCCATGGACTGAGCTATCCATTTAGGACACACACGCTTTTCTGGAGGTATGCTGTGTTTCAATATGGAATAAAATAGCTGGTTCTTTGAAAAAAATTAATGGCTAGAGAATCATCTGACATGAATAATAGGGAAAAAGAAAAAAGATGTAAATAAGTATAATTCATAATGAAAAAACAAAAATAACCACAGATATAATTAATGAAAGGGACTATTGTGTCTGTGATAGTTTGAAGCTGTATGGACCCCAGAGAAGTTTGTTTTTAGAGTTGGTCCATTCCTTTGGGTGTGGGTGGGACCTTTTAATTAGGTTACTTCAGGTAAGGCGTGGCCCAGTTGGGTCTTTTTTTTTTTTTTTTTTTTTTTTTTTTAGGCCAGTAGAAAGAATTTATTGAGAACTAGGAGAAAAGAACAGAGTTTATTGAGAAATGGGAGAAAAGAATAGAATTACGCACCAAGATATTGATGCGGGATCCTCTAGAGAGCCCCAGGTTGGGTCTTAAACTTTCTGGAGTCCTTTATAAACGGGATGAATACAGAGAGAAAGAATAGAGAAAGCCATGGAAGCAAGAAGTTGGAAGTAACGAAACCTGGAAGAGAAGGGAGAGACCAGCAGATGCTGCTATGTACCTTGCCATGTAGCAGAGGAGTCCTGGGTCGCCGGCAGCTGTTCTTCAGGAAGAAGGCATCATCTTGATGATGCCTTGATTTGGACATTTTTCTCAACCTCAAAACTGTAAGCTTGTAAGTTAATAAATCCCCATTGTAAAAGCCAACCCATTTCTGGTATATTGCTTTCAGCAGTCCAGCAGACTAGAGCAATGTTCAACTCTTCATCTACAATAACTATTATAGAAAGTGAAATGTCCTTAGATCTTCCCACTGCCCCTAATTGTATCCCACAATGAAAAAAAGTCCCAGGCCCAGATTGTTTTACAAGAGAATTCTATCAAACTTTCAAAGTATAAATGATCCCTATCATCTACAAGATATTCCAAAAACCAAAAAAATGGAACAATCAAATGTCATCTTCTCAGTGGGACCCTGCCTGTTCACCCTCAACAAAACCTTTCCAACATCCTTCTTCCTCTTTTCTGTTTTATTTTTCTCCTTAGCATTTATCACCATCCACAATACTATGCATTTTACTTATTTTTCTTGTTTATTGTTTGTCTCCTCCCACTAGAATGTAAGTTCCATGAGGACAGTGTTTTTGTTTGTATTCCAGCAACTGGAATAGCTTTTACATAGTTTGTTCTCAATAAATATTTTTTGAATCTTTATTCATTGAATAAAAGATCTTCAACTAATTTTATGAAGCTAGTAAAAAATCCGATCCCAAACTGGATGAGGATGAAACATAGAAAAGGAAAGGCTAGGCTCATTTTACCCTTGCTCATGAGAGCAAAAATCCTAAATAAAATATTAACTAACTGAAACCAATTCTGTAGGAATACAGGAATGGTTGAATATTAAAAATGTTTGACAGTACAATTCTCAACAGTAGTCTAAGGGTGAAAATCACATGCTTACTTCAAGAGTTGAAGAAAACGTCTTTGATAAATTTCAGTATCTAATGTAGAACCTTTCTTAAAATAAAAAATAAAAGAGGCTTACATAACTTGATAAAGACTTATCTCCCACAAACCTCCAGCAATTCTCACATGCCACAGAAAATCTTTACATGTATTCCCATTTAGTTCCAGAACAAGGCAAGGATGCCTAGTATGACTGCTTCTGTTCAAGAGGACTGAAAGCCCTTGGCAATGCAATAAGAGAAGAAAAAGAATAAATGCTATAAAAGTTGGAAGGGAAGAGGCAAAACTGTCTTTAATTGCAGATGATTCATTTGCCTACATAGAAAACCCATCACAATCTCACAAATTAATAGAAATAATAAAATCCCTGCAAGATGCTGGATACAAAATAAACCTTAAAAAATTCAAAATGTATCTGGGTACCAACAATATCCAACTAGAACATATAATAGAAAATAAACTATCTCTTATAATAGCAATAAACACTATAAAGTATCCAGGAAATAACCTAACAAATGTATAAAACCATTACAGAGAAAAATTAAAACCCTTTTAGTGGAATGCTTAAAAAAAAAAAAAAAAGATAAAATAAGAACTATTTACCATGTTTGTAGATAGGACAATTTAGCATTTGATAAGCCTACTGATGGTTCCTGAATTTCTCTCTCTAGTCTGGACTTCTGCCATGAACTCCAGGTTCAAATATCCAAGCACCTATTTCACATGGTCACTTGGATGATTAAAGTCAGCTTCAATTAAAAATGAACAAAATGAAGCAACTGGATTCCCCGACCCCAAATTACTCTTCTTTCCATCTTCCCCATCTCAGGAAACAGCAACTCCATCTCTCCAGTTGTTCAAGCCAAAAAGCTTTAGGGTCAATATTAATGCCTTTTCCTTTCTTTTGGTTCTACTTTCAAATTATATCCAGAATGCAACCACATCTCACCACCTCTGCTACCACTGCTCTCGGCTAATCTTCCATTGTCTTTTTCCTGGATCATTGCAGTAGCCTTCCAAGTCCGTCTTGTAAAAAGAAATAAAACAGAATAGAACTACTCTGGCTAAGTGATTTCAAATGGAGTCGGGAGGTCATTCTGGAGATTAGCCTTAGGCAAGGAGCAGCCAGATAGGACAACCTGCCAAAGTAACAGTGTTCCTCTGGACACCATAAAACCAACCACAAGATAAAGAACTCAGTTAAGTATCTAACCTGAAGGACAACTGGAAAACCCCAAATATCCACCATCCATAACCAACTTACCTAATCTTCTTCTGCTCCTTTAAAAACCCTTGCCTGGAAATGCCAACGCAGGACACATTTTGGGTTGTTCCTGAATCTGTGCCCCCTGAATTGCAATTATAAGACTCCAAATAAATGCCTTTGTTGCCTTGCAGCTTAGTCTGTTATAGTTGACAGTCTCCTTATTTCCATGTTTCTATTCCTGCCCACCCCCTTTCAATCTATTCTCTAGGGTAGCCAGAGTTGATTACATTAAATCAAAGTCAGATAATGTCACTTTTCCCTCCAAAACCTTTCAATAACAAGCAATCTCTCTCACTCAAGGCAAAAGCAGTCTTTACAATGGCTGAAATGTGTCGCCATCACCTCTCCACGCTGTCCATTTCCACAACCTCATCTCCTACCACTGGCTGCCTTGCTCACTTTGCTCCAGCATCACTGGTCTCCTTGCTGGTCTTTTTTTTTTATTTTTTTAAAAGATTTTATTTATTTATTCATTTATCCCCCCCTTGCTGCTTGTGCTCACTGGGTCAGCTAACCACGCCGGTTACCCGGGGCCTCCCATATGGTAAACGGGAGCCCCACTGATTGAGCCACAGCCGCCTCCCTCCTTGCTGGTCTTTAAACATACCAGGAGCCCTCCTGCTGGGGTGGCTTTTGCATTTGCTGTTTCTACCACCTGCATGATCCTTCCCACAGATTTCCCTTACTTCCTGCAGGTTTTAATGGCACTTTTCAGAAACCTTCCCTGATCACCTCCCCCGAAGAGGTCCTCATACATTGCCGGTGAGAATGGAAATGGTACAACTCCAGTGGAGGGCAACTGGCAATATGTAGCAAAAGTACCCTTAGATACACTCTACTGCTAGTTTATCTTAACATAATTTGCATACATCCTTATTTACAAGGCCTTGGCAGTGTTGGAGGTAACCGAGATTGGAACTGGCCTATCACTAGGTGACCCGGTAACAAGGGAATATTTTTTGGGGGGCGGATGTGGCCCAAATGGTTGGGCGTCCGTCTGCCATATGGAGGGACCTGGGTTTGATCCCCAGGACCTCCCGGTAAAATAAAAAATATATATACAGAAGGCGCATGGGCTGCCAGGCTCTGTGTGCTGGTGAGCCGCCAGGCCCCGGGAGCCATGCAGCAAGATGAGGACGTAACAGGAGAGAGACGCAGGGGAGAGACAAGACGAGATGCTCCGAAAGCTCTGAAAGCCAGGAACCGAGGTGGCGCAGGTGGCAGAACACCTCTCTCCTACATTGGAGGTCTCCAGGATCGAATCCTGGTGAAGACTGGAGGAGGAGGATGAGAAGAGATGGCAGGAAACAGACATAGAGAATTGCCCAGCGAATGGACACAAAACAGCAAATGGGGAAGGGGGTGTTTAAAATGGATAAAGTAAATAAATAAATCTTTAAAAAAAAAAAAAGAGAATATTTGTTCTGTTAGAAAAAAAAATGAATTCCAAGGTATATTTTCATGGGAGAAAGGAAGGTGTGGACAGTATAGTGCTACTATTCCTGTTGGAAAAGGAAACTGGTAATAGGAGTTGTGTCCAGGGAGGGAAATTGGGAGGCCGGGGGCCAACGGAGAGAGGGAGGAGGCAGCCTTTTCTCTCGATACTCCTTGGTACCTCTTAAATTTTGAATGATATGAACATATTCTCTATTCAAAAAGATTAAATAAAAAAATGTTAAGTCCCCCAAGCCACATCCATAAGCAAAAATGGAGATATAACAAAATTAAAAATCAGAATTTCTTTTTGAAAAGAGGAGATTACAACAAAGCGATGAGAGAGAACAGATTGGGAGAAGATATTCCCATCTGAAACTGACTAGAGATTAAATTTAGAAAATACAAAAGAATGCTTACAGAATAGCAAGAAAAAGGGCAGGAAACCCAACAGATAAGGACAGGCCATCTACATGTGGGAGAAGCTGGCGAGGCAGATGTACTTCCTAGGATGGCTGCAAGGAGCCCTGCACCCATTCTCTTCTTACAAGGCAGCGTTGCTACTCCTCCGGTGGAGAGGTGGGCCCTCTGTTCCCGCCCCCTAAATCTGGGCAGCAGAAGTGATGCAAGGTGACTTCTGCCTGGTCCTCCTGGGGTGCTAGCTCTTGAAAGCCAGTCTCCGTTCCAGCCGACAGCGCCAGCTGAGGTCCCAGCCGGCAGCCAGATGGGAGTGAGGAAACCTTCCAGATGAATCCAGCCCCAGCCACCCACTGACTGCAACCACCTCGGCGTCCTGGAGTGGGATCTGCCGCGCTGAGCCTCGCCAGCCCCAGAACGACGCCAGGTGATACTAAAACAGGAGTAGACACTGGTGAGCCTTTTCCGGTTTGCCATCTCCCTGCTTCCGAACAGCTTTTTCCTCTTGAGAAACCCTTTTAATGCCTTAACACAAATAAATGATAGTTGTTGTTGGAACCACTAAATTTGGGCGGCCTGTTTAGCAGCAAGATCTAGGTCCTGGAAGTGAGAGCTGCGCTAACAGAGACCTAAGACACGTGGCTAGAGGTGCACTGAGGAGACTTAGGGAAGCCTGAAGAGGCCTAAAGTGAGGGGGATGTTGCTGGAAGCTGCAGGGAAGGGGGCCCTTGTTATGCAGTGGCAGAAATTCTGCCAACACTGGTGTCTGTAGTGATTTAGAATATGATGTTAGCTGTGGGTTTTTCATTTAGGCCCTTTATCATGTTCAGGAAGTTTCCTTCTATTCCTATTTTTTGTAAGTATTTTTATCCAGGAAGGATGCCTTCGCTGCATAAGTTTTTTTGTTTTTTTTTTTTTTAATTGTTTTTTTGCTGCATAAGTTTTGATATGTTGTGTTCTTGTTTTCATCCGTCTCAAGATACTTACTGATTTCCCTTGCAATTTCTTATTTGGCGCACCGGTTGTTTAAGAGTGTGTTATTTAACTTCCATGTATTTGTGGGTTTTCCAGTTCTCTGCCTGACACTGATATCCAGCTTCATTCCATATGGTCAGAGAAGATGCTTTGTATAATTTTAATCTTTTTAAGTTTATTGAGACTTGTTTTGTGCCCCACCATGTGGTCCATCCTGGGGACTGATCCACGTGCACCTGAGAAGGCTGCTGATCCTAAGGTTCACGTCTGTTAGGTCTAGTTTATTCATCATGTTATTCAAGTTCTCTGTTTCCTTACGGATCTTGTGTCTAGATGGTCTATCATTTTATTTTATTTTTAAAACAATCAAGCATTTATTAAAGGTGCTTTTGCATGTGGCTCTGGGCTACAGACTATGAAAGTCATGTCCGCAGATGCTGCTCTCACATCATCTGCATTTATCAGGTTGCCAGGTTTCTTGATTTATTGATATGTCTGAGACTTTCTCCACGTTCCCAGTCACCCTCTAGTGTGAAGTCTCTGATGTCTAATGGAGGCTGAACTACACCTGAAAGCCTTCCTACATTCACTACATCCGTAGGGTTTCACCCAGTGTGGATTCTTTGGTGCTGACTAAGGGATGAACTCTGGTTAAAAGCTTTCCCACATCCATCACACTCAGGGTTCTTCTCCAGTGTGAACTGTGTGGTGTGGAATAAGGGCTGAGCTCGCACTGAAGAATTTGCCACATTCATTACATTTCTATAGCTTCTCCCCAGTGTGGGTTTTTTGGTAGCTTATAAGTTTTTTTTTTTTTTAAGACTTTTTATTTATTTATTCATTTATCCCCCCCTTGCTGCTTGTGCTCACCGGGTCAGCCAACCACGCCATGCGGGCGGGCCTGCCCTCACCAGGGGGCCCCAGGAACCGAACCCGGGGCCTCCCATATGGTAAACGGGAGCCCCACTGATTGAGCCACAGCCGCCTCCCAGCTTATAAGTTTTGTACTTTGGTTGAAGGGCTTCCTGTACTCACTGCATTTGTAGGGCTTCTCTCCTGAGGCCTCTAATGTTTGTGAGGGTTGCTGAAGGCCTTCCCACGTGCATTATATTTGTAGGGTTTCTCTCCTGTGTGAATTCTCTGATGGTGACTAAAGGCTGCCCAGTAACTGAAGGCCTCCTCACACTGCTTACATTTGTAGGGGCTTCTCCCCGCCAGGGGCTTGAGCTCTATGGCGGGAGGCCGTCTCACAGCCGCTGCCCTCCCAGGGCTTCTCTCCAGAGTGAGTCCTCTGATGCTGGACAAGGGCTCAACCGTCCCTGAAGGCTTTCTCACATTCACTACACTTGTAGGGCCTCTCTCCAGTCTGAGCTCACTGGTGGTGAGTGAGGTTCGCATTTCGGCTGGAAGCTCCTCCCCATTCGCTGCATTTCTGTTGCTCTCCAGTGAGAGTCCTCTGGTGCTGAGGAAGAGGTGAGCTCTGACGGAAGGCCTTCCACCATTCACTTCTCGCCAGCACGGCTCTTCTGAGGTTGAGGAACAGATGAACAGGAGCTGGAGGCTTCGCCATGGTCATTGCATGGGTACGGTTTTGCTGTGTGAGGTTTAATTATATCTGAATTCTTCTGGAGGCTTTTTGTCCGTGGTTCCCATTTACAGAGTCTCTTTCTGTAGGAACTCTCTGTTGTAGGGAAAGCACTGATCTCAGATTGAGGCTCTTCCCAACTTCATTTTTCCTGTTGTCTGACTACCTGGGGCATTTCCACACTTGTGTCTTGGAATGATTCCTCAGAAATGTCTGCCTCTGGTGGTGACTCCTTGGACACATTCTGTCGGTCTGGACAGGTACTTCCTAGGCTTTCTCCCTCTAGTACCCAGGGTTCTTCCTTTTGTTCCAGTTGGGAGTTCACGCCGGGCTGTGAAACGGGAAGCCCCAGCACGACCAGGTTCCTGGACTTTCCTGGTATCTCCGCCTTGAACCTGTCCCTCAGAGCAGTGACCAGGTACCTCCACTCCTCAGGGGTAAAAGCTACAGTCTCATTGCTGAGAGGCAAGGATCCCTGGGTCCAGCTGTGAGACCACCAGCCATTCCCTCCTCTCCTCTGCTTTCCTCTTGGAAAGGGTAGGTCTGAAAAGGCAACGCTCCTTCCTCTGGCATTTGGGCATGTCGCTCCACAGGAGCCCTGGCCCTGACTCTGCAGGCCTGCTTTGACTGGCCCCAGGTGGGACTCTTCTTTGTCCCCAGCCTCTCTCTTCAGAGGCTTGGTTTGGGCATGTGGTTCTGGGCCCCAGGAGTTCCAGCAGGGCCTGACCAGCAGGGTCTTTCACTGTCTCCCCAGCCACAGCTAGTTCTTGGCATCAAGCGGAACCCAGGGTGAAAAAGCCGCCACCGGATTCCTGAGAAAGCATCTGGGAACCAGCATGAACTCAAATACTGTGCTGTCCAAGGAACTGCCTGGCGGCAGGGTCCCTGCTCTCATGCCAAAGGGGATGTACTTCAACAGTGGCACTTCTGGACATGAGCACGTGCCTCACCAGACTCCATTTCCCAGAAGTCACCCCTGGGCTTGGTTCCTGGTCAAGGCCTTTTTCTTTCCCCGTGCCAGGTCTGTGACCATACTTTCTAGAGATGCTCTTACTTGTTCTTGCTCCCAGAGTCTATTCCCAGCCATGATTCACCAGAATCAAATGGCGACTGGAAGCGGACAGGAAGTGACTGGCCCCTAGATGGTCTATCTATTGATGACAGTAGTGTATTGAAGTCTCCAACTATTATTGTAGAGGTGTCTATTTCTTTCCTCAGTTTCCCCAGTGTTTGCCTCATGTATTTTGGGGCACTGTGGTTAGAAGCATAAATATTTATGATTGTTATTTCTTCTTGGTGGTTTGCCCCTTTTATTAATATACAGTGTCCTTCTTTGTCTCTTATAACAGCTTTTGACCTCAAAGTCTATTTTGTCTGATATTAGTATAGCTACCCCAGATCTTCTTTGGTTACTATTTGCATGAAATATCTTTTTCCATCCTTTCACGTTCAATGCTTTTGTGTCTTTGGGTGTAAGGTGAATCTCTTGTAAACAATATATCATGGGTCAGATTTTTTATCCATTCTGCCAATCTGTGTCTTTTGATTGGGGAGTTTAAGGCAGTACTTCAGTCATTTTGTCCTTTGGTTTTTATATGTCATATCTTTTTTTTTTGGTCTATTTCCTATATTGCAACCTCCTTTTCTGTATAGTTATCTTTTGTGATCACTCTGACTGATCCTTTTCTCATTTGTTTCTGTATATTTTAAAAATACTTTCTTTGTAGCTACCCTGGGGCTTATATTATATAACCTACATTTACCAACTTAGCATCAATAACATGCACATTCTCTGCTCCCATATTCCTCTGTTTCCCCTCTTTATGTTATTTTTGTCTCACTTCACCTCTTTATATGTTGCATGTCCATTATCAGGAAATATGTCTTTTTCTTGTTTAATTGTTTTCTGACTCTTATAGGAATTAAAGAGTACAGTTGTATATTGAGAGTACAGAACAATTGGGTTTGCATTTACCATTTTAGTTACCCTTACTGAAGATCTTCATTTCTTCACACTACTCCAAACCACTCTTTCCTGTCTTTTCCTTTCAACCTGCAGAACTTCCTTTAGTAATTCTTGTAGGGCAGGTCTTTTGCTGACAAACTCTCTCAGTTTCTGTTTAATCTGTGAATACTTTTAAAATCTCCTTCATTTTTGAAGGACAGTTTTGCCAGATAAAGAATTCTTCGCTGGCAGCTTTTCTCTTTCAGTACTTTAAATATATCATACCACTGCCTTCTTGCCTCATGAGAGAAATCAGCACTTAAGTCTTACTGAGGATCCCTTGCTGTTTTCTTGCTGCTTTCAGAATTCTCTCTTTATCTTTGGCATTTAACATTCTGATTAGTATGTGTCAGAGCAGGTCTATTAGGATTTACTGTTTGGAGTACGTTGCACTTCTTGGACATGTATGTCTTTCACAAGAGTTGGGAAATTTTCGGCCATTATTTCCTCAAATATTCTTTCTGCCCCTTTTCTCTTTTTTTCTCCTTCTGGGACACCCATAATGCATACTTTTGTGTGCTTTGTGCTGTCATTCAAATCCCTGAGACACTATTCATTTTCTATTCTTTTCTCTATCTGTTCTTCTATGATTTCGATCGTCCCATCTTCTAGTTTGCTGATTCTTTCTTCTGCCTGCTCAAATCTGCTGTTGTATGCCTCCAGTGCATTTTTTTTAGGAGGTATTGGGGATTGAACCTGGGACCTTGTATATTTGAAGCAGGTGCTCAATCACTGAGCTACACCTATTCCCCTTTCTCTCCTTAAGGTTTTTTTGTTTTGTTTTGGTTTGGTTTAGTAGGTACCAGGGATTGAACCTGGGACCACATACTTGAGAAGTAGGGTTCAACCACTGAGCTATACCCACTCCCCCCTTGTATTTTTAATCTCTATTAAAGTTTTTCATGCCCATAATTTGTTTCTTTTTATACTTCCAAATTCCTCTTTATGCATACACATTGTCTTCTTAATATCGTTTAGCTCTATATTCATATTTTCCTTCATCTCCTTGAATTAAGAGATCTGTTTGGACTTCTTTGATTAGTAGTTCCAAATTTTGTGTCTCCTCTGAAGTTTTAATTTGTTCCCTTGACTGAGCCGTATCTTCCTGTTCCTTACTATGGCTTGTAACTTTTTGATGTCTGGTCATCTGAATATCTTGATAAGTTTACTCTGAAGGGCAGTTTCTCTCTCTTGTCTAGGGCTTTATTGTTGATTGGCTTTGAATTAAGGCTCCTCTTTGATTCTTGGTCCAGCTTATTCTAGACCTTTAGAGTAGCCCATGTTTAACTGTTCAGATTTTTTCAGCTCTTGATCTGATTCATGCCCTGGATATGTAGTACAATTTTTAAGATCACACTTTTTGTGCAATTGTTTCACCTCCAGGGGAAAACTCCCTTTCCTCTGTTCCTTCTCTGGGAATCTTCATCTGTTCTGTTTGTTTTTGTGCAGAATTTTCTCCCCAGCTCCTATGATTTGTTTAAATTATTTCCCTTACTCAATGCGCCCTTTTCTTTACACTTTTCAGTTCTGGGACCTGTCCTTTCTTATAGCAGTTCAGCTTAAACCCTCCCCCACCGCCTTTTTTCTGTGAGTCTTTTATGCCTCTAGTTTCTTCCCCATTAGGGTATCCAACCCCGGGGAGTCAGATGGGCTCAATCCAGAAAGGTGGTCACCCCAGAAAAGCCCATTTAGGTGGTCTCGCCAACAGAAACTGGATTGAGTGCATGCACCTCTTGCCAACAGTTCTGCTGTGGTCTCTCATTTTCTTCACCCCCAGGGGCACTTTGGTATGTGGTACTCCTCAGTGGCTTGTGTTCTGCCCTGCGTCTCTGCAGACTTGGGTCCCTGCGCTTGGATATGTGTGGGCTTCTAACAAGCTGCTGTGAGTGGCTCTATAGTCTGCATTCTCGGCTGGAAGGATCTGTCCATGCAGTGTGGGAATGAGTGAGGGGGAGGGATCTGGACTGGCTGGTCTAGGTTGGAAACTTCCTACCTGATCTTGGAGATTTTTTTCTCTTTGATTCAGCATTTGTGGAGCCCTTCTCCAGTCTCTCTCAGCCTCCAGCATTCTAATACTTGTCCTGTAGTTGAATCTGAAGGAAGACATTTCCATAGGATATCTTAGGTTGCCATGCTGATGACTCATTTTCCAACTTTTGGAACAGAGATGTCTGTTGGACGACAACTTGTATCTTTTGTTCATGGATCTGCAGCTCCAGAGGAATGGTACTCAAGGAACAGTACAAAAAGAATCACATCTGAGGAGCCTTATCTGCACCTGGACTTGATTTAGATGAGATGCTGGACTTAAAAGCTGCCGTCACAATGGGATGAATTTTGAGGGTCTGTGGGGAAGGGATGAATGCATTTTACATTTTAGAAGTATGTAAATTGTTGTTGCCAGAGGGTGAATGTGGTGTATCTTATTTTACAAGATGGCTTTAACAATATCTCCCATCCTGAATGCTCTTCTTACAATGGGATGTTGATGTTCCTCCCATCAGGAGGTGGCTTCTATAGTCCCTCCCCTTAAATCCAGGCAGGCTTGTGACTAGGACAGAAGTGACACTCTGACTTCTAAGCCTAGGTTGTAAAAGGTAGTACAGCTTCGGTCTGGTCCTCTTGAATGTCCACTCTTGGAACCTCAAGAACTGTGAGACTTCTATCTGACTGTTATGGTTTTAAGCCACTAAGTTTGAGGATAATTTTGTAATTATGCAGCAATAGATAACTGAGACAACCAGAATGACAAACAAATATGCTAAGAGATTAATTCATTCAATAAGTATATATTGAGCATCTATTGTGTCTGGCACTTTTGTAGGTACCAGAGACACAGAAGAGAAGAGACTAAAATCTCTGCCCTCATGGGGCTTACATTCTAATGGGGAAAACAGACTGTAAGCAAGTAAAATTAATAGTAGATATAGTATATTAGGTAGTGATAAGTGCCAGGGAGAAAATGCAAAGAAAGGAAATAATAGCAAGGGATAGCAGAGGTGGGTGAATGAGTTGCAGTTTTAATTGGGGTGGACAGGGAAAGACTCACCAAGGTGGTATTTGAGTAAAGACTTGAGAAGGAAATAAGGGAGTAAGTGACCAGTGTGGATTACCTGTGGGAAAAGGACTCCTTATACAGGGAACAGCAAGTACCAGGGCCCTCACAATGATGGAAAGTGTGCCGAGTGTATTTAAGGAAAGCAACAAGGCCAGTGTGGCTGAGGGGTTGAGTGAGAGGAAGGATATAGAAGATGAGGTCAGAGAGTTGTGGGGAGGGGTGAGGATGGCTTTTATTCTGAGGAGTCTTGGCACAGAAGTGACATAATCTTAAATTTTAACCAGACTGTTCCAGCTGCTGTTTTGTAAAAGGAAGATAAGGTGAGAATCAGGGAGGGCAGTTATGCTACCACACTCATCCAGGAGACAACCAATAGTGACTCAAACCAAAGTACCAGCAGTGGACATGGTGAGAATGGTGGCATTCTGGGATACACTGTAGGTAGAGCTTAGAGATTTCTGGATGGACTGGATAAAGGGTGAGAGAGTGACTTGAAAGGATGGAGTTGCATTTACTGAGATGGGGAAAGTAAGACAAGCAGGTCTGGAGTAAAGTATAAGGAACTTGGGTTTGGATGTTGAGTCTGAGGGCCTTTTAGACATCTGAAGGTGTCCAGTGTCTGCAGCTCAAGGCAGAGGCCTGGGCTGGAGATAAATGTGGGGTCAACAGTGAGTGGCTGGAATTAAAGCTTCAAGATTGAAGTTACTGAACCAGTTAGAATGAGGGTTAGGTCTTGAGCTCAGGGCTGCTGACCAGAAGGCCAAAGTCCCTTCCAGAATGATGTTCTGCTTCTCTGGATCTCTTGAGCATTCTGAACTATTCTGGACTACTCACGTAAAGCAGAAGTGGTAAGGGGAACAGATTCAGAAGCACAGATGGCCTAGATTCATATACTGGCTCATCAGCTACAAGACTTTGGGCAGGTTATTCAACAGCTTTATGCCTTGGTTTTATACCCCTATAAAATGAGGATAACAACAGTATCGCCACAAGGTTATTGACTGGGTTAAATGAATACATCTAAGAGTGGCTTGCACATAGAGTACACTCCTGAATTTTAAGTTATTATCTATCAACCAAAGATTGCTTCCTTCAATTCATCACCCGCGGATCCCAACGTCAAGTTCAGACATTATTGTGGATGTTTCTTTCATATCCCAACATCAAGTTTAGGGTTAACTGTGGATGTTCAGATGGGGCCTATTCCCCAAGAACACGGAAAATCATTATTTTATGTATCACATTCAAAATGTAAACAAAATAATGACTCAGCTGTTTTTAAAAAGATATTCAATCATACAATCAACTCCTTTTGAAGACTCACACAACGATGAATCACAAAACAGGAAGTTATTTTAATTGCATTTCTCTCAAGGATGATTTCTCTCTTGCTGATCTGATTCTCAGATTCTCTTTCCTATTTGACCATCTTTGTCAGCCAAGGTTACCTATCTTGAAGTTTTTAAAAAATTTATTTTACCTTAATATCCTTAATTAAGAGATTGAAGGCATTCAAATTTCTATAAAAAAAGCAACCTTGAGACTCTAAAAATAAAAATCCAAAGCATTTCGTCCTAGAGACAGTAGAGGCCAGAGACTGCCTGCGTCCACACCCTACCTGGCTGAAGGTCCTCAAAACCTCCAAATTCTGAACATTGAAAACGATGAGTGTATATGGAGGCATAAGCAGCATCCATGGGGGATGAATGGGGGTTCAAATAATAGGCTAGAATCTGTGGCTCTGAAGAATTTATAATCTAGATGGAGAGGAGAGAAACAATACGCATTCATGACATAAACAAAATTAAGCATAGAAAGCCAGTAAACAGTATAATGCGTAACATACATACATATATATATATATATACACACACACACATATACAGGTACTTAGTAAAACTAAACCAAATTAACAGTAGCTATCTATCTGCATGGTGGGATTTTGGATGATTTTCATTTTCTTCTTTTTGCTTATCTATACTTTCTTAAAACTTTTGCTACAATGAATACATTGCCTTTTTTTTTTTTTTTTTTTTTTTTAAGTGATTGAGTCCAAATGTACTCAAGAGAATGAACAGACAAGGTGGCTAAAGGGCATGGGGTCAGGAGCCAGAACACCTGCTAATGTCTCCACTCCACTTTGTTTTAAAATGAAACAAAGAAACAAGAGATGCTGACAGTGGCCCTCCTAGAGGACGAAAGGATAAGTGTAAAGGCCTGCGCATACTGCCTAGCACAGAGTAAATGCTATATAAGTGCTTGCTTTTATTGTTATTATTATTAAGACATGAGCTGGTAGGAATATTTTTGTGATATTGGGAGTGATTAAGAAGATGTTTATGAAATGAGTTGGGCTTGAGTACGAATCTTCTTCAAGTTATCAGGGAAAAGATATTTGAGACAGAGGAACAACTTGATAAAGGTAAAAGACAACATGACAGAGATTTACCTCCTCAAACAATGAAAAGGGGAAGCAAAAGGAGAATGAAAACATATATTTTGGACACATATAAGAAAGTTTTCTTTAAAAAATAGCAACTCTTAAAGATAATTCATCACATGCAAACTCATTTGGCCCCTGATCTTTACCCACCCCGTTTCTTCCACTCAAAGAAAAGAAGAGACTCAAAGAAGATTCCTTCTGAAGTGTATCACCATTTATTGTAGTTTGAGTTGGGAACTGAACAGAGGGCATTGTCTGTGGAGGGGAAAAAAAGGAAAAGAAAAAGAAAGTATGTTTTTGTAGACTTAATTTCTTTAAAACACTTTATGGTTTTAAATCCTTTTTTACCCCAAAGGAAATCAAGAATTCAAGTATGTTATGTAGGGAGCAATAATACAAAATGTCGTGTGTGTGTGTATGTGTGTGTGCGTGTGCGTGTTTAAACAAACATTCTTCACATCTTACACCCTTTTGCTTTGGTAAGGCCAAGACCCAAAAGACACATCACACATAAAGACCCCGGCCTTGAACTCATAGACTCAAGAGTTAAGGGATTTATTTACCTTCACAGGACAACTGTAGAGATTTAGAACTGTCATATAGCATTTAAAAAAACCAGTCTCCTCTTAACTCCCCCCCCCCCAAAAAAAACCTAAGTCCTGTAAGTCCTGATACACTTAAACGCCTCCTTTGATGCAGCTGTTTTTCAGATTCCTAACACAGGGCTTATTACAAGGACTGGAGCAACAAGATTTTCTTCATTTTGTTTAGAATAAAAAATTTAAAAGGGACATTGCAAAAGAAAAAAAAATAAAAACTGAAATTCAAATTCTGAAAATATCTTGCCTTTTTTATTAATCATGTCATCTAACACCAATTAAAAAAACAAATATGTGAATATGATATAAAAATACGATCCCAGGATTAACACTTTGTTGCAGGCACAGTTATCTCACAGAATATATGTTTGGAGGGCCAGGGAAAGGAGTTTATTTTTGTCTTTGCGTCTCTTAAAAAAATCCACAGCAGTGCAAGTAGGGTCAGGAAGGAGGGAGGAAAAAAGATTCTTTAGCAGCAAAATGTCCAAAGTTCTCTAATCACAATCAAATCAACGGATATTGGGTTTAAAAAAAAAAAAAAAAAAAAAAAAAGAAAAAGAAGAAGAAGATGAAGGGGACGCTGCCCAGAGCCACTCGTCATTACTAAAAGACTCTGCTGCAAAGCCCCAAATTGTCACATATGAAGGACGTGCTTTATTACACAAACAATCATAAAATCTGTCCCTCAAGCTTTTGACTGTGTTTGTCACTTAAATATATGTACAGGGAGTGGGCTCCTCTCCTCATTCATGTCCTTTCAGTCTCTACGGTTTGGTCACTCTGGGCGGGCTCTCGGTGTGCTTTGCCACATTCGGCCTCCAACGTTTCAGCAGCATGTTCACTGCCAATGCTGCTTCTGCTCGCCTCACAGGCCTTGGCTGTTTCAAGCAGAGGGTGCTGAGGGGGGCGGTTTAATGATCACTGTTCTGCTTCTCTCTCATCCAGGCATGAATCTGTTCTTTCAGTTCTGGCACTAAGGAAAGAAAGGGAAAGACGGATTAGTGTCCCAGATGGGAGGATTCTTCCTGAGAGACAATGCTGGAAGCCCTGTATACATAGAAAGAAAAGGCTGTTCATTCGCTCATTAAGCTGAGGAATGTAGAAGAAAGGACTAGAATTCTATAGGGAAAAAGAGCAAAGAGCATTGCATGTCTTTTCCATGAAAAGTTCCTGGATTTGATAAATGGCCCTCTTCAGATTGATTTCTGGTAGGTGATTTTGGCTTAGCTTCTCGGCACTGATATCGGCAAGGCAAGCCAGGCTCGCCCTCCTCTACCTGGTTCCAGCATGCTCTCTGTCAGCGTCTGTCGGTTGAAGGGGTCGGTGGGGGAGTTCAGCAAGTGCCGTAGAATGATGGAGCGGTCCATGATGGTGCCAGAGGGCAGGCGCACGGGGTCCGTCATCAGGGTGTCCATCAAAGGGTCTGCAGAGGCAAAGAGGCTTCTGTTAATCAAACACTCATCTAATAAGAGAGCTTGACACTGAAAAAGGAAACAAAACAAAACCTCTTCTATCAGTAAAAAAAATATACCCATAGGAGTGGCAATCAAATGCACCCTGCTAGGTCCCCAAATTCAGGATGGGCTCGGCATTAGATAAAAGCATATACACTGCCTCTTGTTAAAGGAAAAGTAACCTATCACTGGGAGGAAAAAACAGCCACAGCGGCAGGCCCTCACAGACCGGATGGGAAAGAGCTGGCGGGCTGGGGTCCTTTATCTTAGGACTTGCCAGGAATCCCCACTTGCAAAGGCAAGGCTGCCCTCAGAATTTCAGGGCTGTTACCTGGTTTGAAATCTTTCTCCTTTTAATTTACAAAACGAACTAAAAGTAGGCAAACGTAATTTCAGACAGTATTTTAAAAAGCAACTACAGACACTGTTAAGAAATTGGAAGTACAGCATGTCCTTTTTTAATGTTATATTCTCTTGAGTTAACGCCAAATCAGAGAATTCAGCTTTGAAAAGCGTGGCCTCCACTTGCCTCTGAACTCATCTGGGGCATCGCTGTAGTCGATTTCTGCACGTGCATTCTTGGCTACTATCTCTTCCACTTTCTCAGCCAGAAGTTTAAACTTCTCTATTGCTATTGTGGATTTGATGCCTGCCTTCCGCATCTTGGAAATAACTTCTTCAAACAACTCCTTACTGTAGGACCTCTGCAAATGAGGAAAGGTAATATGAGAAGTGAACATATTTTAAGTAGGGAAAAAAGTAAGCTACAGAAAATACCCATTGTATGGTTCCTTTGAGGTTTTTTTATTCTCTGGGAAGAAAAAAAAACAGCCCTAAAACTGTGTGTGCGTGTGTATATATACATACTTACATCTGGTGGTGGATACACAGAGGAAAACTGAACAATTCATGCCAAAATGTAAAAGGTCATTACCTCTGGAGAGGGCTGCAGGATTAAGGCAAATGAAAGGACTTTTTCAGTTTTCACAGCAAGCATGCATTTCGATTCAAGTTTTAAATTTTAGTCCTTGAAGGGCACTGTGTCCTAGTAGTGTGTAAGAGACAGAAATTTCAGCTCATTTCTCTGAAAGTAAACATTATAATTCAATAGAGCTTGTACTTGAAAGAACTTTACTCCTATTCACTTTCAATCATTGAAGATGATTTTGTTCCACACTATCAAAAGTCAGGAGCTCCTGACATTAGAACACCCAGATAAAGGGTTGAACGGGCCTGGTTTTGGCCCCGATTTACACTCACAAGAGTGGGAGGGGTGCTTTCCAGACAAGCGCCCACCACAGGCTCAGATGAGCCTGGGTCTGAACTCTGGCCGACCACGTACCAGCTGTGTGGTCTTAGGCTAATTGCTAGCTCTCCCCAGGCCGTTTCCTTGGGTGTAAAATGGGGATAGTAATACCTACCTCACAGGTGCCTAATTCATACAAAATACTGCCACTACAAAATATCAAAGTAGATCATATTTTGCATTTATGGCATAAATATTGGCCACGTGTCAACTAATGACAATGATGCAAAGAGAGGAAGGGACTGATTACACGAGACTATGAAAAGGGCTGTGGCATTGAATCACACCCGCTAACATCCAAAGAACTGAGACCAACGCTAAAATACTTGTCTGAGTGTCAGTGTTCCAGGCTTTGTTGATCCTGCAGCTCCCACACCTGAAATGGGGAGAGGAATGTGTCTGCCTGTCTCTCCTCTAACCTGTGAGGTTCAAGGCTGTGAGAATGAGCAAGTACCCACAGGAAAGGGGGACCTGCCAGCCAGGCTGCTGAGGGCAAGGCACACTGGCGCCTGGACTCCCCCAAAGACCCCCCAGTACAAGAAAAACCAGGGCCAGCCTGGGTGTACGCTGTCCCTTCTCCAGCACGCAGCCTCAGCCTGTAGGAGCTGCTGCTCCTAATTTGACGATGGGTCCCCGGGGGCGTCACATTACTGCTCTCCTTGAGCATTTGCTCTTAACAATGTGCTCGTGCTTTCTTGCTGTGGATTACATCAACACCTACAGCAGGAATTCATCTCAATACCTGGGTTCTCTTTGCACACTGGATTGAAATTCTTCAATCTTTCTTTCTTTTTTTAACTTCAGTTTCTAAATAAGTATGCATGTTCACTTTCTCTCTCCAGATGCCCAGGCCCCTGACTAATCCATTCACTTGACAAAAAAGAGAGGAAAGGGTAAAATATTAGAAGAGTGCCAAGGCCCAGCAAAAAATCTTAAAAGCCATCTTCTAGGGAAGCAGAGGTGGCTCAGGCGACTGAGCTCCCACCTGCCATATGGGAGGTCCGTGGTTCAGTTCCCGGTACCTCCTAAAGAAGACAGGGAGCTGGCACGATGGGCAGACGCAGCAAGCTGACACAACAAGATGATGCAACAAGAGACACAAGAAGAAAGACATAACGAGAGACACAACAAAGCAGGGAGCAGAGGTTCCCGGAGCCTCCTAAAGAAAAAAATGAGCAAGACAGCGAGCTGACATGACAGGCAGGTGTGGCAAGCTGATGTGACAAGATGATGCAACAAGGAACACAAGAAAGAAAAATATAATGAGAGACACAACAAAGCAGGAAATGGAGGTGGCTCAAGTGATTAGGTGCCTCCCTCCCACATCGGAGGTCCCAAGTTCAGTTCCTGGTGCTTCCTAAAGACACAGCACATAGCAAGTGCAAACAACAAGAGGGTAGGGAATAAAGGGAAAAAAAAAAGCCATCTTCTAGAACCATGACAAGTTCAGTGAGCCTGGTTATAGTTTTCTAAAACTAAATTATGACTTTAATTTTAAAATACTTGACTCAGTGTTTACTTATTATGAGCCAGGTAAGTCACAGCCCCATTCCCTTCGGGGAGGGGCCCAGAGGATAAATGACAGAAGGCTATGAGATGTAGGAAGGGCAAAAATGCACAGGGAATTATCGAGGCCCCAGGACGGGTACTGCTATAAACAATGCCGAGACCATTTCATCAAACACTTTTTGAACTTCTCTTTATAACAAGTAGCGTTTTTTTGGCCCATTTCTTATCATCATAAAATATGACCCACTCTATTCCTCAAAAGATGATGAGTTTTTAACCAATTGACTTGTGCTTGCTTATGAGCCAACTAGTAAGACACAGCAGTGTGAAAGGATTATCATAAGTATCAAGGGTACTTGCGCATGGAATTCAGCTTCAAAGAGCAGTGACATCAATGAACCAGCCAAATACATATTAATGAGCTGCTTCTTTAAGTTTGGTGTGGAAGGGGTCAGAAGTATAGATTTTGTTCTTGACCTCATGGAGCTTACAGAGTGGTTTAAAGTTAAACATGAAAATATATACATGGGAAGCGGCTGTGGCTCGATCAGTGGGGCTCCCGTTTGCCATGTGGGAGGCCCCGGGTTCGGTTCCCAGGGCCTCCTGGTGGGGGCGGGCCCGCCCACGTGGCGTGGTTAGCTGACCCAGCGAGCGCAAGCAGCAGGGGGGGGAGATAAATGAATAAATAAATAAAATCTTAAAAAAAAAAAAAAAAGAAAATATATACAAATCACATATCTGATAAGGGTCTGCTATCCAGAATATATAAAGAATGCCTATAACGCAACAATAAAAAGACAAACAACCCAATTTAAAAAATGAGCAAAGGATTTGAATGATTTCTCCAAAGAAGATATACAAATGGCTAATAAGCACATGATAAGATGCTCAACATTATCAATCATTAGGAAAATAACAATCAAAACTGCAATGAAATACCACTTCACACTCACTAGAAAGTCTATAATTAAATACACACACATAGAAAATTACAAATATTGGTGAGGATGTGGAGAAACTGGAGCGCTCATCCAGGGCTGGCCTGGTGGGAATGTAACGTGGTGCAGTCTCTGTAGAAAACAGTCTAGTAGTTCCTCAAAAAGTGAAACAGTGACCATATGACTCAGCAATTCCACTCCTAGGTAAATACCCAAAAGAACTGAAAACAGGAATTTAAGCAAATACTTGTACGGGAATGTTCACAGCAGCCACAAAGTGGGAACAGCCCAAGTGTCTATCGACAGATGAGTGGCTAAACAAAATGTGCTCTTTCCATGCAATGTACTATTCAGTCATAAAAAGGAATGAAAGGGGGAAGCGGATGTGGCTCAAGCAACTGGGCTCCCGTTTACCATATGGGAGGTCCAGGGTTCGATTCCCGGGGCCTCCTGGTGAAGGCGAGCTGGGCCACGTGGAGTGCTGGCCCGCACAGAGCTGGAGCAGCAAGATGACGCAACAAAAAGAGACACAGAGGAGAGACAATAAGAGAGGCAGCAGACCAGGGAGCTGAGGTGGCGCAAGAGATTGAGCGCCTCTCTCCACTCCGGAAGCTTCCAGGATCAGTTCCTGGTGCCACCTAAAGAGAAGACAAGCAGACACAGAAGAACACACAGCGAATGGACACAGAGAGCAGACAACAAGGGGGGAGAGAAATAAATAAATAAATCTTAAAAAAAAAAAAAAAAAAGGAATGAAAGGGAGCTGGTGTAGCTCAGTGGTTGAGCGCCTGCTTCCTGTGTGTGAGGTCCCGGGTTTGATCCCCAGTACCTCGCAGAAACAATCAAACAAAAAAACCAACTCTCATTGGGGAGTGGATATAGCTCAGTGGTTGAGTGCCTGCTTCCCATGTATGAGGTCCTGGGTTCAATCCCTGGAACCTCTTTTTAAAAAAAATGATTTTGTTACATGAATATCACCTCAGTTTAAAAAAAAAAACTTTAGGGAAGCGGCTGTGGCTCAATCAGTGGGGCTCCCGTTTACCATATGGGAGGCCCCGGGTTCGGTTCCCGGGGCCTCCTGGTGAAGGCAAGCCCGCCCGCACGGCGTGGTTAGCTGACCCAGCGAGCACAAGCAGCAAGGGGGGGATAAATGAATAAATAAATAAAATCTTAAAAAAAAAAAAAAAAAACTTTAAAAATAAGCAAGAAAATTAAGCACTGAATTTGTGAGATGCAGACTCAATACTCTGGGAGGTTAGGGGAGAGAGCAATTAACTTATGAAGATTGCATGGAAGAAGTGTGACTTCAGATGTGCTTTTTATTATTCTTTTTTAAATGGAAAATGGCGTTGACAGACTACAATCCACAAACATCAGATTGGCAGTCCATCCATGGAATTGGAATCCGCCCTTTTATAAAAGCATGGGCAGAAGTGGCCATCACCACAGGTCACCAAGGCACTTTAAGACCTTTCTATCTGGGGACTCTCTCAGCTCCAGGGACCACCTGTTCTGCCCCACTTCTCCTCTGACATAGGACTCTCCCCTCCGTTTTGTCAGTATAAAGCTCGAGTGGCCTCCATGCTGGTGCCTCTTCTGCAGCCCTCTGGGCGCTCTTCGCAACCTACTCTGCCGAGAGGGAAAGAAGCCCCTCAGTTTCCTTCCTTGCCAAACCGCCATTTTCTTCTTCCCCTTTGTCTTCCAAGGAAGGTAAGACATGCCAAGCCAAATCAAACCAAACCAAAACTACTGCTTCCAAAAGAGAAAAAAAACTCACTCCTTCTTCTCACCTTCCATCCTTCCAACCCTAACCCTTAAAACCCTCTTCCCAAACAATCAAATAGGCAGGACCCAATCAAATTATGGCCAATATAAAGAGAAAGTGCCTGTGATGGTTAGGCTAATGTATCAACTCAGCCAGGTAATAGTGCCCAGTTGTTTGGTCAAGCAAACACTGGGCTAATTGTAATACAAGGACATTTTATAGACTTTATTTTATTTTTTTTTTATTTTTTTAATTATGGGTACATTTTATAGACTTTAATATCAGTGAGTTGATTGCAAAGATGGCTGGTAACAGCTTCAATCAACTAAGGAGATTGCTGTCAGCAATGAGTGTGATGTCTCATCCTATTAGCTGAAGGCCTTAAAAGGGGAAGTGATATCAGCAGTCAGAGGGAGAATTCCCATCTCTACTTCAAACAGCCAGCGTCTCCTAGGAACTCATCAAGGACCTTCATCGGAGCCCCTATGGAATTTGGACTTGTACATCACCATGGTCACATGAGACAATTTTATAAAATCTCATACTATTTACAGATATCTTCTGTCGGTTCTCTTTCCCTGGAGAACCTTGATTAATACATCACCCAACCACCAACACAAGCAATATACGATAAAAGAAAGCAAAAAATCCACTTAGACTGTGTTGCTCTCTCCATTGTGCCACTGGCCCTGGTGTGCGTTTGCTTACGAATCTGAAGAGCACGGCTATTTAGACATTCACGAATACCCACATACCACAGTGCAGAAAACCTTGTCTACAACGCAAGCCAGGTGCCATCACAGGCTGCCACCACAAGCCACAGGCATTCCCAGGCCCTGTGTATGTTTTGTTGGTCACCAAAGAAAGGCAGCACTCTTTTGTGATCCAGTTTCCATCGTCTCACTGTAAACTTTATGTGTATTACATTGGTGTGTGGCAGCCATAGCAAGACCTATCAGGAGAAAAGCGAATGCACTACATGTGCTAAACGACCCTTCCAAGTCTCTTTACAGTAACAATGACAGAGCCTCTGAGGGACCTTCCACACCCTTGACCTCTGGCTCAGGTAGAGAAGGCCTTCTTCAGCCCCGCAGCTGCCCAAGGCACATGCCCCGACCTTACCTAGTGAGTGTTTCCATTTTCTCTCCCTCACTATAGCTTACACATAGCTCCCATTTCTAACTATACACAGTATTATATGGTTGCAGGCTAGGGAAACAGTACATACTTTAACATCTCCCAAATACAACTGCAATCTACTAACACCCTCCTTTACTACCACTTCTTATGGAAAAAATGCTTTGGACACGTGTGTGTGTGTTTTAAATTACAAGCACTGTGTCAAGGCCACATCCTTGCTTACACTGAAAAGTACCTAATTATGTGAATTATATCTCAATAAAAAGTTATTTTTAAAAAGTATCTTCAGGGGGGCGGATGTGGCTCAAGTGGTTGGGCGTCCGTCTGTCATATGGAGGGACCTGGGTTCGATCCCCAGGACCTCCCGGTAAAATGAAAAAAATATATATAGAAGGCGCATGGGCTGCCAGGCTCTGTGTGCTGGTGAGCCGCCAGGCCCCGGGCGCTATGCAGCAAGCTGATGACTTAACGGGGGAGAGACAAGACGAGATGCTCCGAAAGCTCTGAAAACCAGGAACCGAGGTGGCGCAGGTGGCAGAACACCTCTCTCCTACATCGGAGGTCTCCAGGATCGAATCCTGGTGAAGACTGGAGAAGGCTAGAGGAGGAGGATGAGAGGAGATTGCAGGAGACAGACACAGAATTGCCCAGCGAATGGACACAAAATAGCAAAATGGGGAAGGGGGGCGGTTTAAAATGGATAAAGTAAAATAAAAATAAATCTTAAAAAAAAAAAAAAAAGTATCTTCAATTAAACAATTTACATCATTCATTTGGATGAGAGATGCTTCTAGAACATTTACTGATGGTTAACCTCAGACATGAGTAATACAGATCTGGGGAAGCGGCTGTGGCTCAATCAGTAGGGCTCCCATTTGCCATATGGGAGGCCCCGGGTTCGGTTCCCGGGGCCTCCTGGTGAAGGCAAGCCCGCCTGCACGGCGTGGTTGGCTGACCCAGCGAGCACAAGCAGCAAGGGGGGATAAATGAATAAATAAATAAATAAAATTAAAAAAAAAAAAAAAAAAGAAAAAAGAAACAGATCTGATCACAGGGGACAGGGGAATAAAGGCAAGGGAAGAATTTAAAGATAATTACACAAGGTTTTAAACCCAAAAGTCCACAAAAATAATGGTAGCACCAAAGTAGGGAACTTGGGAAGAAGATCTGTATGCCTTGAGGAGACTGGGCTCTTCTGTGAATGTAATGAACTTGTCGAGTAGGCGCTCAGCAAAATCAGGTGAGAACTGAACTAGGGAAGGTACAGGAGCCAAATCTGCCCTTGACCTACAAAGGGAACCAACCAGCGCATCTCCATTTACACCAGACAAGCTCCCCTGCAACTGTGGCTATTATTTCCATTTCCATACTAAAAACTTCTCCAACTACAATTTGAAAAAGTTATCACCTTCCTTCATTTCAAGTGGGGGAAGTCCAGGGAAAGATGAATGTGTGACTGCACAAATCTGCCAGTAAATCCACAGGGAGGCAAACTCCAATCTCCCAGTTCAGTAGCCTGAACCCCAGACTCCCCTTGCCATGGACTCGCTCCCTTGGGCACGGCACTGACCTGATCGTCAGCAATGGCTTTAGCAAACCGAGCACAGTCCAGCTGCAAGTAAATATCCGTCAGTTGGTCCAACAGCTTCTTTGGTTCAAAGCCATATTTCTCAGGGTTTTCAACTTTCAGGTCACGACACTTGGGGCCACAGAGTTGCTGAAGATTAAAGTTCAGCATTGCAGCCAATCGGGGTCCAAGTTCCTAGGAAATCACAGGATAATAGGACAATTCATGCTGTTGAGACAAGTGAGAAAGACCAAAAACTCCCCTTTCAGTGAAGGAACAGGAATTGGTAGATTAACTCCAAAGAATCCCTTCTATATACTGTGTATCAAAGGCTGAAGAAGGACAATATTATATTCAAAATTTTCTTTACTTCTCATTTCTAATTTGAAAATTCTAACACGTAATGTGATGTTGAAGGCTGATGGAATATTTATAAATGTCAATGATAGGCAAGCTTTTCTTTAAATTCAAGCTTAAAATAACAAAAACAATTATCACTACAAATTTGTCGAGAAACAGGAAAAGGGGAAAATTATTTGTAATTTCATCATCATCATAAAAGTCACAAGTTTTTGTTTAGTGCTCTTCCAGCTATAAATTTCTATATCATTTTTCTATAAATTTCAAATGTCTCCACAGAATGACACTGTGTGTCATTCTCATTTTTCAGATACAATGAGAGGAGAATTGCATATGAAGTAGAAGATAAAATTCAGGTCTTGAATAGTTTTAAATCTAGCCAGTGAGACAAAGTAAAGAGTAAAAATGAAACAACTAGAAAACAATTATCAAGTACTGTGCAATGACCACACACGTCGACCCAGTACACACTACAGATTGGAATACACTGCTTTAAGGAACCTGAAACAGGAAAATGTGGCTTAGATTATAGAGTGTTAGAGTAAACACTGGTCCTAAGAAAGGAGTCGTGAAAGATTCCCTTTACGAAACAAGTTTCTCATCGGATTTAATGGCAAGATTAATACAAATTCAACTTATATTCAGCATTTCAAGAAACCTTTTTGCACAGAGTAAAGTGCTCGTCTTGCTGATAAGATGTGATATAAAGGAGTGGTCAGAGCAGGACAGAGCTGGTCACTACAGGTTTTTGAAATGGAGAGTTTTGCGCTAGTCAGTAAAGGCGGCGAGAAACCGGGTAGCAAAGGGAAAGGAGAAGGGAGCAGAAGCTTCAAGGCGGGCACAGGTGGGAGACCCTGGGTGCAGAGATGGCGCAGGTCTCTGAGTAGTCAGGCCTCCAACAAATTCCATTTTAACTTACATGAAAATGCTAGGCTTAGTTTTCAGTCATTTCCTTTCAAAAAGGAAGAATTCAGAACTAAAAATAGGCTTTATGATAATTTAGCCTCAAATAATTTATTCTAGTTTCCTACTTTCTAACAATCAAATGGCACTGCCTTTGGAGTCACTGAACATAAAACGAAACGAGGTTTAGTGCAGGAGTTGGCAAACTACTACCACGGGCAAAATCTACCCGAGGCCTGTTTTTGCAAATAATTTTACCTGAGTTCAGCCACACACCTTTTCAAAGTACTATCTAGGGCTGCTTTCACGCTGTAACAGCAGAGCCACGGAGATGGATCGGAGGCCCTGTGGCCCACAGAGCCTACGTTATTTGCTACCCGGCCTTTAGAGAAAAAGGTTAGAGAAATGCCATTCTGCAAGCCTTTAGGGAAGCAAGTGTCGGCTCTAGCTTGTTTAAATTAGTTGTGGCGTTCTTATGCTTTCAATAGGCAGTAGCTTTGTTTCACATTCCACTGATCTGGCCCTGAAATCTGTTTATGAAGAGACTCGGGGTAGAAGGGAGAAGGAGAGAAGGAGATGCATCTCTTGAGTTGTACACGGGCCAGGATGCAGCGATAATGCCTCTCTTAGAGATGGTAAAATGAGTCATGTGACAGGGGAGAGTGAATACAGAAAGCCGGAGGCAGTAGCATGCAGCAAAACTGCATTCTGCTGTAAACTCGGTCTCCATCCAGCCAAATAACTACTAACTCTTGGGTCCCTCTCTTGCCTTCCTTACACCATAAAGCTTTTAACTGCACGGTGGGCGTGGTCAAAGCAATGCAGCGCTCCTCACATGCTACCTGGATGCAATTTCAGAAAGACGGCCTGCTCTTAGTCACGTCAAGGCCAAGCACCATGACTACCTTTAATCTACCATAAACCTGAAGTATGGCTCTCATTAACCTTTGGCTTGTTGAGTGTAACAAAGCTACAACCAAGAGAACCAAAGACTTTATACATTATCAATTATTTCCACTAAAAATACTCCAATTTCTACTTGGGTGCTACCTTCTACTTTTCCTATAAATAAAACACATGAATCAATAAATGATAAAACTATATAGCAGCTCCAACATTAAAAATCCACTATGCTGTCTGAGCGGAAAGTGAATGAAGTCAGCTTGGAAGCATCTGTTTGCAGACTGGCAGTGGGACTGGGTGTGCTCACGTCAGTCCAGAAACAGAGTACTCTGTTTCTCAATTGGCATAACTGGGGACAAAATCGCTAACAACATTGCACTTATCAGCATGGCTGGGAAGCCAAAATGGCCAGGTTTTCAACAACTAAATTAAGTTATAGATGACAGGGTCTGAACGTGAGATTCAACAGACAAAACGAGCCCCCACATTTCTACTCACTGGTCTGAGGAACGGCTTCTGGACCTGCTTGGTGAGGATGTGGAACATGTCCACGGTTTCCGTTGCCAGGGCAAGGTAAGAGCGTGAAACACGCTCATCCTGAGCAAGCTGAGACTGACGGGCCTGCTGCTGATCCTAGGAGAGATGGAACAAATGCCAAACACATCTCAGCACCACGCTTCAGCTCACCAAAACGCCAAGGGTGACAGAAAAACACAGTCAGCTCGTAACTGGAAAAGTATGTAGTAAAGCCAACGTCCTTAGGGAAGGAAATAATCTACACTAGTGAATTTTCCAGATAACTGAAACATATTCTTTCTGGCATCAGATCTCTTTATTTGAATCAGGTTGGATATAAATTTCCTGAAAATGCTTTACACATTTTATTCTTAGACTGATGCACCAGGAGTTTTGATCTTTGGATAGATTGCATGCTTTATTAACATGTATCAATAAAATTGATTTGTTTAAAAAAAAAAAAAAAAAAAAAAGGAAAGAAAGAGTTTTGATTCTGAAAACCTTAGAATCAGGCTGTGCTGAGTTCCAGGGCCAGGTAGGACTTTGGGTAAGGTGACTGGGCCATACTGTTTAACTGCCACAAGCCTTGATTTCCTCAATGATAAAATATGTCACCATCAGCTTCCATGCAGGAAGAAATAAGTGATTCTAACATAATACCTGGTACTCATAGGTGCTTAATAAATGTTAGCTCATTTCCCATAACAACAACCTCTACTTGGTCATCATTATCTTGAAAATATGTGATGCATTGTGCTATGGTAACAAGATATGCAGGTTTTGCCCCTATACCAAGTATCTCCAGAATGACAAGTTTTCTGAATTTTGTCTTTCCACACTGTTAGACTGTGACCCCTTACAAATCATCCTCTAGCCTCTGGCACCATCCTCCTTCTTCACTTCTGTCATGGGCTGGGGAACAAGATAATACAGTGTGTGACTCATGGGGAAAATAAGGTAGTGCCCTGCAGACACACCAGTAAAGACTTAAATTCTTACATCTGCACAGAGGCCTTTCCACTTTTTCCTGGGGAGGGGGAAGCGGCTGGGATAGCTGGGGTTGCCTAACAAGTACCCTCTGGGTGAGCGCAGGTCTCGTGGCTGTGCTCGGGGCACTCTGCGTTGACTCTGGGTTGCATGCCTACTGCTCCTTGGCCAAGAACGAGCCAATTGAAAGAAAGACTGAGCCAGCACTGGTGATGGAGGGCAGAGCATGACAGATAAGGCTTCCAGCCCTGCCAGAGCTGAGATCCCAGTTAGGGGCTATGCAGTCAATAAATACCCAAACACGGGAGGCGGCTGTGGCTCAATCGGTGGGGCTCCCGTTTGCCATGTGGGGGGCCCCGGGTTCGGTTCCCAGGGCCTCCTGGTGGGGCCGGGCCCGCCTGTGCGGCGTGGTTGGCTGACCCGGCGAGCGTGGGCAGCAAGGGGGGGATAGATGAATAAATAAATAAAATCTTTAAAAAAAATAAAATAAAAAAAAATAAACACCCAAACAGAAGCCCAGAAAGTCCGATGGTGGTGACAAAAACAAAGCAGGGAAGGGAAGAGAGAAAGTGACACTAGGGTCAGGAGATGCTATTCTAGAAAGGGTGGCCAGCGAAGTCCTCTTTCGAGGTCTTCTGAAGGAAGTGGATCAGCAAAAGTCTGGGGGGAAAGTACCCCAGGAGAGGGAAGAACAAGCGCAAAGGCCCCTGCATGTCTGTGGAAGAGCAAGGAGTGTGTCTGGGCAGAGCGAGTGGAGGGGAGAGCTGTGGGGGGCCAGATCCTGCAGCATCCAGTCGGCTACATGCATCATGCAGGATCTGACTCTGGGTGAGAAGGGGAGCCGTGAAGGGCTCCGTGCAGCCTGGTGATGGTGAGTGGGCTGAGATTTAACAGCACCCCTCTGGCTGCAGTGCGGGGGCAAAAGTGGAAGCCGAGAGATCAAACGGGAACTACTGCAATAATCCACTGAGAGACGACGGCGGCCTGGCGGTGGTGAGAAGGGGTTAGGTAGTGGCTACAGTCTAGTGTTTGCTGAGAGAGAGAGGGTGGGAGAGAGCAGAAGCAAGGACAACTCCTAAGCACGGGCCTGGAGCAACTGGTAGAACAGAGGTGCCATGTATTGACAGGGGGCAGACTCGGAGGGGAGATCTGGAGGACAATACCCAGGGTTCAGTTTTGGAAAAGTTGAGTTTGAGGTACTTATCAGACCACAGGGTAGAGCGGTAGGTCGACAGCTGGTTTTACAGGTCTGGAATCAGGAGAGGTCTGAGTGGGGAGATGAACGTGGAAGTCTTTAGAATACAGATACTGAAAGGCCTAGAATAGATGAGGTCACCTAATGGTGACTTTCACCTGGAGCATCAGGCCATGTGAAGTGGTGTTTGCTCACCCGAAACCTGGGGGTAAAAGGGTGTGTCACTGGCATTAAATGGACAGGAGCCACAGATGCTAAATGTCCCGCAGTGTATGGCACAGTCTCTCACAGGAGTTAGCCCACCCAAAATTCCAACTCGCGCCTCACTGAGCAACGCTGCTGTCGAGAGCATGAACAGAAAGAAGAGGAGCCTGGGCCTGAGGACTGATCCCTGGAGTCCCCCAGGATTTAGAGACAGGGAGAAGACTGAGGAGCAGCCAGGGAGGTGGGGGAAAGAAGTGACTTCAAAGTCACATCTAAACGGTTGCTGAAACAGCAACTGTTAGGGATTTGTGCCTCTCCCCACTCTATTAGCACAAAAATCCATAGCACATGTTCAGTTGTCTCATAAAGAAAAGCTGTTAAACACTATGAACAAGATGACGTGCTACAGGTTTGTATCCTAAAGTCTACAGTGTAAGCTGGTCTAGGACAGTCAGCACGAATGTCATGAAGTGGGTGCTACAGAACAGAGAGAAAGGTGGGAACTTTGCGCTACACTGACTGGGGAAGGCCAAGCATGAGGGAGCATGTGGACAAGACCGTACTCAAAGGCGGGCAGGATTTTGATGTGCAGCCTGTAAAGTGGAACATTATGGACAGAAGGAGGGCCTCAGGCAAATGAACAGCAGTAGCTCTGAGTCAGTCCTGCACTCTGTATTCCCCACCCAGGAGCTCTCCTCCCAGCCCTTCTGCAAGGCAGTTATTCTCTCTGATCCATGGATAAGGAGACAGAGCTTAAGTAACTGTTTTTTAAGGAGGAACCAGAGATTGAACCCAGGACCACATGCATGGGAAGCAAGCACTCCACCACTGAGCTACATCTGCTTCCCAATGAGAGTTGGTTTTTTCATTTGTTTTGTTTATAGGAGGTACCAGGGATTGAACCCAGGACATCGTACATGGGAAGGAAGCAGGCGCTCAACCACTTGAGCTGTCAAGGGCCAAGTAACTGACCAAGGACTATCTAAAGGGCTGCAATAAATGTCAGCAAAGGGCAGTAGAGTGTGGATTTTTCATGGAACCTGGCAAGAAAGGCCTCCTTTCTATTAATAAACTGAATATAAAAAACCAATATCATGTTAAAGAAAAAAACAAAACAAAAAATGCCTAGAATTCTGAGCAATCCAGATATTTGTCTGAAGAAAACCATATGAATAAATCAAATTCTAGTCTAGCACACAGAACTCTAGAGATTTATTTCCTAGTTACTGTCACAAATCTCCACTGATATATTCAGGTAATAAATGCTCTTCTCCCCCCTCAAAAATCTAAAATCTTAAAAAGGCAAAGAACATTTTCAGGACACTTCAAAAGCCTTCTCAACTCATTTCTTAGCTTCAGATCAATTGTTTAAATTTCCTCCTTCTCCAAAACTAGGATATAACTTCATGGAATCCCATAGGTGGGAAAAGTCCTACAAGTCAGTCAGATCCAAGGTTCCCAGGCCCATGGAGGCAGCACCTGAGGCAGAGCTCTTCCCAAGTCCCTGAAAAGCTGTCAAAGCATTTGGGAATGAGTCCTCACCCGGGGCAACTGGTCCCACTGTTCTTTGTTCTTCATCTCTTCTTGCACCTCATGGATCCGCTTCAGAGACTCCAGACTCTCATCGAGCAAAAATGTCGTGTCATTTATCAGCATGTTTATATAACGAACAAACTGCTTCCCAGAACTGAAAAGGCAACGATATTGTACATGGTCATTCGTCTCCCTGAAACAAAACACCGCAGCAGAAACCAGGGAAAAGGACGCCTCCATCCACAGCACCAGTCATCTTGCCCAACAAGGCCTTTAAGCAACTTCAGGACTGCAGGATTCAAGGACTATCGTTCATCTTTTTAATTACTTGTGATGCACTCATTCCAGTGGTGGGCTGGAGCCACCTTGCATGGCTCATGAGAGCCAATTGCTAAATATTTCAGAATTCTGTAAGCTGATTCCTTTGACAGCTCAAAGTCAGCCACAGTGGAAGGACTTATACCTTGACAAAACAGCAAATACTGGTTTTTGTTTTTTTCCCAGAGAGCACGTTTACCAACACACCTCTGGCTCATTCCTTCAATGTTTTTAGGTAGAGAAAACACTCCTCTAGACTAGAAAAGGAAATATGCTTAAACTTGTTTGGTATCAAACAAGATACACCAAACAAAACAAACAAAACAAAACAAAAAAAGCACAAATTACCCAAATGAAAGTGTCAGGAAAACTACTGATACAGTTATTCCTCATCATTAAAAAAAAAAAAAAAAAAAAAAAAAAAATACATGGAGGAAAAATTGGAATCTATAATATTGATCAAGTATAAGCACTTGAAGTTTCCAATCTCAGGAAGTGTTTTGAGGCTCATGGTACAATGGAGGGACTTGCTGGTGAACTGAGCTAGCTCGGCTTAGCTCTTTTTGACGGTATCTGCCACACTAATAGAAGAAAGAGGAGCTACCTCAGGCTCTAAGACTGTAATCGGGGGACAGCAAGCCCATGCCTGTGAATGAGGGGCAAATGCCCTTGATTTCAGGAACGGAGAAAAGCAGGCCAAGCACACCCAATCCACCACAGGCCAAGCAGTGGGTCTGCTGCTCCTCTAAGCTCATGCCAGGCTTTTGTTGGAACATAATACTGACCGTAAGAGCAGTTCATAGAAATAACAAATTTGCTCTGCAGAAAGCTATCTAGCATATGGTTACTCCATTAGTCATGGTATATATTTTTGACGAGTAACTCAGTTAACAAGTGACAGCATAACTTCATCAAAGACCCAAGGGTTGCAAAAAGACCCAAGAAGAGGGATAAAATTTCTTCTGAAGAATAACTCAAGAGTTCAATATTTTCATCTATCTTTATTTTTTAAGCATCAACTTATGATTTAGGTATAATTACAAATGTCTAGGTTTAAGCATTTACTGAAATGTCAGGTAGGTATATAAAAACCCTTAATCAAGGTATAGAGCCCTACTACAAAGAATGATATTGTAAATGACCACCCAAACGTAACTGCTTCTAACTCTAAAGTCTCCGCAACCTCTCTAACTCTAAAGCTTGATATCCTACACAAGAATGCTGTAAGAACTCATTTCAGTCAATCTGACAACTTCATCTAACACTGAAATCATAGAAACACCAAAAGCCACTTAACACATCATTTCAGAATAGTAACAGATTCTTTTTTTGTGTACACCATCCCCAAAGTATCCTGGCAAACCTAAAGTTCAGCAATACCTTGCGAGCACAGACATTTAGACACCCCTGCCCACATTTAGCAGTACCATCTGGAACACTGAGAGGAGCCTGCGACTAAGTAACACACCCAACAGGAACCCAGCTGTGGAGCTTTTCGGCCACAGTCCCACCTGTGATTTGCAGGATAGCAAGCTGTGACATTAGGGGCCCACTACTCACTTGAACTCCTCCATGAAGGTGCCATGGTGAGCTATATTTTGCCAAAGGCTTTTAAAAATGGTGCTAATGTGATAGCGAATTGTGAACTTGTCATAGAACTCGCTGGTGGCTCCGGTATGCTCAACATCTAAAGAAGAAAGACAAGGATGATTAAAGGATGTGTACTGTCTGTCTCACCCTCTGAAAAGCAGCTATGACAGCTACAATGTTATTGAGTGAGGACGAATGTACAAAATCAGGTATTTGATAAATTTTCAACTTTGTCAACTAAGCAATAAAACAGCATGTCTCTCCATTGTCCACCACTGAATACATGAGTAGCCAATTTGAAAGGGGAAAAAAAAAAAAATAAATAAATAAAGGAACACAACCCCTTAGAATTTCTCTGTTTAAAATCAAACAGAAACAAACATACATCAATTGCCATACGCTAACATTTTCAGAGCATCATTTGAACAAGAGAAGGACCAAGAACAAAACTGTTCAGGGTTCCAAACAAAAGCAAGAGCCAGCGGTCTCCACAGCTTTCCCATGGGGCTCGGGAGAAGCCGCTTTATTATTGCCAGCATGAAACAAAGTCGCAGGACTTTTTGCCAGGTAGTTTAGGAAACCATGAAGATAGTTCTCATTCAGAGGTTTCAGGCCAACACTGCTCCAGTTCACCAGATAACCTGAGATGTGGCGCTCCACAGGCGGCACAACTTCATTCCCAGCATATTCCTTATTATCTGTGCTTCCTCAAGGTTTCCTGTCATTTGCATAATCCTCTAGAATGGAACCACATTCTTTTCGGTAGGAAGAGCCCCTTTGCCTGGTAATTAAGTCCCAGTCATCAACAAGTCATGGTTTTAGTGCTTCAGGAATCTTTTACTCAACTCTGTTCGTGAATTTTCCTTGTTTTCAGCAGTAGGATCTCCTCATGCCCTTTTCTTCTGAGGAGGCTGAGGTGTCTCATTGGTCCTGCCACCCCCCCCCCCCCATTTCCAGGTGTTTTCTGCTCTTTTTTGCATTCACTTCAACATTTTTCTATTGCAGCCCCTCTCATCTTTCCCTCTGCATATCGCTCCTGATTGGCTTTTTACTATAGGCATTCAGGGCTATACCTTTCCCTCTCAGCACTGCCTTCACTGTAAACTATGTGTTTTTTTTAAGATTTATTTCTCCCCACCCCTTCGTTGCTTGCACTTGTTGTGTCTGTTTGTTGTATGCTTGTCTTCCTTTTAGGAGGCACCAGGAACCGAACCCAGGACCTCCCATGTGAGAGTGAGGTGCCTAATTGCTTGAGTCACCTCTGCTCCCTGCTTTGCTATGCCTCTATGTTTTCCTCCTTGTGTCTCTTGTTGTGTCATCTTGTTGCATCAGGTTGCTGTGCCAGCCCACTGCATCAACTCATTGTCTTGCTTGTCTTTTTTAGGAGGCACCAAGAACTGAACCCAGGACCTCCCATGTGGAAGGTGGGAGCTCAATCACTTGAGCCACATCTGCTTCCCTGTATCCCATAACTTTTGATAAGTTGTGTTCTCATTTTCATTTGTCTTGAAATAGCTAATTTCTCTTGCAATTTCTTCTCTGACCCACTGATTGTTTGGGAGTGTGTTGTTTAGCCTCCATATATTTGCAAAGTTTCCCATTTCCTGCCTATTACTGGTTTCCTAGTTTCATTCCATTATGATCAGAGAAGGTGCTTTATATAATTTCAATCGTCTTAAATTTATTGAGAACTGTGTTGTGGCCCAACACGTGGTCTATCCTGGAGAAAGATCCATGAGCACCTGAGAAGAATGTATAACCTGCTGATTTGGGTGCAGTGTTCTGTCAGGTCCAGCTCATTTATCATATTGCTCAGGTTCTCTGTTTCCTTATTGATCTTCTGTCTAGTTGTTCTACCTATTGATGTAAGTGACATGTTGAAGTCTCCATTATTGTAGAGACGTCTATTTCTCCTTCCAGTTTTGCCAGAATTTGCCTCATGTATTTTGGGGCACCCTGGTGCACAGATATTTATGTTACTCTTTCCTGGTGGACTGTCCCTTTTAATAATGGCCTTCTGCATCTCATCACTTTTTTGCATTTAAAAATCTGTTTTGTCTAACACCAGTATATCTACCCCTGCTCTCTTTTGGTTACTATTATGTGAAATTATCTTTTTCCAACCTTTCACTTTCTTTTTTTTTTTTTTTTTACCGGGAGGTCCCGGGGATCGAACCCGGGTCCCTCCATATGGGAGACGGACGCCCAACCAGTTGAGCCACATCCGACCCCTTAACCTTTCACTTTCAGTCTATTTGCATCCTTCGGTGAAAGGTGAGTCCACTGCAGACAGCATATGGATGACTCATGTTTTCTTATCCATTCTGTCAGCCTATGGTTTTTTTTTTTTTTTTTTTTAGCCTATGGTTTTTGATTGGGGGGTTTAATCCATTAACATTCAATGTTATGACTGTAAAGGTATTACCTACTTTAACCATTTTATCCCTTGGCTTTCATATGTCATATCTTATTTTTGTCCACCTTTTTATCTTTTTGGTTACCCTTTCTTCAACACTCTCCTCTAAGCCTCTCTCTCTTCTTTTCTGGATGCAGCACTTCCTTCAGCGTTTCCTTCAGAGCTAGACTCTTGTTTACTTATTCTTCCAGTTTCTGTTTATCTGTGAATATTTTAAACTCACCATCATATTAGAAGGATAGTTTTGCCAGATAAAGAATTCTTGGATGGCACTTTTTCTCTTTCTATACCTTAACTGTATCATACCACTGCCTTTTTGCCTCTACGGTTTCTGAAGAGAAATCCACGCTAAGTCTTACTGGACGTCCCTTGTACATGATCTTTCACTTTTCCCTTGCTGCTTTCAGAATTTTTTCTTCACCTTTAGCATTTGGCATTCTGTACATTATGTGTCTTGGGGCAGATCTATTTGGATTTATCCTAATTGGAGTACGCTGCGCTTCCTGGACACATATATTCAAGCCTTTCATGAGAGCTGGGGAATTTTTGGTCATTATTTCCTCAAATACTCTTTCTGCCCCTTTTCCCTTCTTGCCTCCTTTTGGAACTCCCGTAACATTTATGTTGGTATGCTTCATGTTATCTTTCAATTCCTTGAGCCCCTGCTCATTGCTTCCATTCTTTTTTCTTCCTGTTCTTCTCTTTTTAATTTCGTTGTTCTTTCCTCTACATCACTGATTCTTTCTTCCATGACTACAAATCTGCTGTTGTGTACCGCTATTTTTATTTTTTTTTAGGAGGTACCAGGGAGTGAACCTGGGACGTTGTACATGGGAAGCAGGAGTGCAACCACTGAGCTACACCTGCTCCCTCTATGGTATTTTTAATCTCACTTATTGTATCTTTCATTCTCATAAGCTCTGTTATTTGTCTTTCCAAGATTTCAAATTTTTCTTTCTGTTTACCCAGTATCTTCCTTTTTTTATATATAATTAAAAATTTTTTTAAAGACGCTTTAGATTACATAAATGTTACATTAAAAATATAAGGGATTCCCATATGCCCTATCCCTCACCCCCCACACTTTCCCACATTAACAACATCCTTCATCAGTGTGGTACATTTGTTACAACTGATGAACCCGTATTGAAACATTGCTACTAACCATGGACTACAGTTTACACTATAGTTTATACTTTGTCCCACACAATTTTGTAAGTTTTGACAAAATATACAATGGCTGTATCTGTCACTGCAATGTCATGCAGGACAAATCCAATGTCCCAAAAATGCCCCCATATTACACCTATTCTTCCATCTCTCATCCTTCAGAACCTCTGGTGGCCACTGCCTTTACATCAATAAGAGTTCTTCCAGGGAAGCGGCTGTGGCTCAATCAGTGGGGCTCCCATTTACCATATGGGAGGCCCCGGGTTCGGTTCCCGGGGCCTCCTGGTGAGGGCAGGCCTGCTCGCGCGGCGTGGTTGGCTGACCCAGCGAGCACGGGCAGCAAGGGGGGGATAAATGAATAAATAAATAAAATCTTAAAAAAAAAAAAAGAGTTCTTCCATTGCTAGAATAAGTCTATAATAATAAGTCTAATTTAGTCCATTGTTCATTCCCCAATCTTGAGGATTTTGGGATGGTGATGCCCACTGTGCTTCTAATTAAGAGGGGGCATAGATCCCATGGGGCAGATGGATGGAGCTATATTGCTTGCAAGATATCTGTTCCTTGGGATGGGCATTGTCTATTATCATCTCATTGTTAGTTGTCCCGGGTAAGTCCAATGAACTGGAGAGTAGGTGTTGCAACTCTGCTGAAATTCAGGGCTCAACTGGTACATGGATGGACCAAAGATTTAAGTCTCTAGGACATAATTTTATCAAGTATAGTGCTAATCATGGGCTCAAATAAAAGGGGCAGAAGAGCCATGTATAGAGAACCTATAAATTAGTCTAACTCTGTTACACTGGGGAGCATAAATTCCAAAGTAAGGCCCAATGACCTAGTGCCTTCTTAATGTCTTTCATTCTTTAGCCATGTTGTCCTTCAACTTCATGATACAATTTAGGAGATTTGTATGAACCTCATTGATTAGCTGTTTCAAGTCCTGTGTCTCATCTAGAGCTCTGATTTGTTCCTTTGCTTGAGTCATATCTTCCTTTTTCTTTGTATGGCTTGTAATTTTTTGCTGATGTCTAGGCATATGATTCTGATACTGAGTCTACTCTGATGTTAAGTTTCTCTCTTCTGCCTAGGGATTTATTGTTAAGTAGCTGTGTACCAACACTGTTCTTTAACTCTTGGCTCAACTTGTTCTAGATATTTATTTATTTTTTAAAAATTTTATTTATTTATTTATTCATTTATCCCCCCCTTGCTGCTTGTGCTCGCTGGGTCAGCCAACCATGCCGTGCGGGCGGGCCCGCCCCCACCAGGAGGCCCCGGGAACCGAACCCGGGGCCTCCCATATGGTAAACGGGAGCCCCACTGATTGAGCCACAGCCGCTTCCATTGTTCTAGATATTTAGGATTGCCTCTATTTAATTGTTCAAATCAGGGCTAAGGGCCCAGTAATGGGATGCAGGCCAGTTTCCAACGGCCTTGGAGAGGGAAGCAGTAAAGGCACCTGATTGCCTCTTTAATTTATGTATTATTATTTTCCCTTTTCATGCACTTTTCTGGTATGGCCAACAGATGGCACTCTTTTGGCAGACCTCAGCTCAGACCCCGGGGGGAATGCATTCAGAGTAACTCCTCCAGCAGGTGGGCAGTACAGAAGCAATGTCCTCAGGGCTGGCCAAGTCTCACAAACACAAAGTTTCTCAGAAACTGTTCTCTACCCTTGGCCAGCCACACCCTCCTTCCCTCTGCCTTCTCTGTAATCTGCCCAGGGCAGTAGGGAGGGTATTTGAGAAGGCAAATTATGTTTAGCTCCCTGTTGGCTCTCAGTGCAATGTCGTGGCCCCACCTGGCGTGGAAATGTGCTACTTCTCCAATGCAGCAGTCTAAGTGTGCTGGCCAAAATCTGAATTTGCTGTAGGTTGTGTCCCTCCCTCTCCTCTTTCTTGGGACCCCTGCAACATCCTCAGTCCTCAGCCACTGCAGTCCGCAGACTGCTGTTTGTTCCACAGGTGGGGGGATGGGCTCCCACTGCTGTTTTTGCAGCTCTACTCAAGGGATTTTTCAACCAGCAGAGACTCCTTTCCCTCACCCCTCTCTCTTCTGGGTGGTGTCTCACCTTCTCCTGGTGTCCTGAGCCCCATAGCAGCCCTCTAGACAATCTCCACCTGCCCTCTATTTTTTTGTGGGAGAGAAGTGATCTCTCTGCCTCTCTAATCCTCCATCTTCCCAGAAGTTTCCTGATTGGCTTTCTGAAGTTCTCTCTACTTCTGAAAATTGGTGTCTACATATTTGAGTACTCTGACTTCTAGAACCCAGTTTTTAGTCCAACTACTGCAATGTATAAAGTATTTAACTTGTTTGTCCTTTAGGGTCATCTTTACACTGTGCTTCATAAAGGAGAGGCCCATGAAATCACAACACTTGCTCACCTTCCCGGAATTTAGACTTTGGGTCCTGCTTTGGTGCCATTTATAAGTGAATTTACCACCACCTCCTTCTCCTACGACCCTGGACTATCGCCCCCTACTCTCTACCTCACTGAAGTCGGCATTAGATGTGCCAGCAGGCACCACCAGCTCAACATCCTGGCATGATTTACTGTCCTTGATTTTAAATTATTAGTTTATAGAATTTCTATAGCACTTCAAATGAGCATCCCTGAGCAGGAAAAAAAAAAGGAGGGGGTTAAATTTTATTAAGGGTCACACACCTATTAAATGTGTTTTATTCTTTTAAAAACTTTTGTATTATGGACATTTGCAAACATGTACAGAAGCAGAGAAAAGCATAGAGAATTCTCATGTAGTCATTACCTAGCTTTACCAAATATCAACGTCCCTGTACCTATTAAAATGGAACAAAGATCCAAATGACAAAAGGCTCAGGTATGAGACATTCCTGAATTCATGACAAATTTTAAGTAGGGAAAAACTGTCAGGTAAAGACAACAGGTTTAACAAAAAAGATTAAAAAGTAAATTAAAATAAGATAATAGTTTTTACCTATTAAATTGGCAGCCATTACAAAAATGACAATACTGAGTTTAGGTGAAGATTTGGGGAAATAGGCAAACTAACAAATGCTGATGGGAATGAAATGGTGAAGCAATAAATGTATCACAAACCATAAATATGCCCATCCCTCTGTCCTACTAAATGTACTCAAAACACAAATAAGCATGTTCAAAGACTAATCTCTAAGGATACTCACTAAAGTACTACTTTATATGAGAAAGAAAAATATATTGGGAAGCGGCTGTGGCTCAATCAGTGGGGCTCCCGTTTACCATGTGGGAGGCCCCGGGTTCGGTTCCCGGGGCCTCCTGGTGAGGGCGGGCCCGCCCGCACGGCGTGGTTGGCTGACCTAGAGAGCACAGGCAGCAAGGGGGGGGTGTAAATGAATAAATAAATAAAATCTTTAAAAAAAAAAAAAAAAGAAAAATATAAACAATCCAAAGCCTCAACAGAAACCATGAAAAAATATTTGTGCCATATTAAGGGAAAACCACAGGTTACAAAACAGAATACACAGTTTGGGCCCAATTGTTCCTATATATAGGAAATATATAGAGCAAAATATTAAAAGAGAGTCTCCACAAGTAGAGATATTATCACTAATTTTTATTTTCTTAGTATTTTCTATATTTTCCAATTTCTAGAATAGTGAACACTACTTTTTGTGACTTAAAAAGAAAAAAAAATAACACCTGCCAAAGAGCTGCAGTATACTTATTTATATTGATAAAGTACTTATTTATATTCAGGAAGTCAACCCTCCTTTAAGATGAACTAAGCAATGTTTTATTAATTGTATAAAGGTGTGAACTAAGGCGTGGAGAACTGATTCAGGCGAAGCCTTCAAGAGAAAGACACAGGGCCTTCTTGGTCATCTAGAACTGTGTTGAAGACCCAGCACTGTGTCCTGAATATGGCAAATGCTAAGAGAATACCGTTAACTTATTATTCATCAATCTCTCTCTCACAACAGCTCTCTTCTTACGCACTCATAATATCTCCTCACAACTGGACCAGCCCTCCTCCAGAAGGCCTTACGTGAAGCCCCCGCTGCCCTCTCCCCACTGCCCTCCTGCCCCTGGCTTGCTGGGCTGCAGCCCCACTGTTTCTCTTGGGGCGCCTCAAGGCTTTACACAGTCTGCCACACTGTGGCCTGACATCTTCTTATGGTCCACTCTTTGGCCTCATTTTCGATGTCACTTATAAGCCATGTCCTCAGAGGGTCTCCCTGGCTATGCTGTGTAAAGTATCACGTGCCCTCTGCCCACATGCACTACACACAAGTGCCTTATTTGTTTAGTGTCCCTCTCCCAGTTAGAACGTCTGATCTCTGAAGGCAGGGATTTTGACATCTTTGCTGTTGTGTCCAAGCATCGAAAACTGTACCAGCACACAGTAGGACCTCCATAAATACTTGCTGAACTTTGGCTAATATTGGCCTTGCTGACCCAGATCAGTTTTGGTGAAGAGAGTAGTCCTGCAAAGTAAGTCTTATTTATCAGCATTCTTCCAGGTTCTGAGTAGCACCAAGCACTGGGAGCTGATCCTTGGGGAATGGCTGCTGAATAAAATACTATTATTTTGAAATGTAGTTTTACTTTGAAAGAAAATCTGAGCAGAAGCATTTTCTAAGCTAGCACAATATCTCTGTGGGGTAAAGGAGGACGTCACTTCACATATCCGTCTTGCATACAGCGATGGGAGTCAGACATGTTCCAGAGTCAGGTGCGAGACCAGAAGGGCTTAATAAGGGGTTCAAGGGCACTTGGGGGAGTGGCTGTAATGCCCCCACTGCAGGGGATCCTTTTTAGTCCTGGTGAACTCCTGGTTCCCTTAGTCCTTCCAAGAGCCCTCGGAGCGGTCTGGTCAGCTGCCCTTTGCCACAAGGAGCTCCAGACCAGGCTCCCTCTTTGCCAGCCCCTCGGGAACTGGAAGAATAGCACCGAGGCCAGGAGCACCTGGACCAGAGTCTAACTGCCGAGGGTGCTGGCTCTGCCGGCCTCCAGCACATGCCTTGACCTTTCTAAGCTTCAGTTCCCTCATTTGTAAAATGGAGGTATCTATGGCATCTATCTTTAGGACTGCTATGAGGATTAAGTGAAAGGATTAGAAAGCATTCAAGAAGGGGTAGCTATTATTAGTAGAGGTATCATCTAGCCATGCAATGACAGAGGTGATCCAGGGCCAGAGGGTCACACTGTTCCATGGCAAAGGGGAAAGGAGAACACCTGCTGCCAGCTCCTGGAACATTGCCGCTGGGGCTCCATCAGGCCCAGCACTGGTCTCACAGGCAAAACACACACACACACGCACACACACGCTTTATCTCCATGCCACAAAGACCAGGCCAGGGCACTTAGTGCAAAATGCATTTAATTAATTTTTGTTTTGTTTTTAGCACAAATACTACACGTTCATTGTGACAGGTGGAAGTTTTTTTTTTTGTGAGTCCGAAAAAAGATAATGTTCTTAAACTAATCCATCCTGTGGTTGTGAGTCTCTTTGATTGCGTTAAATTCAGTTAAGGGACCTTTGATTAGATTGCTTTAGGGCTTCAGATTGGACTGCGCCAGTGAGATGTGACCTGCCCTCTTACTGGGTCTTATATAAACTGAGAACACACACAGAGAAAGAAGAGACACAGAGAAAGGGGAGTGCCATTTTGACCCGGCCATGTGAGAGAGAGGACTCCAGGTTTGCCTATAGCTGCAGAAAGACAGAGAAGCCCCAAGAGGCTCAAGGAGATGAGGCCCAGGGAGAGATGCCTGATAGCCCACAGCTGAGCTTGGGGGGGAAAGCAGCGCTGCCAAGGCTGAGAGAGGAGGCCTGGAAAGGGACAAGCCATATGCCTGAGTGCCCATAGCTGAGCTCTTGGAGATGGTGTGCCTGTAGAGGAAGGCAGGGACCTCAGCAGAGATCAGCCACCATCTTGTTTTGCCAGGTGGCAGGACCCCAGGATCACCAGTAGCTGGCTTTGGTGAGGAAGCATCTCTGTTGGTGCCTTGATTTGGACCTTTCACGGCCTCAGAACTGTAAGATTTTCCCCTAATAAAATTCCCATTATAAAAGCCTAGCCATTTCTGGTATATTGCATTGGCAGCCCTTTGGCAAACAAAGACATTTATTATTTAAAAATTAATTTCAGATAAGTTAAAAAAAAAAAAAAAATAGAAAACTATCCATAATTCTAACCATTCAAAAATAACTAACACACTGTTAATATTTTGGTATACATCCTTCCATACTTTTTTCCAAAAATGTGGTCATACTTAATATGTTATTTCATTACTTGGTATTTTCTTTATTTTTTGTTACTTAACCACTTAATATAAATAATGCAACACTATTTTTCATGGTTCATATTTGTCCACTGTATGGATAAACTGTAATTTACTTAACTTATCCACAATTAGCAAAAATTTAGGTTTTTAAAATATTTTCACTACACATGTATTATAAATAATGCGGCAGTGAATATCATTATAAATATTTACATACATTTGTTAACTATTTCCCCAGAATAAATTACTAGGAAATAACTTATTTCCTTAGAAATGGAATTTATAAGTAAGAGAGTATGCTGGTTATTTTGCTCCAAACCTGCCATTTGAAATCTGCTTTGTGATGCTGGGGCTAGAACTCTATAACCCACAATTATCCTTTGCCTGTGGGTCCTCTGTCAGGTTCTGCTAATAGGGGACACTCCAGGGGAATTGAAAAACTGGAGGAGAGAAGGGACTTGTTCCTTCCAGTCAGCAGGGCTCTTGGTACTGGCAGCAGCGGCTGGTTCCAGCATCCAGCTTTGTTCCCTTCTCCCAGAGCAAACAAAAATGCCCGTCCTCAGAGCACCAGCTGAGGTCTGTGTCTGAGCTCTGCAACGCCCTTGCTTGAGCTGCTGTGTACTAAGAACCCCAGGCTCTTCCTTTTGATCCCCCAGCCCTGAGGATGGATGATGGCTGCTTCCTGAAGCTATAATCTGTATTAACCCAGTGTCCCTGTTTGCCTTTTTGGTCTTCCAATACCTATTTGGCCAGTTCCCTATATTAAATTTTCTTTATTAAAATATCTGTTCTATTTTCCTGAGTGAAGCTTGACTGATATAAAGGATATAAACATTTTTAAGGCTTTCAACGTGGGCTGCCTTTCAGAATGGCTTTATAAATTTACCTTCTCATGAGAATTTTACAGCACTAATTCTGTACACTAAGCTAAAGGGTGTATTAAATAGCTTTCCTCGGGGTAGTTTACTTCTCTCAACCATGTAAGCACTGGCTATTTTCAGCTTAGAAAACAAATGTGATAGGGGAAAAATGGTACCTCGTCATTTTAAGAAATGCAGAATTATCTTCAATACAAATAAGCCTAATATGTGCTAGGCTCTGTGCTAGGTCCTGTCCTGTACATGAGGAAAGCACCATTGTACCTCTGTGGGCCCTACCACAGGTCCTTCCCTACCAGGGCTGGGAGCTACGAAGGGGCCTTGCATCCAGAAGTGTGTTCTCTGCTGTTGCCAAAGTATACACTAACAAAACTTCAAAGGGCTGTGTACTTGCTTAGGCTTAAGAGGACAAAGGGAGGCTGAGGGAGGAGAGAATCTCTTATTAGATGCTGTGGCAGTTTGAGATTATTTATGAACTCCAAAAAAGAGAAGGACTATGTTTGTAAATTGGTCTATTCCTCTGGGTGCGATACCCTTGGATTATATTAAATTCAAAGGTTTTAAGTTTACTTGATTAATTCAATTTAGAGCCTTTGATTCTACCACATCAGTAAGCGTGACTCAGGTTAAGAACCCACTCCCTTGGTGGGCTGATATAAATGGGCATTCATTCAAGAGTGAGAGTGAGAGCGAGAGCAAACTTTGTCAGTTTTGATCCTGGAGCCCTGGGGAGAGATGAGCCATTCGCCTGATAGTTTGCAGCTGAGCAGCTGAGTAAGCCTGGAAAGAAATGAGCCCTATGCCAGACTGACACGGGAAGCCCTGAGAGACAAGCCCTATGCCAGCCTGTAGCTGAGATCAGAAGAAGCTGGGACCACTGAGCCTTAAGAGGAAGAAGAAAGGAGAGACCAGGTAGACCTGGCCTGCCATCTTGCTTCAACACGTGACAGTTGACTTTGGGTGAGAAAGTACCTCTTATGGTGCCTTGAATTGGACTCTTTAAGGCCTGGTAACTGTAAGCTTTTACCCCAAAGAAATAGCCTTTATAAAAGCCAAGAGATTTCTGGTACTTTACATCAGCACCCCTTTGGCTGATTAATACAGATGCCATAAAACAATAGGGACAAAGGGCAAATCAGGAAGACAAATGATTGGAACTCTCAGAAGGAAGCAGGGAGGACAGCATGGCCCCAAAAGAGCAGTAGCTAGTCTTGGTGGACAGGGAGGGATGACTCTAAGTGAGCACACAGGAACCCTCAAAACAGGCGATGCTGCTGTCAGCAGCAAAGGACTGGTCCAGGCAGCCCAGGGCTTTGGACAAGAGCACTGATAACAAGTGGTGGTTACAGCTTACTAAATGCCACAGGTGTTTACTGGGTGCCCAGCATGTGCTAGGTTCAACAGAAGATAAGAAGACAGACAAGGCGTATTGCCTCTCCTTGAGGAAGGAACAGACAAACTGGTAAGAAAATGTTCCATGAGTACACGTTTGAGCCTGTGCTAGAGGACGATTAATAGGTCTCATATATCTCTGTGAAAACACACCTCCAGTTCAAAAGCCAAATTAAAAATAAATCAAGCATAAGAAGAGGATCTCTTTGCAGAGTGTCTGCCACGTTCTCAGTCTTGTTCTCCAGTATAACCTGCACCTAGAAGAGTGTCTGGCACACAGCAGGTGCTCAGTGATACCTGTTGAAAGAGTGAATGAGTAGACTCCCAGACCCTCCTAGAGAGTGAGCCTGATTCCATTGGTTTGAGTGGGCTCCAAGAATAAGCAGCTTTTAACAAACTACCTGTTTTACCCACACATAGGAATCTCCGGATCATGGTAATGTTAGAGAACTAATGTAGGTTCAAAACTAAAATGAACCAGGTAATTTCACTCAGATAAAAAGAGCAACTTGTACTGTGGCTATCAATTAGATCCAATTGCTAACCATCTGACTTCCAATGGATACTACTGAATCCTAAGAGCACTCTTAGAATGATTAATGCACTATTTCAACAGCCCAGAAGAAAAATAGCCAACAGTACCTGCTCTTTGGACAGTGGTTAGTAGCTCATACTTTTAAGAGGATGTCAGGACAATAGGTAACAGGTTTAGAGTAGCTTCGTCCACTGGCTTCAGACAACCTTGCTTAACTCTGATTGCCAAGTGCCACACTGTACATACAACAACCTACCTGTATAAAACTTCATCAGGGAAGGTACCAGCAACTTGGTGGAGAGAGGATGATTCTCAATCATCTCAAAAAACTTCTGAGTTCGTGGCTGAACAGCAGGATTGGTCATAAACATGACTTCAACCAGCTTGGCCACCAGATATGGATTCCGGATGTAGTTCTGGTTGCACAACATCACAACAAGGAACATCACAATATCCTGAGTACAGGGCTCGTAAAGCACCTGAGGAGAGTATCTGAACAGAGGCAAGGAGAGAAAGAAAAGAAATCTCTGAGAAACTTAGCTAGGGTGAATGCTGGTATCATGAAGTGGAGAAGGGAATACAGGCCAAATGGGGTTAGGGGTGAAGAGACTGAACCCCCTGTAAGACTTGTTGAGCTTAACATGGCTACTTACTTTATAACCAGACAGAAGTACAACCCAAAGCTTAGATTGGATGTAGCATGTTAGATTAAATTATGTTTTAGAAAATAAACCAAAGTGATGATTAAATCACTAAATGTCACAAAAAAATCTTCACTACCAAGAGGTGTTTAATTTTAAAAATGTGTTGGCGTTAACTGCTCTTAGGAAAAACAAAAAAACAAAAAACAAAAAACAACAAACCTCAAAATATCAATTTTAAAACTCAAGCCATCTCTTTGCAAACATTCTCCAATTTTGGAATTGAGAAAAATATTGGTAAAAATATAGATGTGGGTATTTCTGGCTTCCGGATGTTCACTCAGATATTTATAACCTATCTACTCCTTCTGTTTCCCAGAAACACATACTCAACGATTAGAAACTCAATTCAGTGTTCATAGATTGCATTATTACCAGCACTGTTAAATCCACTTCTGTCTTCGAGATATTATTGGAATTGTCTTGGTGCCACAGCTGGATTTATTTTCCCAGTGTGGAGGCATAATTCAGTTAAAGCAGTTACACAGAATTTTAGGCATATAAAATGGAGGCTTGAAATATAGTTTATAATATCATGTACACATTATATAAAAAATTTAGAACTATGTAATACGTTAAAAGCACTTACTGTACAATAAAAAATAAAAATTCAGCAACATCTTCTACATAAAACTCAGGCAATGCTGCAAATACCTTGGGGACTTCAGAATTTAAAGGCAGTGTTATACTGTAAAAGAGAAAAAAGGCACAGTTTACAAAATATAATCATGGTATGTCAAACTACAAGGGATATTGTACTGCCATTACAAGTATTTTATTTGGGGGAAAAAACTCACATATAATACAACTCTGTAAAATTATATAGGCAACAAAATCACAGCCAGAAATGACAGGGAATAGTGAAGGCAGTGGATATGCTAGAGTGTGTGTGAAGTGTTTTTCCTGTTCTTGATTTCCTGTTAAGATTAATACAATAAAGATACTTGGAAGGAAACTAAAATGTCATATGTGATCATTTTGTGAAACTCAAGCCATTTGAGACAACAGAGCTTCACATGCATTTTAAATAACATTTTCCACATCTGCAGAGGGATTGGTCCAGTCTCATCAACATTGGTGACCCAGAAATTTCATAGTAAAAGCGACTGCCTGGAGGACACGTCCAACTGATTACAGAGAGACAGACAATGCTCTGAGCTTACTCACTGAACCAGATGGATGTTTTCCTGGATCCAGAACTTGGGAAAGCCAAATATCCTGTTATCACCAGCTTTTAATTTCCACTTTATAGATTTCCTTTTCTATCAACCAAAGATTTTATAGCCAATTTTTAAAAGGTATTATATCAAAATTGAAAATAACCGTGCTGACGTTCATTTATTACTGTAAATAATTTTTCAGGGAAGACGCTTATTACTATGAATAATCTCACAGTCTATATAAATATAATCTGGAAATTAAGAAAAGAATTCTTGGTAAACGAAAGTTTGGGTTTTGAAAAACAATGAAGACAGCACAGCCCAGAAATCCAAAGTCAAGAGAAGGTGCACACTCACTCAGGGTAGGCAGGGTCCAGGATGCGGAGCAGCAGCTGAATGAGAAGGCCATAAAAATTCAGACATCTTCTCAAGAAGCTCTCGTCAAGTAAACCAGCATCAGCACAGGCCTTGCACCGTACCAGTTTCTGGAGAAGTAGGTATGCCCACCACATTGATTAGTCAGCAGCTAAGTACCTGTTGTATGTCTGGGCAGGGCAGGGAAGGGGCCAGGAGATGGGAAAATCTAGTTTCTAGAGCTTCTAGAGCGTCATCTCTACCTAGCTGCTGGATATTGGTCATGCCTCAAGATCTCTCTCCTGAGAAAAAGAAAAGGCATGCCCCCCAAACCACTGAGTACAAACAAAAGCCTAGCACACAGCCAGTGCTCCACAGATTAGTTACGATTTTTATACTTAAATAACTTGACTAGGGGAGGGGGTGCTGGAGAGGGCCTCTGGGAGTCCGGAACTGCAAATACGAAGAAGCCAGACAAATGTGAGTCTATATTCCAGCTTCAGCACTTATAAGCTGCCTTCGGGCCAGACACACGGTAGGCACCTGGCAAAGGGCAGTTTTCTTCCTTTCCCTTCTAACAATCACTGCATTCTCTATGCTACAACAAGGGCAGTAACAAGCAGTGCTTTAAAATTTACAGAGCGCCTCTGGGGCAGGCTAGTTTAGGGAATAAAAAAGACGAATCTGGGACCTGGCAGAAAAACACGTCCGTGAAACACATGGCCAAGGAGACCCCCTGAGGCAGGAAAAACCCTGCGAGAATCCTCCATTTAGAATGGGACTTCACTCGGGATCAGGAAAAAGCCCAGGATATTCTCAATCGGCCTTATCGCTGGGCCCTCCCGGGGGATTGACGGGTGGGGTAATCAAATCAAAACAGCAAACAACTAGGATGCCTCCCTGAAATCAGCAAGTGGAAGGAACAATTAATGGTTTAAAAAGCCAGCACAGAAGTTAAATCAGCCCTTTTTAAACCTTGATTTTGCTCTCTCTGCCTGGACCAGCCGGTAAGTAAACCTGGGACCCACAATCTGTTATTTTCTCCCATTTCTCTTCTCTCGTTTTCTTAATAAACTACTGACCTAACAAAACTGGCATGGACTTAAATTCTTTTTTGTAACATAGCCAAGACCTAGAGGAAATCCAGCAACACTTCCATGTGCATTTTTTTTTTTTTACATTTGAGTCCCACAGCTTCAAACAAAGAAAGGTAATATGATAATCCTCATATTACATGACAGAAAACATATTTGAGGCCATAAAACAGAGGCAAGAACATGGTATGCATGCCACCGTGATTTAGCAGGAAGAACCCAGGCAGGAGTCAGAAGCACCGGCTGCTTTACAGCCATATGGCTGGAGCCAAATCACTTCTGTACCTTGATTTCTCATCTGTAAAATGGGATAGTAATGTGTATTTTAAATACTTCACAAAGCTAATGAAGGGGCCTAGTGAAATAATATATGTGAAATGTACTTGGAAAAGAGTAAGGTCAATTGTTAAAATTACCTTTGATTTTATTAAATGAAGAACATGGCTGGAAGCAAGAACCATAACCTTTATGTTTAAGAGCAGTATAGGGGGCGGATGTGGCTCAAATGGTTAGGCATCTGTCTCCCATATGGAGGGACCTGGGTTTGATCTCTGGGACCTCCCGGTAAAAATAAAAAAGAAAACTATAGAAGGCGCACAGGCTGCCAGGCCCTGTGTGAGGGTGCGCCATCAGGCCCCGCCGAGCCATGCAGCAAGATGATGACGTAACAGGAGAGTGATACAAGGGAGAGCCAAGATGAAATGTGCCGAAAAACCAGGAATTAAGGTGGTGCAGGTGGTATGACGCCTCTCTCCCACATCGGAGGTTCCCAGGATCGAATCCCGGTGAAGATAGGAGGAGGAGGATGAGAAGAGAGGACAGGAAACAGACATGGAGAATTGCCCAGCGAATGGACACACAAAAAACAGCAAAAACGGGGTGGGGGTGGGTGTAAAAATGGATAAAAGTAAACAAATAAATAAAACTTAAAAAAAAAAAAAAAGAAAAAAAGAGCAGTATAGAGCTATTTGGCAAAAGATACCATATCTAATTAAAAATACTTGGAGATCCAGATGTTCACATAAAACTACAACCAAGTAATTATGACTATTCATAGCCTAAATGAATATTATACATTTTGGAGCATTTTTCAGAGCTGAAAATCAAATCTGCTTGCCGGCCCCAATGGTGGCATGAGATGCTTCAGGGCTCAGTGCTCCCACAGTAGTTTTGAACAACCAGCAAGAACAGGCAGAAATATCTTTCACAAAGTTCCAGAAAACAGTTAAAGGACTGCAATAATAGGGCAAATGCCAAATCAAGACAAAGGTTGTTTGAAAGCAGAAGGATCTCCTGGCGCCCTGGCTGCTTCCCACCCCCACCGCACCCCCATCCCTTACTGGCTTGGGGTGGAGCCGGCCTGCGCTCACAGTGAGGATCCCTGGTCCCAGTTCCTGAGGGAGCAGAGTAACCCTTGAGTGCATAATGGGAGCATGTATGTCTGGCCCAATCTGTCTGGTGGCAGCCTAGAGGACTTGGCACCCCAGAACTTGCCCTGCGTGTAGAAGGCGGCTCACAGGCTCTCCTACGGAATGCTGTGGGAGCACACTCAAGCGGCTGCCTGGGGCAGGGATTTCTGGCTGTAAGATAAACAGCCAGTGCTCAGGACCAAGGGGAAGCTGTTACAACGGGAACACATGTGCATGCTCAAGACAAGGGGCATGGTCAGAAAGGATGAGGGCAGCCTCTACACTTAGCCTGGGGCCATTCCCTATACTCAGTGTACTGGATAAGCTCTGAAGGAAAGCACTTGCACAGGTCAATATGCAAAGACTGGGAAAGGTGTGTCCATCCCCCCCCCATTTTTTTTTTTTTTTGTTGTTAACTCCTGACATTCAAGGAAAGCTGTCATAACACTAGCTAAATACAAGCTTAAGAACAGATGCTTCAGAGTCTAAATTCTAGCGATAACCCATTAAAGTATAAAAATGTCCAGGTTTCAACAAATAACTACAAAACATGAAGAAACAGGAAGTGATGGCCCAGGCAAAGGAGACATTTAAGGCATTAGAAACCATCAATGAGGAGGACAAGACCTGGGACATAGCAGACAAAGAAAGACCTTAAAGAAATGGTTCTAAATATGCTTAAAGAGCTAAAAGAAAACCCAGACAAAGAACTAAAATAATCCAGAGTGATGGCAAAGTTTTGGCAGTGGATGGTGGTGATGGTAGGACTGGTTTTTGAGGGTGCAGAGGGAGAGCATAGCGCTGTGAATGTAATTAACAGCACTGAATTATATAGTTGAATGTGGTTAAAAGGGAAAATTTTAGGTTGTATATGTGTTATTAGAATAACAATTTTTGGGAAAAAAAAATAACCATATGATTTTACAACACAAGCTGAGAACCCTAAAGTAAACCAGGGACTATAGTTAATAGTACAATTATAATAATATTCTTTCATCGATAGTAATAAACGTCCCACACTAATGCAAGGTGTTTAATAATGTGGTGGGTGTATGTGTGAACTCAGCATTTTCTGCATGATTTTTCTGTAAACCTACAACCTTTCTAATTTTAAAAAAAGAACTAAAGGAGATAAGAAAAACAAAAGATGAACATAAGGACAATATCAATAGAGAGATAGAAATTATGAAAAGGAACCCAACAGAGTTGAAGACCACAGTAACAGAAATTAAAAATTCCTGAGAGGGGTTCACCAGCAGAATGGACCTGGCAGAAGAAAGGATTAGTGAACCTGAAGATAAGACAATTGAAATCACCCAGTCTGAGGAGCAGGAAGAGGAAAGAATGAAGAAGAGTAAACAGAGCCTGAGGAATCTGTGGGACACTATAATATGTACCAATTTACACACTGTGGGGGTCTCAGAAGGACAAGAAAAAGAGAAAGAGACTGTCAGAATAGTTAAAGAAATAATGGCAGAAAACTCCCCCAAATTGAACGAAAGACATGAATACACACACCCAAGAAACTCAAGGAACTCTAAACAGGCTAATGCCACAGCATATTATAATCAAACTCTTGAATGCTAAAGATAAAGAGAGAATTCTGAAAGCCTCAAGAAAGAAGCAACATGTCATATACAAGGCAGGCTCTATAAGACTAAGTGCCTATTAATCATCAGAAACCATGGAGGCAAAAAGGCAGTGGGATGACATATTTAAGGTGCTGAAAGCAAAAAACTGCCAATCAAGGATACTATATTTCGGGAAGCGGATGTGGCTCAATCGATAGGGCTCCCGCTTACCATATGGGAGGCCCCAGGTTCAATTCCCGGGGCCTCCTGGTGAAGGCAAGCCAGCCCGTGTGGTGCAGTGAGCTGATGCAGCAGGACAACCCAACAAAGGGAGACAAGCAGACACAGAAAAACACACAGCAAATGGACACAGTGAGCACAAGCAGCAAGGGGAGATAAATAAATAAATAAATAAAATCTTTTTTTAAAAAAAAAGAATACTATATTTGGAAAAAACTGTCTTTCACAAAAATAAGGGAGGGAAGCAGATGTGGCTCAAGTGTTTGGACTCCCGTCTACCATATAGGAGGTCCAGGGTCCAATTTCTGGTAAAAAGAAGCTGGCCTGCATGGAGAGCTAGGCCGAGCAGAGAGCTGGCCTGTGCGGAGTGCTGGCCCACGCAGGAATGCTGGCCCACGCGGAGAGCAACAAAAAGAGACACAGAGGAGAGACAATGAGAGGCGCAGCATATCAGGGAGCTGAGGTGGCGCAAGAGATTGGGCAGCCCCTCTCCACTCCGGAAGGTCCCGGGATCGGTTCCCAGTGCCGCCTAAAGAGAAGACAAGCAGACACAGAAGAACCACAGAGAGCAGACAGCGAGCACAATACAACAGGGGGTGGGGGGCAAGAATAAATAAATAAATCTTCAAAAAAAAGGGGAGACGGGAGTGGGTGTAGCTCAGTGGTTGAGCGCCTGCTTCCCATGTGTAAGGTCTCAGGTTCAATCTCCTGTACCTCTTTAAAAACAAAAACAAAACCAAAAAATCTCAGTGAGCCTTTTCTGCCTGCAAGAGTGGGTTAAAAAAAAAAAAAAAATGAGGGTGATATTAAGACATTCCCAGAAAAACAAAAGCTGAGGGAGTTTGTAACTACTAGACCGACCCTCTAAGAAATGCTAAAGGGAATTCTGCAGGTTGAAAGGAAAGACAGTGCACAACAGATCAAAGCCATATGAAGTAACAAAGCTCTCCGGTAAGGATACTGACATGGGTAAATGTGAAAGCCAGTACTCCTGTATTTTTGTCTGAAACTCCACTTTTTACTTCCTAAAAGGCAAATGCATAAAATGTAATGAGAAATCAATGGCTTTGGACTTGTAATGTATTAACATGTAATTTTTGACAAAAACTAGACGAGGTGGGGGGTGGGGATAGAGTATAATAATATAGGAACATAGTTTATGTATACTACTGAAGTTAAGTTAGTGTCAAAGGAAACAAGATTGTTATAGATTCAGGTTGTTAAATCTGAGCCCTGGTCACTACAAAGAAAATACCAGAGAATATGCAAGCTCATAGAGATAGAAAGTAAAGCATAGGTTGCCAGGGCCAGGGGACAAGGAGAATGGATATAGGGGTTCTGTTTGGGGAGATGGTGAAGTTTCAGTAATATAGTGGAAGATGGTGAGGGTGCCAAGACATGTGATGAATCCCACTGAATGTTATGCTTGGGAGTGGTTGAGATGGAAAAGTTTATGTTCTATATGTGCTCCCATAATTTAAAAAAAAAAAAAAAAGGAAAGGAAAGAAAGCAATTATAGAGACAATGATAATTAAAGACAATACATGATCCTGGATGGAATCTAATAAGGTTGGAGAGAAGGATCAAAAGACATTATTGGGACATGTGAAAGAATTGGAATACAGGCTGTAAGCTTTGTATCAATGTTAAAGTTCTTGAACTTGATAACTGCACTTAAGGTGCTTACATAAGTGAATCTCTCTATTTTAGGAAATGTATGTGGCGGTATTTAAGTGTTCAAGCAGCATGATATATACAATCTACATTCAAGTGTTCAGAAAGTAGACAGACAGATGATAGATGGATTGATGAATAGACTGAGGGATAGGTAGGCAGAATGATATGTCAAATGTGGCAAAATGTTAAAACTGGTGGATTTGGGTATCTTGAAGGATAGGGGTATGTTGGAGTTACCTGCATGGGGCTTGTATTATTTTTGTAACTGTCCTGTTAATTTGAAAGTATTTCAATATAAAAAAGTTTAAAATTAAAAAGAAAAATCAAATCTATTTGCTAAGCCAGCACAAGCAGTGAATTATCTGTCTGTGTAGCCTCTGCGTTATTCACACTTTTTTTTTTTTTTTTTGACGTACCAGGGACAGAGATTGAACCCAGGACCTTGTATGTGGGAAGCTGGCGCTCAACCACTGAGCCAAATCCGCTCTCTTGAGTTGTTTTTTTCATTTGTTTGCATGTTGTTTGTCTTTGTTTTTAGGACGCACCAGGGACTGAACCCAGGACTCCATGTGGCAAGAAGGCACTCAACCACTCACGCTGGCTCCCCTTCACACATCATTTATCAATAGTTCTTAATCTCTCTCGGGTTATCTCCCTGATGTGATCTCCCCCTTCTGAAAATTGCATGCACAAGCATTCATACAACGCACGTACACGTGTGTGCACACACACATTGATACATGGTCACACAGTTCACAGACCCCTTGAGACACATCTTTGGAATGCTGAGGGGGTCTATAAATTGCAGGTAAGAACTGCTGGTTTATTCTGCATCTTGAAGAGGTCTAATCTATTAGTAAATAAAACTGAAATTTTACTTCTACCAGAATGCAACATCAGGTTCATATGTCATCCTATTACAAACAGAAAGCAAGAACTGCTAACATTCAGCTTTTTTATAATTTAAACATTAACATAAGAAATGCATAAATGTATTTTCTAGTCTTCCCTTGTACAACTTTAGCCAGCATTTGTTTTCAGCTATAAGCTTTCACAAGTAGAAATCTTCACATTTATAGTTAGGTTCTGTATAACAGATCTTTTTTCTTTTTTTAAAAAAGAAGAAAGATGGACAAAGGAAAGAGACCTTCCCACTACCACAAATCCATTTTGTCTAATATCATGAAAAGGCCTGACTGGATTTCCTGCAGTGTGTATGAGTGTGTGTATGTTGGAGGAGTGGATCTTGCACAAAGATAGGGAGAGGGAGGGGATATTAAACTGAGGACAATAAAACTCATTAAGAATTCATGTTATCATTAATAGTTAAGCCCATTACACTTGCATATTCTACCCTTACCCTAAGAATTAAATAATAAGATATAGATACGTGGAAGGTATCAATAAGTTTTACAATGTACTATTTTATCTCGGGGGAAAAGAAGAATAAAAAAAAAATAAAGATAATGAACTATTCATTCAAGGTACATATTCTGGTAGGAAAATTACTATTATGAGGCTAGTCTATAATTATTCCAATTAACTATACAAACCTTAAGCTGAGTTTTGCAGCGCTTCAGCATTTCACGGTGTCTAGTTGCCAGTGGGGAATCTTTCCATTGGCTTTCATTATTTTTCAAATCTTCCACAGTTCTGAAATCAAAGACTAACAGTCAAATGAAAGAAAACATACATATTCATCTTATCTGTTCATTTTGACCACTTAATTAACTCCAAGACACCCATTTTTTTTTCACATTTTAATATCTTTAAATCAGGATGTATCTTACAATCAATAGCAAGTTATGGTTTAATTGGCAGTGTCTGTCTTTCTTATTTGTTCCTAAAATATGTCTTAAAATTGATGGCACCTTAGATTTGATGAAATATAATAATCCAGTCAGAAAAGTAGTATGTTATTTCCTTATTTTTTTTTCCCCTGGGAGGGAAAAAATGCAGTCTCAGGAGAATTCCAGCTTACCATGTTTACTCGATTATCCAAAGCAAAAGGCAATTTACTGCCGGCATCTCCTTTTTCTCTTTATAATAGCTGTTTCCTCTGCTTAGAATGTTCTCCTCCAAGAGTTTCTTTGCAGCTTGCTCGTTTACCTCCTTCAAGGTGTCTGCTCAAATATCACCTATCTGGCAAGGTATTCTTCCCTGATCACCCAATATGCTGCATATTTTTATGACCAGCTCATTTAACACTATTTCAATCCTGTCGACCATGACACTGTGCTGGAAACTAGACACTGATAAATATTTTTAAAATATATTTTGCAGACTCCCTTGCTGTCAGCATTTGTGCACGTGACCTAGCTTCTGCCATGAGATGAATTCTCCCTGAAGGCCGAAGTATTGTAAAGTATTGTGGGGTGGTTCTTCTGGGAGTGCAGTGGTGGAGGTTCTTTTTCTGGACTCTGGGGCAGAGGCTCCACTGTCAGGCTGAACCCTGAAGCAACCCCTGTGTCGGCCAGGCTCACAGGATAGCTCTGGGAATCTTCTTTTCCAGACATTCCAAAGACTCCATAAACCAAGCAGTGCCCTATCATGATTCCTCGTCTCATCTCAGCTACAGTGGGTTAGTATGTTTACAACAGAAACATGACTATCGTAGGCAGAATAATGCCCCTACCCTAAAATGCCCACAACTTAATCCTCAGAATCTGTGAGTAAGTTAAGGTGCATGGCAACAGGGACTCTGCAGGTGTGATAAATAGAGGATCAAGATGGGGAGACTACGCTGCATCATCTGGGTAGGTCCAATGTTCTCACAAGGGCAAAGAGGAAGGCAGGAAGGTCAGTGTCAGAGAAGGAAATGTGACAATGGAAGCAGAAGTCAGAAGGAGAGGGAGATATGAAGAAGCTAAGCTGCCGGCTTTGAAGATGGACGAAGGGCCACAGCCAAGGAATGCAGGCAGCCTCCAGAAGCTGGAAAAGGCAAGGAAATGGATTCTTCCCTAGATGTAGGCAGCTAAGAATATTCATATAGACTTATCATGTGGGACTCACTCAATCTTTACCCCTAGACCTGAACACACACACAAACACACACACATACACACACCATGTCCTAGATGACACTTCTTGTATCATGGCATTGACAAATACACAGGTGAGGGCAATACCAACATTTCTCAAAATCAGAATCTTAGCTGTCCTCTGTTGGTCAAGAATGAATGTGGCAGACAGTGCCACTGAAATGGACCCTCCAAAGCCAGTGGGGGTGGTGGCAATCTGGGATGACATCCATTCCAGGATGGAGAAACAGGAAAATCCACAACTGTGGTTTGAGATTTCTTCCAATAACTGGTATTACAAGCTAATAAAGTCAGCAGAGATAAGAAAAATTTCAACGCAAGATTAACAAACTTCACTTAACTTACATATATAGGACACAGAAAGCACATTCTTTTCAGGTCTATATGGAACATTTACCAATGTAAATGTTAGGCTATAAAGCAAGTCTCAACAAACTTGAACGGACATAAATCATACAGAATATGTTCTCTGACAACAATGGAATTAAGCTAGAAATTGGTACCAAAAGGTAAATAGAAAATCTCCCAATAATCTGGAATTTAAACAATACATTTTTAAATAACTCATTTGTGAAAGAAGAAAATTTAATGAGAATTATTAAGTACTCTGAATTGAACAATAATATGACATACCAAAAGCAAGGGATGCAACTAAAGCTATGCTCTAAACTAAGCCTTAAATACATATATAAAAAAGGAGAAAGGGCTGGAAAAAAAAATGGTTTAAGTATCCATCTTAAGAAGCAATAGAAATATCAACAAGAGAGGGAAGTAAACCAAAGAAAGCAGAAGAAAGGAAGTAATAAAGATTCTATAGACATTAAAAGTATAAAAAGAAGATATGACAACTCTCTGCCTAAAAATTTTGAAACTTTACATGTCATGGAAAACTTGACACAAGATGAGGTGAAGGGAAGCGGCTGTGGCTCAATCAGTAGGGCTCCCGTTTACCATATGGGAGGCCCGGGTTCGGTTCCAGGGGCCTCCTGGTGAAGGCAAGCCCGCCTGCACGGCGTGGTTAGCTGACCCAGCGAGCACAAGCAGCAAGGGGGGGATAAATGAATAAATAAATAAAATCTTTAAAAAAAAAAAGATGAGGTGAAAACAGCCCTGATCTAATAATGAATAAAACCCATAATTAAAAACCTACCCACAGACTTCTAGGAAGATGGCAGACTAAAAAGACAGGACTCCCTTCTCTCCCAGAAAATAACTGGAGAATAGGCAGAAACGGCCTGGAAAAAATGTTCTAGGGTTTAAGACACCAGGGAAGGCTGGACACCACCAAGAGAGAGAGCAAAGGAAAAGAATAGCAACAGCAAAACTGTGAGTTAAAAGCTGCAGTTACAGCTGCCAGTGGCCTCCTGTACCCTATAGACATTTTTGAATTTTCAGGCCTTTGGGGTGGCTACAGACAAACAGGGCCAGGTAGCCACCTCCATAGGAAATGGAAATGGAGAGAGAGGGACACAGCCTAAAGCTGACTCACCTTTTGACCGGGGAGCCACAGGACTAAAGAGACTTCTCACTTTCTCTACTGACAGGAACTGGTTTTTGAGGATGCAGAGGGAAGTGGAATTATTTCCTACCCAGGAAAAGGCAGGGGGCTGCCAACAAAGGTGAGAGAACAGAACTCTGAGATAGTTTGATTTACAAGGCTCTTAGCCTCCAGGCAGGATTCTCTATCATATTGATCTGATCCCTGTTGCAGCAAACACATTCCAACCAGTCTTTGAATTGAGAGGGTTGTCAAAGAGTGCCATCTGCTGGTGGATAAACGAAGTGCATAAGAGGAAATAAAAAGTATATAAGAAAAAGATTTTTAAAAAAGTAAATAAGAAAGAGGGAAGCAGATGTGGCTAAAGCAATTGGGCTCCCATCTACCATATGGGAGGTCTTGGGTTCGGTCCCCAGAGCCTCCTGGTGAAGGCAAGTGGGCCCACGCGGAGAGCTGGGGCAACAAGATGACACACATACACACACACACATACAAAAAGAGACAGAGGAAAAAGACAACGAGAGACACAACAAACCAGGGAGCTAAGGTGGCTCAAGTGATTGAGTGCCCCTCTCCCACAACGGAAGGCCCCAGGAACGGTTCCCAGTGCCTCCTAAGGAGAAGACAAGAAGAAAAAACAAGCAGACACAGAAAAACATGCAGCAAATGGAGACAGAGGGCAGACAGTGAGCACAAGCAGTTTTTTTAAAACTTAAAAAAAAGTGAATAAGTAAGAAAGGCTTTTTTTGGCCTTTACAATTCTGCAACCCATTACTGGGTCCAGGGCCCAGATCTGAGCAACCAACAGGGACAATCTTAAAGACCCAGAACAGGTTGAGCCAAGAATCAAAGAACAGCAGTCACACACATCCTACTGCCACTAAATCCCTATGAAAAGAGAGAAATTGAGCAACTGAGTAAATTCACCATCATAATCAGATGCCTATCAACAAGCCATACTAAGAAAATGGAAAAAATGGCCCAGGCAAAGGAATATCTCAAAACCCCAGATAAGACATGGGATTTGAGATAACTAATCGAGATTCATAAAAACTCCCAAAATCAAATTAAGAGTTGAAAGACAGGAGGCGGCTGTGGCTCAATCAGTAGGGCTCCCGTTTGCCATGTGGGAGGCCCCGGGTTCGGTTCCCAGGTCCTCCTGGTAAAGGCGGGCCCACCCGCACGGCATGGTTGGCTGGCCCAGCGAGCACAAGCAGCAAGGGGGGGATAAATGAATAAATAAATAAAATCTTTAAAAAAAAAAAAAAAGAGTTGAAAGACAATATGTCTAAAGAGATAAAGGACATCAAGAAGACGTTGAGTGAGCACAAAGAAGAATTTGAAAACCTGAATAGGAACGTAACAGAGCTCATGTGAATGAAAGACACAATAGGTGAGATAAAAAACACCTCAGAAGGGAGCTGATATAGCTCAGTGGTTGAATCTGATGTAGCTCAGTGGTTGAATATCTGCTTCCCATGTATGAGGTCCTGGGCTCAATCCCTAGGAACTACTAAAAAAAACAAACAACCAAAACAAACAAACAAACAAACAAGTTAAAGGCATACAAGAGCAGACTCGAAATGACAGAAGAAAGAATAAGTGATCCAAAAGACAGAAGAGCTGAAATAGAAGAGAGAAAAGAAGAGAGAGAAAAGAATGGAAAGAATTGAGCAGGAGCTCAGGGAGTTGAATGAAATGTAACAACATATGTGTCATGGGAATTCCAAAAGGAGAAAAGAAGGGAAAATGGGCATAAAGGGCATTTGAGGAAATAATATCTGAAAATGTCCTAACTCTCACTAAAGAACTGAACTTAAATGTCCAAGAAGCGCAGTGTACCCCAGTCAGAATAAATGTGAACATACCTACACCAAAATGCATACTACTCAGAATGTCAAACACCAAAGATAAAGAGAAAATTCTGAGAGCAGCAAAGGAGAGGCAAACCATCACATACAAGGAATGCCCAGTAAGACTAAATGTGGATTTCTCATCAGAAACCATGGAGGCAAGAAGACAGTGGTATGATACGATTAGGATACTAAAAGAGCAAAACTGCCAGCCAAGAATTCTTTTTTTTTTTTTTTTAAGATTATATTTATTTATTCATTTATCCCCCCCTTGCTGCTTGTGCTCCGGGAACCGAACCTGGGGCCTCCCATATGGTAAACAGGAGCCCTACTGATTGAGCCACAGCCGCTTCCCAGCCAAGAATTCTTTATCCAGCAAAACTGTCCTTCAAATATGAAAGTGAGTTTAAAATATTCACACAAAAAAGAAACAAAGAGAGTTCATAAAAAAGAATTCATGTTTGCAGGAAAATTAAAGGAAACTTTACAGCCTTAAAGAAAAAGACAGGAAAGAGAGGCTTGGAGGAGAGTACAGAAGACAAGAATACCAGAAAGGAAAACCAAAAGAATAAAAAATGGGCAAAAGACTTGAATAGACATTTGTCCACAGTAGAAATACAAATGGCAAAAAAATACATGAAAAAATATTCAAATTCACTAGCGATTAGGGAAACGCAAATCAAGCTACAATGAGATATCACTTCAAACCTATGAGAATGGCCACTATTAAAAAGACAGAGAACTACAAATGTTGGAGAGGATGTGGAGAGATAGAACACTTCTTCACTATTGGTGGGAATGTAGAATGGTACAGCCACTGTGGAGGACTGTTTGGCAGTTCCTAAGGAAGTTGAATACACATTTTCCCTGTGGCCCAGCAATACCACTACTAGGTATATACCCAGAAGAACTGAGAGCAGTGACACGAACAGACATCTGCACACCGATGTTCACAGTGACATTATTCACGATTGACAAAAAGTGGAGACAAGCCAGTTGTCATCAACCGATGAATCAATAAACAAACTGTTTTGTATACACATGATGGATACAAAAGAAGAAATGAAGTTGTAAAGCATATGTCAACATATCTGTTGAGTGAAGCAAGCCAGACACAAAAGGACAAACACAGTATGATTGTGCTATTATGAACTAAATATATTGTGAATTTCTGATGTGGTTAATAAGTTGAATATGGGTCACCAGAAAATAGGATAAGGTTGGAGAATGGAAAGCTGAGGGCTAACTTGTGCAGAATTGGTTAAAAGGATGTGTGTTAATTTGGAAATGAATCAAAAAGGTGAAAGCCCAACCTAATGTTTTTAACTAGCAGTCCTATTATGTGGGTTAAAGAGAAAGTCTAAGGTCGTGTATATTACTGACAGGAAAGCTGAAAAATGTAACATGGGGCTGTACAACATAGGAAAACCTCAGTGAAATATGAATATAGGTAAAATTGCATATATAAGACCGTTTTTCTTTAAAATTGAACAAATGTATGTTAAGATGTTAATATCAGCCAAAAAAACCCCCACCCAAAACATTATGCTAAGTGAAAGAAACCAGACACAAAGTACTATGTATTGTATGATTCCATTTATATAAAATGTAAATATAAATCAATTTATAAAGATGAAATTAGTGGTTATGTAGGGCTGGGGAAAGTTAGAGGGATTGAGAGGTCACTGCTAAGGGATGTGGAGTTTTTCTTTTTGGAGTAATGAAATAGTTCTACAAGTTTTTGTGGTGATAAATGCACAACATTGTGATTACACTAAAAGCCACTGATTGTACACTTTGGATAGATCATATGAAATATGAATATTTCTCAATAAAACTACTTAAAAAAATAAGTTTAAGTACAAGAATAGCCAGAAATAGGAACTACTTACAGCAGGGGAATCATAGATAGATTGAAAAGTGATGAATTTTCTTGCTTGTTCGTCTGTTTATTATTATTATTATTATTATTATTGAAATAATGAAAATGCTCTAATAATTGTTGAAGTGATGAATGCACAGCTATGTGATTATACTAAATACCACTGATTGTACACTTTGGGTGAATTGTATGGTTTATTAATATGTATCAATAAAATTGACTTGTTTAAAAAAAAACAACAAACCTACCCACACAGGAAACTCTAAGCCCAGACAGCTTTATTACGGAATTTTTCCTGACATTTAAGGAAGAAATAAGATTCGAACGTAATCAACTCTTCTAGAGAATATAAAAAGAGGGAATAGTCCCCAGCTCATTATATAAGTTGTATAATCTTGATACCAAAACTTCAGAAGCGGCTGTGGCTCAATCAGTAGGGCTCCCGTTTACCATATGGGAGGCCCCGGATTCGGTTCCTGGGGCCTCCTGGTGAAGGCAAGCCCGCCCAAACGGCGTGGTTAGCTGACCCAGCGAGCACAAGCAGCAAGGGGGGGATAAATGAATAAATAAATAAAATCTATTAAAAAAAAAAAAAAAAAACTTAAGAACAAGAAAGGAAAATCATAAGTCAATTTTTATTTTGAACAGAGACTCAAATATCCTAAGCATAATATTAGCAAATTGAATCCAACAAGATACAGACATAATATGAAAGTTGAGCTTATTCCAGGAATCAAAGATAGATTTAATATCAGAAAAGCATTTGATGTAATTCATCCATATTAACAGAATAAAGGAGAAAAACCATCTGATCTTAACAGATAAAGAAAAAGCATTTAATACAATTCAACTCCTGTTAAGAATAAAATCATTTGGCAAACTAAAAAAAAAAAGGAATTTCCTTAATCTGGTAACAGGGGTTTTTGTTTTTTACCTAGAAACAAACAAAAAAAGCTATAGCAAAAGTCTTACTTGATCTTGAAATAGTGAAAGCTTTTCCCCATAAATTGAGACAAGTCAGAAATTTCAAAAAGGTTACTTCTATTCAACATTGTACAAATTGTAGCTGGTGCTCTAAGGCATGAAAAAAATTATCAGAATAGGAAAAAGGGAAAGAAAACAGTTAAGATTTGCAGACAACATAATTATGCAGAAAGAAAATCTCAAATCTACAAAATAACTATTATAATTAATTATTTTAGCAAAGTAGCTAGATAACTGGATACAGGGTCAATATACAAAAATGAACTGTATTTCAGTAATTCTAACAGCAAATTAAAAAACCAAATACGTAGGAGGAAATGTATTGAAAGATACTCAAGACTCTACACAGAAAATTCCAAAACACTATTGAGAGAAATTAAAGAAGAACTAAAAATGGAGGAATGTACCAAAAATAGCACACAGTTTTCAAGAACAAAGTTGGAGGATTTTTCATTACCAATTCTCACGTCCTATTACAAAGCTGCAGAAATAAAACAATGTGGAATGGACTTAAAGATAGCTAAAAACACCATTCAAATGGAATAGTCCAGAAATAAACCCACATATAATCAGATGATTTATAATTAAAGTGCTACTGATGTAGGAAAAGTAAAATCTATTTAATTAAGTGGGACCAAGTCAATTGGATAATCATATGGAAACAAAAAATGAATTTGTCCCTTTACTGCGTACCATATACAAAAATTAATTCCAGGTAGATTGTAGACCTAAATGTGAAAAGTATGAAAATAAAACTTATAGAACATGATATAGGAAAATATCACCATGATGTAGGAGCAGGTAAAGACGTCTTAAATCAGATGCAAAGGAATGAATCATAAAGGAAATATGGACTACGTCAAAATTAAGATATTCCACTTTATCAAAAGATACCATTTAGAATACAAAAGAACTTACTCAAAAGCATATTAATATGGGAATCCTTTATATTTTTATGTAACATTTATGCAATCTAAAGCCTCTTTAAAAACAAAAAAATTAAAACTACAATTAAATTCACTGCACATCCACCAGAATGGCTAAGATGAAAACGAAAGAAACTTTTAAGTAGGGTGAGAGAAGATGTGGAACAATTGGAATTCTCTATACACTACCGAGAGAGTGCAAATTAGAAAATTATTTGATGGTATCTACTAAATTTGAACATGTGCATACTCTATGACCTAGTAATTGTACTCCCAGATATACAGCAACACAAACGTGCACATATTTGCACCAAAGTGATTTATACAAAAATGATCATATCAGCCTTATTCATAATAGCCAAAAACTAGAAACAACCCGGGTCCATCAACAGTAGAAAGTATAAATAAAATATGAGTTATTTATACAAAGGAATATTCTTTATAGCAGTAAAAATGAACAAATTGCTGCTATATACAGAAACACGGATGACTCTCATAACATAACAGTAAACAAAAGAGAATGTTCGCAGAAGGATGGTCTGAAGTGTATGTGGCAAGCAATAAAATTTGTAAATGTGTATGTGCATCTCAACAGCAAACGAAAAAACAGCAAAGCCTCCCTGGAAGATCTGTGGATTAGTGCCACCATCAAGGACTTGAAAATGCAACACATTCAGATTTAACTGTCTTGTTTGATGAATACGTAAGATAGATGGGTCTTGGACAATGACAATAAATTACTACAACACACCTCTGGCACCTGGTAAGCAGACATTGAGCTGATAAATGTGTTTTCGTCTATCCCAATGGATAGAAGTAAAGAAGGAAATTGTTTTTACCCAGTAGTGTCAGCAATACAGCTTCAGTCTTTTTTTTTTTTTTTTTTTTAAGATTTTTATTTATTTATTCATTTATCCCCCCCCTGCTGCCCACGCTCGCTGGGTCAGCCAACCACGCCGTGCGGGCGGGCTCTGCCCTCACCAGGAGGCCCCGGGAACCGAACCTGGAGCCTCCCACATGGCAAACGGGAGCCCCACCGATCAAGCCACAGCCGCTTCCCAGCTTCAGTCTTGTTTCAGGATTTTGTCAGTGCTCTGGCTTTGTGTCATAATTCAGTTTGCAGAGATTTCAATATACTGCAGAGGACATCAAACCTCATCCACTATACTAACAGCACTATACTGATCAGATCTGACAAATAAAAAGTAGCAGAAATGCTGGATATCTTGGTGAGATTTATGTATGCCACAGATTGAAAGAGAAATCATATGAAAGTTCAGGTATTTGCCTTCTCAGAAGTGTGAGGGTACAGAGGTCTGGAATTCCACCTAGAGTAAAAAACAGTTGATACTCCTAGCACATTCTATCACTAAGCAAGAACAACAAAACTTGTTTAGACTCTTAAAATTTTGAAGGCATCATATTCTGAATTTTTGCATGCTACTTTAACCCATTTTCTGAGTAACTCATCAAGCTGTCAGCTTTGAGTGGGTTCCCCAGCTGATCCCATTTGCAGTGCAAGCAGCTCTGTCACAACCTGTGGCTATCTCTGATAAGATTCACAGGAGAGAACCCTAGGGTTTTGTAGCAAAGCCAAGGCTGCATTGGCAAACGGCTATTATTTTCCAGAAACAGTGTTTGGCTTGCTGTTGGGTCCTAGTAGAAACTGAAGGCTAACCAGGGGCATCAGGTTGAAAAGCAACCTGAGCTGGAAACTGACTGACTAAGACATGAAGTCAACTGTGCCAAGCAGCAAGCAAAAGGACACATGGATAGAGGTCCAGCAGGTCCTAACAGCATTGCCAGCCTTCCCTTAACCTGCTCCTACGATCTCAACGGCAGTTTCCTACAATTGACTGACTGAAGCAGCAAACATTTACAGCTGGCTCGTCATGCTGTGTGTGTCAGCTGTAAGTGAACCCGATTCATTGGTGACTCTGACAATTATCAGGAAGGAAAATCCTCCCAGAAAGCTGGGAGGGTCTGCTTTGTGTCAGCAGAGATGGCCTGAAGTGCTAAGGCAGTAGCTAATGATTAAATGAGATGGTCAGGCATTCTGAATGACAAGATTGGCAGATTGGTGACAAGAACTGGGGGAGATGAATGTGTATTGTGCTTTTTTTTTAATAGATTTTATTTTATTTTATTTTATTTATTTATTTATTTTTAAGATTTTATTTATTTATTCATTTATCCCCCCCTGCTGCCTGTGCTTTCTGGGTCAGCCAACCACGCCGTGCGGGCGGGCCCGCCCCCACCAGGAGGCCCCGGGAACTGAACCCGTGGCCTCCCATATGGTAAACGGGAGCCCCACTGATTGAGCCACAGCCGCTTCCCAATAGATTTTATTTATTTATTCATTTATCCCCACCTTGCTGCTTGTGCTCGCTGGGTCAGCTAACCACGCCGTGCAGGCGGGCTTGCCCTCACCAGGAGGCCTCAGGAACCGAACCCGGGGCCTCCCATATGGCAAACGGGAGCCCCACTAATTGAGCCACAGCCGCTTCCCATGTATTGTGCTTTAAGAAAAGGCTCAGAGAATAAGAATTTTATGTCTCATGTGAATACTTACCAATGGGCTCCCACTTCAGGAACTACTAAAAATCAAACAGATATTGGATAGCTTCCATCTGGAGGGGATAATTTATCTTCAGTGGACAAAGCATTGATTCTAGTCATGGATTTCTTGCCTGACTGCCAGGCTTCTGCCAGTAACACCACTCACAGATTTACTGAACGTCACGTCCACCAGCCTAGTGTCCTGGTCGACGCTGCTCCTGTTGTAGGTGAGGTCAGGGGCTCGGTACTCAGTGACTTTACACCACCATCCCAAAGTAGCTGCCCTCAGGGAACAGGGCAACAGCCAGGAGACAACACCCTGTGCGGTGGGGAGAGCTATATCCCAGAGTGCAGAAGACAGAAAGATGGAGACAAATGACACTGTGTCTCTCAAAGCCAGACCACACAGGTCCTGGACCAAACAGTGGAAGTAGATGGGGACACGGCATGGTTATTCCAGATGACCTGTTCAAAAATGTTTGCTCCCTGTTCCTGGGACTTTTGTTCGTTTGGAGGTGCCAGCACATGGGGAGAAATGCTTGGATTAAAAGGCACAACAATGTTGCCAATGTATTGGAAACTGAGGCTGCCATCTGGCCATTTTGGACTCCTTATGTCACAGGATGACAGGCTAAAAAGGGAATTACGTGTTGGTGGGGGTAACTGACCTTGATTATCAAGGGAAACCAGGATTACTGTTACACAGTCCAGGGAGGACGGGGTATATCTGGAGCTCAGGGGATCCTTTAAAGTGCCTCCTGGTAACACCAAGACCAGTAAAAAACATTGAGGGAAGGCTAGAGCAACCACCTGGAGGGAGGAATATCAAGGGTTCAGAACTCTCCGAAATCAAGTTGGGGTCATTTCATCAGGCAGAGAACAAAGGCCAGCATGGACTGACAGTGGAAGCAGGCAGTGCACTGGAACACGCTAACTCCCACATTCCGATCTTCTGGTCCCAAGGGAGCCGCTTGCTCTTGAGACCAAGTGGTGGCTCAGGCACTCCCATTACATACCTGTTGAGTTCCCTGATGGCCCGGAGTCTACGGATGTATCGACGGCAACTCGGCAGAATAGAGAGGTGGTGGGCGTGCAGGGTGAGGAAGAAGCATTCTGTTGGGAATTTAGGCTCAGAAAATGGAGGCTGATCTCCATCTGAAAGAATATATATAAAATCCCCTGAACAAAATCTATTACCAGACTAAATCAGAGAAAAAGCACAATACAAAAAAGAAAATCAAATTTGAATTTCAAGGAGCTTAAAGATGCTTTTTAAAATATTATAAACCTAAGTAACTTTATAAGAGGAATAGAATTCTTGTGAGCTCCATTTAATACTCAGGTCTTCTGCCCCATCAGTTTAAATGTTGACATAGATGCAGACCAGCCTTCTTTTGGGAGGCATCTTCCTGACAGGTTTCATATGACCATTTCAATTTTTCAGTGCAGCACACAAATACCACCTTAAACCTCGAATGCGTATTAGATTATGGTAACACACTACCGATTCCATAGCCATGTCCCTACTGTGGGACCTGTTTGTCATTTCTAATTTTTCATTAGTGTAAATAGTAGTGTAAATAGTGATACATCTATGTACCAAAATTACTTTTTGCCTTTTCCCCAGTTTTAGGACTATATTCTGAAAAGTAGAATTACTGAGAATGATAGTAGTATAATTTTCATTATGAATCACCAGAATTCATTTTATTTTATTTTGTTTTTGTGCTTGCTGTCTGCTCTCTGTGTGTTCTACCAGAATTTATTTTAGACAGAGTAAACTAATTGATTAAATGCCAACTCTTTCTTCACAAACTTACATTCAATTTTATCACTTTGTTTCTTGCTAACTTATAAATCTATAATGGAAACTTGAATTTCTTTCCATTTGTATCTAATTCCTACAAGTATATCTATATTTTTCTCCAAGTATATTTTATTTCATATGACATTTACTACTTGTATTTTTTCTCAAGCAAAATTAAAATTGTCTCTTGATGGAATTTAGTTTTGGCTTTATACATTTATTAGCAGTTCTATATATTAATTTTATCAATTATTGACATTTTCCCCCATTCTTTCATTTTACATATTTATTTAATCTCACGCTATAAAAGATGTGGTTATATATTAAAACACATGCATATTATCCCTGATGATATGTTTCTTTTCTTAAATCATCTATAAAATTTCTCTCTCCTTTAGAGATGAGTCAAATCCTCTATTCGGTTTTCCCATTTTTTTTTTTATTAGATTTTTTTTTTTTTTATATGTAACACTTTCACTCTTCTGGAATTTATTAGTCTATGAGGTATGACTCCAAGATCATACCAATAGCCACTTATTCAAATGACATTCATCAGATGCTGATTTTACTGTTCATCAGATACTCAGTTCCCCGAGAACTAAATTTAAATATTTCTTTGGAAGTTGTACGTCTGATCATGGTGCTGTCCCAACCAGGTAAGCATGGAATCCCCATCCTATTCCATGAAGTTTCATAATATTTAAAAAATAAATACCCTATTGTCTTAATGCATGCCAGTGAGAAACATGTTTTATAATATGGAGAAGATCAACAATCCTAACACCTTCCAAATATACTTCTTTTTATACCATCAGTTAAGATCTATGATATCCTTCATGAGAATTTTAATTAGCATACATAAAATCTGTATAACTAAGTCACTGCTATCATCTTAATTATATTTCTTACTTAGAAATATTATATTTTATAATATTTTACCATTACATTTTTATTTATATACATAATACTTACTCTATTTTTTACTTAGAATAGTATATTTCCTTCCATTTGTTCCATATGTCTATTTGTCTTTGGCTAGCCCAGAATTAATTACTGTATTAATTTTTCTTGTATATCTCTATCTCAAATTCATTTTAAGGAGATGTAATAACAATTTGTGAGGAATCTTTAGCATCCAAGTAAGAGGGCAGCATCCTAATGACCTAATTACAAACATATTACTCACAAAGTTCAGTTAGCCACTCATTCACATCCTCCATAGTTGCGTTCACTCTCGTCTCGTCATTTGGAAGAGTAATCCGACACTTTGGATGGAATATATATGTGGGATCAACCGTCTCTAACTTGATCTTTGTACTTAGTTGCTGCAGCACCCAAAGGAAATTCAGCATAAATCCATCTGTAGACACTAATCTATCATCTGTCTATGAAACATGAAACAAAAGTATTTAAAACACTGATGTGAATCGAATATTTTAATACAATTCTATATGAAAGGAAACCAAACATTCAAACGTGACTATATTGAGGACATATAAATTATCATCACTGTCATCCTAAGAGCAGCTGCTCCTGTTGAATATTATTATATGTGAAGCATTTTACACATTCTCTCACTGAATCTTTACAATAACCCTTAAAGGTTAATGATATTGCTATCCCATTTTACAGAGGAGGAGAATATAAGTGATTTGTCCAAGTTTCTCACGATTACTAAGCAGAAACACAATAAATATTGCTTCCTTCCTTGAGGGAAGTAACCCCAACAGCATCAGAACAACTGGTTTACCATTAGACTAATCGTTTCTCTAGTTGGCAGCAACATTCGTGATGGTCCTGGCTTAACAACAGAACCACACTATTAACACTGAGTGAGTGTCCACTAGGTACCAGGTACTATTCTAAGAGCTTTACATATAGTAACTCCATGAGTTAGGTACTGTTACTATCTGCTTTTAGCAGATGAGGAAACTGAGGCACAGAGAGGTCAGGAAACTTGTTTGTTCAGGGTCAGTGTTAATAAGTAGTAGACCCACAACTGGAAAGCCTCGCAAGCTGATACTAGGTCCAAGATTTTTATTTTTATTTTTTTAAGATTTTTATCTATTTATTCATTCATCCCCCCCTTGCTGCTTGTGCTCGCTGGGTCAGCCAACCACGCCGTGCGGGCGGGCCTGCCTTCACCAGGAGGCCCCGGGAACCGAACCCGGGGCCTCCCATATGGTAAACGGGAGCCCTACTGATTGAGCCACAGCCGCTTCCCTAGGTCCAAGCTTTAAACCACTTCTTTGGACTTTTTTTTTTTCTCTTGATTTTGGGTATCTCACATCATTCATTTATTATTAATTTAAACTATGGGAAGGATGCCCTTTTAACTTTTCTACTCCAGCACCGTAGGCTAAGCCTCCAGCCTGTAAGTGGCCTCCTTGGGTCTGCTCCTGCCCCTGCTCCACTTCAGCCCACTCTCTGCACAGCAGAGCTTGTGGCTTCCTCGATGAAAAGCCTTCCGAGGGCTCCCATTATACTTCTTACCACGGAAGCCCAAGCGCATCGAGCCCTTGCCCACCCCTTCTGACCCCATGATCTGCCCTTCCCTTTCCTGTTCACGATCCTCCAACCACCAAACCTAGCTCCCTCCCACCTAGGGGTTTACATGTGTCTGGAATGTTCTTTTCTCAGCTTGTCAATAGCTGGCTCTTTCTTATCACAGAGGTCTCTGATCTAATGTCACCTCCTCAGAAAGGCCTTCCTTGACTACTCCTATACCTTCTTTCTAGCCCCTCTGGAGTGACTGTCCTTCCTTTTACCTTGCTTTATTTATTTATATGTCTATAATTTTATCATCTGCCTTGGCCTTGTAGAGGATAAAACTCCAAGACTGCAGGAAGCTTGTCAGTCTTGTTCATCACTGTATCCCCAATTCCTGGAACAATGTCTGCTAGGTACTGAATAAATATAAGTTGAGTGAAAGAATTTAATGAATAAATAAGTCACCCTTAGGAATCCTACCTGCATCTGTGCTTTTTTCATATTGGCATTGACGACAGCTGCCATGTAACTGAGAGCAGCCTCACGGGTTTCACCGTTTAACAAAATACTATGCAGAATCTTGAAAAGCTCTTGCTGAAATTTATTTAAAAAAGAGGAAGAAAATGAAAAACTTTAACCATGAATCCTTTTTTACTTCAACAGCTAGTCTCCTTCCCACATTCTCTCTTCTACTTCCACTCATTTCAGAAGAACCTAACTACAAGAGGAATATTTTTAAATGTTCATAATTAAACGTGTCAAGATCATCAGCATGAAAGCATTTTAGGGCAGAATATGGAGAGGAGGAGGTAAGTAATTATAGTTTCATAAGAGAGCATTTGTTATTTCCTTTCCATAGGCAAAATTACCTTACTTTCCCAAGCCTATGATTTCTCTGCTTTTAAGTTTTAGATCTAAGGGCATACTGATCTATATTTGGAACAAGTGGATCACTGAGACATGTGCAGACTAACAGCTCTCCCTCACCCTCAAAATTTACACACTCCAGGGGGCCAGCTGGAGAGAAAACATGGCAAGGAAACTGAGGCTCATCCCCTAGTGAGGCTACAGGAAAAAGGCAGCATATTATTGCTGCATTATTTAAGATGCCGGTTACTTTTATATAGCTTATCTTTTTTTTTTTTTTTTTAAGATTTTTATTTATTTATTCATTTATCCCCCCCTTGCTGCTTGTGCTCGCTGGATCAGCTAACCACGCCGTGCGGGCGGGCTTGCCTTCACCAGGAGGCCCCGGGAACCGAAACCGGGGCCTCCCATATGGTAAATGGGAGCCCTACTGATTGAGCCACAGCCGCTTCCCTATAGCTTATCTTTTATTCATCCTTTGGATTCTGAATACCTACCCTTCCCAATTCCAAGTAATGCTGCAGAGATTGGCTAACCACACGAGTGTTTTCCAGGGTAATGGCAGGCCCTGAGAAATATTTTTCAACTACTTTAACCTGGAAAGAGGAGAAGTTCAATCAGCATTAAAGGACATTTGGGGAGGAATCTGAACGTAAAAGCAGCAAGGTGCAAGTGGTCACTGTACTTACGTCATCTTCTGCAAAGACTGAGAAGCTAAAGAAAGCCCCCAAATAAGAAAGTCTCTGCAGCTCCCGCCCGGAGCCAGGGCTTAAGGATTTAGGCAACCACAACGGCAAAGAAGCAACCTATGCAAAAAAAAAGAAGAGGCAAATCAAGCCACTAAAGAGGCAAGAGATATAAAAACTTTCAGCTGGTGCTTGGCCACCAGCACAACTGACTTGACATCCCACAACACAAGGCACACAGGCATTTCGGGTCCCTGTTGAAATTTCTTCACCTCAGAAGGAAGAAAACCCTCTACAGTCTCACAAGATATTCTTTTAGTTTTTACATTTGGAAATAGTCATTGATGGAGTCCAAATGAACAATTCTTAAACTACGAAAGTACTCAAGTAAATGTTTCCCCCATAGGACTTGTTATTCTAGCTGCACAATACTTATTTAAAAAAAAAAAAAAAAAAAAGTCACCACAAGAAGAAGATTTAAAAAAAAAAAAAAAAAAACTTCATCCCAGGAAATAGTGTATATCATCACAACTTAACAGGTGACATATTACCTACATCTAAAGGAAAATTTTAAATGTCGTTCAAGAGAAGATTTTCAGATAATGTTACTTAAGGAACACCTTCTAAGAGATGTTCACCGAAAATGTACAAGCCCATGGGACAGACACTTACCAAATTGCACACAGGGTGCGTCTTCCCAAACTTGGTTTCACATAGCTCACCTAACGCCTAGAAATAAAATCAGAAAGAGTGGTTTAAATGCACTTCATCTTGAACTGATTGCCATGTACAACATCAAGGAACAGCTTACATGCTGCTATTAGTACATATGCTTTCCCTCCAAACTGGTAACAACTTTACTTTTTTTCCCTAACTAATAAATGAGTACATGTGCATTATATATAAAAAAAATTCAGATAAAACAGAAATATAAAAGAAAAAATAAAAACCACTCACACACTTTACTCCCAGAGATAACCTCTATTGATACTGATACTCTGCTTAACAGCTTTTCAGACTCTTGTGCAGATACAGAGATGAATTTTTATTTTAAAAAAAGTGCTTTTTGCACTTATCCTTCCATGTCAACAAGTGATTTGATTCATATGCTTAGGATGGCTAGTCTTGTCATTGCTGAACATCACTATAAATAATTACAATTTAATAAGCTAGCAAATTCAGAACATGTTTAAAAGTACTACTAGCTTTATTCTGTTTTTTTTTTTTGTTGTTGTTGTTGTTGTTTTAGGAGGTACCGGGGGGATTAAACCCAGGACCTTGTACATGGGAAGCAGGCACTCAATAACTTGAGCTACATCCGCTCTCCTATTACTGGGTTTTTAAAAATAGACGACTCCAGTATTTTTGAGAAATCTAATATTTTCCTTTGGCGCTCCAATCATTCCCATATTAGAGAATCCTGAAAAGTAGTTTTTAGGGACAGACACACTGTTTAACACTTGGCTTGGCCATCGTAAACAAAGCAAACACTACTCTTTGAACGGTGAACTTAACATTCTCCATGATTTAGACAGAGCTGTAAAAGCTGCTAAACCAGCCAAGGGCTTCTGGGTCCACATATCTAGGAACCAACACATCACTGAGGAGCGTCTCGTGCAGGAGTTCCCACCCTCTGCCGCACCTTAGGATCACCTGGAGAGCCTTTAAAAGTCTTAATGCCAGGCCGCACCCCACCACACCCCTGACCGTTAAATCACAGTGGCTGGCAGGGAAGGGGGTGGGGGAGCATCAGGATTTGTTTAAAATCTCCTGGTGATTCCAACGTACAGCAAAATTGGGACCCATCTCCTGAGCAATCACAATTATTTCTGACTTCAGCTCCCACATTCTTCCTTTTCCTGCCCTCATTCAATATACTCTCTCATGATTGTACAAGTATCAATAACGGTAAAAAATAAAACCATTGTCTACCACAATGTAGACCTTTGTCTTTTGAGCAAGAAAGACGTTTTGTTGCTATCTGACAATAAAAACTCCTCACTGAAAATCACTCTAATTTAAGTCACATCCCAAAAGCCAACAATTCCATGAAGGAATATTTACACAATACAGTGATAATTAATGCTTATTAAAATATTTCATACTTAAACCAAACAGTCACATTATCCCAACTCCTTGTATCAGCCACAGATAGAACAATGAATAAGGATTAATCGAATTTTATTACAACCTGAAAGCCATGTGTAATTAAAAAAAAAAGAGCCCTGGCATAAATCCATTCAAAATTATTTTTAAAAGAAAGAATTTCTGTTTTATCTTCCAATCTCCCAGACTGTCTTTACCTAACCTTTCGGCATTATCAGCTTTGGCTTTTCAAACAGATAAATGTGCCCATTGTGTGTCCCTGTTTTAGCATTTATTGCAGTGTAATTGTCTGACTGTTTCTTTGTGGTTTGGGTTTTTGAATGATTTATGAGCACTGTGAGGAGAGAAACCTCAAATCCTCAGCTCCTGTGTTCCCAGTGCCTGGCACAGAAGAGACAGACGCTTGGTAAGTTCGGAATCAATGGGCAAATGGCATCATTTGAGGAGAATGAGTAAAAGATGCAGAAGAAAATACCAATTTAACCAAGGCCTCAGTTTACACAAGGTTGTACTTAAACAAAATGGAGACTACTTTCATGTTTTGATATTTTTCCCTTGATACTTTTAGAATGAAAATATTCCTTAACACTTCAAAATATTTTTCTCCAAAATGTTCCAAGAACCATTTTCAGAGACGAGACGAACGTCTTATTTTCATGCTGGTTCCAGAGGTTTCACAACAGGCAAGTCCTACCATGTGAATTTAGCTCCAAGTTCTGTCCACAAGTTATACTTGCTCTAAGTGCCTAAGGAGCTAAGCAGATCTGTGCTTCCCAAGTGAAGCCTGCAGGTGATGTGTACGGCCTCAGAAATGAGGGAAGTTGAACAAGAGAGTGAGTCTGAGATTTTCTGTAGAAAATTACTATATACAGATAAATTTGTCTTACTTTTCTTGTTATAACTCTGCCTTTCTATTTGCATTTGTAATGGTTTTTCATAACCAAATTTCATTCCAAATATGGTATACTCATTGCTAGGAGAACCAGATGTGCACCGCCAATAATTAACTTTTTTATAAGGCCCACAGTATGGCGAAGTACATCGTAGTAAGTGCATCGCTAACTCCTGGCTAGGACTTGCACAGGTGGAACGTGGGTCAGGCTGCTAACTGCCCTCACTGATGTATCTCACTCTGTGTGGCCAACACAATGAGTTCATATTTTAAATATGAAAACAAGGCTGATCATGGACCTGAAAGAAAAGTGTATGCTAAAATAATCTGAAAGAAAAACATCTATTAAATGGGTTAAAACAAACAAACAAACAAACAAACAAACAAAGTTTTACCATGAGGGGATATTTAAAGTAGTCACTATCGAGGGAGCACTCTTTGGCAGCAAGAGCCAGGCCTTGTAAAATGGGGATAAAGATCTACAAGAAAAAAAACAAAATCAGAAATACAGGTTTAAGACAAGACAAGACTGGGAAGCATGTCAAACAAAGTGCTGAATCTGGATATCCAGGCATTCCACTCCTTCCCCAGGGAAAAGTTTTTTGCACATACAGGAGTCTAGGACCCAGCCGCATAGTTTCGCTCTGTCGTTTAAGAAGGCCAACCATAGGGGGCGGATGTGGCTCAACTGGTTGAGCATCCGTCTCCCATATGGAGGGACCCGGGTTTGATCCCTGGGACCTCCCGGTAAAAAAAAAGAAGGCCAACCATAAAGTAACACAGTCGAATTCTCCAGAAGAAGATTTCAGTGGACTCTAATAGCCTGAGAAAACGGTCCTTAGGGAAGACTTCCAGTAATTCAATAGAAAGTCCCCAATTTAGAGTTTGCCAAAGGACCCTCCAAGGGATTTCACGTACTCTAATCAACAAAATTCTGTGCATTTCAGTGACTAATATGTTTTTTTTTTTTTTTTTTAAGATTTTATTTATTTATTCATTTATCCCCCGCTTGCTGCTTGTGCTCGCTGGGTCAGCTAACCACGCCGTGCGGGCGGGCTTGCCTTCACCAGGAGCCCCGGGAACCGAACCCGGGGCCTCCCATATGGTAAACGGGAGCCCTACTGATTGAGCCACAGCCGCTTCCCGACTAATATGTTTTTGATTAGCAAGTACCTATAACCTGTTAAGAAATTAGGCTAAATGTTCCAACAGTTCTTTGGCTTTATCAGTCTCTTATAAAATTTAGAAACTTGTTGCCACCCTCCACCTCCATATTATCCTTTCATTCTTTCCCTGTTTATTTTGAGGAGAACAAGAAAAACAGACCAACAATGTATATTATTATTATATTAACCTAAATTAAATAGACCAAAGACATAGCTGGAAAATGTTGAAAGGGAAAAAAGAAAATTTGGTTAGAATGGCTTACTTCTAGACAACAGTGTCATTATCACAATAACTGGGCATCAGAGCTTCACTGTTAATGTCGTAGCACAGAAGCCCTGTCTAAGACGGGCTCAGCACAGCTCATCTTCACACCACACAGTGCACTCACTGAGGCCACGGAGTTGGTTAGCATTCAAGACTAGCAGCACCCAGTAGCGAATGTTGTAAACAACAGCTGACAATCTGAATGCCAACAAGTTGTAAAGAGGGTATTCTATAAAGCCTCTAAAACACTTGAAAAAGTCCCTCTCCAATTATTCATCCCATTGTATTGAGCGCTTTTGTCATTTAAAAAGCACAGTACAAAAAAACAGGCCCCTGGCTTACAAGGTGCCGGTGGAGAGTCTTGCAATATCGATACAGCTCTGGAAGAGATCATTCTAGTGTCTGCCATTCAGTCAGGAGGCATAAGTTATGTGTTTGTATAGGTTAGCTAAAAACAGAAACATTGACGCTCAGGTGTGGGAGTGGGGAATGCCAAAATTGGAGTCGAGAGGGAAAAAACAAAACAAAACCAGAAGTTCCAGAAGCATCAAAAAAGAATTCCATAATGGGTCATCCAGAAAAATCTCTAAAAAATTTTTTTCAGGAATACTATTATTAAGTAAAACATCTTCACTTTTTCTAGAACTGTCCTCTTTTCCAAGTAGGTTTTAATTTAAAATGAACATACACAATATTACTATACATAACATTGTCAAACAGTATAGTATTTATAAGACCTACATATTTTAAATAATTCTTTTATTTTCAGCACTGATGAAAAATGCTAAAAGTTTTCATTTCCAATAATTCTATTTCCATTAATTAATTTCATTAATTTTACCTGCCATTAATTTGTTTACTTATCTGTGAAAAACTCACAAATATTAAAAGAAGGGAGACTGAAATTTCAGTGAAAAGATCTGATAATTCACTTGTCACCCTCTTAAGACAAAAAGGAAAATGACTTTTTCAGCTCACCAGCTCCATTGCATTCATCATTTCTCCCTAGAGCAAACACATATAACATAAAAGACAATGAGTGTTCAAGATTGAGTGGCAAAAAAGTCAGAATTCGGAGATTAAAAATAAACAGGTCATTTCTTAACCTCTGTATCAGTGTCTTTGCGAATATATTAGACATAATTTACCTCTTTCAGCTGATTACTGGGCTCAGTTTTTATAGTTAAAGCTCCTCTGGCTTCCCTGAGTGATGTCTTTGTTAATAGGAAGAATATTCTTATTAATACATATTGCACGTATAATCTAGTATATCACTTAAATCTTCCAAGATATTTATTTTCATCAGAGTTCACTTATTTTTCTAGAAAGAAAAAGCTCACCATGCCGCCTTAAATATGCCTATAAGTCTACAAGACCATTTATATAAGAAGCAGTTAATGACTTTCTAATACAGAGTACACAACACTACCTGGAAGTTTTGAAGGCTGCTGAAAACACAATTTCCAAGAATTCAAAGGTCTTAAAATTGATAGTTACAAATAATAGGCATAAAAACAGATTAAAGGTATTCATATCAATTATTGCTATGGCCTCTGTTAGTCTTTCTAATGGGAGAAAAAAGAAATGATCATATAGCAAACTGTAAGGAAATTTTATGAAGATCCCTTCAGCAATGGAAACAGCTTGTGTGAAAGTATATGTGGCCAAGTGCTTATTTTACAATATGGGGCCATAAAACAGCAATCACACTGTAATGACAAAGTTTCACCTTGGAAGAAACCTTCAAGATTAAGTAAACAGCTTTATTATTAATTATCTCTTATCTGCATTTTCATGTGGCCTTATGCAAACAGATATCAAAACAATGTACAAATACCAAATGGTAAAGTAATTAGTGAGCTATGAGGCATCGTCCCTAGTTTAGTGATGAGGACATTCAATGTGGTGTACAGACCATCACTAAACAAACTTGTATTAATTTATTAATCCCCTTTTTATTAACTCAGAGACCATATTTTCAACACTAATCTGGCAAATGCACATCATGTCTCATGCCATCTCTTGGTATAAACTCCCTGGAATCAGGGATTGGACCTCACAAACTTCTTAATGCCCAATGCACCGGGCACAGACCCTGTTTTAACATACTTGACGCTTACCTGAATAGATGAAATGGCAAATGAGTTGAACAATGCAACTGTCAAACTGACTTCCTCAAGAAAGGAATTTCAGGTAGGCCTTCTCTCTGAGCAAATAACCCATGCATGTTCAAATTCAGGAACACAAGTTTTCAACATATGATGTTATTCTGAAATCACTGTCGGCCTAGAAGCTCTTAGCCTAAAAGCTGTAGTAGTAAACACTCAAAACCTTACCTGCTTGAACACTTCTTCATCCTGGTGAGTGGTTCTCACCAGCTCCTGAATGAAGCCATACGGGAGATTCCTACACAGCATGTATGGCACCAAGAAGGACGCCTGCTGCATGGACCTGTGGACACACAAAATTCAAGGACTCACTACCACACAACAGAAACACATGAAATGGCATGTTAGCAGCAACTACCCAGGCCAAAGTTAAACTTTAAAACTCCCAAATATTCTACACAATAGCTTTAGGCAAAAGCTCACCTTTATCATTCGTAATCACTTTCCTATATACAATCTTTTAAAAATGAAGCATTAAAAAATGAAGTATTATATGTTTCTTTTACTTATTTGTTTATGCCTCATCCAGTTCAAAAAAGGACTAGCAGGAGAACAGGATTTATTAATTTTAATCTTAGAACATTTTTAAAGCATCTGGGACATATGGATCATTTTCCTTCTTTTTGAATAGTTTAAAAATAAATGGCTAAAGCATTGAAAATAATATAAAAAACACCCAGCATGAGTAAATGTGTTAACTTTTTCATTTTTCTTTCAGATATTCTTGTATAAAGGAAATGAAATATACAAACATTCCTTTTTATTAAACATGAAAGCTTTATGGAACTTCCTGAAATAAATAATGTAGTACACATCAGGTGATTCCCAAATTATCTGTTCCATCACTATTCTTTATTACTAAATAACAGAAACTGTTATGCATGGAAAGTGATAATCTGCACATTTTATCAAATAGCTCCACTGATTTCCAGCAGTTGCTTTTAAACTAAATTATTCACTTTCTGCCTTGATGTCCACATATTTCAGCAATGCTCAGTCACAACAATGACAGAAAATTCTCAAAATGTAATTAATCTGAACCCACTTTAATTGCTTTTTAAAATACATTTTGCAGGGAAGCGGCTGTGGCTCAATCAGTAGGGCTCCCGTTTACCATATGGGAGGCCCCGGGTTCGGTTCCTGGGGCCTCCTGGTGAAGGCAAGCCCGCCCGCACAGCGTGGTTAGCTGACCCAGCGAGCACAAGCAGCAAGGGGGGGATAAATGAATAAATAAATAAAATCTTAAAATAAATAAATAAATAAATAAATAAAATAAAATACATTTTGCAGAACTTTAGGAGATGGAGAGGAAGAGAGTATTTTGCTTTCAAAGAGTTTTAGAGAAGGAAAGGGGCCTTAGAGACCATGTAGTCAAATACTTTGATTTTCTAGGGAGGAAGGGAGCTATGCAAGGTGTTGCCAGACAGCTGGGCAGCCCAGGGTCCCCTGAAGGATATGGTTCTCTCCCTGCTAATGACGAGCACATAATGGTGCTTTCTACCTTGGCTGGGTCAGGGAGCCTTGGAGCACTAATGCAGTATGGGATATGCACTGGGAGCGGATGTTGCTCAGAAGCTGGCTGACTGCTGGCTGGCTGCACATCTGAAAAAGGAAGTTGGGGGTTAGGAGTACAAGAAACGAACAGAACAACTCCATGTTGTGGAAAACTGACAAAAATCACAAGTGCTTTTCTCTTTCTTTACCATCCTGAACAAACTGGAGCTAAGTCTCATCCACATATGCTGCCCCTGCTGACATCCATGGTCAGAGAAGAAAGATGCAGAAGTTTGCAGTGACCACCTGGGAATCTCAGAAATATGCCCACGCCTTTCACTTTTACAAAGGTTAAGTGCAACCAACCCCAACCAGGCCTTTCACAAGTATGAAACTAACAGGTGGCCAACTGGATTAGCTTCTAGCGTAAAACTAGAACAAGCAGATGAAACAGGAATAAAATGAGAAAATAATGAAGCGATCCAGCACGTAATAGTGTGAAAAGGGTAAGTTTCCTGGGTTTAATTCCAGCATTGCAATTTATCAAGTATGTGATTCTGGACACAATTTATCAAGTATGTGATTCTGGACAATTACTTGATCTCTCTGGGTTTCATTCTCTTATTCATGCAATGGAAAAAATACTGGGCTCCAGCAGACTGACTGAACAACTGAGAATCTGAACTAATGTAGATCTCTCAAAGTGCTTGGCAGCTGATCAGTGCTCCGTAAATGTAATTTATTATTATAATGCTTTTAATAGACCATTCAAACTTATCAGGGCCACGTAAGCTGCTCATAGCACCCAGCTACGTACCATGTGATGGTTAAGAAAGAGGCCCCTGAAGCCTCACTGCCTTGTTCACATCTTGGTCCTGCCACTTTTCCCCTCCAATAGAATGTGAGTTTTCACAAGGGCAAAGATCTATGTCCTACTCACGGATACTCCAAACTCCTGGTATAGTGCCTGGCCCACAGTAGGTGCACAACAACTACTTACGTAGTGAATAAATGAATGAATGCTTCTCAGGTCTCGGGGAAAAAAAACATGATTATTCATCAAATGCAGAGGCAACTTTTTTTTTTTTTCAGGAGGTACTGGGGATTGAACCTGGGATCTCATACATGGGAAGCAGGCACTCAACCACTGAGCTACACGCACTCCCCCCCACCTTTTTTTTCCTAATGAATTTATTTCCTATTACCTTTGGTGCTTTCTTTTCTTCTATTCCAACTCGGTCAAAACACTCGATGAGGTAGTTCAGCATATCTGTCTCTTTGCAGGTTTCAATGGTGAAATGGTCACTGTAGGAATCCCAAGTACTTGTCCCAACAGAGGCCCCCAAACTTTGGAAAGAAAAGATGAGAGGGGAAAAAAATTAATGATCTTATCTCTTTGCGATTACTTCTTTTTGACCAAGTTCGCATTTCTGCCGCAGAAAGCCTGTCAGGTCCCTGCACCGCATGACAAGGCACAAACACCCATGCATCCATGACTGGAGCTGATTGCTTGTTTCACCTGTTCCAAGTCCAATGACAGTATTTCCTGGTAAACATTTATGGACCTAAGAAGAAAGTACGACCAGAAATCCAACACCAAACCTTATGGGGGATGGTGACTTACAAAACCAGAGGGGCTAAGAACTGCTAGCAAGCGTAAGCACTTAATCCAAATGGACCAGCATCACTCAAGCAGACTGCCAGGTTAGAGGCAGACTATACTACTGTGGTAGTCACATCTTCAGGCGTGAAGTGTTAAGGGACTGACAAAATAGCCTGCATCCTCATGACTTCTACCCTAAATCTCAAAAGCCTTCACCCAGCATTTGACAGCAGGACCACAGCTCTAGGAAAACGGTCCAGTTAGAAGGGGACATAAAAATATTTGCTTTCAACACAAAATTTCCCAAAACCTTCAGTAACAAAGGCAAAATGGTTCAGTGAAAATACAAGAAAACAAAAATGTTAGGCTAGGAGTATCCAGATTTGTGTTCTACTCCCAGTCCTATTATTACTTGAAACCTGAACCTAGGACCGCTATCTCATCTGCAGGGAGGCGTAAATGAAATAAGGGAAGAGCTTTCTAAGACATCAGCAGGACACAATGGGAGGCACTGCCATTATTAATCACAGCAGTCCCTGAGACAAAAACCACAAGGGTTGGGTGTGAGGAAATTATGCAAAGTTAAGATCAGTCACCAACAGGTCACATACCAAATCTGATGTTTAGCTCACAAATTGATTTGATGTGCACAAAAGATATGAAGAGATTAATCATGGTACAGGAAGAGGCAAGGAATTTTGAAATTAACAGGAAATGAGAAAATGCAAACAACAGAAAAACATAAATACAGAAGATCAGGAACTTGAGAAACATATCCCTGCTTCAACCTGTGGCAGATAAAGGCAAGAAACTGAAAGGACCAAGAGCAATTGAAACATTAACCATATGCTATACAGACAGACAGCTAGATGTAATTTTGGAATATATACTTAACTGACCTTGGAATTTTGGAAAATATACATAATGAACTTGGAATGTGTAGCAGTTTGATATTGTTTATGAATTACGAAAATAGATATTGGATTATGTTTGTGAACTGGTCTGCTCCTCTGGACATATTAGATTGGACTGGATTCAGAGGTTTCACTTTTACTTGATTAAATAAATGATTAAGGCTTTGATTGGGCCACATCAGTAGGACGATGAGTCCCTGCCCCCTTGGTGGGTGGAGACTCACAGAGAAAACAACACAGCAGAGGAGAGTTTTGATGATGGAGCCCGGGAAGTAAGCACACAGAGCAGATACGTGAGGAAAGAGAGAAGGCTCCATTAGACACGGCAGAGGCCCCGGGAAGAGAGATGAACGCTCGCCTGACAGTTTACAGCTGGCCTTGTGGAGAGAGCAGAGCAGCTGAGCCCAGAGAGAAATGAGCCCCAGGAGAGAGACAAGATTTCTGGTATTTTGCATCAGTACCCCTTTGCCTGACTAATACAGGGTGCAACTGTGATGTTAGAAGTGTTTCAGCCAAGAGGATGAAAACAATGCCAGCTTTAAACCCAATTCAACTCAGAGTCTAGTGAATTCGAATTCCTACATCCTTTACTCTACAGATCTGATAAAGGGGAAGGGAGTTATAAGGCAGTCAATCCCCTACCTACTGTACATGTACCTGAGTCACCCACCAAGCACCCACCAGAAGTCCTTGGCAAAGATGAGTGGGCAAGCACAGGAATTCTCAAAGAGCAAAACAAGTAATTCTTATGCTTTTATATCAATGAACTTTTTTTTTTTTAGGAGGTACTGGGGATCGAACCTGAGACCTCATATGTGGGAGGCAGGCACTCAACCACTGAGCTACATCTACTGCTCCCCATCAATTAACTTTCTAAGTGCAACTTCATTAGTAATTGCAGGATCTGCTAGCTATTAATTGGTCTGACAAGAGAAAGGTAAGTACTATATTAAAACACAGGAAAAACATATATAAAAAACAAAACAGAAAAACCAACCAAGTATACAAAGTGCAGTGAATCCTCAAAAGTAGAAAGGACAAAAAAAGAGATTTGTCTTTATCCACAGCAATCTTAGTTTCAAGCTTTCTCTATCCCCCTTTCCTTCTGACATTCAGTGACTCAGGGAGCATGTTCACTGCTAATACAGGGCTGTACCTACACACAATTAACAGCAATTTTCCCTTGAGCAGCTCTCTCAGATCACAATGAAAATAGATCCTCCTCATTTTTAAAATGAAAATGTAAAACTGCATTTCCTTGATAATAAGCTCCGCATTTCTCACATTTTCACTTTTCTGAAATGAAAAGCGCCCCTACATTTGATGCCACTAGGTCCTCGCCAGCTGGCAGGAGTCAGTCGGAAGCAGCCTCAAAGCCAGCAGGTGAATGTGTATGTGAACTAAGCATGCTTAGATGGCGTCTGCTCCTGCAACTGCCATTGAAATTATGTTCCATTCTTAGCAACACATTGTTTAATTTTAACTTAAATTTGAACCCCTCACTGTCACTTGAAATGTCATCACAAGTATTTCACTGAGACATGAAAAGTGACAATGTAAGTAGCAGGTGCTAGCCTGGTGCCAGGCAGTGCAATTCAGAATATACCGCAGAACTATCAGCGCTGAAGGAGGTGTTGGTGTGTCTTGGTGAGCAATAGCCAGGCACCCACCCCTTCCAGCTTGACTTTCAAGAGAAGAGAGGGAAAGGTGAAACAAAAGTTCAACCAAAGAAGAAACAGAGCAAGCCCCAGGATTCTTCAACGTATTTCAAAATGATGAGCTCACTCCCAAAGGCGATAAAGCAGATTTGATCCTAAGCATGAAAGCGCCCAGTCTCCCCAACACTACCTTCAGTGTCAGCAGTCAAAGCCTGTACCAGGTTCCTTACATTCAAAGTGAACATGCTGGACTCAAATCCTGAGTGTGACCCCAGGTAGGGATGACCAGTATGACAGAAAGAGGAGGGTTACTACCAGAGTTTTCCACCATTCTCTCATCATCCTGTTCTCTCTCTATTCACATAGGCTCATGACAGTCAAGATTTGACTGCCTTCCCTGAAATATCGAGGCAGTTAAAAAGAATAAACTTTCTTCCCACTCATCCACATCCTAGGAAACAATTAGAAAATTTTCCTCAGAACAGCTCCTACAGTGTCTTTATTACAAGATAATTCTTTTACTTTGCTCATTTCCACTACTGCAAAATGTATTTCTTATAATTCATACAGCTCTTTTCGCAGAGGACAAGAAAACATGAAAGAAGGAATTTTCACCTTTCTTCAATTAACCCTGATCGCCACCACTATAAATAATTTACATATAAATGTACGTCCCAATTCCTTTAAAAAGATTCACAATACATCAACTGCACTGGGCAAATGCAAGCAGAGATAGAGAACACCCTTGTTGAGCTTTTCTTCTGCGACGTTCAACTTACAAGGCAAGAAGTAGGCTTACTTCAGACTAAACAAAATTCTGGGATGGTCATTTAGAAATGGGAAAGAAACTCTTTGCTGATTGGCTCAAATGAACAAGTTTTTTTTTTTTTTTTTTTTTTTTTTAAGATTTATTTTATTTATTTATTTCTCCCCACCCCTTTGTTGTTTTTCACTTGCTGTGTCTGTTTGTCTTCCTTGTTTCTTTAGGAGGCACCAGGAGCTGAACCTGGGACCTCTGATGTGGGAGGGAGGTGCCTAATTGCTTGAGCCACCTCTGTTCCCTGTTTTGTTGTGTCTCTCATTATGTTTTTCCACCTCGTGTCTCCTGTTGCATCATCTTGCTGTGTCAGTTTGCCGTGCCTGCCCATTGCATCAGCTTGCTGTCATCTATAGGAGGCACTGGGAACCTCTGCTCCCTGCTTTGTTGCATCCCTCATGTTTTCCCTTCTTCTGTCTCTTGTGTCAACTTGCCGTGCCTGGCTGTCACACCAGCTCGCTGTCTCCTAAAGAAGACACAAGGCTGCTTGTGCCTGAATCCAGGCTCTGCTGCTTACCAGTTGTATGACTTGAACCTCCCTATACCCCAGCTTCCAAGTGGTAACCAGCATGCAGTGCTACTGTGTGGATTACATGAGCTAATGTCTGCAGAGTGCAGGCACAGCCTCTGGTCCACAGTGCTCAGTAAGTATCTGTAGCTATCATTATTATACAATCAGTAAGCTGTATTCACTCTCTGAGATACAGAATCATTTAGGCCTGAGACAAGGTCAAGGTTAGGAAGTCTACAAAGAGGAGTTAGTAAAAGCAGCACACAATCTGATATATTTGTTAGGGAAAGTCAGAATTAAATAGGCCAGGGAAGAGAGCAGATTTCTCCCACAGTTAAACTGTAGTAGAACAGATAACAAAACACATTTACCATGTATGGAACTTTTTTCCTAATAAGGATGCCTGCTGTATTACCATAATCATGCAATAGGATTTTATCTACATGAAAAAAGATACTTCCATCTTTGGGAAATTTATTTGAGAAACAGTGATATAATATTCAACATAACACAAATATCTACCTTCCTGAGTCAATATTCAGGGCTGCGCTGGCATTCTCTCTCTTTATCTGTTCTTAATGATTCTTCTGAACAATGTCAAATTTAATGAAGTATACCTAACTCCTACTGCAGTCCCTATTTATAGCCTGGAGCTATTTTTGAACAGTGCTAGGCACAAATACAACTCAGTCCAGAGGAAACTTCGACTTAAGAGCAAAGTTGTAAGACACTGAGTCAGAGAGCTGGAGAGAAGGTGTTATTATATGCTCTTGCTCAAAGTCACCTAAAAACCCAAGCAGTCTTTTTCACTAGGTTTTCAACATCAAGAACCATGTTTTAGGGAGTGGATGTGGCTCAAGTGGTTGAGCGTCTGCCTCCCACATGGGAGGTCTCAGGTTTGGTTCCTAGTGCCTCCTGAAAAAACAAAAAGCAAACAACAAGCAAGAAAATAAACAAAAACCAACCAACAAACAAAAAACCAACTCAGGGAAGCCAACGTGGCTCATGGTTGAGTGCCAGCTTCCCACATACAAGGTTCCAGGTTCAATCCCCAGTCCTCCTTGGTACCTCAAAAATAATGGAATGCTCCCATTCCAAAGGCCACCTAAGCAGATGAAGTTAGGCTTCACTGAGGTCAAGGAGGGGCTTAGCTAAATTTAAGGCTGGAAGTGAAAGCAGAATCACAGTTATACCAGACAGCAGGACCCCATATGCTCTTCAACATATTGCCCAGCCTGAGCTTAAGAGAAGGGGGGAATACACATACACACACACACACACACAGACACACACAGCAAGTCCCAGCCCCTCTGCCATTACTAAATAGCAGCAATCCATGCAACTGTACTTAGAAAGCATGTCCCACAGAGCACGTTTCTCACATTCAGTAGCTCACATGAACACTCTCATCAGAGATAAATGAAGGACCTCATTTTAAATCTTAGGGTGGATGAACTTAATGATGACTGATCTTTAATCTCTCTCATTCATGTTTTTGGCAAATTATTATACCTACGTTTTCTTCTAGACTTACCAGGCAATAACTATGGAAACTTCCCTAAGGGCCATTCTATCCCAGCTAAGGTGCTAACACATGTATACATGCATGTTTCTCACATCTTGCCCACCTCACTTGAAGCTATCCTGTTTGGATTCAAAGCACACCCCTAATTAGGGCTTATAAAAGTAAGCTCCTAAGCACCTACTGCACATGCAGGGGTAAGACTCCATTCCTTTGATACCTGGACCCAAACTGGACACAAGAAAAATCATCAACACCACCACCACCTTCATCATCATCATCATCATCATCATCACCATCATCTTCTTCTTCATCTTCATCACTACTGTCCCCAGAGAGTGCGAGGAAGAGGAAGGAGAAAGGATTGTCGTACATACTACCACAACAAAAGCAAAAAAGGTCATCAGGGAACAAAGGAAAATAAGAAGGTGGAAGCTTTTGCAACTGCTGTCCTTTTAAATAAATCTTACACTACAAGTTTTGTCTACTAACATGCAAGGGAAAACATGCCCCCTAAATTATAGAAATATGCAGGTAACACTTGAGAGAAGGGGACACCGGGTGAATGGGATTCTGTTACTGCTTCTTCTTGGAGGCTGCAATTTACAAGCAGACAAAAATCAAAGTATCAAAGTATGAACACTGGCCCAGGCCCCAGAGGTAATGGATACAGGACCAGAGTTGCTCTCACATCCCTTGGTCTGACAGTATTTCAACTATGATGGGCAAGAGTACAAGTCAATCCAGAGAGACCTCCTGAGCCCCAGCTCTCCATACATTGACTATATTCTCTGAAATTCACTGCAATGAGAAGGGATAGGTGAACTAGGTTTCGAAAATGAATTCGTTTATTTTTTTACAGGAGGAAAAGTGACGGGGACGGAAGGGAAGAAAGGGACTCTCAATACAGCAACCCATACTTTCTGATGTTATCAAAGCCTGGCAGAAGCACGGACTCGAGTTGCGTGCTTGCCACTCTAGTTAGCCACACGGGTTAATAACCCAGTACAGAAAAAACACGTGTAACCAAGGTCAGTGCCACACTGCAGTTCTTCCAAATCGTGTTAATCTCCTTTCCCTGCACTGCAAACACACACACAACTCTCCTGCTGAGTAAATACCTAGGAGAGATCCTTAGGGAGGAGGGCCGTCTGTTCACGGCACTGGGTGAGGTGGACAATAAAGGTGGGCCCATGAGGGCAGGTCTCTGTCTGGAAGAGCCGGCAGGCACTGCTTGAGGGCTACTAGCGAGGACAGGCAGGCGTGGTGCGCTAGACAGAACGGAGCTGCCTGAGGGCCGTGGGCTAGAAGAGGCTGAGGACCCCCAGGGGTGGGTGACTGTGTAGGGGCGATAGCGTGGCGATGAGGGCTGGCTTCCTGCAGTGCTTCCAGAAGCTGCACTATGAGGACTGAGGGAAACGGAAGGCACAACCATCTGGCTGGCTGCCCCAGAATGCGAGGCAAAGGAGGGGCTCATCACTGGCACAGAGACCCAGAAACTGGTGTTGGGAGCTGGACTAGTTCCATAGAGGCTAAATTAGTTGAGAAAGAGAGGAAAGAAGAGAAAATCAAAGAAAAACTTGAGATAACTAAAATGGAAAAAAGCAAGCTTTTAAGGAATAGTAAAATTACATTTTGTATCTCTAAGAGTTCATATGTACAGATCCCTGAGACACACATCTAAATAATTATAATCTAATTGTTGCGCTGATCTGGAGACTACAATTACAATGTGATAAAGCCCTCTTTCCAAAGAATAATGTACTATATACAGCCATCAGTTCCTAAAATTTAATTTACCCATAGCCTATTCATGGAAAGTCAAAAGAAACCAACCTGGGAAAGACAATACCACCTTCAAAGACTAAGGCCACTCCCCCAAACTTCATCTGCACAAGGGTCTTTTACTACCAATTAGATTTACAAAGAGAAGCACACTGACCTAGACAAAGAGCTGGCACCGAAGGAACCCACGTTGCAGAACATGGGGCTTGTTCCCGGATTGGAGCCAGTATTTAGCATGAGATTTCTGTCTGGTGACCGAGCTGCTGCTGCGATTGGTTGCGAGGTGGCTGTCAGACTGGCAAATGGGTTTTCATCTCTAGTCTGAGTGGACATCATTAGCACTTCCATTAAAATCTGGCCAATCAAGTCCTTAAAATCAGAAAACACTGTTGGAAAGGCAGAATAAAGAACAAGTTACACAAAGTTGTTTATATGGTCCTCGAATACGTCAAGCTGAGCCAAAGAGGTTCTACATGGGACCCCACATTGGATTCTGGAACAATGAAAGAATGTTATTGGAAAAACTGGTGAAATCCAAATAAAGTCTCGAGTTTAGTTAATAGTTATGTGTCAATGTTAATTTCTTGGTTTTGACGAATATACCAGTTATGTAATATGTTAACATTCGGGGACACTGGGTGAAATGTACATGGGAACTTTACTGTAAATCTAAAATGATTCCAAAATAAAAAGATTATTTAAAAAAATGGAGTATGGACAATAAGAGTCACTGCTGATATATATGAATTGGTAGAAAGACGCTATTCCCAACTATGGAGGTTAGTTTATCATACTCTAAATGCAACTGAGTTATTACTTCTCAATCTATACAGGTTTTAGATACAGAAAAACCATCAAGTCCAGAGTTCGAAAGATTTCATGAAGGATCCCAATATTTAGTCACCTACTACCTGGCTTTCTGGAACAGATTCTTCTTTGACTCTTATTCTTTACAGCTCCCAAATGATTTAGTCTAGGTCTTTAGATACATTTTAAATATCACTAAGCAAACAAATATTCTAACCCATGTACATCATATCTGATTTGGTTATTAAAACTTATCACTTGCATATATGCAAGACAGATGAGGATCTTAAGATTTACAATAAGAGTAAGAAGTGGCAGGGTTTCAAAACACATGGTTGTGAAGCTCATCTCTATAACCAGAGTTAACCAGAAGACCTCAGTAAAATCAGAAATAGGAGCATGGAGGAACAAGTGGGAGTTTTGTTTTTTTTTGCCCTTGAAGCTAGGCAGCATAGGAAAAGGAAAGGTGATTTCCTTGATGTTCCTTCATGCATTAAAAAATATATATGATAGGGGGGAAAATATACCAAATGTAAGATATGGACTATAGTTAGTAGTAAGATTTTGACTATATTCTTTCATAATCTGTAACAAATGTTTCACAACAAAGCAAGGTGTTGGTAGTAGGGTGATGTCTGGGAGCCCTGTATAATGTTATGCATGTTTGTTCTGTAACTTCACAACTTTTACTATACACATATTGTTTATGCATGTTTATATATGAATAGTATACTTCAATAAAAATTTTTTTTTAATTAAAAAAATATATATATATGTATATATGTATACATGTATTGAGGGACTATTGTGTGCAAGCATCCTTCTAGGCACTGGGACTACAATACCGATTAAAAGAGACAAAATCCCCACCATCAGGGAGTTTATAATCTAGTGATATGCAGAAGGATCACTCCTAGTCCCGATTTCTTCTGTATTCCAAATGTCTACCGTAAAGAAAAATGAGTGTCTTATAAATCTGGTACGTTTTTAAGAATTTTATTATTTCACCAGCTTAGCAGACAGCCTCTTAGAACAGAACCTAGGAAACAGTAAGATACCACGATGTTGTCTCACTAATCAGTTTTAATCCATAGATTTACTCCCCTGTCTCTACAAGGCCTGGCGAGCACGTACAGCAGGTTTAGGTCATACAGGCTGCCCTGTCAGGCTCTCTGGAGACCACCCAGTATACGCCTACTTCATAAGAGGAACTCGCTCTTTCTAAGCACCTTGTTACTGCAAAAGAAAAACACCTGAATCCTGAGACAATGGAGGCCATTAACTTATGTTTGTATGTTTGTAGAAATCATAAAAGCAAAAAGAAGTTTATCATTAAGAACTGTGGAAAGGGAAGAAAGCTGACACACAGCATTGTCCTCACCATGAAAAATCCCTGTAATTAAAAATAAAATCCCAAAAGCAAGATGGAGCAATGACAAAAGCTTGTACATCGTAAGCAGTCTGCAGCAAGACTGCTGAGCTAGATTCCTACCTTCTTTTGGGTTTTGTTTAAACTGTGCAGAAAGAGAAGAAAGAAAGATGACATCTCTGTCCCGGTCCTTCCAGGAGACACGAAAGATCTTACAGACCAGCTGTAAGGCCTGTTCTTCAGACACCTCAGAACCCGACGAAGGCTCCTTGTGAAGAAGAATTGGGGGTTAATTCCAAGTAGTAGGAGCAGATACTTCAATAGGAGCACTTTATTGTGATTTTAATGTCTTTAATAACGAGGATACTTTTAAAATGCATAAAACTTATTCACTCATTGACTTTAGGAAAACTAAGCTTGTCACTCTGACTTCAAAGTCACAGCATCTAGGTCTCTTGAGCTTCGGATACAATCTATGGAAGGGACAGAGCAAGAAACTCTAGAGCGCCTTGGGAGAAGTGCGCTAAAGGACGTACACAGATACTCTTCTCTGACTTCTCAACTCCAAAGGACCAGGTCAACATTCTAGGTACAAAACCAATTTTCCTCTGCCAATATTCCCAAAATTTAGTATTCCTCACTACTTTTAATCACAGATGACATATCGTATATGAAAGAACTTTGTAACTGAAAACATTAAAGAACTATACAAAAAAAAAGAAAAACATCAGACCACTAGGAAGCTACAGCCAAACTTCTCATAATCATCAATATGTCCTGCTAAAGGATTCCTAATAAATACCAAACTGAGAGTGATGTAATTACCTGTAACAGCTCTAAACCATGACACACACACAAAAATCCCCTTTTCTAAAGATGGGGAACTAAGCTGAGATGACAAAATAGAAAGGCCACATGCTTTCAAAAAGCTTCCACTTGATACTAGATTCTACATATTCTTGTTTCAATTTCCAATCTTTTTTTTTTTTTTTTTTTTCAGAATACTATCAAAGAGGTGATAATCCACTTGCTTAAGCTAAAGACCAACAGAAAAAAAAACTCTGATTAGTTCCTATTACAAATGAAATTTACTATTTAAAAAACATGGACCTGAAATAAAGATAACTGAAGGATTTCATCAGATAAAAGGTCTGAGTTATCCATCCATTAATAAGGCTATACCAGGATCTGATGGGCAATTTCAGGAGTCAGCTCGGCTAGGTTGTGGTCAAGCAAGCACTGGCCTGATTGCTACTGTGAGGGTATTTCCTAGGTGGATTCGTACCTATAGTCAGTTGATTGCATCTATAGCTGACTGCACTGACAATCAGCAAAGGAGAGTGCCCTCAACAACGTGGAGAGACTCCTCGTCCGATCAGCTGGAGATGTTAAAAACCAGAATTGAGTATTTCAGAAGTCAGAAAGAATAATTCTGCTTCTACTTTAGCCAGCCAGCTTTCCCTAAGGAATTGAACTTTACCTTTATGGGAGTTTCTACCTTGTTGCCTGCCCTGTGGAATTCAGACTTGATACCTCTTGGTCACATGAGCCAATTCCTATAATAAATTTCTTAATATATACATATATATGTATCCTGTTGGTGCTTTTTTCTCAAGTACACTGACTAATACACTACCCATTTTTCCTCAGAAGACAAAAACAAACAAACACAAAAAATCCCTTAAAAGGATTTGCTGATTTGGGATGGCTCACTTTAATAGACTTTAAAAAATAAAAGACATGAACTAGTGGTATTTTTATATTACCTGTACTAAAAACCAAAGCAAGGGTTTCATCTCTTACCAACCTTATCGCTGAGGCTCCTTTTTTCTCTTCGATCGTTTTCATCAACCTCCATATTTTCAATTCCTGAATCCACATCCACCTGGGACATGCTTTAAATATAAAGGACAAATATGTATTTTACCTTCTATAAATCCACAATCTCAAAGCTGCTGATTGAGGAAAAGTTTTAAAATAGTCAAAATCAGTCAGGAAATCAAAATTATAAAGGTTCATCTTTTGTCATTACTTTAATAGCTCTTCATATATTAGGATATAAACATTTTTTTTTAATCACGTTGCAAATATTTTTTCCAGGTTGCTATTTTCTTGGGCTCAATTTCGAAAAAAATTATTAGAGCATATTTTCTATGCATATTGTTTTTAAATGATTTAACACTCAGCCAGAACCTTATTATAAAAACTGTTCAAGTGCAGATACTATTTTTCCTTACATTAAACAAATAATTGTCCCAGCACCATTTTTGAGAAAACCATCTTTTTTACACTAATATGAAATCGCCTATGCCTTATGCCCAATTTCCATATATGTAGAGGTCTATTTATGGGTACTCATTTCCATTCCATTAGACAATATGTCTGTCCCTGAGCCAATACCTCACTCACTGTCTTACTTACTAAAACTTCATAATAATTTTTTTTTTTTTTTTTAAAGATTTATTTATTTACTTTTTCCATTTTAAACACCCCCTTCCACATTTGCTGTTTTGTGTCCATTCGCTGGGCAATTCTCTGTGTCTGTTTCCTGCCATCTCTTCTCATCCTCCTCCAGTCTTCACCAGGATTCGATCCTGGAGACCTCCGATGTAGGAGAGAGGTGTTCTGCCACCTGCGCCACCTCGGTTCCTGGCTTTCAGAACATCTAGTCTTGTCTCTCCCCTGCGTCTCTCTCCTGTTACGTCATCATCTTGCTGCATGGCCCCCGGGGCCTGGCGGCTCACCGGCTCATACAGCCTGGCAGCCCATGTGCCTTCTCTCTCTCTCTCTCTCTCTCTCTCTCTCTCTATGTATATATATATATATATATATATATACACACACACTTTTTTTTTTTTTTTTTAATTTTACCGGGAGGTCCCGGGGATCGAACCCAGGTCCCTCCTTTGAACCCAGGTCAAATGGACGTCCAACCATTTGAGCCACATCCGCCTCCCCATAATAATTTTTGATATCTGCTATGTCAATGCCTCCACCTTGTTCTTCTACTTCAAGAGTGCCTTAGCTATTCTTGGCCCTTTCCTCTTCCACATATACTTAAGAATCAGCTTGTTGGGGTCCTTAAAAATCCCATTGGGATTCTGATTAGAATTTCATTGATTCTATAGATCAAACTGGGAGAAATGACATCATTGTTATTGAGCCTCTCTATCCATGGACATAGCATCTCTCTCCGAGTATTTAGGCCTTCTTTAAGGTCTTTAAATAAACTTTATTCAGCCTCTCTATCCATGGACATGGTATCTCTCTCCAATTATTTTGGCCTTCTTTACGGTCCTTAAATAAACTTCTACATCTTTGCTAGATTTATTCCTAGGTACCCTTTTTTTTTTTTTTTTTTTAAGGTAACAGTGCTGGGGATTGAACCCAGGACCTTGTATATGGGAAGGTGGCACTCAACTACTGAGCTACATCGGCTCCCGGTACCATATATTTTAAAAATGAAATTGTGAATGGTACCTTTTTAAAAATTATGCTTTCTAATTCTTTGTTGCTGGCATATAGAAACATAACTGATTTTAGAAACAGAACTCTCATAATCAACTTGCATAAGAGTTTCCTATATAGATAATCATTTCATCTCCAAATAATAACTGTTTTGTTTTTTCCATTCTAATCCTTACTTCTTGTTCTACTGCACTGGGTAGGACCCCCATGTTGAGTAGGAACAGAAATAACAGTCATCCTTGTTCTCATTTCTGCTTTTTTAAAGACAATATTTCTTATTTTTCACCACCGAGTTGCTATAGTTTTTTGGTAGACATCCTTTATGTTAATCAGAAGATACGTCATGTTGTGGTAACAGATACACTCTGAAATCTTAGAGGCTTAACACTAAAAGGGTTTATTTTTTGCTTACGCAAAATCTGATGAAAGTGAAGCATCCTTACTCCATCTTTAATCTATGCCATCTGCAATACGCAGCCTCCAAGGTCACTGGAGCAAGAGAAGAGAGGGATGGAGGAGGAACATGGGCTCATCTGCCTTTGCCCAAAAAGTGACGCATGCCACCTTCCACTACAGGCTACTGGCCAGAACTAATCACTTGGCCCCATTCTAACTGCAAAGGAGACTGACAAATATACGGGAGCATAGGGAATATTTAGCGAGCTCTATCTCTGCCACACTGTCAGTTTAAGGATGTTCCTTGTTTGCTAAGATTTTTATCAAACTTTTACAACTACCAAGGTTTTAGTGCCTTTCTTTTGAATTTATAATGTGGGGAATGACATTAATAGATGTTCTAATGTAATTCACCCTTGCATTCCTGAAATAAATCCAAGTTAATCATGATATGCTATAATACATTATATTATTTTCTAAGTAAGCTTTTATTTGAAATATGTATACAGACATGTACATAGATCATATGTGTTTGGCTTAATGAATTTTCACAAAGTAAACACACCCAAGCAATCAGCACCCAGATCAAGAATTAGAATATTACCAGTACCCCAAAAGCCCCCCCTCACCCTTGTGACCCTCCCAATCACTACTCCATCCACCTAATGTAACCACTATCCTGGCATCTAGCCCCATATGCGAGTTTTCCCTTTTTATATATATTACAGTATTTGATTTGTCAATATCTTCAGATTTTTATAAATTTTTTCCTGAGTATAATTACCATCTAATCAACGCTAGAAAAATTCTCAGTTAATGGCTTCTAGAAGCAAAGAACGTGAAATAAGGGAAGAAACATGTGTCCAAGTCTATTTTCTCCTTTTAATATTCCTACTAGACATGCTGTACCTCTGTCCTCTATATTTCTAAACATCTTTCGTATTTTTCATCTCTTTTTTCCTTTGTTGTGCCTTTTGGGTAATTTCTTCAGCTCCATGTTTCAGTTTACTAATTCTCTCTTTGGTTATGTCTAATGCACATTTGTACATAGAGTTTTTAATTTCAATTACCTTTTTCATTTCTAGAAGTTCTATTTGATGCTTTTTCAAATGTGCTTGGTTATTTTTATAGTCTCTTGCCCCTTACTCATGATCTCAATTTCCTTTTTTAATATTTAAACATACGTATTTTGTATCCTATCTTTGATTCCAAAACCCACAAGTCTTTGATAAAATAATTCTGCTAACTCTTGCTCATGGTGCCTTGTTTCTAGTGTGTTTTATGATTTTTGACTATGACCTCTTATTTCTTAGAACTTTCCTACTAAAATTCTTCTGCTAGATGCCTACAGGCCTACAGACCTGGATCCACTGTATATGACAATTCTTAGTTTGAGGTTTTCCAGATTACACCAATAGTATAAATCTAGGCCCTAAATCCACACGATGGTCACAGAGGGGTCATGAAATCTCAAAGACTTAATTTTTCAAAAATACTTCCACCCTGAGCAAATATAATGAGAACACAATTATTCTTACTCTATGAAGTGGGGTTTTCTCCTACCTGATCTTTTCCTGGAGGGTACAGTCTTTCCTGAATTCTGGCCTTAAGTGAAGTGATCTGGCTCTCCACCCCCAATCCCACCAAGTGCCCTACACCAGTGTTTTCCAACTTTTTTCACATCGTGATACACACCGAAAATGATACTCGAATAGCATGCTCAAGTAAACAGAGGATGATATTTGAGGGTAGAGGAGAAGGGTCCAGGGACTCCGGCTTCCTTAAGAGCTAAAGGAATACAAATCTCAACCATTCAGGGCACATGTGCAGAACGGAAAGGCTCTGCTGTAGGCTACCTGATCCTCATGTAGCTCCTGGAGTATCTGGCTTACCTGTCTGAACCCTTGCAAACTAATAAATTTCACTGGTCAGTAAAACGTTGAAGTAATTTTTCAGGACTGGCGTACGATTGCCAACTTTGCATTTAAAAAGAATATAGATATTAAAAAAAAACTTTTACTAGCTACACCACTATTTCACAAAGGACATTTTCACATAAAAAAAAAATAACAGAAAATATTTCCGGATAATACAAACGTCTTCAAATTTAACAAATGTAGCCCTGATTTGCTAAGGACTGGCATGGCTCTTCTGGTGGTATTTGAGACTACTGGACTAAGGACTAAAATAAATTAGGAGTGCCTAGAAATTAGGAGCTCCTAGAAATAAATTAGGAGCTCCTAGAAAATTGACTTCATTTTACCTTTTCTCACAAGAAACACCATCGATGTCCATACTCTGGGAACGTGAGAGAGACTGAGATTGTGTTTCGAGGCTATTAGAGGGTGAGCTGCTGAGAGAACTAACTCCTTCACTGCTCTGGCTTCGATGGGCAACTCCTAAAAAGAAAACACATGAAAGATTAAATCCCATGTGATATAGTGTTAAAGCTATAGGAACATTAGTAAGAAAACATAATTTATGAAAGTACTTCATATGTGGTAACTGAGCAACACCTGATATCTAAAACTGACTCCTCATCCCCTTCTCTTTCACCAGTTCAAACTGTGGTCCTTGAAAATAAATTAACTTCTATGACAGTCCACAAAAATCATCGAAATGTACAAAAAATAAGATAGATTAATTAATGGATAGAGAGACAGAGAGATGGACAGATATGTAATAAAGCAAGTATAGCAAAATGATAACAGTAGAGTCTAGATGGCAGGTATACAAGTGTTCACTGCAAAATTCTTTCAGCTTTGTTATGTTCTTGAAATTTCCATGAAATGTTGAAAATGTAAATAGATTGAATTAAGCAATATCCTTCTATATAGATGAATCCATTTATTGATTGAATATCTTCTCTGTGATAGTCATAATTTGGACAAAATAAAAAAACATGATATTGTCCTTGCCCTCACAGAGCCTACAGCCCAGTGAACTATATTCATCAGTACTGGAACAAATTATTTTTCATAGCAACTTCCTCATTAATGTCTTTAAAATCATGTGTGTGTTTTTTTGTTAGAATTTTAAAAATTATTTTAACTCTGTGAATACCTTACTAACAAATAAAAAGAATGTTTTCCCAGGCATTTTCAAGTACTTTAAGAAATACTGTACCTGCTTGCCTGGATATCTTACAAATCGAACTTGAATGTGCACATATCTGTCACCTCCCTCAACGCGGCTGCAAGCGTCATGGTGACATCCTCACAGTACCTTCAGCTGCTAAGTGACTACAGGCCACCACCCCTCAGCTACATCCAGGAAACTAGGAACTGTCAGGTGCCCCAAAGCAAATATGCTGGCCATCATCAAGGAGTTGAGGAAAAAGATCAGACCCACCCACATGGGAAGCAACAGTGCAACAGAAAGACTAAAAGGAGGCACCATTCATACTACAGGACTGGCTGAAATGGAACAGAATGCCAGATCCTGGCCACCTTTTTACTTTGAAGGATTGCCATCTTTTTACAAGATGCGAAGTTATAGTTCATCTCCACTGTCCAAAGTGAGACACTTGGGAGGCGGCTGTGGCTCAATCAGTGGGGCTCCCGTTTACCATATGGGAGGTCCCAGGTGTGTGCAATATCCCACACACACATACAGATGCATGGACCTGCTAAATTCTAGCATAAAAAGAGGCATAGACTAGCTAAAAGAGACCTTAAACCTCAATAAGAAGCTGTTTTTAAAAAGGGGAGTGACCTGAAACATCTTATGCAACCCACCTCTTTTACAGGTAAGAATAATGACATCTATGTACTCTAAGAACTTCCCTTAGGACCTTCAGCAAGTTAGAAACTGAGCAACTATTAAAGCACAGGTTCTTTGATTCCCAATGTAATGCTGCTACTTCCTCTGTCCACAAACTACAGAACAGTTCTTCAATTACTGCTATTTTAAACCAAGCTGTATGCTTTATATATTCTAAAATGATAAAATCAAATGTATATGTTGTGGCTTGGAATTACGTACCCTAGAAAAACATGTTCTTAACCTTAATCCATTCCTATGGGTGTGAGCCCATCGTGAATAGGATCTTTTGATGAAATTACTTCCCTTAAGGTGCAGCCCAAATGAATCAGGATGGGTCTTAATCTTACTACTGGAGGCTTTACAAAGAAGTCCAGAGAGAGACAGAGAGAGAGAGAGAGAGAGAGAGAGAGAGAGAGAGAGAGAACCAGCAAGCAAGCCAGAGAGCAGCCAGAAACTGGAAGTTCACAGAGCCCAGAGGAGAAAGGAGAAGATGCCGCCATGTGCACTGCCATGGAAAAGCCAAGGACCAAGGAATGCCAGCAGCCAGCCCAGAATGCCACAGTATACTGGGAGAACGCATTGCCTTGCTAATGCCTCAGTTTTGGACTTCTAGCCTCAAAACCGTGAGCCAATAAATTCCTATTGTTTAAGCCAACCCACTGTGTGGTTTTAGCATCTGGGAGACAAAAACATATGTAAAGTCTATTTTTTTTTAATTAGTGTTATAAAAGAAATCATTAATCAAAATTCTAAAATTCAATAATTAAGATTTATTTACATAAGTTTTCACAATGAACTAATAAACTAAAAAGTTAACATTTGTGGAAAATACAAAGTATACTTGTATTTTCTTTTTTTTTCTTTTTTTAATTTTTTTTTTTTTTTAAAGATTTTATTTATTCATTCATTTATCCCCCCCTTGCTGCTTGTGCTCGCTGGGTCAGCTAACCACGCCGTGCGGGCGGGCTTGCCTTCACCAGGAGGCCCCGGGAACCGAACCCGGGGCCTCCCATATGGCAAACGGGAGCCCCACTGATTGAGCCACAGCCGCTTCCCTACTTGTATTTTCTTTGGCCAACACAAACCTCACCCCTTAAAGCTATCATATTCTATTCCACAGAGCGGACTGACATATTTTGTCAGCACTTAATTTCCTGGTGAGAATAATTTGTTCTCAGAATAAACGCAAATAAAATGACATTTCAAACCTGTAAATAAAAACAGTAGTATCTAAAATATTGGGACAAGAAAACCAACAGACCGAAATAGAAAATACCTTTGATCTTCATGTTTATGAGATAGAGTATTCCTTTCCTTAGTGTCAATCGGGGGCGGGGCAGGCAGTCATACAAAGAATCACACACTTGGAGTCAAAAGGCTGGAATTTCTCTTTGGAAAAATGCATATAATTCCAGGGCAGAGGCAGGGAAAATACAAGATGAGCCTGGAACATACATACTGTAGTGCCAGAAAGCAAGGAAGTGCTCAAAAAACAAAAGGCTAGGGCATGTCAAACAGACACAGAAGCCAGTCTGAAAAGGCTCTCAATGGCCAAAGCTGGGACAATTTGTACAAAATAAATAATGTAAAAATGAATTGCATGGTATTAGATTAAAACCCAAAGTATAAAACACATATTTGAATTTGTACTATTAAATAAATAAAGAAAAGGGACAAATTTTCCTTGGAGAAGAATTAGAAATAATAGAGAGTGACATACTTCCTCCTTCAAGAGAAGGCTGAAGCTTAATTCCCACCCCTTAAGTATTCCAAATAATTGAGTAGGAAAGGGAAAAACAGAAACTTCCAGTGGGAAACCCAGGGAAACCAAGTGACCAAGGTCACCACGTGGGGCGGTCACCACAGTGATGTCATGTGGGTATCACAGACCAGATATGCTTCAGTGGGAAGGCACTTTATCCAGTGGGATTCTTTCCTGAAACCCATAACCCCAATCTAATCAGGGAAAAAACATGAGATAAAACCAAATTAAGGGACATTCTACAAAATACCTGACAAGTACTCTTCAAAAATATCAAGGTCACGAGAAACTGTCACAGACTAGATGAGACTACAGACACTCCTGTTTAGTTTAGTTAATAGCTATATACCAAGGTTAGTTTCCTAGTTTTGACAAATGTACCACATATTAACATTAGGCAGAAGTGGGTAAAGGGTATATGGGAATTCTCGGTACTATCTTTATAAGCTTTCTTTAAACTAATACACTTGATCTTAGCCAAAAGGCTGAGAAGCTATTAAAATTATTCCAAAATAAAGTTTATCTAATAATTAAAAGACTAGTACCGGAACCTTGATTCCATAATTTCTAATTATGTGACCTTGAGGCAAGTCACTTTTACTTAAAATTTTCACCTGTAAACTAATAATTTTTTTGTTTGTTTGTTTGTTTTTACCGGGAGGTCCCAGGGATTGAACCCGGGTCCCTCTATATGGGAGACGGACGCCCAACCATTTGAGCCACATCCGTCCCCAGTAAACTAATAATTTTGGTATCTGTGCAGCCTACCTCACAGGGCTGTAGTGAAGATCCAATGAAATAACAAACAAGAAAGTATTTATAAACTATACAGTCACATTTCTATCAGTAGGCAAGAACTGAAGGAGGAGTAAGGACAAATCCCTGAGTTTAGAGAACAGATTAGCCTTTGTTAAGTCACTACTTGCAGCATACCTTAGTACCAGATGAGAGAGGGGGAATAACCTCTTTCACCAGCCTTCAATGACATCTCCCCCCACCGCCAAGCCTATCAGTTCAAATAATCTCACAAAGTATAATTTCTATTGATCCACTGATGCTTCTATACTTAAAAAACTTTTTAAAAAATCTACAATGAATAAACGAATGTAAATTATATTAGTCTGCCTAACTCTTGTAGTCTAAAAAAAGATAGATGCATACAACTAAATTCTGAATTCCCTAAAAACTAGTACCACGCCTTATTCATCTCTGTATCTAGAGCCACTCCCTGGCAACATCCAACATAGTACCTTTCACAGTAGGTATATTTAATAAATATTTACAAATACTATAGGGCTTTGGGGATGCTTTGTAAATTGATGACCGCAGCATCAAAAGGAAAGGGTGCTATTAGTAACCACTGTAATGTGGTAAGTCATTTAAGTTTCTATGTCTGTAGAATAATGGAACTGAAGCAGGAAAATCTCCAGCCCTTTCCAGTTCTATTAAAATTAGAGGTGATTTACTCAGCTAAAGAGATAACAATATCCAAATAGCGCGTCACAATTCAGTACATGCATCATGCACTCCTCCCCTAAAACATAAATTTTAGAAACCAAACCATACAAGCACTGCATGGTTGACACTTTCTGGGCCTTCCTGTGTGGAGCTAGAGTCTTCCTTCCACTCTGTTCAAGGAGCCCTGAAAAGGGAAGTCACCTGATTTAACAGAGGCCTGGGGCTGTAGAGGCAGAAGCTATTTTCTCTTTCTTTCGGATCACAAAATCTCACGTCACTGGGAGACACTGGGACAGAGAAGTGTGGCTTAGCTAAAGGAAAGGGGGTTGATAAGGCAAGAGGGAAAAGATGCGGCTCAGGAGAAGCCACGGAGCCTCATCTACCAGGGCTGCTGACAAGCCTTTCTCAGAGGCTGGCTGGGGCTCAACACCAAGGCTCTTAGTGTAAACATCCGACTCTAGGCATTAAAAGTGACAAACTCTGCCGCACCCAAAGACTTCAAAACCTTACTTTTTTCTCAAACTCACTCCATTAGACTCCAGTTGGGAAAATGGAGAGAAACAGCAAGAAAAAGTCTCAGCAGCTTCACAAATCAACCCAGACAATTACTTTCTGGATTCCTGCTATGAGTGCAACAGATAAAGAGAAACACAAGTTAGCTGTTTTTAGAGTTTCCAACCTAGTTAGGAAAACAAGACAAATACACCCAAATTTGTGAATCTCTAAGGGTCGCAGGCATTCTTGGGCAAGTATAAGGGCTGACATCTCAGCCTGGCAAGGGCTGATAAGGGAGCATGTGCTCTGAGAAGCGGGACTTGGAGTTACATAGAGGGTGGATAAAACTAACAGTCATGGGATACAGAAGTAATACCCTACTGGCAGAATTTTCAATATGATAATCCCAGCGTGACAATTCTCCAGGAAAACAACAGCCCACAGCAGAGGGCCTAAGGAAGCGACTACCTGTGGCCCTTCCAGCCAGGTAAGCACAGCGGCACCTCTGACTCTTCACAAGTCTGTCTCCTCACACTGAACAGTTAGTGCCTGGAACCTCTAGCTGAGAGCCCGACTGGGGTCCACAGTCACAGGCAGGATTCTGAAAATCACAGAGGTTATTTGACAAGCTGCTAGATCTTGTCTTGAAAGTGTTATTAAACCACATAAATTACTATATCACAATCTGTTTCAATATTGTGATAACAGTATTTTAATATACCTGGTCACCATTGTAATTCTGTGTATTTTATTATGTCTTTAAAACTCTATTCAGGGAAGCCAACCAAAGGCATCCACGGGACTACAATGGTTAAGAACTGCCATAAAGGGTAGAAAAAGCAACAAGAGGACCTGTTCCATTAGACCTAAGAATTCTGTCAAGATGAAACTGATTGATAAGGGATCAGATGTGGGAAAGACCATATCTTCGAAGAGGTCAGGAGGGCCAGGAAGGCTACAGCTTTAGGGGTTATATCCAAAATGTTTGATGGGTAAGCATCAAAGGGAGCAAAGGGAAGACATGAAGCAACTTTCAAACAAGTCTGTAAAAGAAAACCAGCCAAGAGGATTAAGAAGCTATAAAGAAAGCTGGAAAACGTTCTAAATAAATATGCTTCTGATCGCAAAATGATTCAAAGGAAAAAGGTAGGGGAAGGAACTAAGAAAATCAGTCTGTACTCCCAGGAATCTAATGAGCACAAATGTTTTAAAGGAAATGAAAGGGGGGTGGATGTGGCTCAAATGGTTGGGCGTCCGTCTGCCATATGGAGGGACCTGGGTTTGATCCCCAGGACCTCCTGGTAAAATAAAATTAAAAAAAAAAAAAAAAAAAAAATATATATATATATATATATATATAGAAGGCACATGGGCTGCCAGGCCCCGGGAGCCATGCAGCAAGATGATGACGTAACAGGGGAGAGACAAGACGAGATGCTCTGAAAGCTCTGAAAACCAGGAACCAAGGTGGCGCAGGTGGCAGGACACCTCTCTCCTACATCGGAGGTCTCCAGGATCAAATCCTGGTGAAGACTGGAGGAGGAGGAGGAGGAGAAGAGATGGCAGTTAACAGACACAGAGAATTGCCTAGCGAATGGACACAAAACAGCAAATGGGGAAGGGGGGGGGTTTAAAATGGATAAAGTAAATAAATAAATCTTTAAAAAATAATAATAATAATAAAGGAAATGATCGCTTCTCGGCCTTTTGGCTAAGATCAAGTGTAGTATCTGTTCTTATCAGTTTAATATCTGATACGTCCTCTACCTGGGGACATCGTATTAAACGCATTTTTGGAGCTGGGAGGTGGACCAGGGGCTTGCTCCATCCACTCCACGCATCGGCTCGGTATTGCAGTGCTTCCGAGAACGGTGCAGAAAAAAAGAAAAAAAAAAAAAATAAAGGAAATGAAAGAACATTTTCTCCCCAACCGGACAGAAACTCATTGAGGAAAGAAACTAAGCCTAACTCAGCTTTGCATCCCCTTGACCTGTAATAAGCCCTAAATAAATGCTGGATGAACTTAAATGTAAAAGCAACATAATCAGGGATGACTGGGGAAAAGTGGCAGTGATCTTCAAGGAAAGTTTTGGCCATATATGGGCCAAAGCAATGCTGTATAACAATGTAGTAAAATAATCAAGAAATTTCTGGGGGATGGCACAAGGGAAATTCAGAGCAGCAGTGACCTGAGGTTGAGGGCAGAGGTATGGAAAGCCAGGGATTCCAGCAGGGAGAGTTCCCAGGCATTACTTGCCATATCCTTTATACCCTTTTGGATGTCTGAAATATTTTGTATTTTTTTCTTTTTTTTTTTTTTTAAGAAAATGAATAGGCTTAAGGATTTCTAAAATTCTGTTCAGAGCACCAGGAAAAGCAAAGAGATGGGCCTGCTAGTCATGGCAACAGGAGTGAGGTTAGCAAAGGAGGGCACACCTGAATTCTTATTTTGCTTCTAACACTTCTCACAAAAAAGTATCTCATTCATTGAGTCATTTAACCACTGGCCGTTACAGAGCGCCTACTATGTGCTACACATGAAGTAATGTAATGAAGAACACAGATGAGGTCCCTACCCTAACTTTATGTTCAGGTGGGGGGACAAGGGGGCAGAGATAAGGAACAAGCAAACAAACAAAAAGTTTCACACTGTGACAAATGCTGCAGAAAAAAGTAAACAGGGGTATTGGGAATCCTTGTGAAGAAGGAGGGCAAACTGCAGTAATCTCTTCAAAGTCCTAGAGAATAGGAGAGGTACTAGGAGATGGAGATGAGAAATGTAGATATGATTTTCAGCAAGAGAAAGAAGATGCATCCTGAGAATTACAGACCTCTGAGCTTAATACTGATTCTGAACAAGTATCATTAAAAAGATGAAACTTGGGAATTTAGGAAAGCTAGGAGTGATCACTAGAAGCTGACCTGGACTAAATAAATAAGACTTGGTGGGCCAACCGGAACTTACTTCACTTTTTGGATACATTCCTAGCTGGGAGGCCAGTTTCATGGGATGGGTATGCATGTCAGGATTTCAGCAGCACAATTGAAAGAGTCTCTCGTAACATCTTTTGGACAAGATGAGAAATGTAGACTAGATGAAAGTACATGAATTGAAAGAACATTCTAGGGCCTGAGTCAGTACAATGTAAATGAGGACAACCTGGCTAAACTCCACTGACCTATTTTGTTTGGCCAACAAAAATTCTCTTAAAAATTGAACCTGAATTTTCACGTATTGAACTTTGCATGCTCCAGTTTATTATCTGTTTTAGTACTCCCTAAACCCCATTTCCCATCCCCTGGGGACATCTGCATCTGCAACCCTGATCTAGAGAAAGTCACTTGCATTGTGCTTTGATCCTGTGCTTTGAGCTTTGCCTGTGGCCCTGCTACATTCAACAACTCTATCAACAATTTGAATGATCAGGATGATCAAAATTTGTGGATTATAGGAAACTAGGAGAAATAACATATTGGATAAGAAAATCAGAATCCAACATACCAAGGGGCTGAAAGAATGGCAAACCTGACAAAGCTAAGATTTATTGAGCAGCTAGGGTATTTCAGTCAATGGGTTCCCACAGCCCATGCTCTTCCCCACTCCACTATGCGACCTCTTGATAAAGTCCATATTAAGGACTAACGGAGAAGTTTGCAATTGAGCTCCCAAATCAGATCTTACAAGAATACAATGGGAAGCAGATGTGGCTCAAGTGGTTGGGCTCCCGTCTACCATATAGGAGGTCCAGGGTTCGATTCCCAGGGCCTCCTGGTGAAAGGCAAGCTGGCCCGCACGGTGAGCTGGCCCGAGCAGCAAGCCTGGCCCGCGCAGAAGTACTGACCCGCATGGACAGCTGGCGTAGCAAGATGATGTAACAAAAAGAGACACAGAAGAGAGACAATAGGAGATGTGGCAGACCTGGGAGCTGAGACGGCGCAAGAGATTGAGCGTCTCTTTCCCACTCCAGCGCCTCTCTCCCACTCCGGAAGGTCCCAAGATGGGTTCTCGGTGCTGCCTAAAGAGAAGACAAGCAGACACAGAAGAACACACAGAGAGCAGATAGCGAACAACGAGGGGAGGAGGAGAAATTAACAAATAAATCTTAAAAAAAAAAAAAAAAAGAATACAATGGAAACTCAGCAAAAGCACATAAAGAGGGTCCTAAGGATGTGAACTGCCCAGAAGCTCAGGAGGAAAGGACAACGGGATGTGGCTGCCAGAGGGCCATGTGGTGGCTGAAGGGAGCCAGAGCACCCTAGATAATGTCATGGCTTCTAACCACGCTCTGCAGAGCCCATGGTTCCTCAGATGTAAGGCAACCATGGCCACAGGTCTCCCAAGCCTGCTTTAGCAAGAACAGCTCGAGCCCTATCCGTTCTATCCAGACAGTTTCCTTTCCTTTCATGGAAGAAAGGGCTCTGTTGCCACATTACTAATTTTTTTTTGGGGGGGGAAGGGAAATCAGTGATGAAGGCAAGAGAAATGGTGAAATGCTAGTCTTTTGGGTTCCAGGACTTCATCTCCCATGCATTGGAGGTGGGGGTGGGGGGAGGGTGAGATAAAGGGTAAGAGAGAAGGATGTCCTGTACAACACAGAGTGAACCCGAACGTAAACCATGTACCATAGTTAAGAGTATAGTTATTATAACATTGTTTCATCTATTTTAACAAAGGTACCACATTAATGCAAAATGTTAATAGGGAAAACGGTAGAAGATGAGGGTATATGGGAACTCTGTACTTTCTGTATGATCTTTCTGTAAATCTACAACTGCTGTAATAAAAAAAAAAATTAAAATTAAAAAAAAAGAACAAGAAGGATCTGGCACTTTTTCTCTGGGTTAACATCTGGCTTATATCACTGCAGTAAGTGATTTAATGCTTCACTATTATGGGGGGTGGGGGTGGGGGGAGAGAAGGATGTCAATGCCTAGTCTGCCTAGAGAGTCAGGGGTAGGCTCCCTGTGAAGAGGAACGGGGTTCAAGTCCATCACAGCTGCGTGCAGGGCTCTCTGTAGGCCTTTCTGGTTTCTTGCTAGGCAATCTGCTCCCTTTTGATTCTTGAAGCCCTTTGGTGTATCTCTTGGAAGTACACACCACCCACAGGGCAATCAGTAAGATGGGTCAGGGGATGCATTATTTTGGGGAAGTTCTTTTTAACACCTTAAGAAAGAAGAACCAGGGAGCGGATATGGCTCAAGCAGCTGAGATCCTGCTTCCCATACTGGAGGTCCAGGGTTTGGTTCTTGGTGCCTCCTAAGAACAAAAAAACAAACAAGCAAACGAACAAAAAAACCAACTCAGAGAAGCCAATGTGGCTTAGTGGTTGAGTGCCGGTTTCCTACATACAAGGGCCTGGGTTCAATCCCTGGCCCCAGTACCTAAAAAAAAAAAAGAAAGAAAGAAGAACCAGTGGGATCCAGGATGGAAAACCACCTAGAGCTATAGAAAAGATCACAAATGACTTCATTACTCAGTGCTCTAAGCCTTAGGGAAAAAGAATGTTTTCATCTAGTTTATCTTTCTGGGCCTTTTCTTGCCATCACTACTACAGAAGTAGGGCACCAGGGCTCAGGGTCAGGATGTTGACATAGGAGAAGGGGGCCAAGGAGGCCATTCCGCAGGCTTTCAGTTGAGGCCCTAAACCAGAGATGAAGAAAGGAACAGTTATACTTCACAGGTGCTCCAGACCAGCTCAATGGGACTAGTCCGGGATTTCTTTTTTTTTTTTTCCTTTAACTTTTTCTTTTGAAATATTTTCAAACTTACAGAACAATTGCAAAAATAATATAAAACCCATATAGAGAACTCCAACATACTCTCCTTCTCCAATACCCATATCCACCAATTTTAACATTTTACCACATTTGCCGTATCATTCTAACTATCTGTCTTTATGTTTTTGCACATAGGTATATCTTATTTCACTGTGCCTCACTCACTACATTGCACTTCTCAGGCACTGCATTTTTTACAAATTGTTTTGAGCCCACCACTGTCGAGATCTATTGCTCAGAAAAAAAGATACCTTTCAATATATTACTGCTCAGGGGAGCTGATGTGGCTCAAGAAGTTGAGTGTGCCCGCATCCCACATGGGAGGTCCCGGGTTCAGTTCCCGGTGCCTCCTGAAAAAACAAAAACAAACAACAAGCAAACAACTGAAAGGGCCAACTCAGGGAAGCTGATGTGGCTCAGTGGTTGAGTGCCAGCTTCCCACATATGAGGTCCTGGGTTCAATCCCCAGCCACAGCACCTCAAAAAAAAAAAAAAATTACTACTCATTGACAACGCTTTTAGTCACCCAAGAGCTCTGATGGAGCTATTCAATGACGTTAATGCCTGCTAACACAGTATCCATTCTGCAGTCCATGGATCAAGAAGTCATTCTGACTTTCAAGTCTTATTATTTAAGCAGACATTTCGTAAAGCTATAGCTATAGATAGTGATTCCTCTGATGGATCTGCACAAAGTCAATTGAAAACTTTCTGGAAAGGATTAACCATTCCGGTGCCATTAAGAACATTCATGATTCATGAGAGGAGGTTAAAAAAAAAAAAAAAAAAACATTAACAAGAGTTTGGAAGAAGTTGATTCCAACCCTCATGGATGACTTTGAAGGGTTTGAGACTTCAGTGGAAGAAGTAACTGCAGATGTGGTGGAAATTGGAAGAGAACTAGAATTATAAGTGGAGCCTGAAGATGTGGCTGAATTGCTGCAATCTCATGATAAAACTTTAATGGATGAGCAAAGAAAGTGGTTTCCTGAGATTGAATCTACTCCTGGTGAAGATGCCGTGAACATTGTTGAAATGACAACAAAGGATTTAGATTACATAAACTCAGTTGATAAAGCAGTGTCAGGGTTTTAGATTCCAATTTTGAAAGAAGTTCAAGGGAACAATGCTATCAAACAGTATCGAGTGCTACTGAGTGCTACAGAGAAATCTTTTGTGAAAGGAAGAGTTGATCAATGTGGCAAACATCCTCTTACTTTAAGAAATTGCCACAGCCAGTCCAACCCTCAGCAACCACCACCCTTACAAGCCAGCAGCCACCAACACCAGGCAAGACCCTCCACCAGCAAACAGGTTACAACTCACTGAAAGCTCAGGTGATGGTTAGCATTTTTTAGCAATAAAGTATTTTTAATTAAGGAATGTGCACTGTTCGTTTAGACATAATGCTATTGCACAATTAATAGACTACAGTATAGTGTAAACATAAATTTTATATGCATTGGGAAACCAAAAAATTCATGTGGCTCGCTTTATTACAGTGGTCTGGAATGAAACCCACATTATCGCCAAGCTTTGTCCGTATTCCAGCTATTTCACGTAAGTGGAATCATACAACATCTGTCCTTTTATGTCTGACTTATTTCAATCAATATGTCATCTCTGGCTACTGTGAATAATGCTACTATGAACATTGGTGTACAAATAGCGAGTCTGCTTTCAAATCTTTTGGGTGCCTAGAGTGGGAATGCCAATTCATATGGTAATTGTTTAACTTTTTGAGCAACTGCTGAACTATTTTCCACTGCAGCTGCACCGTTTTACAATGCCATCAACAATGTACGTGGGTTCCTATTTCTCCACATCCTCCCCAGTACTCGCTATTTTTCATTTTTTAAAATAATAGGCATTTCATTATTATGGGTGTGAGGTGGTATCTCACAGGTTGTTTTTTGTTTGTTTGTTTTTGTGTGTGTGTGGATGATGTGAATTTTGACAATTCTCTTTGCTTACTCATCTAAGCTTATATTTGCTTATATTTACCTTAAGTGCATTTAGGGTCCTGGTGCTTTTGATTTGTATTTCCCTAATGGCTAATGGTGTTGAGAATATTTTCATGTGCTTATTGCTCATTTGTAGATCTTCTGTGGAGAAATGTCTATTCAACACCTTTGCCCATTTTTAAATTGGGCTGTTTGTCTTTCTGCTGTTGAGTTATAAGAGTTCTTTATATTTTCTGGCTATTAACCCTTATCAGATATATGGCTTCCAAATACTTTCTCCCATTCCATTGGTTGTCTTTTCACTTTCTTGATAAAGTCTTTGGATGCACAAAAGTTTTTAATTTTGATGCAGTCCAGTTTATCTGCTTTCTTCTTTTGCTTCTTGTGCTTTTGGTGTAATGCCCAAGAATTCATTCACTACTATAAGGTCCTGCAGATATTTCCCTATATTTTCTCCTAAGAGTTTCAAAGTTTTAGCTCCTATATTTAGGACATTGACTCATTTTGAGTTAATATTTGTATATGATGTGAGGTAAGGGTCCAACTTCATTCGTTTGCATATAGAAATCCAGTTGTCCCAGCACCACTTGTTGAAGAGACTGTTCTTTCTCCCAGTAAGTAGACTTGACTCTTGTCAAAAATCAACTAGCTATAGATGTGTGGGTTTGTTTCTGCCCTAAGTTCTATTCCACTGGCCTAAAGCCTATCCTTGTGCCAGTGCCACACTGTTTTGATTACTGTAGCTTTGTAATAAGTTTTTTGTTTTGTTTTGTTTTGCTTTTTTTGGTGTGAGGAAGCAATTCCATTTATTTTTATTTTTTAGTATAAAATAACTTTTATTTACATAATTTATTGAACATTGCTTTCTTTGAAACAAGAAAATTGACAAATGACAGAAACTGATTTTTTTTTTTTTTTTTTTTTTTTTACCAAGAGGTCCCAGGGATTGAACCCAGGTCCCTCCATATGGGAGACGGACGCCCAACCATTTGAGCCACATCCGTCTCCCAGAAACTGATTTTTTAATCAGACTCCATCATGTAATAAGTTTTGAAATCATGAAGTATGAGTCTTCTAATTTTGATCCTGTTTTTCAAATGCTTTTGGCTATTTGGGGTCTCTTGTCCTCTCATATGAATTCGATGATTAGCTTTTCCATTTCTGTGAAGAAGACTGCTGGAATTTTATTTGGGATTTCATTAAGTCTTTAGATTGTCTTGGGTAGTATCAACAACAATATTAAGTTTTCCAAATCCATAAGCATAGAATATTTTATTTAGGTCTTCTTTAATTTCCTTCAGTAATGATTTGTAGTTTTCTGTGTACAAGTTTTTTACATCCTTGGTTAGATTTATTCTTTTAGTTGATATTGTAAATGGTATTGCTTTCTTGGTTTCATTTTTTGGATTGTTCATTGGTGGTATATAGAATATATAGAATATATTGATTTTGTACTCTGCCACTTTTTAAAATTCACTTATTAGCTCTAGGAGCTTTCTTGCAGATTCTTCTGGACTTTCTATATATAGGAATATGTCGTCTGCAAACAGGGATAGTTTTACTTCTTCCTTCCTAATTTGGATGTCTTATATTTCTTTTTCTTGTCTAACTGAGCTGGTTAACACTTTCAGTACAAAGCTGAGTAACCGTGGTGATAAGCTAGCATCCTTATCTTGTTTCTAATCTTAGGGGGAGCGCTTTTAGGCTTTCACCAATGTGTATGATGTTAGTTGTGGGCAGGATTTCTTTTTAAAGTTTCTGAATGTCTATTATTTTAAATACTGATCCTTATAATTAAATATAAAAGAATCCAACATATGAATATATGCATATCATATCCCATGTGTGTGTGCACTAAAAAACAGGAGACAGAAAAGAGCTCCCAGAATCATGGACTCCCAGGGTGGGAAGGTATCTTTAAAGGTCATCTGAATATTCATCCTTCCAGCGCTTAACTCTCATCCCCAAAACCCCTAAATGTCCTAGAGACCATTTAGAGTAAGTGCTCAGCTAACAAATGATTCCCCTCCACCCTCTCCCAGCTCCCCTCCCGTGTACGTGCCAGGGTTAGTACAGGAGTGGTCATCTTTGTAGACGCGGCCCTGTCCCCCTGGCTTAGTTCACTGGTCTAGCACTGACATCTGTCCCAGCTGGGGAAAGCAGTCCCTTCCACAGGAATGTGACTTCAGAGGCAGTCTCTCTTTGGGTGGATGGACTAACATGGACATGCAGAAGTGAGGAGAGGCCAAGCCACTCTTTTCCTGGATAGAAGAAGGAAAAGAAGCCATTCTGCAGAGACTCGGAGGAATGAAGCAGATGAAAGAAGCTGGGAAGACAACTGGGAGAAGCAACCTGAGGGACTCCCTACAGCTTCTCAATACCTGCTTTAAGTACTTGCAACCAAAAGAAACTTAACCTTCTAAGCCCACAGAAAACAAGGACCTTCCTCATGGTAAGTTCTCATTTTTGAATGGACAGCTATCACATCCTCTTGAAATTTCTTTTCTTTAAGATACACATGCCCACATTATTTTGGCCACTTTCTCATGTAGTTCATTTATCAATTCAACAGCTATTTAGGAAGTTGATATTCCGCCGGGCCCTGGCACTGAGGACGCGGTCCGGGTGATCCCTGGTCCCTTCCTACCCACCCCCCACCTGCCTTTTCCCTCCTCCCCTGGCAGGATGAGGCGTGCAGGCTTGGGTGAAGGAGCACCTCCTGGCAACTATGGCAACTACGGTTATGCTAATAGTGGGTATAATGCCTGTGAAGAAGAAAATGAGAGACTCACTGAAAGTCTGAGAAACAAAGTAACTGCTATAAAATCTCTTTCCATTGAAATAGGCCATGAAGTTAAAAATCAAAATAAATTACTTGCTGAAATGGATTCACAGTTTGATTCTACAACTGGATTTCTAGGTAAAACTATGGAGAAACTGAAGATTTTATCCAAAGGGAGCCAAACAAAGCTGCTGTGCTATATGATGCTGTTTTCATTCTTTGTCTTTTTTGTCATTTATTGGATTATTAAACTGAGGTGATGCAAGTAAGTGTGAGTTTGGAATTTATTCCAACTTAATGACTTGGAGTATCACTTGAATAAAAAAAAAAATCAGCATCAAAACATTCCTGATTTTCAAATACTATGGCATTTTCCATTGAAGATTACTGAAGTTTACTTATTTTAATCACATTAGATAATATAGTGCTCTTTGGATACTGTTTCTTAATGAATCATTTTTAGCTCCTGTTTTCAGGGGTATTGAGATGGTTTGAAGTCAGTCTGGCCCTAAGAATTTTGTTCTATTATTTGTTTAACCATCAAATTAAACAGCAATATAAGATTCTGTTTTTAAGCTAAATGTAGGTTTGTGTTCCATGTAAAGAAATTAAGAGGGACAGTAGTAAAATGCCAGGAGAACCTGATGCTGAGCTCTTGAGGGGGTGAGCATATTTGTGATAAGAGTGGTAAATGTATTATCCTGAACTATCATCAACTGTGAACTTGTACTCCCCTTTCCTGCTTTATTTGGTTAAAAATGTGGGCTGATTTCTTTGTATCTATAGTCTTCATAATTTTTGCTGATACGGCTCCTCTTCCTGTTCTTCCAAGGACCTCATTCATTTAAAGTTTGTCATTTTGGCATATTTCTAGTAGGGCCCAAAACAAATGTTTACCCGTATAGTTATTTGATATTAACTTTATAAATTCCATTAACTTGGCTTATAGTAATTTTATGACTTTAGCTTCTTTAGGTAGGTCATTTGGTTATCATTTGTGACAGAATAATGTGAAGCTAAGTAATTGCTAAGCTCTGAATGGAAATAAAGTGTTCCAGAAAATTAACTGTTTCTGCTTTATGTGCTCAAAATAGATACTGAAAATATTCAGGCATTGAACTTGGAGTTAAGAGTATTATTACTTTAACTCAGTGTATTTGTTTATAGAAAGCAAAACACAAAGGTGAACTGTTGAGTAGAAAGAAATATTAAAATGTTGTTAAATACTCTGTTGCTCTATTTGGGAATTTACCCATTTATAGGCTCCAAAATTAAATTGTTTTATGCAATATGAAAAAAAACAACAAAAAAAAACAGCTATTTAGTCAGGCCTACCACAAGCCAGGCACCAGGGATACAGCCAGGAAGAAAATGGACACATACTGCCCCTGTGGCGATTATGCTCTAGTAGGGGAGGCAGGAAAAAAAAACAGATTTTACAGCAAATATATATGCTAGGTCAACTGATGAAGAGAGCTATGAAGAAAAGGCATCTATGTTGGATAAAGGGGTTGTGATTTAAACAGCCCAAAGTCTTATCGAGAAAATGACATTTGAATAAAGACCTAAAGAATTGAGCAAATAAGCCATGCCGATCTCTAGGGCATGAGGATTCTAAGCAAAGAAACAACAAGTATATAGGCCCCAAATTAGGATCACTCCTGGAATGTTCCAGGGCAGCAAGGAAAGCCAGAGTGACTGGAGAGTGAGCAAGGAGAGGAACAGTGAGAGAGGAGGTCAGAGACACAAGGGAGTCAGATCACACGCAGCCCCAGCCCAGGCGAGGACCCTGCCTCTCATTCCGAGTGAGGCGGGAGCCAACAGAGAGTTGTAAAAGGAGGACTGATGTGAGCTAACTTCAGAAAGGACTGGGTTTCTGTTTTGGGTTGGTTTTTTTCTCATCTGTTTATTAATTCGTATGTTTGTTTATCCAAGCTGCCAAAAGCATGCCTAATTTATCTACCTGCTTGTGGTTATGAATAATATTGATTATGTGAGAATTATAATCAGGACTTCATAGCACTGAGTTGAAGTGCCAAGAACAAATCATTTACAGAGTTGCCTAAGTCTTTTTTTTTGTTAGCTTAGGAAAGCAATGTAAGGAGCCCGCTGTGAAAAACAGTGTTGCTGTTCTACAATGTTCTATTTGTACTCGTGTCTCAGTAGGACCCCTCTGGTTCTACCTCAAGAACAGACTGAAGTGAAGTGAGGACAGGCACAAGGAGACCAGGTAGGAGGCCACTACTAATCCAGCAAGAGGCAGAGGGGCCCTGGGCCTAGGTAGAGCAGTGAAGGTCCTGAAAAGACAGCAAATTCTGGTTATATTTTGCTGACGGATCTATAGCAGGGGTGAGCAAACTACAGCCTGTGGAGCAAATCAGGCCCACTACCTGTTTTTGTAAATTATGTTTTATACTCATTTGCTGAAAAAATTCACTATCTGGCCTTTACAGAAAAGGTTTGCTGACCCTTGATCTAGAGTAGAAGAAAAAGAAAAGAGGTAATGTTGTAGCATTAAGCAAGTAGAAAAAAATAAGTTGTCATTTCCCAAGATTTGGAGAAATACCAGGAGCTCAATTTTAGACATGTTAACTGTGAGATGCTTATTAGACCTCCAAGTGGGAATGTCAAGTAGGCTGTTCAGTGTATGAGTCTGAGGCTTAAGGAAAGATATGAGCTGGAGACATAAATTTAGGAATCATCAGGTTAGAAATAGTAATTGAAGCCAGGAAATCAGATAAAATCAATTAAGAGAATAAACACAGATGGAGAGGACAAAAGGTTAAATGTTGAGGCCTGGCATCCTAATATTCAGAAGTCAGGAAAATGAATGAAAAGGAAACATACAAAGAACTAAGAAGGAACAGGTAGAGACAGGATGAAAATCAGGAGAGTGTGGTTTCTGGAAGCCAAAAGAAGAAAGCATTTAAAGAGGAGAGGGGAAAAACCCTGCCGAATGAGACTGATGGTGACTCAGAGTAGACAACGGGAGGCCTTGACTGAAGCCCGAATGGAGTAGATTAAACAGAAGGTGTGAGGACAGAAAAGATTCCAGAAGGTTCACCATAAAGGGGTGCAAAGATGTGGGGTGGAAGCTGGCAAGGAAATGAGATCAGGAGAATTCCTTTCCTTTTTTTTTTCTCTTGCCATGATGGGAGAAATAACAGCATGTGTAGAGGCAGCAAAAAATAAAGAAAAAAATCCAGATGAGATGGAAAACCTGATGAAGCAGCAGAGAACAGGGCACTGCTGGAGCTATACCTCTCAGTAGTTAAGAGGAGATGGGATCTAAGGTGGCCTAAGATGGGCAGGATTAGTTGATGTGTAACAAGAACTGGGCACATGAGCAGGCTGTTAGATGGATGAGATGTTGGGAGCTTGTGGAGGTTCTCTTTTGCTTGCATCTGTTTTCTCAATGAAGGAGGAAGCCAGGCCATCAGCTGAGAACATGCATGTCAGGCAAAGCAAAAGTATGAAATAGCTTTCTAATTGAATGGGAGAGGACACAGAGAAATATGGTATAATTGCCTGCCAGTATTAAGGATTCACTTGATTTTGTGATGATGAATTTTAAATGACACAGGTAGCATGTATCTGAATTTTTCTCTAGCATTGCTGAGCTGCACAAGACAGAGAGGCAGTGGGGAATGGGATTTAACCAGAATCATGATTTAACCAAGTGAGTAAAACAAAGTGAGAGGGAGACAAGAGAGAAGAGTGACACTGTGGAATTTAGGTAAAGAAAGGTGGGTAGTAAGGACATGGGGGATGGGAGGGGCCAGCGGAGGTGAAGAAAGCATACAGGTGACAGAATCAATAGACTGTAGTCCCCAGTAGGCCTGAAGGATTGCTGGATTTGTACGTTAGAGGGGATGACCCAGAAAGCTGAAGGTGGGGGTTAGAAAGTCACTGAGATTGAAGAGTCTAGGATATGACCAAAGCAGTAAGTGGCTGAGGTTGGCAGAAGACAAGGTCACTAAGGAGCTAAGCACCAGTCAGTGTTCTGGAAGGATCATCTATGTAGACACTGAAGTCATCATGGATTAGAACAGAAATGGTGTTGGAAAGAGAGAGAGAGTGACAGAGAATCAGAGGACAGCTGCAACAAGGAAGGTAGTAGAGGAGAAGAGTGGGGACATAAGATTCAAAGGCAGGTGTTCTTAGGGAGAGGAAGAACAGTCTAGAAGAAGAAATGAGGAACAAAGGAGGACACCTACCCTACCTCCCAGCGCAGAGAGAACACAGGGGAGGAGCTCAGATTCAGTGAGAGCACTGAGGGGAAGGGACATTCACAGAGTAGGATTTTGGTGGCAATTGACCATGAGGATTTCAGAATTTGGGGAGAGGGGAGGTGAAGTCAGAAAGTTACATGTACCAAGCCAGGTACAGATTAGAGACTGGGGGACAAGGGATCAGGACGTGGGAGACCCAGTGGCTGACTTCAGCAGAGATAAAGGGCAAGACGAGATTGTTGCTGACGGTCCCAAGGTTTAACGGTGCTGAGGCTGTGCTCCTTGAGGAGTTGACAGGGGCGTGCAGAGTGCTGGGGCTTCTGCTCGACCTCTGCCGATGCAATGAGATTTTAGGTCCCCTCCCCATCCCTTCAGCTCTCCCTGGATAAATTCTAGCATTCAAGGTGGGGCCTGATCATGGTGAGCAAGCAACGCTGCTGTTAACACCATCTCCAAGAAAGAGATAAAAACACAGCTGGAATCCTGAACCCTTCCACCCCACCAGAAGACACCAGAGGTTCTCTGAGAAGATGTGCAGAGGAGACACTTCATGCAAAGGTATTGCTTACTACTAACTTATGTTTTGGCCTGCCTCTCTCTCTTATGATTAACAGAATTATATATAAGGCTTTACATTTATATAGGGAAGAATCTACACTGATGCTTAATAAAGGAGACTTAGAATAAGAAATGCTCTGCAAATACTCTTAACTGACAAATAATCCTAGATCAAGAAGAAAGATTATTTAGGACGCTAACTAAGGAAAGTGCATTAAATAACTGCAGAACTAACAAGCATTTATTCAATTATTAGACGATATGATGACTAATGCAGGTCTTTTAGAACCTGCTTTCTCATAACTAGATTCTAAAGGACTTACTATTATTATGTTTAATAGAAAAGTTCACTTACAAAAAGGATATTTTAAATATATAGTAAGAGTCAATATCATCATTTATCAACAAAAATAGTCCTGGATACCAATTATGAAGAAATAAACCTAAATCATTGTCCAGAGAGCACTATAAAACATTGCATCAGGTGAAGTTTCACACTCTAAAATTTAGAGAAAAAGTGCTGTGCCAATGTAGAAAGAAGACAAAGAAGTCCCTAATAAGAGGCTTGTCATTTTAACCATTATTTCAATCTTGCATTTTTCAATTATTTTATTTTAAAATAAAAACATCAGCTGGCCCAGGCCCAACCTTAACCCTCTCCTGACCCTAACCCTCTACTGCTCTCCTCCTCAGGTCGAAGGTTTCCTTCAAGATCACGCTGACGTGGGACCCACAGCTGCCCTACAAAGTACTCAGTGTTCCTGAAAGTACCCCTTTCACTGCAGCCTTAAAGTTTGCAGCAGAAAAATTTAAAGTTCCTGCAGCAACCAATGCAATCATTACCAGTGATGGAATAGGAATGAACCCAGAGACCGCTAGAAATGTTTTTCTAAAGCATGGTTCAGAACTGCAAATTACCCTAGAGATCGCGTTGGAAGTTGTTAATGTCTGCTACTTGGAACACACAAGAATCTTTCTGAATATATGTTTTGTAAAATTGAAATCAGGCTGTTTAAAATGCTCTGAAAATGCCAGTGGTCAGTGAAGCGATGAAAGGTAACTGTTGTATCTCATCAGGTGAAGGGTGGATGCTAGTTCCTTTGGGTAAATGGATTATCCGACTGTGTTTTATAATTGGAGGATGCTTCTGATAATTCTTTCTGAAAATATTAGGAAAATTAAAATTTACAAAATCCTAAAAAAAAAAAAAAAAGCATCAACCAAACTCATAAAATCAGTAGAACGAAATTCAGTCTTAATCACCTTGCCATCAGAGATAAGACCTGTCCCTGTTGGGAAAAAAAGACAAAATTTTTGGAAAGAAAAACAATTAATTTTAATAAGCCATTATCCAATGAATAGCAATAACAAATCATACTACAATGCTCTTACTCTTCAAAAAACTGCTTGCAGCATTTTAAAAGGTTGATGTCTACTTCATTTTAACTTGTTATGGAAATATCACAACTGTAAGTTTGCCAGAAAGCTAAGTAGAATTATAAATGTTTCCTAGGCATGAAGCTAGCTTACCTGATGCACCTATTGGGGAGGTAGCTGGGGTCATGTTGTGGACATTGAGACCAAGACTCTGGGAGGGGCCTGGGGCTGATGCTGCTAGAGGAGGTCCTGGAGGGTTCTCTCTCTGGGGAGAGGTGAGCGGGGTGGTTGGCTGGGAGGTCTGTCCACCAGCAAGTCGTGCAAGGCGCCTCCTTCGAATCTACAACAAGCAGAGGAAAAAGGGCATTCTATAACTCAACAGTAGAAACACAATTCTGCCTGAAAATAATACCACTGGCGTTATCAATAACTGTACAGCGGTTAAAGAAAGGCGTCACGTAAATCAAGAGCTTAAGAGCTATATAACCCAGCATACTAGTATCCCTCATACTAGCACACCTCATTCTTAAAAACAGTATCCCAATCCCCTTACTATCTTTGCTTACCTCACTTCCTTGACTGATACCGTGAATGTACAAAAAGCTTACTATATTTCTAATCACACTAAAGCATGTTTTTTTTTTTTTTTTGGAGGTACAGGGTATTGAACCTCATACATAGGAAGCAGGTACTCAATCACTAAGCTATACCCACTCCCCTTTTATTTTAATAAAACTACATAACTTAGTCATTTTTAAAAGGCAAGATTTTAAATATCCAAAGACACAAACTTAAATATCACTCCAAGTAACAAAACGATTAGGTTTTTCTCAGTTAGTTGTAATAAAAATATAATCTGCCACTTCTTCTTTATAATATTCCAGTCATCAAGTGATTACAAAAAGGTACCACCAAATCCCAGTGGACTACAGAAATGTTTCCTCACTTTTTATTCATAATTGGTCAAACTCTCATTGACCATTTGCTCTGTCCCACAAAACATTTATGATAAGGCTTCTAGTTCTAAGTAGGCATCAAAAAGCAAACTAACTAAGCTGGTCATACTCTTTTCACTGCAAATAAGATGAAAAAAATTAAATGACAACAAATGCTAACTGGGACAGACCTCATTTGAACTAAGACTCTGCCATTCGAACATTGCAGGAAATCTGTTCCTTTTACCAATATCAGACAAGAACATGGATTGGATGTAGAGTGGGATAGAACCAGAGGAGCTAACATGACGCCAAGGTTTTGGACCTACACACTGAGATGAAGAAAACAATAAGAAGAATGGGGTGTGGGGGGGTAGGAATCTAAATTCTTTTATAGACACATCCTATTAAACATGCAGATGGAGTTGTCAAATAGACGTACAATCCTATGTGCAAGACAGAGGTTAGGATGACAACTGGAGAGTTGCCAGCCTCTAAATGGCATCTAAAGCCATGAGATAGGATGAGAGCACTTATATAGTGAATGTAACAGAGATTAAAAAGGCTGAGGACAGAGCCCTACAATCCACCTATAATTAGACTTGGGGAGATGAGGGGAAAACAATAAAGGAGATGGAGAAAGAAACGTCAGGAGGCCTCCAAAGCTAGCTCTCCAGGAGAAGTGAGAGTGGCTTCCTAGAAACCAGTCAGATAATTTGAACATTAACTGTGTCAATGTTGTTAAAGGTGACCAACATGAAGGTTGAATATTGACCATTGGGAGAAAAAAAAAAGAAAACTGACCATTGGATTTGGCAATGAGAAAGTAGTTGAAGACCTTAACAAAAGGTATTTTGATGGAATGTTGCTCCAACACATGGCAGACTTTGGTGAGGGAAGCAACTTATGCATTATGGCCTAGTAACTGTAAGCTTCTACCCCAAATAAATACCCTTTATAAACGCCAACCAATTTCTGGTATTTTGCATCAGCACCCTTTTGGCTAACTAATACAGCTGGGTAACAACTTAATTCCTTAGAGTCACCAATTCCATTTACCATAGCATCTAAAAGAACACAATATCTAGGAATAAATTTAACCAAGGATGTAAAAGTCTTGTACACTGAAAACTACAAAACATTGCTGAAGGGAAGTGGCTGTGGCTCAATCAGTAGGGCTCCTGTTTACCATATGGGAGGCCCGGGTTCGGTTCCCAGGGCCTTCTGGTGAAGGCAAGCCCGCCCGCACGGCGTGGTTAGCTGACCCAGCGAGCACAAACAGCAAGGGGGGGATAAATGAATAAATAAATTTAAAAAAAAAATCTTTAAAAAAAAAAAAAAACATTGCTGAAAGAAATTAAAGACCTAAATAAGTGGAAAGACATCTTGTTTTTATGGGTTGCAATATTACCCAAAGTGATAAATTCAATGCAATCCGGTTCAAAATTCCAGCAATGGAAAAGCCAATCATCAAATTCGTATGGAATGGCAAGGCCCCAACTAGCCAAAACTATCTTGAAAAAAGAACAAATTTGAAGGTCTCAAACTTTGCAATTTCAAAACTAACTGCAAAGTTACAGTAATAAAAAGAGTGTGGTACTGGCATAAGGATAGACACATAGACCAATGGAATAGATTCGAAAGGCAAGAAATAAACCTACATATTTATGATCAATTGATTTTTGAAAAGAGTGCCAAGTCCATCCAATGGGGAAAGAATAGTCTCTTCAACAAATGGTGCTGGGACAAGTGAATTTCCACATGCAAAAGAATGGCAGTGGTAGAGCGGGTATAGCTCAGTGGTTGAGCGCTTGCTTAGTCTGTATGAGGTCCCAGGTTCAAAACCCAGTACCTCCTTAAAAAAAAAAAAAAAAAAAGAGTGATAGTGGACCTCTACCTTACTTCATATATAAAAATTAACCTAAAATGCATCAATGACCTAAATATTATGAACTAAAACCATAAAACTCTTAGAAGACAGGAATAAAATTTCATAACCTTGGATTGGGCAATGGAGTCTACTGGGGTGATGAAAATGTTTTGGAATTAGATAGAGGAGAAGGCTACACAACACTGCAAATGTACTAAATGCTACTGAATTGTTCTTTTTAAATGGTTAATTTTATGTTATTTGAATTCCAACTCAATGAAAAAAGTGTCTGGTACACAGCAGGAGTTATCTAAATATTTGCTGAATGAATAAAAGAATACATGAAAAATACTAGAAAGATGAACTGCACATAAAATTTACTTTTTATTAATATTATCATTACCATTAAAGAAGCACACCCACGGTTCTTGGAAAAATATGAAGTCACCTTAAATCTGAATGCCAAGTTCAGCCTGAAATGTTAAATTCAGGAGTTCTATTCAGTAATGTAAACATAGAATGAATGTCCTGACTCATTACAAGATGGGCTTTGAAGGAGGAAGAAAGTTTTCCAAGAAGAAAGATTTCCACTGAGCTGGTTGGTATTTCCCATTTCCTACTGCTACCACTCCACAAACACAGGTTTAATTGAAAAAAAAAAAAAAAAAAAAAAAATCAAAGAATTGAAACTTTGTGAAATATACTATGGTCTACTGGCATCAGGCTGGGGGTGATTAAGGGACAGAAACAGGTCCACATGTGGCATGTATCAGTAGGAGGTAACTGGTAGACCTTGTCCTGACTCCTATTTTAAGAACCTACTGGAAACAGAACAGCAGTAAATGGGGTAGTGCTCTGGGCTGCCCACAACAGTATTCTCAGTAAGAGGACAAGCCCTTCAGTGGACTGACCACTTTCCACAATGGTGGTAGCTATGAACTGGCTTAGCAACCTGAGGACCCTGGGAATACCTGGACAAGAGATTCCTAAGAGGATGGTTTTGTGCATTCACAGGTAGAAAGGCAGGTAGAAAGACAGCATTTAGTTAATTTGAGTATTAATAGATATGACCTCAATTTTATCACAAACAGAACATATGAGATACAAACTAAAAAACAGTCCCACCCACCTAAATATAAAATGTTTTCCTCTTTACTGATTCATGGCATAATGCCCACATTTTTACATTAAGTACATATGATTGGTACAATTTAAGTTAACCAAACATCCTTCAAAAATTTTTTTTCTCAGATGTCACAGAGAAACTGAAAACATAAAAAAAGAACTTCAAAAACCACAACTCAAACCCAAACATACTTATCACAATATCACATTCTTAAGAGTTTTTTCTTATCCTGATTGTTTTCAGTTCTTAGTTCACAAATGCCATTAAAACAGGACTTTTCCCTAAACTGTTCTATACTAGAGGTAGCATTTCCTCCCCTCACGTTCCTGATGAAACTAAAAATAGATTCAAAACAGCTACTGTTCAAAACAGCAAGAGCCATTGTGGTGGCATCAGGCAGAAGCCAAGATAGAAAAGGCCAAATTGTTCCACTTATTTTTAGCAGTTTGTGGGAAAAAAAAAAAATCCATAAAACATTGTTTTAAATTTAGCAGTCATTATACAAATGCATCTTTTTTTTTTTCCTGTTCAAAAAAATCAAATTCGAATATAAAGAAAACCACTTTCAAATATTTGCTCTTTGGGGCGATCTCCTTCAAGTGATAGCTCCTATTTTGATTATTACTGTTGGCTTTTTTCTTTATTTATAGCAGGCCATATCTAAAACTTCTAAACCTCTATGACAATTTCACAATATGCCTGATCTTAGCCCAATAATGTATCTCAAAATAAATGCATTCATATCTGAATATCATGGTACTGTGATCTAAAATTAATCGGTTGCCTTTAAAATGTTCAGAATTCTAAATTAATTTTAATTCAAAAGCTCCAAAAGTCTTCTCATTTAGAGCTCTCCTTTTTTCTATTAAATTCAGTTTGCCATTGTCAGACTTTTGTACAAGGCCAAAAATATGGAAAAATACTCTTCCCCTCAATCTTTAAGATTACAGCAAGCGACTCAGATTCTCCTTCCAAGATCCAACCCAACACAAGTAAATATCTCTTTACTTCTCAATTCAGTTCTATCACCTCTCCTGCAAAAAGGATGCTAATTCAGCACACAGATGATAAAGTTTTCTGGGTTATGTTGTCACTGATGACTGTTTCCAGAGGCTACTAGAGACGTGAGGCAAAAGAATAATTTATAATACTATGATTAACACTTACCAGCACTATCACGTGCCAGACGCTGTTCTAAGGGCTTTACAACCTAGTGAATAACCCAAAGACATTAGCACATTTATTTTCCCATTTTACAGATGAAGAAACCGAACCCAGAGAGGTTAAGTGACTTATTCAAGGTCACACCACTAGAAAGGCAGAAAGTGAATTTGAACCTAACCCTGGAGAACACAGTCAACCACACACTACTATCTTTATAGCTGAAAATTCCTTCTAAAGTTGCAGTGACTTAGGGACAGAGGCAGCCTTACTCCTCTGATGAGATAGGGCTTGTCAGTCAACTATTGGCTGAATAAGAGAATTTATGTATGGAATGTTAGCATTTCAGATATTGCGTGGATAGACTAATTAACATTAGAATATTAGTAAACTCCTCTGATGATGAGTATATGTATATAGAGATATAAAGAATATTTCCATTTTCTGGCTCAAAGTATATACAGTGCCAGTAAAATAAATAGGGAAAAATGGCATTTTATGACCTAAGTTTGCCAAGAAAATTCAGTCCCTTGTTGGAATATTTATTAAATCCCTACTTAGCACCAGACACTGTAACAGGCACTAAAGATAAACCAACAATCTATGTCATAATCCCTACCCTAAAGGTTCACAGGAGAAAGACACAGAAAAAAATCAGTGATTACAATGTAGCATAAATAAGGTCTGTGCAAGATATAAGAAGAGTAGAGAAAATGGAAGCAAGTGAGGGGGCTACAAAGTAGGCTGAGGCAAGTGTTAACAGGGAGGTTAATAACACTGTATGTTTAAAAGAAAACAATGTATTTTCTATGCACTTTGGTATCGCCTGCTTTTAAAAGGAGGTATATTTATTTACCTTACAATCTATATTCACATAAGCACAAATTATGTATAAACACATTATGTATAATTATGTATAAATGGCAATGATACCTAATACATTTCTAGTTTTCCTATCCTTCTTCACACAATTTCTGGTGAAGGAAATGAAAATCACTACTGTTTTCTACTATCTAAACCTGAGAACATCCAGAGGAAAAGGGCAGTTCTGCTCTAAGACCTGGGATGACAAAATAACCTCTTTCTGGAACAATTACTACTTGTCCTGGCAGAGGGAAAAGAAGCATGGCAAACTACGCACTGGCCAGAAACGACGCATTCATCTTGCTCACATTTCACTGGCCAGAGCAAGTCACACGGCCAAGGCTACGTCAGTGGGACAGGAAAATGTCATCTTCCCCCAAGAAGAGGCACTTTGTAATTGAACAATAATACAGTACAGGGTGCTGGTCACTTGCTGCACTGCTGCCCCTTCCTCCCCTGGATTGCTCCTGCCCCGGATAACTGCTTGGCCTCCTCCTTCCCCTACTTACATCTTTGCTCAAATGTGATCTTCTCCAAGCGGTTCTGCTTTATTGTTCTCCATACTTTCAAACAGCTCAGCCCAAACCAATGTGCGTGTGTATGAAAGTATGCTTGTATACACACACACATTTATAGAGATACAGTGACTGTGCAAAAAGTAAAAAGTCAACTACTAATGAATCTAGGTGAAGAGATTCGTTACACTATTCTTCCAACCTATTTGCAGATTTGAAATTTTTCAAAATAGAAAGTTGAAGGAAAATCTAGACCCATCGACATGGTTTGTGCTTGCTCTCACTGGGCTCCGCTGTCCACAGCAGGCACGGCGTTGGCTTAGCCAGGGTTGCCAAGCGAGGAAGGAGGAAGTGAGAAAGAGGCAAGGTAATGGGGAACGTGTGCAAAGGGTTCCCAGGGGGTAATGAAGCAGAAGCTTAAGACAAAGAAAACCCTGGACAGCCTTTGGACTCCTGGCTCCATTCCCTTGCTGTGACCCAGCTATCTTTCTGTCCCTGGGATCAGAAAGATAACCCCTGGATCCTTAAAATAAGTCCCCTGTTTTGCTTAAACTAGATCAGCTTGTTCTATTACTTATAACCCAAAGAGTCCTAGCACCCAGTGGGCATGTTTATAAATATTTCAGTTCCTCAAAGACACTATCAGCAATTTGTATATATAATGGGTTTATCAGGATTCAAATCCACTTGCACTGTCTGTCAATGTCATGATTGAATCACCTGGGAGAGTAATTCTGAAAATCTTACACTGTGTATGTTACCTGGTTTGAGTTTTCTTCTTCACGGACAAGTAGGAGTCGGCCAGATGAAGGGAGTAAGAAGCATCACACAGTGTTCAGGGAGTTCTGAGCTGTGTGATAAGGATGACTGTACAAACAAGGCAAGAAAACCAGGCTGGGACCAGCTCATGACGAGCTTGGAATACCAACCTAAGAAGCTGGGCTTTTTCATGAAGGCTGGAAAGAAACTGAAGGATTTGAGTAGGAAGAGTAGTTGGTTCAGATTTTTCTGTTAAAGCAAATCACTCTAGCTACTATGTGGAGAACAGACTGAGGTAAGACTGGGCAATGGGCATGTCCTGGAGCGGACAGTTTCCAGAGATATTTCATGGGTAGGATCAAGAGAACTTTGCCGGGGGCTGGATGTAGCTCAACTGGTTGGGCATCCGTCTCCCATATGGAGGGACCCGGGTTCGATCCCCGAGACCTCCCGGTAAAAAAAAAAAAAAAAAGAGAACTTTGCCATTATTTGGAATTGAGATGTGAGAAAAGTGAAGAGTCTAGGTTTCAGGCCATGAGACCTAAATGGATGGTAAAATTCCCTAGAATAGAGAACACAGAAGAAGGAGGTTTTAAGAGACACGAGGTTTTAACAGACTTCCGAGTCTGAGATGCCTCTAAGAATACCCAAATGGAAATGTCCTATAGACAGCAGGTATTTATTTCACTTACAGTTACCATTTTCATGTTCTAGGAAGGATTTATAGTGATTAACAAAGAACACATACAATGTATTGGTAATTTAATACAACATAATCAAATTAAGTTAACATTTAATAGAAAAGGAAATTTGGACAAAAGTAAAATGATGGTAGAAAAAATAAGATAAAGCCAGGAGTGAGAGTAGTACCACATGATACAGGTATAGCAGCACAGGATGTGACCAAAAACATTCTTCAATATAGAGAGATCTTAATGCCAAAAGACGATTCCAAGAAAGCAATTTTAGAGCAGCTGAATGAGGACGGCCAGGCATTACCTTCGCTTGTGTGGCTTGATGTAAGAATAGATTTTAGAGTACCCGGTACAAGGGTTTAAAACCTGGAATCCATGAAGGCTGTGAGTGCCATCAGTTTTCATAAGATTTTCAAAGAGGTCCCTGTCAGAAAAAAGATTTAAAAAAACCGCTCTTTCAGGGAATGGATGTGAAGCAGGCTAGTAAAATAGGGACTCAATAGACAGATCTGGAACCTGGCAAGAAGTCCACGTGGGTATCAATACCCCCAAGATGGCTGCTGAAAGACTCTCACAAGATTCTGCCATCCAGAATGAGATTTCCTCTGGAAGCCAGGGGAAGTCCTGGATATTCTCCAGGGGCCTTATCATTGGGCCCTCCTGGGGGATTGATGGGTGGGGTAATCAATCAAACAGCAAACAGCTGGAACTCCTACTATGCCATTAGCAAAGGGGCAGAGTAATTAATGGTTTAAACAGCAAGGGCAAAAAAAAAAAAAAGAGCAAGAGAGAAAAAGCAAGCACAGAGAAGTGGATGTGGCTCAAGGGATTGGGCTCCCATCTACTAAATAGGAGGTCCAGGGTTCGATTCCCAGGGCCTCCTGGTGAAAAGCAAGCTGGCCTGCATGGCGAGCTGGCCAGTGCAGAGCGCTAGCCCACGCACGAGTGCTGGCCCGCATAGGAGAGCTGGCACAGCAAGAAGACACAACAAAAAGAGACACAGAAGAGAGACAATGAGAAAGGCAGCAAATTAGGGAGCCTAGGTGGTGCAAGAGATTGAGCAGCCCCTCTCCACTCCACAAGGTCCGGGGATCGGTTCCCAGGGCCGCCTACAGAGAAGACAAACAGACACAGAACACACAGAGGGCAGACAGCGAGTGCAAAAACAAGGGGGGGTGGGGGTGGGAATAAATAAATAAATAAATCTTTAAAAAGGCACAAAAGCCAGACCCCCCACCCCCTCGCCTTCTATGTCCAGCTCTCACCGTGCCTGCCCCCTGCATGTATCAACACGCAAGTAAAACCTGGGCATTTATAATCTGTAATGGGAAATTGTTGTCTATAAATAGCCCTCTTTATCACTCTTCAGCCCCTTCCTCTCTACCTGGGACCTAGGATCTGTTATTTCCTCCCATTTCTCTTCCCTCCCTACCTTAATAAATTATTGGGAAAAAAAAGGCTCATTAGACTTCCGGGAAGATGGCGGACGAGTAAGACACGGGAATCTCTTCTCCAGAAAAATAGCTAGAGGACAAGCTGAAACAGCCCCGAAAAAGATCTTCTAGGGTTTAGGTCAGCAGGTGAAGGCTGCACACCACCCAGAGGAGAGAGGGACAGAAGAGGGAAATCGCGACGACAGAACTGTGAGTTGCAAGTAGCAGCTTCTGCTGCTGCCGGAACCCTCCCCCACACTCTTCAGAATTCTCGGGCCCCTGGGCCTGCGACCACAGACAAAGGGGGCTTCAGGGATCTGCCACTCACGGAAAGGGGAGAGAGAGGGACCAGCCTTAGGCTGACTCAGGTTCTGACCTGAAATTTGGGCTGCGGAGCCCCACGGACCCTTCCACACGGCGGTTTGCCCTGGGAGCCTGGAAAGGAACCTTCTACACGGAGGTTTGCCCTGGGAGACCGGAAAGGACTGGAGAAATCCGATCCTCACAACCTCCCTCTCTTCTAGCCTGGACTAATTGTTGAGGACACCACCTGAGAGGGGAGAGAGAGCCTGGGGCTGACCCTGCTTTGGACTCCCAGGTTGGGTCTGCCCTGTCCCGAGAGCCCTTCCAGGCTGGGTGGGGCTGCGCCATTGTTTGCCTTGGAGCCTGCAAGGGGCTAAAGATATACAAACCTCCCAATCTCCTCCTCTACTAACAGGGACTGATTATTGAGGATTCAGAAGGGAGTGGAAATATTTCCTAGCTGGGAAAAGGGGGGCGCTACGAGAGAAGTCTGGAGAACAGTCTCAGAAAGTTTGAATCACAGGGCTCCTAGCCCCCAGACAGGAAGCTCTATCATACTGATCTGGTCTGTGTCACAACAAATACGCTCTGACCAGGCATTGAATTGAGAGCTGCCAACAAGCGCCAGCTCCTGGCATACCAAGGAAGTGCACATAAGTAAGAGAGGTTTTTCCTGGCCTCTATAGCCTCCCTGCCCAAGGCCCTAGGAAACGACTCTACAACCAATTACTGGGTCCAGTGCCCAGTTTTGAGCAACCAGCAGAACAATCCTAACAATCAAGTTTGAGCCAAAAATCAAAGAGCGGTGGTAACTCACAGCCTCCTGCCACTAAAACCCCATAAAAGAGAAAGAGATAGAGCATCTAAGTAAAATACAAACTAACCAGATGCCTAAGCACCGGCAAAAAATTACGGGCCATACTAAGAAAATAGAAGACATGGCCCAAGAAAAGGAATACAGCAAAGTCCCAGAAGAGATGCAGAATTTGAGAGAACTAATCAGTGAGATGAGCACACATTTACAAAACCAAATTAATGAGATGAAAGAGAATATAGTTAAAGAGATCAATTACATCAAGAAGTCATTGCGCGAACGTAAAGAAGAATTTGAAATCATGAACAGAAAAGTAACGGAGTTCATGGGAATGAAAGATACAATAGGTGAAGTAAAAAAGACATTTGAAGCATACAACAGCAGACTCGAAATGACAGAAGAAAGAATAAGTGATACTGAAGACAGAGCAGCTAAAATTGAAGAGAGAAAAGAATGGAAAAAATTGAGCAGGGGCTCAGAGAGTTGAATGACAACACTAAACGCAAGAACATACGTGTCGTGGGAGTTCCAGAAGGAGAAGAGAAAGGAAAAGGGGCAGAAAGAGTATTTGAGGAAATAATAGCTGAAAATTTCCCAACTCTCACGAAAGAAATGAACTTTCATGTCCAAGAAGCACACCGTACCCCAGTAAGAATAAATCCAAATAGACCTACGCCAAGACACATATTATTCAGAATGTCAAATGTAAAAGATAAAGAGAAAATGCTCAGAGCAGCAAGAGAGAAGCAAACGATCACGTACAAAGGACGTCCAGTAAGATTTAGTGCAGATTTCTCTTCAGAAACCATGGAGGCGAGAAGACAGTGGTATGATACAATTAGGAAACTGAAAGAGAAAAACTGCCAGCCGAGAATTCTTTACCCAGCAAAACTGTTCTTCAAATATGAAGGTGAATATAAAGTATTCACAAACAAACAGAAACTAAGAGAGTTTGCAAAAAAGAATCCACCTTTGCAGGAAATATTAAAGGAAGCCTTAGAACCTGAAAGAAAAAGACAGGAGAGAGAGGCTTGGAGGAGAGTATAGAAGAAAGAAAAGCAGAAAGGATAACCAAAAGAGTAAAAAGAAAGACAAAAATAAGGTGACATATGAAAACCAAAGAATAAAATGGAGGAAATAAATAGTGCATTTTCAGTAATATCATTGAATGTGAATGGATTAAATTCCCCAATCAAAAGATACAGGCTGACAGAATGGATAAAAAAACATGAGCCATCCATACGCTGCTTACAAGAAACTCATCTCAGACACAAGGATACAAGCCGGCTGAAAGTAAAAGGTTGGAAAAAGATACTCCATGCGAATAGTAAACAGAAAAGAGCAGGGGTAGCTATACTAATATCAGACAAAACAGACTTCAAATGCAAAAAAGTGATAAGAGATGCGGAAGGCCATTATATATTAATAAAAGGGACGATCCTCCAGGAAGATATAACAGTCATAAATATCTACGTACCTAACCAGGGTGCCCCAAAATATATGAGACAAACTCTGGCAAAAATGAAGGGAGAAATAGACATTTCTACAATAATCGTCGGGGACTTCAACACCCCTCTCACATCATTAGATAGAACAACTAGACAGAAGATCAACAAGGAAACAGAGAACTTGAACAATATGATAAACAAGTTAGACCTAACAGACATATACAGAACACTGCATCCAAACTCAGCGGGTTATATATTCTTCTCAAGTGCCCATGGATCTTTCTCCAGGATAGACCACATGTTAGGTCACAATACAGCTCTTAATAAATATAAAAAGATTGAAATTATACAAAGCACCTTCTCAGATCATAATGGAATGAAACTAGAAATCAATAACAGACAGGAAAAAAGGAAATTTGCAAATGTGTGGAGACTGAACAACACAATCCTAAATATTCAGTGGGTCAAAGAAGAAATTGCAAGTGAAATCAGTAAATATATTGAGACAAATGAAAATGAGAACACAACATATCAAAATTTATGGGAGGGAGGTGGCTGTGGCTCAATCGGTGGGGCTCCCGTTTGCCGTGTGGGAGGCCCCGGGTTCGTTTCCCGGGGCCTCCTGGTGGGGGCGGGCCCGCCCGCGCGGCATGGTTGGCTGACCCGGCGAGCGCGGGCAGCGGGGGGGGGCATGAATGGGTGAATAAATAAAATCTTTAAAGAAAAAAAAACTTATGAGATACAGCAAAGGCAGTCTTGAGAGGGAAATTTATAGCCCTAAATGCCTATATTAAGAAACAAGAAAGAGCTAAACTCAAAGATTTAACTGAACAACTTGAGAAACTACAGAAAGAACAGCAAACCAATCCCAAAGCAAAAAGAAGGAAAGAAATAATAAAGATTAGAGCGGAAATAAATGAAAATGAGAACAGAAAAGCAATAGAGAAAAATAAACAAAACCAAAAGCTGGTTCTTTGAGAAGATCAATAAAATTGACAAACCCCTCGCTAGACTAACAAAGAAAAAAAGAGAAAAGATGCAAATAAATACAATCAGAAATGACAGGGGGGAAATTACAAATGACTTCACAGAAATAAAAAGAATCATAAGAGGATATTATGAGAAACTATATGCCAACAAACTAGACAACCTGGATGAAATGGACAAATTTCTAGAAACTCATAACCAACCTGCACTGACACAACAAGAAATACAAGAACTTAACAAACCAATCACAATTAAGGAGATTGAATCCGTCATCAAAAATCTCCCAACAAAGAAAAGTCCAGGACCAGATGGTTTCACAGGTGAATTCTACCAAGCATTTCTAAAAGAATTAACACCAATCCTGTTTAAACTCTTCCAAAAAATTGAAGAGGACGGAAAATTACCCAACACATTTTATGAAGCCAACATCACCCTAATACCAAAGCCAGATAAAGATTCCACAAGAAAAGAAAATTACAAACCAATCTCTCTCATGAACATAGATGCAAAAATTCTCAACAAAATACTTCCAAATCGAATCCAACAGCATATCAAAAGCCTTATACATCACGACCAAGTGGGATTTATTCCTGGTATGCAAGGCTGGTTCAACATAAGAAAATTAATCAATGTAATACACCACATTAACAAATTGAAGGAAAAAAACCACATGATCATCTCAATAGATGCAGAAAAGGCATTCGACAAAATTCAACATCATTTTTTGATAAAAAAAACTTCAAAAGATAGGAATAAAAGAAAAATTTCTCAATATGATAAAAGGCGTATATGAAAAACCCACAGCCAACATCATACTCAATGGGGAAAGGTTGAAATCTTTCCCCCTAAGATCAGGAACAAGACAAGGATGCCCACTGTCACCATTGTTACTCAACATTGTACTAGAAGTTCTAGCTAGGCCAATTAGACAAGACAAAAAAATTAAAGGCGTCCAAATAGGAAAAGAGGAAGTAAAACTCTCACTGTTTGCGGATGACATGATCCTGTATTTAGAAAATCCTGAAGTATCCACAACAAAGCTACTTGAACTAATAAATGAGTTCAGCAAAGTGGCAGGATATAAGATCAACACGCAAAAAACAGTAATGTTTTTGTACACTAGTACTGAACAATCTGAGGAGGAAATCAGGAGGAAAATTCCATTTTCAATAGCAACAAAAAGACTCAAAAACCTAGGAGTTAATTTAACCAAGGAAGTACAGGACCTATATGCAGAAAACTACAAAACAATGCTAAAAGAAATTTAAAAAGACCTAAACAAATGGAAAGACATTCCGTGTTCATGGATTGGAAGAATATCATGAAGATGTCAATCTTGCCCAAACTGATTTATAGATTCAATGCAATACCAATCAAAATCCCAACAGCTTACTTTACAGAATTAGAGAAGGCAATTACCAAATTCATCTGGAAGGGTAAGTGCACCCAAATAGCCAAAAGTATTCTAAAAAAGAGGAGCGATGTGGGAGGAATTTCACTGCCTGACCTTGAAACATATTACAAAGCTACAGTGCTCAAAACAGCATGGTACTGGCATAAAGATAGACATATCGATCAGTGGAATAGAATTGAGAATCCAGAAATATACCCTCACCTATACAGTCAACTGGTTTTTGACAAACCTACCAAGCCCACGCTGATGGGAAAAAACAGTCTCTTCAACAAATGGTGTTGGGAGAACTGGGTATCTATAACCAAAAGAATGAAAGAGGACCCCTATCTCACCCCCTATACAAGAATCAACTCAAAATGGATCAAAGATCTAAATATAAAAGCCAGGACCATAAAACTACTGGAAGAAAATGTAGGGAAATATCTTCAAGACCTTGTAGTAGGTGGTGGTTTCTTGGACCTCACACCCAAAGCATATGCAACAAAAGAAAAATTAGATAAATGGGACCTCCTCAAAATTAAACACTTTTGCACCTCACAGGACTTTGTCAGAAGGGTGAAAAGGCAGCCAACTAAATGGGAAAAAAATATTTGGAAATCACATATCTGATAAGGGTTTAATATCCAGGCTATAAAAAGAGATGTTACAACTCAACAATAAAAAGACAAATGACCCAATTAAAAAATGGGCCAAAGACTTGAATAGACATTTCTCCGAAGAATACAAATGGCAAAAAAACACGTGAAGAAATGCTCAACATCACTCATGATTAGGGAAATGCAAATCAAAACTACAATGAGAGGGAAACAGATGTGGCTCAAGGGGTTGGGCGTCCGTCTACCATGTGGAGGGACCGGGGTTCGATCCCTGGTACCTCCCGGTAAAAAAAAAAAAAACTACAATGAGATATCATTTCACACCTATCAGAATGGCCACTATTAAAAAGACAGAGAACTACAAGTGTTGGAGAGGATGTGGAGAGATAGGAACACTTCTTCACTGTTGGTGGAAATGCAGGATGGTACAACCACTGTGGAGGACTGTTTGGCAGTTCCTAAAGAAGTTGAATATAGACTTGCCATGTGACCCTGCAATACCACTACTGGGTATATACCCAGAAGAACTGAGAGCTGTGACACGAACAGACATCTGCACACCGATGTTCATAGCCACTTTATTCACCATTGCCAAAAGGTGGAAACAACCCAGGTGTCCATCAACAGACGAATGGATAAACAAACTGTGGTCTATTCACATGATGGAATATTATGCAGCTGTAAGAAGAAATGAAGTCATAAAGCATATGGCAACATGGATGAACCTGGAGGACATTATGTGGAGTGAAGCAAGCCAGACACAAAAGGACAAATACTGTATGAATGCATTACTATGAACCAAATATATTGTGCAAAATATTGTTTGATTCACAAAAAAAA
>JAKSZT010053883.1:5591662-5773607 GCA_026826555.1 Tolypeutes matacus | reverse complement strand
AAATGAGGAAATTTTAAAAAAGAGGCTTTTTCCAGTCTTCACAGCCTTCCTCCCCAAGGTCCTGGGAAGCTGGTCTGCAACCCATTACTGGGTCCAGAGTGCAGATCTGAGCAACTAACAAGGACAATCTTAAAGACCCAGAACTGGTTGAACCAAGAATCAAAGAACAGCAGTAACACACAGCCTCCAGCCACTAAATCCCTACGAAAGAGAAAGAAATTGGGCATCTGAGTAAATCCACCATCCCAATCAGATGCCTGCCTACATATCAGGAAAAAATTATAAGCCATACTAAGAAAATGGAATAAATGGCCCAAGCAAAGAAATATATCAAAGCCCCAGAAGAGACACAGGATTTGAGACAACTATTTAACGACACGCACACAAATTTCCAAAATCAAATTAATGAGTTGAAAGACAATATGGTTAAAGAGATAAATGACATCAAGAAGACAGTGGGTAAGCAAAAAGAAGAATCTGAAAACCTTAATAGAAATATAACAGAGCTCATGACAATGAAAGACACAATTGGTGAGATCAAAAACACATTAGAGGGAAACGGATGTGGCTCAAGAGGTTCGGCGTCCGTCTACCATATGGAGAGACCGGGGTTCGATCCCCGGTACCTCCCGGTAAAAAAAAAAAAAAAAAAAAAAACACATTAGAATGTGAATATTCTCGCTGTCCTGATTTTGTGATAATCAGGGCAGGCTAAACATTCGCTATATTAGAAACCATGCATGTGTCCCCAGACCTAGTTTTTCTCCCTAGGTCTGGTTTTTACAATGCTGGTGATAAACTAAGCCTGATTTATTATATGACCATCCTACATGGGAAAAGATGTAACTTTGGGTGTCTTTGTTCAACTTTAAGAGATATAACAGGGAAGCGGCTGTGGCTCAATCAGTGGGGCTCCCGTTTGCCATGTGGGAGGCCCCGGGTTCGGTTCCCGGGGCCTCCTGGTGAGGGCGGGCCCGCCCGCGCGGCGTGGTTGGCTGACCCGGCGAGCACAAGCAGCAAGGGGGGATAAATGAATAAATAAATAAAATCTTAAAAAAAAAAAAAAGAGATATAACAGGGGAACGGATGTGGCTCGGGTGGTTAGGCGTCCATCTCCCATATGGAGGGACCTGGGTTCGATCCCCGGGACCTCCCGGTAAAAATTAAAAAAAGAAAAATATAGAAGGCACACAGGCCACCAGGCCCCGCAACGGGTGCTCTGCCAGGCCCCACGAGCCACGCAAGATGATGACGTAACAGGAGAATGACACAAGGGAGAGCCAAGACGAGGCGCACCGAAAAACCAGGAACTAAGGTGGTGCAGGCGGTAGGACACCTCTCTCCCACATCGGAGGTTTTAAGGATCGAATCCCAGTGAAGACAGGAGGAGCAGGATGAGAAGACAGGGCAGGAGACAGACACAGAGAGTCGCCCAGCGAATGGACACAAAAACAGTAAAAATGGGGGGGGGAGTAAAATGGATAAAAGTAAATAAATACATAAATCCTTTAAAAAAATGTATAGGGGAGGAAAATATGGACTATTAAAAAAAATAATATACAAAAAAAACCCACAGGGAAGCGGCTGTGGCTCAATCAGTAGGGCTCCCGTTTACCATATGGGAGGCCCCGGGTTCGGTTCCCGGGGCCTCCTGGTGAAGGCAAAGCCCGCCTGCGCGGCGTGGTTGGCTGACCCGGCGAGCATAAGCAGCAAGGGGGGGATAAATGAATAAATAAATAAAATCTTTAAAAAAAAAAAACACAACACATTAGAAATAATGGATACAGGCCATTATACATTTTGTCAAAACCTATAAAACTGTGAAGTACAAATTGTAAACAGAAATGTAAACTATAGACCATGGTTAGTAGCAATGCTTCAATATGTGTTTATCAATTATAACAAATGTACCATGCTAATGAAAGATGTTGTTAATGTGGGAAAGTAGGGGAGAGGGAGGGGGTGGGGTATATGGGAATCCCCAATATTTTCAATGTAACATTTATGCAACCTAAATCTTGTTTGCAAAATAAAATAAAAATAAATAGGGAAAAAAAAAAAACATTAGCGGGGAAGCGGATATGGCTTAAGTGATTGAGCTCCTACCTACCACATGGGAGGTCCTGGGTTCAGTTCCCGGTGCCTCCTAAAGAAGAGGTGCAAGACAGCGAGCTGACATGACAGGCTAGCGAAGCAAGCTAATGTAACAAAAAGATGCAACCAGAGACACAAGGAGAAAACCATAATGATAGACACAACAAAGCAGGGAGCAGATGTTGCTCAAGCGATTAGGCGCCTCCCTCCAATATGGGAGGTCCCAGGTTCAGTTCCTGGTGCCTCCTAAAAGGAAGATGAGCACACAACATATAGACACAGCAAATGCAAACAACGAGAGGGTGGGGAGAAATAAATAAATTAAATAAATCTTAAAAAAAAAAAAACATGAGAGGCTAATGATTGAAGTGATAAGTGCACAGCTATGTGATTATACCAAATACCATTGACTGGACACTTTGGATGAATTGTATGCTTTATGAATATGTATCAATAAAATTGATTTGTTTAAAAAAAACATTATAGGACTACAACAGCAGACTCGAAATGACAGAAGAAAGAATAAGGGATCCAGAAGACAGAACAGCTGAAATTGAAGAGAGAAAAGAATGGAAAACGGGAAGCGGCTGTGGCTCAATCAGTAGGGCTCCCGTTTACCATATGGGAGGCCCCGGGTTCGGTTCCCGGGGCCTCCTGGTGAAGGCAAGCCCGCCCGCACGGCATGGTTAGCTGACCCAGCGAGCACAAGCAGCAAGGGGGGGATAAATGAATAAATAAATAAAATCTTTAAAAAAAAGAATGGGAAAAATTTAGCAGGGGCTCAAGGAGTTGAATGATAACAAGAAGTACAAAAACATACATGTCATGGGAGTTCCAGAAGGAGAAGAGAAGGAAAAGGAGCAGAAAGAGTATTTGAGGAAATAATTACTGAAAATTTCCTAACTCTTATGAAAGAACTGAACTTACATGTCCAAGAAGCACAGCATACCTTAATGAGAATAAATGTGAATAGACCTACTCCAAGACACATACTACTCAGAATGTCAAACATCAAAGATAAAGTGAAAATTCTGAGAGCAGCAAGGAAGAAGCAAACCATCATATACAAGGGATGCCCAGTAAGATTTAGTGCAGATTTCTCATCAGAAACCATGGAAGCAAGAAGACAGTGCTATGATACGAATAAGATACTGAAAGAGAAAACCTGCCAGCTGAGAATTCTAGATCCAGCAAAATTGTCATTAAAATATGAAGGTGAGTTTAAAATATTCACAAACAAACAGAAACTAAGAGAGTTTGTAAAAAAGAATCCACATCTTTGCAGGAAATAATAAAGGGAGCCTAATAGCCTGAAAGAAAAAGAAAGGAGAGAGAGGCTTGCAGGAGAGTATAGAAGACAAGAACAGGGGAGCAGGTGTAGCTCAGTGGTTGAGTAGCTGCTTCACATGTACAAGGTCCCTGGTCCAATCCTTGGTACCGACCCCCACCCCCCAAAAAGAGAAGACAAGAATAGCAGTAAGGATAACCAAGTAAAAAGTAAAAAGATGAAAAGACAAAAATAACATATGACATATGAAAACCAAAGAATTAAATAATAAAATAGTAGAAGTAAATAATGCATTTACAGGAACATCATTGAAAGTCCCCAGTCAAAAGATATAGGCTGACAATGGATAAAAAACATGAGTCATTCCTATGCTGCCTATAAGAAACTCACCTGAGACCCAGGGATACAAACCAGATGAAAGTGAAAGTTTGAAAGAAGATACTCCATGCAAACAGTAACCAAAAAAGAGCAAGGATAGCTATACTAATACCGGACAAAACAGACTTTAAATGCAAAAAAATTATAAGAGATACTGAAGGCCATTATATATATATTTTTAAAAGGACAATCGACCAGGAAGAAATACAGTCAAAAATATCTATGGGGGCGGATGTGGCTCAACTGGTTGGGTGTCCGTCTCCCATATGGAGGGACCTGGGTTCGATCCCTGGGACCTCCCGGTAAAATAAAAAAAAAAAAATTAAAAAAAAAGATATATATATCTATGCATCCACCAGGGTGCTCCAAAATACATAAGACAAACTCTGGCAAAACTGAACAGAGAAATAAACATCTCTAAAATAAAAGCTGGAGGGAAGCGGCTGTGGCTCAATCAGTAGGGCTCCTGTTTACCATATGGGAGGCCCCGGGTTCGGTTCCCGGGGCCTCCTGGTGAAGGCAAGCCCGCCCACACGGCGTGGTTGGCTGACCCAGCGAGCACAAGCAGCAAGAGGGGGATAAATTAATAAATAAATAAAAAATCTTTAAAAAAATAAATAAATAAATAAAATAAAATAAAAGCTGGAGACTTCAACACACCACTCACATCATTAGATAGAAAAACTGGGCAGAAGATCAACAAAGAAACAGAGAACTTGAACAATATGATAAACGAGCTAGACCTAACAAACATATACAGAATGCTGCATCCCAAATCAATGGGTTATGCATTCTTCTCAAGTGCTCATGGTTCTTTCTCCAGGATAGACCACATTTTGGGTCACAAGGCAGGTCTCAATAAATAGATAAATGAGAAAGAGGTAAAATTGCAAATGTGTGGAGGCTGAACAACACACTCCTAAATAATCAGTGGGTCAAAGAAAAAACTGTACGTGAAATTAGTACATATATTAAGGCAAATGAAAATGAGGACACAACTTATCAAAACTTATGGGATACAGCAAAGGCAGTGCTGAGAGAGAAATTTATAGCCCTAAACACCAATATTAAAAGAGAAGAAAGAGTTAAAATCAAAGATCTAAGTGAACTGGAGAAACTAGAAAAAGAACAGCAAACCATACAAAAGCAAGTAGAAGGGGAAAAAATAATAAATAAATAATGAAGATAAGAGCAGAAATAAACGAAGCTGAGAACAAAAAAACAATAGAGAGAATCAACAAAACCAAAAGCTGGTTCTTTGGGAACTAACTAGACTAACAAAGAAAAAAAGAGAGAAGATGCAAATAAATAAAATAAAAATGAAATGGAGGATGTTACAACTGACCCCACAGAAATAAAAAGGGTCATAAGAGGATATTATGAGGGAAGCGGATGTGGCTCAAGCGATTGGGCTCCCACCTACCACATAGGAGGTCTGTGGTTCAGTTCCCGGTGCCTCCTAAAGAACACAGTGAGCTGGCGCATCGGGCAGGTACAGCAAGCTGACACAACAAGACGACGCAACAAGAAACACAAGAAGAAAAACATAATAAGAGACACAACAAAGCAGCGAGCAGAGATTCCCGGTGCCTCCTAAAGAGGACAAGCATGATGGCGAGCTGGTGTGATGGACAGGCGCAGCAAGTTGATGCAACAAGATGACACAACAAGAGACACAAAAGGAAAAATAATGCGAGACACAACAAAGCAGGCAATGGAGGTAGCTTAAGCAATTAGACGCCTCCCACCCACATCAGAGGTTCCAGGTTCAGTTCCCGGTGCCTCCTAAAGAAACAAGGAAGACGAAAAGACACAGCAAGTGCAAAACAACGAGGGGGTGGGGAGAAATAAATAAATAAAATAAATCTTTTTAAAAAAAGGATATTATGAGAAACTGTATGCCAACAAAATAGACAACCTAGATGAAATGGACTAATTCTAAGAAATGGACAAACAACCTACACTGATACTACAAGAAATACAAGAACTTAGCAAACCAATCATATTTAAAGAGATTCAATCAGTCATCAAAATCTCCCAACAAGTCCAAGATCACATGGTTTCTACAGGTGAATTCTACCAAGCATTTCAGGAAGAATTAACACCAATCCTGGTTAAACTCTTCCAAAAAATTGAAGAGGAGGGAAAATTACCCAACACATTCTATGACGCCAACATCACCCTAATATCAAAGCCAGTAAAGACACTACAAGAAATGAAAATTACAGACCAACCTCTCTAATGAACATAGAGGCAAAAATGCCAAACAAAATACTTGCAAACAGAATTCAACAGGATATTTAAAAGAATTATACACCATGACCGCGTTGGGTTTACTCCAGGTATGCAAGGGTGGTTCAACATAAGAAAATCAATTATGTAATACACCACATCAACAAACTGAAGAAAAAACATCACATGACCATCTCGTTTAATGCAGAAAAGGCATTTGACAAAATCCAGCATCCTTTCTTGATAAAAAACACTTCAAAAGATGGGTATAGTGGAGCAGATGTAGCTCAGTGGTTGAGTGCCTGCTTTGCATGTATGACGTCCCAGGTTCAATCCCTGGTACCTCCTAAAAACAAACAAGCAAGCAAGCAAACAAACAAAAAAGATAGGTATAGAAGGAGAGTTTCTCAATATGATAAAGGGTGTTTATGCAAAACCTGTTATTCAACATTATACTACAAGTTCTAGCTAGAGAAATTAGATGAGAAAAAATAAATAAATAAAAGGTATCCAAATACGAAAAGAATAAGTAAAACTATTTGTGGATGTCATGATCCTATAGTTAGAAAATTCCAAAATGTCTACAACAAAGCTACTAGAGCTACTTAATGAAAATAGAAAAGGCAGTAACTAAATTCATTTGGAAGGGAAAGTGCACACAAATAGCCAAAAGCATTCTAAAAAAAGAAGAGCAATGTGGGAGGACTTTCACTGCCTGACCTTGAAACATGTTACAAAGCTACAGTGGTCAAAACAGCATGGTCTAAGGAGAAAGACAGACACATCGATCAGTGGAATCAAAATGAGAGTCCAGAAAGAGACCGTCACCTCTACGTCCAAATGTGTTTTTCCTGTTGCTTTTTTTAGGGATTTATTTATTTATCCCTCCCCACCCCCGCTGCTTGCGCTCACTGTCTGCTCTCTGCGTTCTTCTGTGTCTGCCAGTCTTCTCGTCTCGTCTTCTCTTTAGGAGGCACCAGGAACTGATCCCAGGACCTTCCGACATGGGAAAGAGGCACTCAATCGCTTGAACCACCCCAACTCCCCGGTTTGTTGTGTCTCTCTCCTATGTCTCTTTTTTGTTGCGTCATCTTGTTGCACCAGGTCTCTGTGCGGGCCAGCTCTCCACGCAGGCCAGCTCGCTTTCACCAGGAGGCCCCAGGAACTGAACCCAGGAACCTCCATCTAGTAGATGGGAGCCCAATTGCTTGAACCACATCCACTTCCCCAAATGGTTTATGACAAACCTACCATGTCCACCTTACTGAGACAAAACAGTCTCTTCAACAAATGATGCTGGGAGAACAGGATATCCATAACCAAAAGAATGAAAGAGGACTCCTAGCTCACTCAAAATGGATCAAAGACCTAAATATAAAAGCTATAAAACTACTATTAGAAAAGGTAGGGAAACAACTTGAAGATCTTGTGGTAGGTGGTGGTTTCTTGGATCTTATACCCAAAGCACAAGCAACAACAACAACAACAAAAAAAGATAAATGGGACCTCCTCAAAAGTAAACACTTTTGCACCTCATAGGACTTTGTAAAAAAGGTGAAAAGGCAGCTGACTTAAATATTTTCTTTATGGGAGAAAATATTTGGAAATCACATATTCAATATAGGTTTAATAACCATGATATATAAAGAGATACTATAACTCAACAAAAAGACAAATGATCCGATTAAAAAATGGGCAAAAGACTTGACATTTGTCCAAAGAAAAAAAAATGGCAAAAAACACATTTAAAAAAAGTCTTCAACATCACTAGTGATTAGAGAAATGCAAATCCAAACTACAATGAGATGCAAATATTCTCGCTGTCCTGATTTTGTGACAATCAGGGTAGGCTAAACATTCGCTATATTAGAAACCATGCATGTGTCCTCAGACCTAGTTTTCCTCCCTAGGTCTGGTTTTTAGAATACTCGTGATAAACTAAGCCTGATATGACCATCCTGTATAGGAAATGATTGTAACTCTAGGTATCTTTGATCAACCTTAAGAGATATATAGCAAGGGGGCGGATGTGGCTCAAATGGTTAGGTGCCCGTCTCTCATATGGAGGGATCTGGGTCCCATCTCCGGGATTTCCCAGTAAAAATAAGAAAAATAAGCTGAGGATGACGTAACAGGAGAGTGACACAAGGAAGAGCCAAGATGAGATGTGCCGAAAAAACCAGGAACTAAGGTGGCACAGGCGGTAGGACGCCTCTCTCCCATATCAGAGTTTCCCAGGATCAAATCCCAGTGAAGACAGGGTGAGAAGAGAGGGCAGGAAACAGACACAGAGAATTGCCCAGCAAATGGCAAAACAGCAAAACAAGGAGGGGGGGTGTTAAAAATGGATAAAAGTAAATAAATACTTTAAAAAATAAAAAGTATAGGGGAGGGAAGCGGCTGTGGCTCAATCAGTAGGGCTCCCGTTTACCATATGGGAGGCCCCGGGTTCGGTTCCCGGGGCCTCCTGGTGAAGGCAAGCCCGCCCGCACGGCGTGGTGAGCTGATCCGGCGAGCACAAGCAGCAAGGGGGGATAAATGAATAAATAAATAAAATCTTAAAAAAAAAAAAAAAAAAGTATAGGGGAGTAAGATACGGACTATATTTATTTATTTATTTATTTTTCCTTTTTTTTTTTTATTATGGGTAAAAATCAAAATTCTCACAATACAAACATTTGCAAAATGATATATAAATATATGTGCATATATGTGTATTTGCTTACAAAAATGTTATTTATATATATATATACACATATATTTTAAGAAGTGCTTAGATTACCTAAAATATTACACGGAACCCACTGGGATTCCCATGTTGCCCACCTCCCACACCTCCCACCACATCCCACACAAACATCTCCCACAGTGTGGCCCACCAACCTCAATGAACTTACACATCCTGGAGCCTTGCCACCAACCATAGACCACAGTTCACACTGTAGACCACACACAAAAAAAAGTATAGGGGAGTAAGATACGGACTATATTTAGTAGTAATATTTTGACGATGCTATTTCATAATTTGTTAACAAATGTTTCACAACAATGCAAAGTATTTGTGGTGGGGTGATGTGTGGGAGCCCTGTACGATGTTATGCATGTTTGTTTTGTAAGTTCACAATGTTTACTGAATACTTATTATTTATGTATGTTCATGTATGATTGATATACTTCAATAAATTGTTTTAAAAAAATAAAAATTTTTTTTTTTTAAAAAACAAAAACTACAATGAGATATCATCTCACACCTATTAAAATGGCCACTATTAAAAAGACAGAAAACTACAAGTATTGGGGAGGATGTGGAGAGACAGGAACACTTATTCACTGTTGGTGCAAATGTAGAATGGTACAGCCACTGTGGAAGACTGTTTGGCAGTTTGTAAAGAAGTTAAATATAGATTTGCCACGTGACCCAGCAATCCCACTACTGGGTATATACCCAGACCTGAGAGCAGTGGCACAAACAGACATCTGCACACCAATGTTCATAGCAGCATTATTCACGATTGCCGAAAGATGGAAACAACCCAGGTGTCCATCAACCAATAAATGGATAAACCAACTGTGGTGTATACATATAAGAGAATATTATACAGCTGTAAGAAGAAACAAATCGTGAAGCATATAACAACATGGATGAACCTGGAGGACATTCTGTTGAGTGATGCAAGCCAGACACAAAAGGATAAATACGGTATGACTGCACTATTATGAACTAAAGATAACTAAATATAAATAGTCAATATCTATTATTAACTAAATATGGCATGCTAGAATATAGGTAACTGGAAAACAGAATGAGGTTAGAGAATGGAAAGTTGATGTTTAATCTGTACAGAATTGGTAAGAAGGCTGTTCGCAAATCTTTGGAAATGAATAGAAATGGTGAGAGCACATCATAGTGTTTATAACTAGCAGTGCTAATATATGATTATGACAGTGGTTGAAAGGTCATGTATATTACTAGGAGGAAAGCTAAAAAATGTAACATGGGACTGTATTGCACAGGGAAACCTTGTGTGAAATATTAGAATGGGTAATACTGCATATATAAGACTGTTTTTCTTTGAAACTGAACAAATGTACATTAATGTTACAAGATGTTAATATCAGGCAAAAATATAACCAAAGCAAAATATGGACAGTAGTGTATAATAATATATTAGTAATCTTCCATTGAGGGTATAAAAAAAGAAAAGTAAATATACTAAGTGAAAAACGAGACAAAAGGTAGGACATATTGTTTGATGACTCCATCTATACAAAATATAAACACAAATAAATTAGAAAGATGGAAACAAAACAGCAGCTATGTACAACAGGGAAAGCATAGAGAGACTGAGAGATGATGAGTTTTTATTTGTCTGGTTTTTGTTTATTATTATTATATTATTGGATTAATGAAAATGCTCTAATAATGATTGATTTGATAAATGCACAACTGTGTGATTATACCAAATACCACTGACTGTACACTTTGGATGGACTGTGCGCTTTATTAATATGTATCAATAAAATTGATTTTTAAAAAGGAGAGCAAAGTGTAGCTGAGTGGTTTTAATAACTGCTTCCCATGTACAAGGTTCAGGTTTCAATCCCCAGGACCTCGTAGGAAAAAAAAAAATAATAATAATAATAATAACAATAATGGGAAATTTGTATTTTGTAATGCTTCAATTAAAAGTTTAAAAAAAAAAAAGAAAAACTTGCTCTCAATAGAACTCTTGGTAAGTACTGATTCTTAGGTGGCCCTCCAATAAATACTCCAAAGCTACATGGATGCATGTAGCAGGTTGAGAGGTCAGGTTCTCGCCCTGTCGGCCAAGCCAGGCTGCTGGAGATACAGGCCCAGAATGCAGACAGGAGGAAGCTCTGGTGAGGGGATTTGGGAGTCTTCAGAATAAACACAGTAGTAAACTCTAGGGTCCAGGAGGGCAGAGTTTTGCTATCTGGTTCATATCCGGAATCTGAGCACTTTAGAAATGAGCAGGGACTATAGGAGGTACCAACTAAGTATGTAGAAAATGAATGACTGCCCATTTATTCATCAAACACACCCTGACAGTAGGGATGGTGCCAGGAATCAAGAATGGAGAGGATGTGGCTCAAGCAGTTCAGTTCCTGCCTCCCACCTGGGAAGTCCCAGGTTCAGTTCCTGATGCCTCCTAAGAAAACAAACAACGAGCAGACAATGAGCAAAAACAATGAGCAATCAACGAGCAAAAACAAAAAGAGCAAACAACAAGCAAAAATCAACGAGCAAACAGAGGAGGGAGCCAACTCAGGGGAGCCGAAGTGGCTCAGTGGTTGAGTGCCGGCCTCCCCCATAGGAGGTCCTGGGTTCAATCCCTGGTCCCAGTATCTCAAAAAAAAAAAAAGAATGGAGCCCCGAGGTACACCATCAATTACAATGTATGCAGGGAAAGAGTAGTCTGTGATGGAGACAGAAATGTGAAAAAGGAACCAAGAAAAAGCAGTGTGCCCACAGTATGCAAAGGAAGAGATTCTCAAAAAAAGAAGTCGCCAGAGTCAAAGGCCAAAAAGCAGTTAAATGACATGTTCTGAAAAGTGCTCAGGAGACATGACAACCAGGAAGTCACTGGTAGGCTTAGCAAGGGCAGTTTGAGTGAAGAAGGAAAAAGCCTCCAAAACTGTGTGTGTGTGTGTGGTTGGGAGGCGGGTTTGAGCAGTGAGTGGGTAAGAGGTCTACTCTTTGAAAACCCAGTCTGAGTTCCCAGGTATCTCCCTGCCTCCCATTATCTTCTGCATGATTTTTTTGTAAGCCTACATCTTCTCTAATTTAAAAACATGCTAATAGTTGAAAAACTGAATAAACTTCACCCTCCTTTATCTGGGGGGGGGGGAAGTCTAGTATGTGAAAAGGGAAAAAGGGATGAAGTGACAGCCGGAGAGCAGCGCAGAACCAAAGGTGGCGTTTTGTTGTTTGTACTACAGGAGTGAACGGAAGACTGTCTGAATCAAAGGGAGGAGAGAAGGAAAGGAAGAAGCCTGAAAAGCTCACTAGGACAGCCAGGCACTGGCGAGGAAGGATGCGACACGGAAGGCGACATCGTTAGCTTAGCTGGCATGAGGTAAAGTCCAGCTCTGAGAACAGTGCTTAGCACTCGGTATTTCTCTTCTACGACGACCACAACCACAAATAGTTTTATTAGGAAAAGGCAAACGTCATCTCCTGAACACAGAGAAGGCAATAAGAACAAGCGTAGGCAAGACAGTGGGGAGGGTCAGGTAGGAGGTACCTGATGCCTTCCATCTCTTCTGAGAAGTAGGAGACAAGGTCTCCAGGAGGGGAGTGGCGGCTGTAAAGACACACTTGTCTGCCTTGGTAACTGCAGGCTGCTTGAGGTTTCTATTTGCTAGTGTACCAGCAACGACTAGACAATGCATGGGTGGCCCAGACTCAGCCCACGTAAAGGCCGTGTGCTCCTGAGCAAGTGACTTGACTTCTCTAGATGTCACTTTCCTCATCTACATGAAAACAAGAACATAGGATCATACAAGACCAGCCATGTAAAGTGCTTAGCACATAAGCTCTGAATGTGTTAGCTCTTATTACTACTATTACAGGCATGCCAAAAAAAGGGATTTTCAAGGAAAGGCAAACATGGAACATGTCATGACAAGTGAAAGATCAAAAATAGACATTCTGTGGTGTAATTATCATACAACTTAAAAATAGCACACTGGCATCTGTGCTCATTCACATTATATTTCCCTTCTGATTGTTTTCTTCATTTCTCCTCACAGTCTCTCTCTCCACCCTAACCCTAACCAAAATGCAAATGGAACTCCACCAAACACGCTGCACAGGTACCTCTGGATCCTGAGAAAATGACATAAGATCACAAAGGGATGATGGAAAACGCCAGCCCTCCATTACCCAGCCCCCCCACCTCACCTCCCTCCTCACGTGACACTGAGGGAGTCGCTCTCCCCCTCTTCTGGAAAGCAATCCAGCAATACTGTAGAAGAGCCTTAAAAACGATCACACCCTTTGACCCAGTAATTCTGCTTCTAGAAATCATCAGAAAATCAGACAAAGATTTATATTCAAAGCTTTATTACAAAACCATGTATAATAGTAAGAAGAACTGATGAGACATGAATTTCCTACATTTGGGGAAAGATCAATAATTTATGGTGTGGCTACACAATGATGGAAAAATCTGTAGCCATTAAAACGATGTTTTAATTTTTAAGTAATGAATGAAATGCTTATAATGTAATGTGAACTGAAAAAGCAAGATATAAGACTACAAACAGGGAAGCGGCTGTGGCTCAATCAGTAGGGCTCCCGTTTACCATATAGGGGGCCCCGGGTTCGGTTCCCGGGGCCTCCTGGTGAAGGCAAGCCCGCCTGCACGGCGTGGTTGGCTGACCCAGCGAGCACAGGCAGCAAGGGGGGGATGAATGAATAAATAAATAAAATCTTTAAAAAAAAAAAAAAAAGACTACATACAGGATGATTCTAAGTATTTATTCAACAACTTTTACCATGTCCCTATGTTTCAGGCACTGAGATAAATGGACTTTGGGATATAAAAGAAATGTGACTTATTCTCTGCTGTCAACCTAGTAAGGGAAATGGGTACAAAAACAGATGGCTCTCATACTAAGTGCAGAGATCTAAGTGACAGCAAACCAGGGTCTGGGGACAGCAGGAACGAGGGGCATCAGAGGGAAGGCTTCCCAAGGAAGGTGGCATCTTAGCTGAGGCTTAAAAGGCAACAAAGTGTGTAATGCTGGGGGAGATGGGCTCCAGCAGAGCAGAGGCACAGAAGTAAGAAACACAGAGTACAGGGAATAATTAACACTTGGGGGAAATGGACTGGGGTAAGACAAAGAAATTAACAATGGTTAATATCAAATGCCAATGGATTATGGCATTAGACATGATTGCCTACAATGAATCTTATAGAATTCACAGAACCCGTATTACTAAATTTATAATCAGAAAAAATATACCTCTTAAATGAAGAGGGTAGGCTAAAATGATTTTTAGAATCTTTCCAAGTTCTAAAAATCTGTGACTCTGGGGGAAAAAAATCACGTTGGAAGAATAGTTGGGGTAGGGGGATGACCCTAACCTGAAAAAATTAGAAGAAGAAAGTACACCAAAATGTAAGCTGTGGGTATCCCTGGTTGGTGAGATTCTGAACGAATATTTTATTTCTATCTTTTGTTTCCTGTTTTTATTTTCCTCATAATACACTGAACCTAAAGTCCACTTACTTCTTTTGTTTTTAATGTTCTCCATATTAATTATCGGTATTGCTTTCGGAATGTATATTACTCTAATCCTTCCCCTAAGACCAAGGCCTAACAGGGAGACATCAGAAAAGAGGAAAAAGCGGTCCCATTCCTGTAATTGTGCAACACAAGTGTGCCCCCCTCGCCGCCAAGATGGCTCCCTCATCTGTTTACTCATTGTTTTTGCTCATAGTTGGGTTTTTTTGCTCATTGTTTCCTCATTGTCTGTTTCTTTCTTTCTTTGGGAGGCACCAGGAATCGAACCTGGGACCTCCCGTGTGGGAGGTGGGCACTCAACTGCTCAAGCCAATGGGCTTCCTGCTTGTTTTTTTGTGTGTTTGTTTTTGGCTCGTTGTCTACTCGTTGTCTTGCATGTTGTTTTTGCTCGTTGTTTATGTCTGCTCATTGTTTGCTTGTTTTCTTTAGAAGGTACCAGGAACCAAACCCAGGATCTTCCATGTAGGAGGCAGGCACTCAACTGCTTGAGCCACATCCGCTCCCGCAACACAAGTTTTAACACATAAAAATTTAACAGCTCGACAAGCTCGACTCCCCTTGCCCACGCCAACAAGAAAAGGACCCACACCTCCAATCAAAGGAGAAATGTTACAGGATAAACAAGGCAGACTGGAAAGAGACAAAGGTAGAACAGCACTGTTATCTCTGCAATCCCCAAGTGCGCCAATCATTTTCAGCTTCATTTTCCAAATATTCGTCCAACTCAAAAAATGTTTACTCAAAAATTACAAGCTGGGAGTGGATGTGGCTCAAGCAGTTGAGCTCCCACCTGCTACATGGGAAGTCCTGGGTTCAGTTTCTGGTGCCTCCTAAAGAAAACAAGCAAACAATGAGCAAAACAACAAGAAAACAACAAGCAAAACAATGAGCAAACAACCAGACGAGGGAGCCAACACAGGGGAGCCAACACGGGGGCGCCAATGTAGCTCAGTGGTTGAGCTCCAACCTCCCACATACGAGGTCCTGGTATCTCAAAAAAAAAAAAAAAATTACAAGCAGGGGACTGTAACCACCTATGTTAACTGAGTAACCTGTAACACTGATAGAAAAATAAATCTTTTAAGTAAAAAAGAGGGGGGCGGATGTGGCTCAAATGGTTGGGCGTCCGTCTGCCATATGGAGGGACCTGGGTTCGATCCCCGGGACCTCCCGGTAAAATTAAAAAAATATATATATAGAAGGTGCATGGGCTGCCAGGCTCTGTGTGCCGCTGAGCCATCGGCCCCGGGAGCCATGCAGCAGGATGATGACGTAACAGGGGAGAGACAAGACGAGATGCTCCGAAAGCTCCGAAAGCCAGGAGCTGAGGTGGCGCAGGCGGCAGAACACCTCTCTCCTACACCGGAGGTCTCCAGGATCGGATCCTGGTGAAGATTGGAGGAGGAGGATGAGAAGAGATGGCAGGAAACAGACACAGAGAATTGCCCAGCAAATGGACAAAAAACAGCAAATGGGGAAGAGGGGTTTTAAAATGAATAAAGTAAATAAATAAATCTTTAAAAAAAAAAAAAAAGTAAAAAAGAAATTATGAGAAGGCTGATTCCTCTACTACATTTCTTCTCCAAAGGACATCACATTCATGTCCAGGGCTGACCCCTAAATCATTGCTTTAAACCTAAAGCATTTAATGCTTTTACCCAACTGTCACACATAGCAGGGGGACCATCCTTCCCAGCTCCCTGGAAGAACCCAATTTACTCCCAGTGTTCCCAACTAATTATAATATATTATAATTGTATTACAACATAATTGGAATGGATAATCTGTTCCATGGTCACCCTACAACCGACAGTCCTACTTTCAGTCTCTGTGCAGGTAACCCCTGCCTTACCTGTGTACCCGAAGTTGCCTACCATGCTTCCCTTTCTTGCAAAAGGAATGTAAACATCTCACTTCCTCCAGGAGGACTTTTTTAGTTGAACAAATCTCTCAAAAAATAAAGCATGAAATTCTTACAAAGGCAACGTTCTAGCAGTTATAGCAAATAATAACAATTTTCAAACTAGTCACCTTTTGAACTCCTACAGCCTTAGCAGCTTTACCATGAGCCGATGGGACAGCACACCTTCATACCAGCCTAACCATCTCCCCAGCAGTCTGGCCCGTGACAAGGAAATGCTCTACTGTCACTAGAAGCAGACAGTAAACAATATTTTCTTGGGGAAGGAAAAAATGTCACGGCCTTTTAATTCTCCAATGCCAGGCAGTGATTACAAACTTTTTTTTTTTTTTAATTACAAGAAGTTTTAATAACTGTAACAAAAAGTATTACCTTAATACTGTTTGCAACTGATAATTAGTATGGAGAACACTGAGTCTGCCTAACCACATTCTGCCAGGTGGTGAGGCTAAAAACCAAAGGCATAGGCCTGCCGATTACCAAAAGTACTCTAAGTCACTCGTGTCACCCAAAATATTATTTCATATTAGAATAATAAATATCTCATAATAATTAAGGCTTATTCTCAACCATTCATCAACTTCTTTTAAACTTTATTTTTAAAGAAAGTTTTAGGTTACAGAAAAGTTACATTGAAAATATAGGGGATTCCCACATACTTCATCAACTTTTGATATTAGAGCAATTAAAAAAAAAAAAAAATTCCACTTGAAAGTGAACCATGAGGCCAAGGACAGTGGATGAGTGACACAATCCCTGGCCCATCATCACAGTCTTCTACCAGGAACTTCTGCGTGGCTAGATTTGGGTCACAATCCCGGATGTACCCATTCCTAGCTAGGTTACCTCTCCGATCCTCAGTTTCCCCATTAATAAGATAATATCACTTACCTTGCACGACTGTAGTAAGAAATAAATACAATATAATGTACTACCTGAATTAGTATCTACTTATGGATTTAGAGTTTAATCTCCCCTTATACAATATAAGCTCCAAGAGAGCAGGGACTTGGTCTAATCTGTTCACTGCTACATTCCCAGCACTATAACCATGCCCGGCCCATGAGAGCACCAGAAAATATTTGTTGAAAGAATGAAGACTGTCCACCTGACACACAGTAAAGTCACTAATTATTTTTATAATTCCAAACCACTTGTTTTCTGCATCATTCTGCTCTGAGTCTTTCTTTTAGGTTCCGATGCTGTTTTCCTTTGGCACGGGACTCTGTTTAGCTCAAACAGTATGACCATGGAGCACAGCTACCAAAACGTGTCTCACATTTGTTAGCTAATTGTAAAATTAGCAGCAGAAGAAATGAATGACAAGGCTCCAGAGCCGAAATCTGCCAAACATTACACAGCAGAGAAACATCCTGAGAATAGGGTAATCTTAACAGTATTCTGTTTTTTAAAAATTATTCTTGCAGCTTCAACTTTATGTCCTCACCAAAAACATCCCCAATGACAGGAATAGAGGCTGGGGTTCCATTTCTTATCTTTGATCCCACCTGGTGAAAGACAGGACAAACCCAGAGGAGACTGGGTTGGCTGCTTCTTTAGAACACTTATTCCATGAAATTGATTCTGTTAACTTAGGAGTCCCAATGAAACAGGTAGTGCTAAAAAATTTAAAAGGATTTTTTTTTAAATCCAGCTATTTGGAAAGAGTTTTCAAAATTGACTCACACAATAATTATTGCGGAAGCCAAAGTGCAAATTCTTCTGGGGCAGGGATATTCTTTTTCTCTAACTTTCACCAAAGTTCTACACTCATACTCCCTCGAAGTACTCAAAGCCAAAATTCCAACAGATCTACACAGCAGTGTCAGACAAAGTGGGTTCTTGCAGAGAGAGAGAATATACTAACTTCTGGTCACTACATGCCCATCAAATTCATGGTGTGACTAAATTTTCTTCCTAGTATAGAGTTTCCCTAACACCAGTCACCCATGTTCAAATTCCTCCACAGGTGAAGAAGCATCATCGCTCAACCAATGTCACTAGACCTTTTTTTAAAATAAGGAACGGCAACACTTTCACATGACTCACTATTTCATTCCTGTACGGATGGACGCGCTTTGACAAAGAGGTGCCTGGTGAGACGCTTTTTTCTACTTGGCCATCACTAAAATTCTTCCACTCAAAAGATGCTTTAATCATAACATCTGAAGCCCAAAGATCATTTTATTCATATTTTCGTAGACCAGAAATCAGCAAAAGGACATTTGTACAAGGCAAAAGCAAACAAAGGCCCTTGTAGACCACCCCTTCGCCTCAAGTCACCCTTGAAGAAAAAAAACTGTGGTGCACTTTTGATGAAACACCATTGCAGATGGGGTGCGATGTCTAATGTGCAGTTATCATGAGCAGGACAAATGTCTACTTGCTGTCACATCGCAGTATCTAACAGTCCTGAAACAAAAATCTCATGAGTGACACAAACATCTTTACATAACTCATGTTTAAAATAAGCTCAGAGGGGCTATATTTTTTTCTCAGCACAGGTTTAGGGTTAAAATCGTATATGGTAAAGGAAAAGATTTTCAAAATTTTTTTTAGAATTTAAAAATTTTTTTCCTTCATCCAGCCTCAAAAAAATGTTATTGCCGACTTTTTTCTAGACATTCAAATCTCTCAATACCCTAAACATGACAATTTTGTGAGTAAATCCAATCACACATGAAAAGTTCTAGTGAGGGAAAAAAAAAAAGTTCTAGTGAGCAGAGTATAAAGGTTGATAATTTTTTTATTTTTCCAACTAGTTTTCATTTCCTTCTCAAATAGTTTTCCCCATTGGAACATCAATATATACACATTTTTTCCATCTTTAACATTAAATGGACTTTATTGTTTTTGAAAATTGCTCATCTGTACGTGACTATTTTTTATTAATCATAACCCCTAATAAGGCAGCACACAGATAAGTATTTAGAGATTTAATACTACAATAGGGGGCGGATGTGGCTCAAATGGTTGGGCATCCATCTCCCATATGGAGGGACCTGGGTTCGATCCCCAGGACCTCCCAGTAAAATAAAGAAAAATATAGAAGGCGCACGGGCTGTCAGACCCCATGAGCAGGTGAGCCCCCAGGCCCAGGCCCAGTGCACGGGTGCGCCACCAGGTCCTGCGTGCGGGAGAACCAGGCCCCGCCAAGCCACACAGCAAGATGAGGACGAAACAGGAGAGTGACACAAAGGGAGAGCCAAGACAAGACGTGCTGAAAAACCAGGAACTAAGTTGGCGCAGGTGACAGAATGCCTCTCTCCCACATCAGAGGTTCCCAGGATCAAATCCCAGTGAAGACAGGATGAGAAGAGAGGGCAGGAAACAGACACAGAGAATTGCCCAGTGAATGGACACAAGAACAGCAAAAAACAAGGGGGGGTTGTTAAAAATAGATAAAAAGTAAAATAAATAAATCTTTAAAAAAAAAAAAATACTACAGTAAACTAGCCTTTGGCTAACATTTTTTTAAATCTCCCCCACCCCCACCACCCATGGCTCCTCATTTGTTTTTTTCATTAGGAGGCACCAGGAACCAAACCCAGGACCTCCCGTATGGGAGGCAGGCACTCAACTGCTTGAGCCACATCCATTCCCTGTATAACATTTTTATTTTTTTTTATTTTTTATTTTTTTAAAGATTTTATTTATTTATTCATTTATCCCCCTCTTGCTGCTTGTGCTCGCCGGGTCAGCTAACCACGCCGTGCGGGCGGGCTTGCCTTCACCAGGAGGCCCCGGGAACCAAACCCAGGGCCTCCCATATGGTAAACGGGAGCCCTACTGATTGAGCCACAGCCGCTTCCCACTGTATAACATTTTTAATAACATTTTTTAAACCATTATATGATTTATAGTTTTAAACACAACAATTTTGGGAAAAATTCATACTTCATGAAAACAAATGTTTATAGTGAAACATGAACAAAATACATACTGTACTTGGTAAAATACAAAAGAAGTTTTATCAAGATTGGAGAAATAAGATATAAAACATGAAAAAGATAACATGGAAATAAATGCCTACATGTCTAAAATCGATTTTAAAAAATGAATCTATTATTTATAACTAATCCACTACCACCAAAAAAAAAAAAAAAAAATTTGTGGAGAGTTAAATGAGTTACCCAAAGATTCAATACCGTACAAGTACAAACTTCTCAAAAATCTCAAAAAATTCTATTATTCAGATGGTTTTATAGTTAGAAATATATTAACATTTTCTACATCAAAACATTAACTCTCCCTTTTGTGAGCTTCTATGTGATTTTCTATAATCTTAGGGTCTACCCCAGACACATATCCAAATGCACAGAGAAAGTCAGTGAAGAGTAGGACCAGCTACAGAATTTGTGGAGCCCTGTGCAAAATGCAAATGTAGGACCCCTTGTTCCAGTCTATTAAGAATTTCAAAAGAGCAGCAAGCATTAACCTGTGCCTGAGGCCCTTCTGAAAGCACAGGCACACTTCCATGAAGCTTGTCCTGGTGCAGGTACAAGTACAGGTCTGCCTAAGGCCCTGATGTAACAGGATTCTAGAAGAGGAACTGGCACTTGATAGACGCTCAATATTACAGTGGTATCTCGGTCCTTGTCATTAACTGGTTCCAGGAGGCAAGACGAGTACCAAAAACAAGTACCAGACAAATTTTTCCCTTAAGGAATAATGTAAATAAATTTAATGCATTCTCAAACCAAAGACAATGCACATTTTTAAGGCAATATGTAAAAAGATAGGGCTGTATATCATTACTTTACATGAGAAATAAACCTAAAAATCAAAAAATACTTAGATTAAATAAAATAAAAATTTCACTTTACCTGTACTAAGAAGAGTCCATGGCCTAATGGGATGGTGGGAGGAGAGCGGTGAGGAGGAGAGGTAACATGGAGTGTTGCCGGGAAGGAGAGACCCCTCCAATAGAACACTGGGCACTTGCACTTCAGGTGTTCTTTCTCTTTTCTGCCTTTTTTCAACTTGCACCACAGGCTCTGACACACTCTTTGTCACCTTCACTAAAAACTTATCCAATGAGGACTGCTTCTGTCTTCTTTTCAGAATTCCTCAAAAGCGTGAAAATGTTTGCTCACTCAATAAATTCCCATTTCTGCTTGTCAGAGCTTTGTCCAAATGGGACTTCTCCACAAAGTTTCTGCCCATTTTTTTTTTTTACCGGGGGGTCCCGGGGATCGAACCCGGGTCCCTCCATATGGGAGACGGACGCCCAACCAGTTGAGCCACATCCGCCCCAGTTTCTGCCCATTTTGCACACATTTCTCTTATCAAGGGGCTGGGGACATCTTCCCTTATCTCCTCCTCACCTGAAGAAATCTCCCCAGGCCCCTCTTGTTGCTGCTCCTTCTGTAGATCCTGCAGCTCCTCATGCTGAGCTCCTCACCATGCTCCTCCACTAACTCCTCAGCATCAGCAGCATCGCCCTCCAGACCCGTGACTGGCCCAAAGATGCAACATCCTGCACAACTGCACCCTCTGTACCTGCAGGCTGGGGTCAGCCTCAGACCCTTCCAAGTCTCTCTGAGTCACAGCTTCTGGCCACAAATCCTCGCCTGTAATGCCTTCTCTTTTGTGATGTAGGTCCTACTCGGCGTTTTTTTCCCAAAAACTCCGGTCTCACCACAGTTAAAAACTTGGTGGGGAATAAAACCCTCAGCCTCTACGCAGTCTTGAAATTCACTGGCGAATTCATCAGCAGCCTATTTATTAGCACTCGCTGCCTTCCCATGCCTCATGACACGATGGATGCCGGTCCTCTTTTTAAAATTATCAAACCAGCCGTGACTGGCCTTAAAAACTTCAACACTCCCATCACTCAGTTCCGTTTTCAAAAGATCGCCAGGCAACACTTTCGCTTTTTCACAGAGCATGGCTTCTGATACGCTGTCGCCCGCTAACTGCTTTTCGCTTACCCAAATTAATAACAGCTTTTGCTGCTGCTGCTTTGTTACTGCTTCAACTCCTTTCCCAACATCAGCCTTTTTCATCACTTCTTTATCCTTAATGATGGTGGAGACCGTTGTTCTAGGCGTACCGTATTCCTAGCAAGATCAGTCATGCGAATACCACTCTCATATTTACCTATTCTTTCTTTTTTTGCTCAATGGTGGTGCAAAGTAATTTTCTTTTCTGCTCTGCGCTATCACTGCTCATTTTCTTAGGACCCATGATGAGGAAAAAAAAGCAAAAATACACAGAATGACCAGAGAAGCTAAGCTGAGACGGCAGTGGGATGTGCATTTGTTTCAGCTGGAAAGGGTAGCGAGTCATGAGGCAACGGACACCCACAAGTTCTAGCTTGCTCATCGTGGACCAAACAAACGTCGAGTACCAAATGACGAGTACTGGGACAAAATTTTCACATCAAAATGCATCGAGTACCAAATTCGGTGAGTTTCAAAGCAGTCGAGTACCAAGGTATGACTGTATTTGCTTCACAGAAATCCTAGACACTTCTGCTCCAGAAAAGGTCCATAAAAGCAAAGCGCTACCTCATCCAGTAAAAAAATGTAATTAATTAAATTCCCTTGACATTATTAGATACCTTGAATCTACACCAAACAGAAGGAAGAAACAATGTGTACTGAATACATTTCACAATGTTTAATTAGAAAGCTACTAGTCAAACAAGGTCAAATGCTTTTCAATACTGGGACCCAAAAAATGCCTCTTTTCTCAACCTCAATACTGTCCTCAAAGAACTGAACAAGATGCTAGATAAGGCAGTTAGTGAGCAGTTAAAGTGATGTCCAATTCTGTGATCCCCACCACCCCCCATCCCTCGCTGGGAGAGGGGGAAAACCCCTTTTGTCAGAAGACAAAATAAGTCACCTGAGTTGAGTGGAGTGAAACACCTTGAGTTTTATTTTTCAGTTTTGAGATGCAGCATGTTTCCTCTGGGCTCTTCAGTTCCCCTTTTGGCCTAACATCTTCCCTCTCAAACATCCTTACTCCACGTTTACCTCCTCAGAGCATTCAAGCCACCTGATCACTCCAGGTTTTAATAAGAAGGGAAGAGGCAGCCCGAAAAGCAAAATGAGTGTGGCAACAGATAGCACCTGAGCGAGAGGAGATTTTACAGGAGCTCTTAACCGGGGTCCGTGAGTTTGAATTGAAATTCAAAAAAACACTATTCTTGTGGGGATGTGTTAGTGCAGGTATGATATATTTATTAAACAATACACAGTATAGTGTGGACTTAGTAAGGGGTCCTTGGTTTTTCACCTGACTGGTAAAGGGGTCTGTGGAACACAAAAGGATAAGACCCCCGTTTTAGAAAGTATAAGGTCTAGGAGAGAGGAGTCCCCACAAGGCAGGGCCTATTTGCACCTTAACCAGTAAGATCCCCTCACTTACCCTGGCCATTTATGCTGCCAGCACTGTTTCAGTCATAGGGCTTTTCAGATGTTAAAATTCTAATTATATATAGGTCAGTCTTACTCAGGAATCTACTCTGCCTGAGGCACTTTACATGTCAGTGTAATTAATCTGAAAAAACAATGTCCATTTTACAAGTGAGGAAACTGAGGCTCAGAAAGTTGGTCTAACAGTTGGTTGTTTCAAATAAAACCCAGGTACATTTGACTCAGAGTTACAACTCTGACAATAAGTTTTCTTTCACCAATGCCTACCTTCATACAATGAATGTAGCTTCAGGTTGCACCTGCAAAAGCCTATAGTCACACAAGAATTGGGAGTCACAAGGAGACGTTGTATTCATTCAGGCACGTAGCAAATATTTATTGTGGGCCAACGCCCCCTGCCCTAAGAGCTGGGTAAAAAGCAGTGAACAAGACAGGTAGGAGCCTAAGTTCCAGTAGGAGATACACCAAGTTAGAGAGACAATTTCAGTGCAGTGTGCTCGGTACCGGATAGAAGTAATCGTAATAAAACATAAAAAATAAACTTTCCTGTCCCTCCTACTTCTCCCCAACTCCTCCTCCTTGGGGGACTGCTGCCACTGATACTTTGTGGTTTAGGAGAGTTTGGGGTTACCCAGTTGGCATAACCTTTCAGATCAGCCATCACCCACCAGTATCAGAGATTTTCACCATCTTCAGTTTTCCCTCAACGATTCTCATATTTTTACAATCAATTTCAAAAGAATGGATGTAATCAAGTTTGTCCTAAGTAAGAAATAAGGGAGGGTAGTGGATGCTCAAGTGGTTGAGCGCCTGCTTCCCATGTACAAGGTCCCAGGTTCAATCCCTGGTACCTCCTAAAAACAAACAAAGAAAAAACAAAACAAAACAACTCTCATTGGGGAGCAGATATAGCTCAGTGGTTGAGCACCTGCTTCCCATGTATGAGGTCCTGGGTTCAATCTCTGGTATCTCCTAAAGAAAAGAATTAATAAATAATTAAGGGAACCATTCACCATCACTGCAGACTTTGCTAGATATCAAAACCCCAATCATCTTCAAAAATGAACTCAAATCCTCTGAGAACCCTTCCCAGATTTCCCCAGTCAGAATTAACTGTCCCTTAGCTGTGCTCCCTGTATTTAAGTATCTTTTTAGCACTGGCATCTAGCTGGCAGTGTTCCCTTCTCCCCTACTGAAGGATGAGCTCGCTGAAGGTAAAGACCAGGCAAGTCTTATTCAAATTCAAGATGGCATCTCCACATGTGTAACCCCAGTACCTGACAGAGGGAAAAGCCCTCCATATATTCGTTGAAATTAAACAAATGGAATTAACATTCAGATCTTTTATCAAATACATATTTTCCACTCAGCAAAAAATAAATAAAAACTCTAAAAATAAACTAAAATATGATCCAATGTTTCCCAGCTCAGGGTTCAAAATTTTTCTTTGGGACTCTTCAGGCCCAAAACACCCTGCTAGGAATATACAAATCTACTTCACATCTTTACCTTCTATCACAGGGAAGTGAGAGGAGCCAAGTAAACACTGAATAAATATTTACTGTGTAAATAAAGGAATTAACTATTATAATAAGGAGTCATAGTAGATAATATTTAGAAGGCTAAGCTCACCAAATCTCTCCTCACTTCTTCAGCTCACAGCTTCCACCACCTGTACCCGAAGATGCCGTCATCTGGAGTCTGCACTGCACTCTCTCCTCCCAGGCTCTCTTAAACCTGTTCCAGTCACCTGGCGGCCTCACTGATGATCCCCGAGGGTTACCAAGAACCTCTGTGCTGCCAAATCCCATTGACACTCCTTGGTCCTTTTTTTTAGGCACGCAGGACCAGAGTTTGAACCTGGGACCTTGTATGTGGGAAGCTGGTGTTCAACACTGAGCCACGTGGGCTTCTCTGAATTGTTTTTTGTTTTGTTTTGCTTGTTTGTTTAGGAGGCACTGGGAACCTAACCCAGAACCTCCCATGTGGGAAGCAGGTGCTCAACCACTTGAGCCACATCTGCTCCCCCCTTGGTCCTCTTTTAACTTAGCTCTGTCAAATGCAGATAAAGTGAGTTCTCCTGTCCATCAGCAGATACTTCCTTCTCCTGGATGCTGGGACTCCCTGCTCTCCTTACTTTCCTCCCATCTCAGTGGTTGTTTCTTCTCAACCTCCTCTGCTGGAGCTTCTTTATCTCCTGACCTTTGAACGCTGGAGTGGCTGGAAGCTCAGCCCTCTGACCTCTTGGCTATTTATGTTCCCTCTCGAGGTAAACCTGTCCATGATTGTGACCTTAAACATACTGAAGCCCAGCTTTGACTCTCCAACCCCATTTTCTTCCCTGAGCTGCAAGCCTCTCTATCCCATGAGGTCCTTGACATCTCCACTTGGGTAAATAAAAGACAACATAAACTTAATACATTCAAAAAAGGTAATTTCTCCTTCCAAATCTTCTCTTTCAGTTTTCCTCATTTCAGTGAATGAAAACTCCATTTTTCTAGCTGCTTAGGCTAAAAAAATCTTGGTATCACTGTAATAAGGCCTTTTAATACCAGTTCAGCCACCCTTGCTTGGTGTGGCCATGGGACTACATTCTGGCCAAGGAGATATAAGCAATGACAGGCGAGCCTTTCTGTTCATCGTTTAAGGGATAGGAGCAGGCCCTCCTCCTTCCCCTTTCTAGAATGCAGACGTGTTGGCAGGAGCTGGAGCAGCCATCTTGGTCTACAAACTAAATGCCTCATATTGAGGATGACAGAGCACAAAACAAAATGAGACTGACTCCCCAGTAACTGTGGAGTTAATAAACCAGTTCTCAACCACCTGCCCTGACTTTTACTTAAGAGAAAAAAATAAGCTTCTATCTTGATTAATCTGTTATTTTGGATCTCTCTGCTGCAGCAGCCAAACCAATTCCTTAAATAACATACAGAATTTAGAACCTGGAAGCGAATCAACCTTAACAGAATATAAATATGTGGCATTGGCTTAGGGGTCAGCAAGGGCACAGATATTGAAAGATGGAAAGTCAGTGACTCTCGTTAGGCCACAAGAAAACACTTGGTAAAGCCCATAACACCTTAGAAAATAACCTGCCTGCCACTATGGCCTGTAACTCTAGGGAAACTGGTTGGACAACACAGAATTTGGGTGCTTATTGGCTTCTTGAGCAAGAAGTTCCACAAGAATGAGAGAGACTCAAGCTATAACTTGCTGATTTGCATACAGAGATAAAGGGGAATATAGATCAATCGAGGGAATGTCCATGGTCTACAGTCTAAGTTTACTCAGAATCTGGCAGTTTGGGGCCAAGCAGGGCTGAAAAAGCTAATTTCTTCAGCATCCAGCTAAAAGCAAGGTGGAGAAACTACTCAGGCCTAGGAAGGGGATTTTCTCCAACGTCTACTTCAGCCTTGGCCCTGGAGGAAAACAGACAAGGAAAAACTATTCAGAGGGTAAAGCCAGAGGAGGTCACAGAGAGCAAGGGACAAGAGAGGAGAACCAAGGGTGCTAGGCGGGCTTGTCAGGAACTCTCACCACTGCCAAAGCAGGGAGCTGTCACAACTCAGCAAGCAGAAGTTGTTAATGGCAACAGCCCAAGGAGAGATGTGTGTGCTCCCCATCTTTCCCTTTTCCAAATAGCAGTTTTTGTTTCCATTATCCTATCCTACTTCATCAAAGTATATGGGGGAGTGGGGCTGAGGGGAAGCAGATAACTTGCATTTTAATCCAAAGGCTCCTGGACTATGTGGAGTCTCATTCAGACCTGACGGAGAAGGCTGTACATCACCTAGAGATCGTGGACTCTGCACTTGGTTTGGGGTTGTCTCCCTTGGGAAGGTGCAAGGTACTTTCAAAATTTAATTTTTTGAAGGTGTGGGAAGAAGGGTTTGGAAAGAAAGGCATGGGCTGTTCTCCCCTCGAACAGAAGAGCACTTTTAGCTGAATACCCAGTCACCCAGTAGGGACTATTTCCCGACCTTTAGGGCAGGCCGCTGTGGCCATGCGACTTAGGTTCCAGCTAGTGGGTGTGCCGTTGAACAGAGGCGTCAGGTACAACTTCCAGGCCATGCCGTTAAGGGAAGCATCCCCTCCCCTTCCCCTCTTCTCTCCAGCGGGAACGCAGACATAAATGACCAAAAGACAGAAGCTACATGTTAGGAAAAGTGGTCCAATAATTCAGAAAGCACCTGCACCCCAATGAGCACAGAGCTTCCATACCAGCCCCAGCCTCCTACCCAGACCCCTATTTAGAGAGACACAAACATCTAGCTGGTGAAAGCAGCTGCCATTTCGCATCTCTCTGCTACAGCGGTCCACCCAAGGAGACTCTGACTCATCCGGCTGACCTTGACTCTGCTCTCTCTCTCACAGCCCGCATCCAATCCATCACCCAGTCCTATTGGCTCTACCCACAAAATATCTGGCCATCCAGTATGTGACCCTTTCTCACTTCCTCTGCCCCTCACCCTGGTCGGCAGCCCCACATCATCTCTGTCTAGGACTCCCGCAAATTTCTCCTAGCCTTTCTCTTTGCTGTCACTCTTTCTGCCTTTACCTATTCTCTTAACAACAGCCAGAATGAGTCTTTTAAAACATAAATGAGAATGTAAGTCCCATGGAGGCAGGAATTTCTGTTTTGTTCATTGGTATATATATCCTCATGGTCTAGAACTAAATATAATAGTCATAAAATGTCACTGATTGTAACCTATAACATTATTCTTGCACCTCCAAGAAAGAAAAGATACTGCCAGTTAAACCATAACAAAATGCCCTAACAATAGATGGGGACAGAGTAGTAATTCATTACACAGCCTCTCGGTGATTTGAGATTTCTTTCTGAGAGTTGTGGAGTGTTTCTGACCTTCAACTGCATTGCCCATGTGTGAAAGGCAATCCTTCCTACTCCATGTTCACTTACAAGATGTGACATAGCATCAAAGACTTATGATTTTTACCTTTTTAAAGCCCCCTAACACACGGTTGTTGCTGTCCAATAAAATATATAATTGTGGTTATTCCTCCAACAACAAACATTTTCTTTACTAATATCAAATTTACACTCCACAGCAGTTTCCATTCATCTCTGCATAAAAAGCAACATTTGCTTTCAATGCTGAATCAAAGTGTAATTCTTTGAAGGCATTTTAAATGACAACTAAATTTAACCTGTGTAGCACTTAACTGAAGGGCAATAATATGAACAGGTATAACCAGGTTCACACATAAACAGGAAGTGACAATGGTGTCACACTGCCACCTGGCCACGGGTGATTACACTCCCCATCATAAGAAGCATCCCGATTTCCAAGATGTTAAAGTGTGCAGGGGTGCGGTGGGGTGGATGAGTATCTCAGAAAGAACTGAAACGCAATTCCAAGCACTCAGTGACTATTTGCTGGAAGAATGAACGACTTTCTTGCTGCTTACCAGGCTCTGGCCACACTTGGCCTCCTTGTTGTTCCTGGCGCAGGTTGAAAACGTGTCCGCCACCTCAAGGCCCTTGGTACTTGCTGTCCCCTGTACTGGGGAACATTCTTCCCCCAGAGGGCTACATGGCTCTAAAATTGCCTACCCCCACATACCCCCCACTGCCCTCTATCCCTTTAGACTACTTTATTATTCTCCAGAGCACTTATCACCAAGAGACATCTAGGGGCATACTTTTGTTCACCATCTGTCTCCTCCCACTAAAATCAGTGTCTGATACGTAGTGGGTTACCAGTAAATATCACTGCATGAACTACTTACAGGAAGCAACCCCACCTCAATATACTACAAGCACCTCACGACGAAACACACTCTGTGCAGAGCAAAGGTGGCTGTTTGATGAACCTCAGTCCCAGCAATAACAACTGGAGAATACAAATCCAAGGCTTCCATTTCCCAGCTCAAAAGGGAAAAAAAAAAAAAGCTGTAAACGTTACAATTTGCACAGGTCTGATCTGGAAATACAGTCTCAATATGTGCCACCAGTGTTTCCGTCAGTACACAACGGATATAGGCATCATCAGGTTGGACTAATTGATCTTCCTTTAATGGACTGTCCAAAACATCCACCAAACTAAAAGAATGCTAGTTCTTTGTATATAAAATAAAACTACAAAAAAAATAAAAAAATGGAGTCAGACTCCAGATTAGAATCCAGGTTCGACCATTTCCTAGTTGTGTGCCTTTTGGTAAGCTACTTAATTTCTATTAGCCTCAATTTTCGTATCTGTGAAATGGGGACAATGAGGATACCAACCTTCCTAAGCAAGTTAAGCACTTAGCACCTGTTAAGGGCTCAATAATTGTTGTCTGATAGCATTCCCATCACAGGCTGTCTCCTTTCTAAAGTGAACAAAAGGAGTGGAGGAGGGGCCTAGGAAGCTACACTCCACCTTCCTACCCCAGGCTTGAGAAAAAAGAACCCTGGCTATAAAGTCAGAAGTAGCAACTATCTATTGGGAAAAAAACAGCGTTCTTAGGTCCTGAGGCCTGTTACAAAGAAAGAAAAGGTCAAAGAGGTGGAGGCAGTAAAGCAAAAAGGTCATAGTGGGGATCTCCATGTTGACTCATCTTTCGAGGTCCAAAACTAAGCTCATAAGCTTTCTCCAAAATCTGCTCCTTGTCTGGAATTCCTTATCCCATTCCCAATCCATCCTTCTCCCAAGCTAGAAAGCAAGGGGATCATCTTCTTCCTTTCTCATCTCCCCATCCCCTTCACATTAAACTAAACATTAGAACTGGGTTAACTTAAATCCCCAATATTTCTGATGTCTGTCTGTGCCCCTCCATTCCCACTGCCACAGCCTTAGTTGGGACTCTACCGCCTTGCTCCTACAGAGCTATAACAGCCTGAGAATTTTTCTCCCAGCCTGCAGCCACCTTCTTCCAAACCCACCTTCTACACCCTTGCTGGTCATCTTTCTAATCCAGGAAAATTCCTCAAAAGCCATTTACAGCCTTACAGGGAAAGTTCAAACTGTTAAGCATTTCTGATAACCCTCCAAGACCTGGTCCTGCCTCAGCTGCCACCCCCAGGCAAAATCCTGTGCTCCAGTCACACAGCTTAGGGCAGGTACCTGAGCTCACCACAGTCTCACAGACAGTTCCAAGGGCCCTTCCCTGGCAACTACTCAGCCCAAATATCAGTGTTTTTTTTTTTTTTTTTTCAAGTCTTCATGAAGATGCTGGTACACCAGGTATCCCTTCTTGGTGTTTTTCTTAGTGTCTGGTGCATCCCTCCACAATAGCACATAGCTCACTATAGCTATCTCCCCCCAATTACTTGATAATTTCTTTAAGGAAAAGGACCGTCTTCCCCCTAACCTCCCTAACACATGGTGGGGATCTGCTTTAAAGATGCTTGTTAAAGGAACAATTTGAGGTGGGAGGGGGCTTGCAAGAAGGGAATGAGAGTCAGTACCAAAAAGACTATAAACCTGATCATATCATGAATGCTGTCATACAAAACACTTCTACAGAAAAAAATCTATGCATATCAAGCAGAGTGGGTCAATATATTGGGAAGCTATTTACACAGAAACCGTGGTGAATTTATGGTCAGATGTTAAGCAGTAAAATGTAGTAAGAAGAGCTTTAGAGTCAGGAGACCTGGATTTGAATTCCAACTCTGCCACTTCTGAACCAGGTGATTATGGCCACGCTACTTAAAGTCTCAGTTTCCTCCCCTGTAAAATATTGCACTGTTCTATCAAATGAAACAATGGCTGTAAAGTGCCTGGCACAGAGCAGGCTTCCAAGGCTGTCAATAACTGTTAGTTCCTTTCCACTTACAGAACATGGCTACGAAGTCCAAGGTCACAAATTTAATCTCCATACTCTACATGGGGAGCAGGGAGGAAACACCTAACTCTCTTCTAAAACCATGGCCACACCCTCAATCCCAGCCAGCCATCTTGCAGAGGAACTAGGTCATAAAGAAGATTTAGAGAGAGAGAAAAAAAAAAGCCTACAAATCATTTCACTGCAATCTCATCGCCACTATTGAAAACAGTTTAAAACATCTGTCCTGCTCACAATGTCATCTTTGTATATGAAAAACAACACATGAGTAGGCTATAGGAATAATGTAATGTAAATAATGATGCCTTGGAATGCAGGTTCCTAAAGCGTTAATGAACCTAGTCATGGATCTGCACTATAGAGCCACGAATTCACTGTCGTGCACTATATAAAATAATACACAGCAGTGAAGTTAAAGAAGTACTCCACGTATTAAGCACAAGAGAAAAAAAACACAAGAATTCAAGATGATCTATGAGAGGGACCAAAAAGTGCCCCAAATGAAAGATCTTTCTAAGGCTTCTCATCTCGTTATGTTATACCAGTCTTTTTCATAAACTGTATTCTCTTAAATTTTCTTTTTGTTAAAATATGAAGTTCTGCCTTGCCTAATTTCCCAGTGTAGATGGAAAAACTACCATCTTGCCCTTTTAACCCTGAAATGTATTTGAATTCAATACTATAAATGTATGTTTTCTAGCCAAATCACTGTGTGTGTGACACAACAAATTTCCACCAAAAAAGTAAACACACAAAGGCAAAAGCTATGGTATTGTCTCTTTTAAGAATTGCTCACCAAATCCCAGAAATAAAGAAACTGGATTTAAAAAAAAAAAAAAAAAAGTCCTAAAGAAAATTTTCCCAAAAATGTTCTGAATTCTGCTGAGAGTAAAATAATCTGTTACTAAACAGATAATTTGTGTTCAGGCCAACTAATTTGTTGAAAACAATTTTATATTGATCTTTTATTAGTGAATTTAATTTTTCACATTTATTTTAATATTCTATTGACCTTGAGTTTCTTATATCTCCTCCACAAGGTTACATTTGTTCCTTATATGGCAACAAAAAGTTACACCCTCCTCAGGGACTGGGTAAAGTGAAGAGACACATTTCAAATTATATAGTATCTTTAACTGGTCTGTAGGTTTTATTGGCTTAAAAACAATTTCTTGGTGAAAACTCAAGTATGTTAAACCTCTAAACCATAGACAATTCTAGAGATCACAAAGAAAAAAAGATCAAGATCATCAAGAAAAAAAGTAATTTTGGGAGGAAAAAACTACTAAAAAACAGACTCTTTGCCTTAAAAAGAAATTACCCATTAAAATTAATACTAAAGGGGAAAAAAAAAAAAGAGAGGATATTTTTTAAAACTACATAAAACAAAGTGTCCTCTAAGGGGATCTCTTGACAGTTCCTACCTGACTGAAAGAAACTGATCAATATTCTTCTAATTTAAGATTACATTCCTGATGCGTTTGAGGAAAACAAAGTCAGTAACCCAGAACAGGTAATCCTGACTTTCCAAACTGCCGGGTATCGCTACCAACACAATTATTTGCTTCCTTTACTACCTGGACCATAACCCACCATTTGTATGCTCTATCCCTGGAGAATTTTAGTCCCCAAGTAAACACTTGGACTGCTCTGTAACTAAAATAGGGACATGAAAGGTTTATTACAACCAACCTGATCTGATGCATGACTACTTTCATAATACTGTTAGGGAAGTTTTACATGAACGGGTGGAAGAAATGAGGAGGTCCGTTGAAGAGGATGAGGCCAGCAGGGGTCCTGAAAGGGAAGCTCCCAATTTGCAAAAAGGAAGGAAAAAGTCCGGAGAAACACAGGAAATTCCTTGTAGTCTAATTGCCACTGTCTTTATGACAATCTTATTAAACAATCTTTAAAACATCAAGAAGAGGATTTACATGACTCCTTTCAGAAATGGGAACGGGGGTAGTTTACAAAGTCATCTGCTTCCATCTGCTTCCTGTTTAGTCTCTGCTACAGCAAAACACAAGTGTGAAAGAGTCTAGAACTAGGAAAAGGTAGGATGAAAGAGAAGTATGCCAGAAGTCAGTATGGTCTGTTAAATTACCAGAACTTAACTAGAATTCTCTAAACTGTTGCGAAGATACATATTTTGCTAAATGTCTAAGAATCTGTTTGTAGGTCGCCCTCAAACACAAAGGTATGTTTAATCAACTTTAGAATAGCCACACATACTTGGAATTTTAAATTCTTCTTTTAAAACATACACCCACCATACACACTGATTCCATCCAAAAGTATTCTTTAAATTCCTGCATTGCGCGCGCGCACACATAGACACACTCAAATTTAACTTGATGAAAATCTAGCCCTTCTGCTTGAATACCCCGAAGAAAAGAATGAAAACCTCAAGATGTTCTCCTTTTCTTCAGACCCTAAAAGATGACTCGAAAAGAAGCAAATGGAGTTCAGAATGGAGAAAGAGGGCAAGGGGGAATACAACGGAGACCCTCTCAGGGAATCATTTTATGCTTTGAAAATGTCATCTCCATTCCTTCCCCAAGCCCAAAGGCCAGGCACCACTGGCGCAATATCATCCTTGTCCAAGGCGCCAAAGAGTTGCCAACTAGTCCCCCAAGGTGTCCCCCAAGCTCCTCACCTCATCAGCGCTTAGCTCCTCCATCGCTTTCCTCTTAATGGTGAAAGGCGTTGGGGAGAAATCCTTCTGTTCTTGAGACCAGGGCGGGAGGGAAGGAGAGCGGAAGGTGTCGATCGGGCTGTCTGGTCCCCCGAATGGGGGAGGTTTCAGAATTGCATAGTCAGAGGTTAAAAAAATAAGAACACGAGAGGCACTGAACTGCCTTGACTTCGTTCACTCCAATCGCCCCAGAGCCTCCTACAGCTGCTTGTGCCCTGAGCAGCCTCCTTTGGCCACCGCTGCCGCCGCCACCGGGGTATCTTAAGGCGCCACTTATTACACTCTGCTGCCCAGGTTACCCAGTCTAAGGAGCTAGGTCTCCAGCTCGTCTCGTGCCACGCGCCTGCTGCGTCTTCGAGGTGGTGGCGCGGCAGCGGCGCTTGCTCCAGCAGATCCTGCTCTCGTCCCTATCCTTTGCCCCTGGCGGGAACAGTTCGCCTGCAGAGTAGGTGCCCCGAGGTAAGGCGACCCCAGAGCCGCCCAGACAGAGCCCAGCAATGAAGAGGGAAACCCCTCCCCTCCCAAAGCAGAGCGGCCACGCCCCGCCTCCGCGCCGGAGCCCGGGCAGGGGGAGGGGGAGGCCAGGACTCGCGAGGTCTTTCGCTGGAAGAGTAAATCCTCCTACCCCTGCACCCCTACTCTTACCCCCTCGCCCCACCAAGTATTATTCATCAAAACAACAGGGCGGCCATCTTTGAAAGGGGTCACGTGGCCCCGCCAGAGAGGCGGGGCTTCTGGGGCCAGGCCCCGGCAGCCAATAGGCCGCGAGCGTCGCGCCGCCGAGTTCCTCTCCTCGGCGCCCCCTCCCCCGCCCGAGGGGGGAGGGGCGAGCGGGGCTGCGGACGGGCGCGGGGGGCGGGGCGAGCGGGTGCCATGGCGACCGCGCGGGGGCGGCGGGCGCGGTCCAGGTAGGCTCCAGCCCCGGGCGCGGGGCGGCCGCCGCGACGCGCTGCTGGGGGCCGCAGGGGCTGGCGGCGGCGGCGGCGGCGGCCGAGGGACAGTGCGGGGCCCCGCTGTGCCTGCGTTGTTCCCGCTCTTGCTTGTGAGTGACCTGGGAGCCGTCAGGGCCGCAAACGCATCAGCTCCCCGCGCCCGCAACGAAGGCCGCGGAGACGGCTCCTTCTGGGCAGAGCGGGGTGCGCGGTCCTGGCCGCCAGTGTTCTGAAAACTCTACGCTCTTCCACCGTCGACGAAAGCCCATCGGGATGAAAACTCGATCACAGACAGCGCTTCCATTCATTTTATTTTGCTGGGCTTTTAGAGTTTCTGCTGCTTTTATTGTTTTTTAAGTGTGTCCAAAAGAAATGTTCAAATATGAACGTATGAATGGATGAAAGGCCCAAGAGCTTTGAAATGCACACACATGTACAAGGAAGACGTGCGGGGTCAATCGAGAGACACCATCCTCAGCTGGACAAAGATACAAATGTTTTCTAAAATACACATCTAGGGAAGCGGCTGTGGCTCAATCAGTGGGGCTCCCGTTTACCGAACCCGGGGCCTCCTGGTGAAGGCAGGCCCGCCCGCACTGCGTGGTTAGCTGACCCAGCGAGCACAAGCAGCAAGGGGGGGATAAATGAATAAATAAATAAAATCTTTAAAAAAAATAAAAATAAAATAAAATACACATCTAGATTGAACCCTCAAAGTAACAGTATCCTTAAACTCCAGATTTCCCCACATACCAAGAATATACCGTGTTCACTGATTATTATCTTAAAGATTGCATTCCAGAATTAGAAGACGTACAATTTCTTTGCTACATGGTTAAAAATAGTAACCTGACAGCTAGATATGTAAGTAATTTGTGAGTAAAATTAGACCACTAAGGGCTTTGCATATTATCTACGCTCCAGAAAAGGAATTCTGGATCAGCGAGAATTTGGCCTACTGACGACATTAATGTTAATAGATTCGCTTTCTTTTAATAATATTGAAATATAATTCATATGTTGTTAACAGTCACCCTTTAAAATGTACAATTCAGTGATTTTAGTATATTCAGTGTAGTGCGACCATCACCACAATCTAAATTTAGAACATTTTCATCACCCCCAAAAGAACCCTGCACACCCATTAGTAGGCACTATTTTCTCCCTCCTCCCAGCCCCCAGCAATCACTCACTAATCTACTTTCTGTCTCTATAGATTTACCTATTCTGGACATTTCATGTAAATGGAATCTTACATAATGTGGCCTTTTGTGTCTGGCTTCTTTTCCTTAGCATCAGTGTTTTCAAGGTCATGTTATAGCATGTATCATACTTTTTTTTTTTTTTTTTTTATTGTCTCGCAGTTCTGGAGGTTAGAAATCTGGACTCAAGGTATTGGCAGGCCATACTTTCTCAGAAGCCTATAGTTTTCTGACAGTAGCTTGTGTCTCTCTGTCACATGGTAATCTGTCTTCTCTGGTCTCCTGCTAGGGCTTCTCCGTTCACGTCCAAGTTTCCTTTGCCTTTAAGAGCCCCAGACATGGAGGATTAAGGCCCACCCTGATTCAATTTGGCCTCCTCTTAATAGAACCTTTGAAGATCCTATTCACAAATGAGTTCACACCCACAGGAGCAGGGCTTAGGACTTGAACAAGTCTTGTCGGGGACATGATTCAATCCCAACAGGCTGTCTGCCATGGGTGAGCATGTTTCAGTCTCTCTTGGGTATATGCTAGGAGTGGAATTGCTAGGTCATATGGTTACTCTTTAACTTTTAGGGTAACTGCCAACAAGGAAACTTATGGGAGTGATAGACATGTTCGTGTGTGAATTACACTACAATAAACTTTTAGGAAAAAAATGTTTAATTGCCAAACATTAATAAGAATGTATCTTATTATCATTTTGTGGTTGGTGAAGTTAAATGACCATCCCCAAATCAAATAAGAAAATAGTTAGGAATCTTGATACTTCTGAGTTCTTTTGCTATCACAGAAATAGCTCTGCATATGTTTTACAAGTTCTTGATAACAATATCTAGCACATAGCAGGTATTCAAAAATGCAGGATAAATTAATGATTAAATATTTATTGCCCATATCTTACTTAGCCCATATCTTCATTATTTTCCTCAATTTATTCCCACTGAGCAATATGTAACCCCCTTGGACCAGCATACTAATCCCTCTGCCTCCCTTGGGAACTACCAAGCATCAGGATCTTAGATGCTTAAGGTTCTTAAAGTTTCTTGGATGTGAGCAAAAATACCTGGTAGTAATAGTAACAGATGAAGGTGCAAATAGAAATGTGAGACTGAAAATAAAGGTATACATTGGGCAGATTTTGTTCTAAGGGATTTTATTTTGTCATTTGAAAATTAAAAATACCCTTCAAGTCGATTAAAAAGCATTGGGTGTCCCCTCTCTCTTGCCTTTTGACCCCTGTTCTTGCCTTCTGCACCCTGCTCTTGCCGTGTCACCCCCGCCTGGATCAACACACAAGTAAAACCTGGTCATTTATAATCTATACGGGCAATTGTAGTCTGTAAATCAGTCCTTTTTATCACTCTTCCAGTCCCTTCCTCTCCTGGGACCCATGATCTGTTATCTGTTATTTCCTCCCATTTCTCTTCCCTCCCTACCTTAATAAATTACGGGCCTAATCAAAAAAAAAAAAAAAAAAAAACCTTGGGTGAAGGTGAATTGTAGAACATATCGTCTTTTATGATAGATTTTATTCAAGTACCAGAACATAGAAAGCTCACTGGGTCAAAATATGTCTTCCTGTTGGCTCATCTCTCTTTAGATCTACAAAGCTACCCACATCTGTAAGCATATTCTGTTTTTCCCACTGCCATCAAAAGCCAACCCCTTTACCCCACTCTGGATTCCCTCTCCTCTCACTTTCTTAAGGTCTTTGGTTCAGCATTTATCCTCTCTCTTCTCCCTCTTACTGGATACATATCGGCCCTGGGAAGGTTAAAAAAAAAAAAAAACATACCTTGACTCCACATCCCCCTCAGATTACCACCTTTTTTTGCTTCCCTTGACAGCAGAGCTTCCATGCATATTATTCCCACTCCCTGCCTTGCTTCTCAATCCACCTCAGTCTAGCCTCTGTCTATAACATTCTAAGAAAATTCTCTTGTCAAGTTCACAAGACCAGTTCACACCCATGTCCAGTTCCTACTGGCCTTCTCAGCAACTTTTAGTACAGTTGAGCAATCTTGAAATATTTTCTCTTGCATCGGCTTCCATGAGGCCACTCTCCTGGTTTTCCTGTGGCTGCACAGCAGGCTCTTTCTTAGGTTCATTTGCTGCCTCCTCCACGCAACCTTTAACTCTTGTGGAGCCACAGGGCTCAGCCTCTTCTATCAACACCGTTTCCCTGAGTGTTCTTATCCAGTCCCACGGCTCTGCAGAGCATCGATAGATTCTGACGGCCAACTATATATATATCTAGTCAACATCTCTTTCCTGAGTTCCAAAGTTATGAGTCCAGCTGCCTAATTGACATTTACATTGGACTGCCTGATGGACACTTCACCTCCACAAATCTGCTTCCCTCCAAGGCGAAGTGTCATCATTAGTCATCCAGTTGCCCAAGCCAAACTCTCAGGCATCCTTGATTCCCCCTTTTCCTCATGCAACAAATTGCAATCTGTTGTAATCCAAATCATCACAAACGTATTACTCTCTTCTTTTCAACTCCTCTGTGAGTTTGACTCCAAGCTACCATCTCTCATGCCCTCCCAATTGGTATCCCTGTTTCACTCATGTACCTTTTCAGTCTTACACTTCAGTAAGCAGAATGATCTTCTTAAAACATAAATCAGAGCATGCAATTCACCTGTCCAAAATCCCTCGGTGACGTCCCTCTGTTCGTTGAAAAAAAAAACCCAAGTTCCCTATCAGACCTATAAGGTAGAATAATGCCTGTCCCCCAAAGATGTTCACATCCCAATCCCTCAATGTAACCTTTCTTGGCAAAAGGGTCTTGGCACTTGTGATTAAATATTTTTGAGATGGGGCAATTATACTGGATTTTCCAAGTGGGCCCAATGTAATCACAAGGATCCTTATAAGAAGGAGTCAGGACAGTTCAGAAAAGGAGGTGACGACAGGAGAGGTTGGAGGAAGGAGCATGAGCCCAGGAATGTGGGCAGCCTCTAGAAGATGGAAAAAGCAGGCCAAGAAACATATTCTCTCCTAAAGCTTCCAAAAGGAATGCAGCCCTGCCGACCCATTTCACCCTTCTTACCTCCAGACCTGCGAGTGCACTGGCTGAGCCCACTAAGTTTGTGATAACTTATTACAGCAGCAGTAGGAAGCTAGCACATGGCCCTATGGGATTCAGCCACCTCTTCTCTTGCTCATCTCATACCACACTCCCCTTCTCCTGTACGTCAATCCCACTGGCTTTCATTCTTCAATAAATCACTCTTTCCCTTCTCAAGGCCTTGGCACTTGCTGTCTCCTTTGCCTGAAAAACCCTTCCCTTGTCTTCTTGCATGGCTGGTTCCTTCTTATTCTTCAGGTCTTAGCTCAAACATAACCTCTGCATTCAAGCATTCATTCATTCAACAATTGAATGCCTCACTGCTGTTCTCCATGCTGAGGATACCACGATGTTTGTGTCCTTCAGCAAGCAGTTGCCAAGATAGAATGAGACATGCAGGAGATTTATTGGGGGAAATGCCTGGGAAGGATAAAAAGGAGGGCTTAGGAAAAGGTTCAGAGAGCCTTCAGGCCACGATGCAGGTCTGATACCAGTGAAAGGAGTGGGGGATGGAAGGAGAATTGAGTAAAGTCTCACACAGCAGAAAGTGTCAACTGAACTGGTGGGCATCCTCAAACCGAAGGAGGCTTTGGAGGGGCCCCAGCTCCCAAAGGAACAGGCCTGAATTCCTACTGCACTTGGCGAGTGGGAGCAGCTGGGGGAAGGGTGACCTCACCACCCTGGTGTTGGATCCAGAGGGGTAACAGCTGGTCTCATCAACCTACCATGCTCCTCAGCAAGAGACCTGAGCAGCACATTTTCATGCTCCCATCACAGGTTAGGAGGAAGCATACCTTACTCCTTATGTTTCCAGAGAGGAGAGAAAATTTTTCTGCCACTTCCGGCTCCACTTTACCAGCTTGCTCAGTCTTCCCCTGAGTAGCAGGAATAAGGTTATCTGGTTGGATATGACACTGAGTATGCTAACCTCGATGCCATTGGGCTTTTCTCCTTCTGATCCCCCTGCCTGCCTGCCTGCCTGCCTGCCTGCCTTCCAAGTGGAAATTCTCGTCAGCTCTCCTTGTGGAAGCAAGCTAAGGGGGGCAGGCTCTGTCCCTGTGGGAGGTCTGTGGTTATCAACTGCACCACTATCTAGTTGGGGTAAGTGCTTCCAATTCAGGGATAAAGCATTAGCTCAATAGTAATAAAGCTGATGCTTTTTAAGAAAATCTCTACTCGTCCATCTCTTAGGTCCTTTTTCTCAACAGGTTCCAGATTGAGAGCCCCTGCCCCCACCCCCACCCCCACCCCCAAGAAACCCCACAATGGACAAGATCCACAGGCTCACGGGGTTTACCCACCAGCAGTGAGTTAGCCTTCCTGACCACTCTTTCTAAAGTCACCTTCTTTTAACATATCCCCTGTTTAGTTCTTTCATGGCACTTATGAAAATTGGAAAGAATTTCATTTGCTTGTTGATCTATTGCCTTTGAGCTCCTGTGAGAATGAATTATTTGAGGTCAAAGACCTCAACTGGTGAAATCCCAGTATCTAGAAAAGTGCATGACTATTTAAAAATATTTACTGAACACTGACTAGATGGAGGAATAGAACAATTAAAAAAAAAAAAAAGGAAAAACAAAAATGCCTGCCCTCCTGGAGCCTTCATCCCACTGAGGGAAACATAAAAAAGCAGAATAGTAAGTAAAGTGTGTAGTCTATTAAAATGCAATAAGTGCTTTGGAGAAAAATAAAGCCTGGGAGGGGAATAATGCTAGAGATGGGTGTTTCCATTTTGAAGAGGGTGGTAAGAGAAGACTTCACTGTGTAATATTTGAAGAAAGACCTGAAGGGAGGGAGGAAGTGAGCCAGGGAGAGCCTCGAGGCCAAGGGACTGGAAAACACAGAGGCCCTGCACGGGGGGACAGACCTGGCGGGTGGCCAGTGTGGCTGAAGTAGAATGGGCGTTAAGGAAAGAAGTAGAAGACCATGTCTGTGGCTTTTTACTCTAAGATGGAGCTGTCGGAGAGTTACTGTCTTTTTTTTCTAAGATTTTTTTTTTTTCCCTACCCCCTTATTGTTTGCATTTGCTGTGTCTGCTGGTCTTCCTTTCGGGAGGCACCACCGGAACCAAACCCAGGACCTCAGATGTGGGCGGGAGGCACCTAATCACCTGAGCCACCTCCACTTCCTGCTTTGTCCTGTCTCTTGTTGCGTCATCTTGTTGTCTCAGCTCGCCACACCTGTTATCTTGCTCATCTTCTTTCAGAGGCACTGGGCACAGAACCTGGGACCTCCCAAGTGGTAGGCGGGAGCTCAATCATTTGGGCCACATCCACTTCCCTGAAGAGTTTTGAACAGAGTGACATGATCTCCCTTACGTTTTAGAAGGATTGCTCTGTAGGCTATGTTGGAAATAGATTGTAGGGGAGCAAAAGTAGAAAGCAGGGAGACTAGTTAAGGGAGAGATGCAATAATCCAGAAGGCTCAGCCAAAGATGGCAAAAACAAAAGGAGGGGAAAGTGGGTGGATTTGGGATCTATTTTGAAGGGAGAGTCAACAGAATTTCAGTGTGGTGTGTAAGAAAAGAAGAGATGACTCTACCTATGAAGAGAAGGATGAACTTGCCATTCACTGAGCTGCAGAGGACTGTGTGTAGTGTAGATTTTGAGGGAAACATAAAGAATTCAGTTTTAGATGTATTAAAGTGATAGTGTCAAGTAGATAGTTGGCCAATTGGAACTGGAGTTTAAGAGAGAGGTCCTGGCTGGAGGCATAAATCGGGCATCTTTGGTGCATAGTTGGAATTTATGGAAGAGATCACCAAAGGGCTACAAGAGAAGAAGTCTCTGGACTGAGCTCTGAACCCTCCAACATTAAGAGACAGGGAGGAACCAGTAAACGAGATTGAGAAGGATTGGTCCCTGAAGAAGGAGGAAAGTCAGAAGGTTATTAGGTAAGTCAAGTAAACCAGGAGTTTAAAGAAAGAGGGAATTATCAGCTGCTGATCATAGATCAAGTAAGATAAAGACTGAGACTCACCCATTGAGGTTTTTGTTTTTGGTTTTTTTTTTAGGTCCTGGGGCCAGGGATTGAAACCGGGACCTCATATATGGGAAGCCGGCACTCAACCACTGAACCACTTTGGCTCCCCACCCATTGAATTTAACAAGTAGTTCCTTGGTGCAAACAATTTGGGTGGAATGATAGAGGCAGAAACTTGATGTGTGTTTAAGAAAGAATACACAGAGAGACAACTCTCTCGGGTCTTGTGGCAAAAAAAAGGCAGAGAAATGGGATCACAGCTGGAGGGAGAAGTGAGGTAAAATTTTTCTATTTAAAGATTGGGTGAGGGAAGCGGCTGTGGCTCAATCAGTGGGGCTCCCGTTTACCATATGGGAGGCCGCGGGTTCGGTTCCCGGTTCCCGGGGCCTCCTGGTGGGGGCGGGCCTGCCCACACGGCGTGGTTAGCTGACCCAGCGAGCACGGGCAGCAAGGGGGGGATAAATGAATAAATAAATAAAATCTTTAAAAAAAAAAAAAAAGATTGGGTGAAATAATAGCATATCTTGTATGTTGATAGGAATTATTAGTAGAGAAAGGAAAATGGAAGATTTTGGAAAAAGTGGAGGGACTGGGTGACGACAGCACTGTTAGCTCCTATGCGCTATTGGTTTGTCTTCTTCGAATTCTTTATCTTCCAAGAACTATAACCTTCTTTTACAAATTGGAAAAGGAAATTTCCCCTTGAAAGGAAAACTTTTTTCTTAGGTAAAGCCTCTGTGGTGTAGATCATGCTATGGATTTAATGTTAGCAATTTTCTAGACTTTCATTTTCTTCTTGCACGCAGTGATGCAGTGGGCCATGCAGTGGGCCATGCAGCAGGCTGTGCAGCAGGCCATGCAGCGGGCCATGAGCGGGCCATGCAGCAGGCCAGCAGGCCTTGAGCGGGCCATGAGCGGGCCATGAGAGGGCCATGCAGCGGGCCAGCGGGCCGTGAGCAGGCCATGCAGCAGGCCATGAGCGGGCCATGCAGCAGGCCTGCCAAGGGATGCCTCCTGCTTTAAGAGGCCTGGTTGGCGACTAACTGGAAGTAGCTTCTGGCTATGATCACAGAGGATACCTGTGACTAATTTAAAGGCTCAAAATGTTAACTGTTTGAATTCATCTATTCTGACACTTACTTGGGCTTAGGACTCAGAATCCTCTTGCCTGGAGTAGGATTCTATACAGGACTATACGGTGCTGCCTGATGATGGGTTGTTTCTGATGCTCTGAGCACACGTAGTCGCCAAAGCCAGGAAATAAAACCAGTACTGCTCACTGGGTCTCCTTTTTCCTGCATCCGGCAACCACTTGTTGAACACCTCCAATGGGTAAGGCACTGTGCAAGGTACAAAGATGAGGCGATGAATTAAGGCATGCTAGCAATTACCCTGCCTGTAAGATGAAGCACACACAGAACTATAACACAGGGTGGAAAGTGTCAAGTGCCTTAGAAGAAGTTCACAGAAAGCACTAGAGGAGTCCAGAGGAAAAAGAGATGATTACCTCTGGTGTGGAAGGCATAGCTTCTGACTGACTGGAGCAGGCAGGTATCCTGATGGAAATCTACCCAACAACCTTTCTTACAGCGACCTCGGTGCATTTCAATATTTTTCCACATTTTAAAACATGATAATTCATTTGCAAAATGCCCTGAAAAGCAGGAACATTCGACCTCACTTTCACTTTACAGACAATGGACTAGCTCCGTCTTTGTTTTTCTTTTTTTTTTCAACTTTTTATTTTGAAATAATTTCAAACTTAAAGGAAAGTGGCAAAAATGATACAAAAACAATTCAGAGAACGCTAATATACCCCACTCAGATATCCAGATTTGCCAACTTTTAACATTTCACCACATTTCTGATGTCATTCTATCTACCTAACATCTTTCTTCTAAACATTTGAACTAACTCCATCTCCTTTTTTAAAAATGTGTTCTATTAATATTATACTTAAATTTTAATGTTAGGAGTGCTTTGTTTAAATTTTTAAACCTAATGAATAGTTTCTTTTTTTTTTTTTTTTTTTTACCGGGAGGTCCCGGGAATCGAACCCGGGTCCCTCCATATGGGAGACGGACGCCCAACCAGTTGAGCTACATCTGACCCCAATAGTTTCATTTTAATAAAAATAAGGTTTAATAATTTTTTTTGAATTCAATATACTTTTTGTTATGTAAACCATAATAAATGAGTATCCATATTTCCTCATTAAATTAAACAGAAACGTATTATCTAGAGGAAACTACCTCTTGGCTGTGTTTTCAGATTACCTCACCACCCTTGTTCTCTGTTTACTCTTAGGAAAAAACTGATAAGTAAATCAGAGAGCAGAAGTAAGAAAGGGAACTGGTAGAAGGCAACCACTTCATGATGAGCAAATCGATCAACTCAGATATGGAGGTTTGGGAAGAAAGGCAAGGTACATAGCATGACAAATGAAAAAATACTGTTTTCTTCTTCCTCTTTCTTAATATTTCCAGTAGCTTCAACTGTGATGTGGCTAATATCACAGCAGACAGAAAAGAAGCAGAAAGAATTGTGCACTGAATTGAGAAAGCCACCCGACAAATATATAATTTGTTTTATTTTATAAGATTATACTTTTTTTTTAAAACACTAATTTATTTATTTATTTATTTATTTATTTTTATTATTATTTTTTTTTAAGATTTTATTTATTCATTCATTTATCCCCCCCTTGCTGCTCGCGCTCTCCGGGTCAGCCAACCATGCCATCCGGGCGGGCCCGCCCGCACCAGGAGGCCCCGGGAACCGAACCCGGGGCCCCCCACATGGCAAACGGGAGCCCCACTGATTGAGCCACAGCCGCCTCCCGAGATTATACTTTTTATGTGAGGGGAACGATAAAGAGAACCTCCCCCAACTTCCAGCAGTGAGTGTGTGTGTAAAATTGGAGACATATAAAAGAGGGTAGATCAATCATGTAAATTGTGAAACATAAGGCACTTTTCTATTTTATGCCACCATTAAAAATCACAGGTTTTTCATCAATGTTACATATATATATTAGGTGATAAAAAATACTTATATATACATATATTTTACTTGAACCTTTATTTTCATTTGTATATATATCAAATGTTTTATTACATCAGTAGCTCATATATTTAAAATGAGGCTCCAGAATGTGGTTCTAGCTTGCATAATTTGGAGAAACAGGTTTCTAAATGACATTCTAGAACATTTCTCCTCAACGGGACTTAATTACAGGGATAATGCCTATGTGTCTGAAAAATTGCACCACTAGTAAAATAGCAGAAGCAACAACAAAGGAAGATTGTAAATCTTAACTTTTTCTCTAGTGGTATTCTTTTCTCTTAAAAAAAAAAAAAAAAAGTTCATGAACTAGAACACTTATACAAAAATGTACATCAACTTTATGAATAATGTAACAAGTAGTTATAGAGTAAACACTTGTGTGATCCCCACCTTGGCCAAGGAATTCAGCATTGCCAGATCCCAGAAGTCTCCCGACCCCATATCCCTCCTTTCCCTTATGCCTCGAGGGGTGATAGTTTCCTTGTTGCCTTTTTCATAATTCTACCACCTATATGTGCATCCCAAAACAATGTAGTTTGGGTTTTGCCTATTTCTTAATTGAAGATAAATGAAACTATACTATATGTATTATCTTGTACTCTCTTTTTCTTGTTCAGCATTATAAGATTAGCCCTGTTGTTGATTTAACTTGCACAGTTGATTCAAGTTCATTGTCATAAAGATTTCCATTGTATGAATATAGCACAATTTATTTATCCATTTTATTCTTGATGAACATATGTTTCCAAATTTTGCCAATTACAAACAATGCTCCTATGAATATTTTTGTTTAGGTATCCGGTACACGTAAGCATGAGTCCCCTTTTTCTTTTACTTGAAAGTAACTCAGTCCCTTTGTTGTAATGCAGTGGCCCCTTCTTTTCTGGCAATTTCCAATTTTTTTCTTCATTTGTTTACATTCATGTATTTGATTAGAAAGCGCAAGCTGTGTATTTAATATTTGGAACATACGTTTTGTTTATTGACCTTAGCGATGATAACCAGCATCATTCAACGAGCAGGAAAACAGGAACACGTACACCAGCTAGGAGAGGTAGGGTGGTACACGGGCTCAAGAATCAGATAGATTTTAAGCAAATTATTTAGCATCTCCAATCTTCAGTTTCTTATTGTGTAAAATTTGGGTAATAATATTTATACTTTACAGGATTGTTATAAAGCATATCCTTAAGAACTCTTTATGATGCAAGTAACACAGACTCCAACTCAAACTGCTTTAGACACTTAAGGATTTTATTGGCCCACTTAACTTGAAGAAAAGTGGGGGAGGGAGTGGGGATAGAGGGAGAATGAAAGCTCTTCCTACCATTAATTAAAATCCTTCACTCCAATTGGGCCAGCTGTGCTCTCATACTTACCCCCGAGTCAATCTCTATGGACATGGGAAATGCCAAGCGTGATTAACTTAAGCCAATCAGGACCCACTCACAGAACTAGGGGTGTGACCAATCCCACGGCAATCACATGGCTGGGCCAAAATGGGAGCAGGCTAAAAATAGCCATGGGGGGCAACCACACGGTCCCCTCCCGAAGACACCAGAATACTAAGTCCCCAGCCTGGTGGCTCCCACAGTCAGTGCTCGTTGTTGGAGGAGCTGCTGGCATTATAATCTCCTGTGGGACTGTCGTTCTCAAGGCTAAGATTACACTGTTCAAAGTGTTGTCAAGAAATATCTACAGGGAAGCGGCTGTAGCTCAATCAGTGGGGCTCCCGTTTACCATATGGGAGGCCCCGGGTTCGGTTCCCGGGGCTTCCTGGTGAGGGCAGGCCCACCCGCACAGCGTGGTTAGCTGACCCAGCGTGCACAAGCAGCAACGGGGGGATAAATGAATAAATAAATAAAATCTTTAAAAAAAAAAAAAAAAAGAAATATCTACAGCATATCATTAAAAAAAAAGGGCCGTCCTGTGATTTTATGATTGGTGATTCTTATAGTCACTGAAAACATTTTTAGGGAGGGCAAAGGATGAGGAAAAGGTTGCTATTTTTCAACCTACACCAAGAGCTTGTTTATTACTGATTTTTTTTTTTTAAGATTTATTTATTTCTCCCCACCCCCCACCCCCCAGCCCCGTCGTTAATTTGCGCTCACTCTCTGCTCTCTGTGTGTTCTTCTGTGTCTGCTTGGCTTCTCTTTAGGCAGCACCAGGAACCGATCCCAGAACCTTCTGGAGTGGAGAGAGGCGCTCAATCTCTTGCGCTACCTCAGCTCTGTGGTCTGCCGTGTCATTTATTGTCTCTTCTCTGTGTCTCTTTTTGTTGCATCATCTTGCTTCTCCATATCTCCACACGGGCCAGCACTCCTGCGCAGGCCAGCTCTCCTGCGTGGGCCAGCACTCCGCGTGGGCCATCTCTCTGCTCGGGCCAGCTCGCCGTGCGGGCCAGCTTGCTTTTCACCAGGAGGCCCCAGGAATCAAACTCTGGACCTCCTATGTGATAGACGGGAGCCCAATCACTTGAGCCACATCTGCTTCCCTATTGTTACTGATTGAAAGACTCTTTTGCAAAGGGCCCAAAATACTGCACACAGAAGTTGTCATTATGCTAACAAACGGATCGAGTAACTCTCAAAAGGAAACCTCTCAGCTGTGGAGAACTAAAGCCTTTTCAAATGAAGAGAGGCAAAGAAAAGTAGGGAAGATAGCATCCTAAAAAGGTCTTGGGGAAATATAGAGATTCTTGCACTGGGCAGAATCAAAGCGAATATCAAAGATATTCACCAGGGAGCAGATGTGGCTCAAGCGGCTGAGCACCTGCCTCCCACATGGGAGGTCCCGGGTTCAGTTCCCCGTGCCTCCTGAAAAAAAACAAAAACAAACAACAAGCAAACAAATGAAAAGGCCAATTCAGGGAAGCTGCTGTTGGGCACCAGCTTCCCACATATGAGGCCCCAGGTTCAGCCTCCGGTAGCTCAAAAAAAAAAAGTACTCATGATAAACATAGCCACTGAGTTTCACTGAGACTCCACCAAAAGGCTATAAAACAACAATAGCAAACAGGCTCCAGGGAACTTCTTGGGAGTGATGGACGCGCTCTGAAACTGGGTTGTGGCGATGGTTGCATAGTGTATACCTTTACTAACCATTATTAAACTTAGACTTAGACAATGGGTGAATTTTATGGGATGTAAATCATACCTCAATAAAGCCATTAAATTTTTTCAGAAAAGAGTCATCTTCCAAGAAAAAAAATTTTTTTAAAGAAGTACTGGGGATTGAACCCAGGGCCTTGTACATGCGAAGCAGATGCTCAACCACTGAGCTACACCCACTCTGCTAGAAACTGCATTTCTATTATAAGCAAAATTGAAATGCTATTTTCTTCCTCCTCTTCTTTTTTTTCCCCCTTGAAGTGCACCCAGAATGTGTGGATAATGGAGCTGCCTGTTTGAAGTTATGTCTTTCTAAGGATGAGCCTTTCCAGTTAGTAGTGATTTCGTGGGAAGATCTTTGATCAGCTCTCCTGAGCACCAAAACGTGGAGTCCAAGGCTGTGAAGGTTCCCTGCAAAGAAAACAGAACACTGCCTGGACATTTCTGAATCTGGCTTTTATCATTTTGTTGATTCTGTCTCTGTTCAAAACCAGAATCTGGCACATCCTGACCTGGAGGTCATGCCCTGGTCTACTTGAAGCCTGGGGAAAGAAACTGTGACTCATACAGACGAAGATGGAGAGTTGTGTCTTCAGCAGTTTCTGCTGCAGAGTTCTTCCCTCGCCTTGCTTCTCTCAGGAGCCAACACACCTGAACTGGGGACCCAGGGGCCTGGACCCACACTGCTGTGCAGGTGGAGCCTTAGAATATGCAAAGTATAATTTAACAGAAATGTAAGTGTCCCTTGGGTTCCAAACATCCAGCACAAGGCTGAGCACATAGTGAGTGCCCAGGGTATATTGAAGGAAAGAACAGGCGAATAATTGAATAAAAGCATTCTTCCTGGAAATAGTCCGCTGACATTTTAGTGGCCAAGATAGCAAAAACAAGGGGAGGAAGGCTTCAGAATGAATGTACCTGAGGGACAAAGGTGCAATATTTTTTGAGGCTTCTAAGTTGACCCGGGGTAAAATTATTAACTACGTCAAGTTTATACTGGCATTTTCCTACTTCAAGAGTGTAGAGGTTACAAGTACAGACTCTGGTGCCAAACTGCCTGGTTTCAAATTCTGACTCCCCCTTTTTACTAACCTTGGGACCTTGGACAAGTTAGCCTAAAATGCCTAATCTATAATATAGAAATAAGGGAAGTGGATGTGGCTCAACCAGTTGGGCGCCTGCCTACCACATGGGAGGTCCTGGGTTCGGGTTCCGGTGCCTCCTAATGAGGATGAGCAGACGCCACAACCCGCCACAACGAGCTAGATGCCACAAGCCAGCAGATGCCACAGCCTATGGGGAGCAGATGTGCTCAGGCCATTGGGCACTTGCCTCCCATGTGGGAGGTCCCGGGTTTGGTTCCTGGTGCCTCCTGGAGAAGATGAACAATCAATGAGCAGACAGACGAGGGAGCCATGGGGGGAGGGGGATAAAGTAAATAAACAAATCTTTTAAAAAATAAAAAAAAAAAAAGGACTAAGAATGTAGCTGTTCCATGTATTGCTATGAAAATTAAATTGACTTCATTTATGTAAACCACTTAGAACAATGCCTGCCCTGTGTTAAGCATCAAATAAGTGTTTTATTGTCATTATCACCTTTTAAGTGATCCTGGCATTTCTTTTTTTTCTCTTTACACCATACCCATTCTTCACCACCAAAGATATGAGTACTTAGCAGAGGTGCTCACTCTCCATCTCCAGCATGAAGTGTGCCTGCCCCTGCTCCCTAGTGCCTATGATGGAAAGTTCTGACCATCAGTGCTGGAGAACATCGACGAGGACCGCCGCCTTGAGGACATCAGGCCAGTCCAAAGGAGATGAGAGAGCAGAGCGGTCAGAACCTGTGGTTCTGCCCTCGGCCCTGTCACCACACAACTTCTTGACCCCCCTGGGAAGTGACTGAACCTCTTATAATTCAGTTTCCTTCTCTGCAAAGAAGGGCTAATACTTGCCCTGAATACTTCTCTGGGTTTTGAGTTTTTTCCCCTCAGCACTGCTCAGACCTGAAGTGTTTTTACTGACTTATGAAATATTTTAGAGAAAAAGGTATAAAGAATAATATGACAACACCCAAGTCCCCACCACTCAGTCTAAGAAAGAAAACATTCCATGAGGAGTGGAAGTCCTGACAGGCAGGGCTTCATTTTGTGCATTTTGCTGTGTCTGCGTTCCTTCCCGTGCTCTTGTATTGAGAACAGCTCTGTATTTTCAGTTCATTATCAATATCTGGGGGTTTTAGTTTCCTGGCTGCTTAAAGCAGATGCCATGAAATGGGATGGCTTAAAACAATGGGAATTTATTAGCCTACATTTTGAGGCCCAGAAAATGTCCAAATGAAAGCACGGTCAAGACGATGCTTTCTTTTGGCAGTTGCTGCCAGTGATCCTTGGGTCCTCCGTCACATGGCAAGGTACATGGTGGGGTCTCCTGGTCTCTTCCTTTTCTTCCAGGTTCTGTTTCAGCTTCTTGCTTCCTGTGGTTCTCTTCTCTCTCCCTCTGTGAATTTCATTCTTTTTATAAAGGACTCCAGTAGCAGGATTAAGACCCGTCCTGACTGAGGGTGGCCACACCTTAACTGAACTAACCTCATCAAAAGATCCTACTCAGAATGTGTTCAGAGAAGCTGATGTGGCTCAAGCGATTGAGCCCCCGCCTACCACACGGGAGGTCGCGGGTTCAGTTCCAGATGTCTCCTAAAGAGAAGACGAGCAGACACAGAGAGCATACAGCAAACAGACACAGAGCAGACAGTGAGTGCAAACAATGGGGGTGGGGAGGGATAAATAAATAGAATAAATCTTAAAGAAAAAATGGGTTCACACGCACAGGAATGTATTCTATTTAAGAACATATTTTTCTGGAGTACAGCTTCAACTCGCCACACTGGGCTAGTAATAGCAACTGAGGAGAAGAGTCCTGGGGAATTGGGAAGCAAATCTTAAATTTCTTGAAGTGTATAGACATAAAAGATAAGGAATTCACAGGTACTTCCCTGTGGCTATCCTGTGTATATAATTTAGGACACCTTTGCAGCAAGTTAGAGAAAAGCCTGTCTTAAACGGACCTAAATGATGAAGGGAGTGTATTGACTTACATAACTACCAAGTCCAGAAGTAGACTTTCAGGTTGGGCTGGTTCCTGGCCTCAAAAGTGGGCCCAAGTTTCTTTCTGGCTCACTCTTCTTTCTGCAGGATCAGGCTCTGTGTCCTCCTTCAGAGTGCTCAAATGGCCCCCAGGATGGGGCATGCCTCCTCATCCAAGCCTTGCAAGGAGGAGAGGTTGTCTTTTCACACCATTCCCAGCTGGAATCCTAAATTGAGACCCCCTTGGACCATATGCAAATCCCTGCCCCCAATGCACTGACTTGGTCTGGGTCCTCCATTGCACCCCTGGAGCTGGGGTGGAGTGAACTTCCACAGAACTGAATGGATCCCTAAACAAAAATTAGTGGCTGTAGGGAAGCTATAAGGAAAGTAAGTGAGAAATGTGTACTATTTTGTGGTAAACATCTCTTCAAGTCTTTGTTTCTAACCAACATGAAACGAATTACATTTTATACTCAGCTTCAAGGTAAAGCCCAAATATTTTGCAATACTAGCTATTAATATTATATTTTTAAAGAATAACTCAAAATAATTGCATGAAGATATACTAAACAGTTCAATAAGCATGCTTCCTTTTAAAAAGTCCCATCATCCACCCCAATAATTAGAAAGCTAAAGACAGCTTTTTCTGAGAAATATGTGATTAAATAAATAGTATTATTAACTTTGCTATTTTAAGATAGTACCAGGGACGGATGTAAGTTTTGTGGTGCTTAAAACATAAACAATTTGGGGGAGGGATCCTCTTTGAGAAAAAGAAAACAAAATTAGTCTCAAATGTGAATATTTATAATGAGAAAATAAATCACAAAATCCAGAGAAATAACATATTTTTAGTAACTGCCTCTATAAAAATTATGTTCTGCAGCATACTCACTGCCTCTTCGTATAACTTTATCACTGTTTAGAGAGATTCAGAAATTAAACAAATCTTTGATTGAAATTTACTTTTTCTTGTTGATAATCTAGGCAAGTTTCTTTCAGATTCACAACTGATTAATGATAGCAACATGTAAATTTTTAGGACTGTTTTTAAAATTTGTGACTAGATCCATGAAGTTTCAGGGACCAACTGTCAGATTTCAGGGCATTTCGAGTTTTCTTACGCCTTTGAAAGCAATTCTCTCCCAACTGACCACATGCATTAACCAGTTTGGTTTTGCTGTGGTAGTGGTGAGTGGTAGCTTACATTAACTCCATCCGTGTCAGTATTTTCTGCAAATTAGTCAGAAATTTAAATCTTTTTATTCACTCCCTCTCATTAATTGCATTATCAAGCAATTCAAGATCCTATTCATTGCTCATCTTCAAAATGTATCCTTTTAATGAATTGCTGCTTTTGGTATGATTTAAAATTTTTTTTTTTTTTTTTAGAATTCACGTCCTAAATATCAGAATACTCAGTTGATCTCATCACTCATTTTTGATGGCTTTGCTTCCTATTCCTAGGACCCAGCCGTGCCTGCTAAACTGAATTCCATCCAGGCAACTGTGACAAAATACTCCCAACAGCTAAAGGCAGCGAACCAGGCTGAGGACGGCCCTTCACGTTAAAATAACAAAGTACCCTTCACACATTACACTTTCTTACTTGTTTTACTCAAGCATTCCAAAACATTTTTCCAAAATCGCCGTTAAAACAGCATATTCCCAACTCAACTCTCCCCCAAAAGCCTTTAACTACTGTGATGTGACTGAAGGAGGGAGAGGAGGCAAAGTGGGAGAGGAAGGCGGCTGCAGTGTCGACTTTTTGCACGCTTTTTGGGGGGAAACCCTCGCTCGGCAGGGCCTGCACCGGCGCCCACACGCACGCTAGGGGCTCGGGTGGCCCAGGCCGGCGTCCCCGCAGGGTCCCAGAGCGGCGCTCAGCAGCGTCTTCTCACACCCAGCCGCACCCACGCCCCCTCTGCAGACGCTGGGAGGGGACCCCCAAGACCAGGGCGGTCACGGGGAGGTTTAGAAGGGATAACCAAAGCCAGCGCTCTCCGCCTGCAGCCCGTGCGCCTCTCCCCGGAGACCCCGCCGCGCCGAGGCCCCAGCTGCCTCCCGCGCGCCCCGGCGCCCCGCACGCCCGGCCTCCCCGCCGCGCGCCCAGCCCCTCCCCGGCGCCTCGGGCGCTCGGGCTTCTCGGAGGTTCCGGCCGGCAGCCCAGGCTCCGCGGGCTCCGCGCCCGGGGGCCCCTCTGTGTTCTCGTGGCTCTGCCGCACTTGCCACTTTCCCGCTGCTTTCCCAGACCGCCTGGCCCTCGCGGGGCGCCCGCCTCCGCCGGCCTCGCAGCCGCCGTCGTGACCGAACCTCCCTCCTGGAGCTCGTGCACGGGTGCCAGGCGCCAGCCCTTGGGAGAAGCGACTGCGCGACCCTCCGGCTTTCTCCGAGCCCGACCCCTGGTGCTCCCGCGACGCCCCGGCCGCGGAGCCGGAATGACCCCCTGCAAGGCTGTTGGCTTTTGCTGGGAGAGCTAGGAGGGAGCCGTGCCTTTCTGTTTATTTTCTAACACTTAGGACTTTTTTTTTGTTTTTAACGCCAGAAGAAACGTATCTGCAATGGCAAAAGCACGAGGGTTAAAACCAAGAACAATTGCCACACTTTGTGTAGACTGCTTACTTGGGGAAGTTTTTTAAAAGAAAAGGTTTGGAGTCAGAGGACAAAGAACGTGGTGGAGGAGAGGAGAGGGAGAATAAAGAGAAGAGACAAGGAGGGAGGAAGGGAAAAAAGGAAGCAGGAGGCGAGGGAGGGAGAAAACAAGAAAGGAAGGGAGAGAGGAAGGTTGGATGAAGGGAGGAAGGGGAAAAAAGAGAAGCAAGAACCATGGAGCTGTGAAACCATTGTTGGTCTCAACTAAATTTCCTCCCTTGATTCTTGAAAGTAATTGGCTCTTCCCACAGATGAATTGTACACTTAAGGCCTAAAGCGCTTGGCCACTGTTGGCCTGGTCTTTCTGCTCTGTCCCGTGGCCGGCAAATGCCCCCCATTCTCAGGGAACGCCCTCTGCAGCTCTTTGTCATAACTGAACCTGGAACCCTAGGTGATGGCTGCCTTTTCGCCCAAACCCCGGATGTGCCAGGACCCAGATGGGGCTCAGCTTCCTCTCCAGTCCCCGGTGCAAATCCATTACCTTGATCACCACATTATTCCATAACACACACAGCCCTTTAGGCCTCACATCATTCAGCCCTTTCATCTACAGACCCCTTGGTCACGCTCATCACTTTTTTTTTTTTTTTTTTGAGGTACCGGGACCAGGAATCGAACCCGAGACCTCATATTTGGGAAGCCGGCTCTCAACCACTGAGCCGCATAGGCTCCCACGTTCATCATTTACTGAGGACTTTGGCACCTGGAGCTGCCATCTCGCTTCTCCCCAGCAGGCCAGCAAATAATTCTATGTGGAAGCTCCATCCAGCACCCTGGCCCCGGGGGTCTCCAAAGTGTGGCCATTGATCCCTGCAGTAAAATCCCCTGGGCTCCTTATCAAAATGACAGACTCATGGGCCCAGCACCCGACCTACAGAATAAGTCTCTTGGGTAGCTTTTCTGTAGGATGAGATCTGAGAACTGTGCCAATATGGATGGCCCCTCTACTTGTTTTTAAATTGAGGTGAAATCCACGTAACATAAAATTGGCCATTTTAAAGTGAACAGTTCAGTGGCATTTGGTGCGTTTACATGGCTGTGCCACCGCCACCTCCATCTAGCCAAAAATGCTCTCATCACCCCCCAAGAAAACCACGTGCCCCTTAAGCAGTCACTCCCCATTCCCACCTCACCCTTACCCCTGGCAACTGCCGATGTATTCTGTCTCTCTGGATTTACCTATTGTGGAAATTTCATATAAATGAGATCAAACAATATGTGGCGTTTTGTGTCTGGCTTCTTTCACTTACACAATGTTTTTGAGATTCATCCACATTGTAGCACTATCAGTTCTTCATTCCTTTTTTATGGCTAAATAATATTCCATTATATGGATGGACCACATTCTATCCATGCCTGTGAAAGGGCATTTGAGTTATTTCTACCTTCTAGCTCTTGTAGTAGTGCTGCCATGGAGGTTTGTGTACAGGTATTTGACTACCTGTTTTCAATTCTTTTGGGTATGGACCCTATTTCTAATTTTTAAATTTTCTTCCCCACTCTTCTGCAAGATGGTTAGCCTTTTCCTGCTTGGTTTTTGGCTCTTCCTCCTCTGTGCTCCTCTGACTATTCCCTGAAGGAGTTGGGGAGTGGCCTGGGAATCAGCCTTTCTCCACTGCACACTTGAGCATTCCCGGCTCCTAGCTGGGTCTGAGGCTGCCTTCTCTTGTAGCTGCCATCCTCTGTCTCCACACCCTTTCTCTGAATCCTCCTCTTCTTCAGTCCCACCTTGGCAAATCCCACTGAGAGGCCCTTCTCACTGTAGAAAAGAGAAAGCCACATTGTGGAAATGTTCCAGTTTGACTGTTTTGAAAGATGTCAGTTTAGACGTGACTGCCACTTTAAAACAACACAGAATTGCTGTCACCACTGTGATTCAGCGCTGTATTTGAAGTTCTATCCAGAGCAATCAAGCAGGAGAGGAAGTGAAAGGCATCCAAATTGGAAAGGAAGAAGTCAAATTATCCCTATTTTCAGATGACATGACCCTATATAGAAAATCCCAAAGAATCTACAAGAAAGCCCTTAGAACTTATAAATTAATTCAGCAAAGTTGCAAGATACAAGGCAAACATGCAGAACTCAGTTGCATTTCAGTTACACCACTAATGAACAATCTGAAAAGGAAATCAAGTAAACAAATCTATTTACAACAATATCCTCTAAAAGAATAAAATACCTAGGAATAAATCTAACCAAGGAGGTGAAAGGCTTCTACAAACAAAACATTCCTGAAAGATATTAAAGTAGACCTAAATAAATGGAAAGACATCCCATGTCAATGATTTGGAAGACAATATTATTAAGATGTCAATTCTGCCTAAAAGGATCTACAAATTCAATGCAATCCCTATCAAAATTCCAGCAGCCTTTTGTGCAGAAATAGAAAAGCTGATCCTCAAATTCATATGAAATTGCAAGGGGCCCCAAATAGCCAAAACAACCTTGAAAAAGAAGATCAGAGTTGGAGAACTCAAACTTCCTGATTTCAAGGTAAAAGCTACAATAATTAAAACAGGGTGGTACTGACAAAAGGATAGACATATAGACCAATGGAATAGAAGAGTCCAGACATAAATCCACACATCTATCACCAGTTGATTTTCAACAAGGGTTCCAAGTCCATTCGTTAGGGAAAGAATAGTCTCTTCAACAAATGGTGCCAGGAAACTAGAAATCCACATGCAAAAGAATTAATGTGGGGAAGCAGATGTGGCTCAAGCAGTTGGGCACCTGCCTACCACATGGGAGATCCCGGGTTCGGTTCCGGTACCTCCTAAAGAAGAAAAGCAAGACAGTGAGCTGACGCAACAGACTGGCGCAGCAAGCTGACACAACAAGATGATGCAATGAAGAGATACAACAAGGAAACACACTGAGAGACACAACATGCAGGGAACAGAGTTGGCTCAAACCATTGGGCAGCTCCTTCCCACATGGGAGGTCCCAGGTTTGGTTCCTGGTGCCTCCTAAAAAAAAAGAAGGTGAGCACACAACGAACAGACACAGTGAGCAGACAGCGAGCGCAAACAGTGAGCCGGTGGGGGTGGGCAGAGAGAAATAAATAAATCTTTAAAAATAAAAAGAATTGAACCAGCAAGATGGCGGCAAAGAGCTCTGAGAATCAGCTCCTGCTGTAGGGCAGTTGGTGATCACCCAGAGGTACCTAGAGCACTTGTTTGGGGGCTCCAGGAGACCAGAAGAGCACCCTGCAGCATCCTTGAAAGAGTGGAAGGAGGAGCTGCCCACCTGCAGAGAAGATTCCTGAGCGGAGCCCCCCACGCCCCGGAGGCCGGTGCCCATCCTCCACTGGAGGCACCAGCCGCCTCGGGAGCTGTTCCTCGGCCGGAATTGGAAGCTCCACTTCCAAAAACGGGGGAGGAAGAGACAGTTGGGCACCAACCTCAGCTACTGATTAGTAAACTTGGCAGGCCAAAGTATAACCCTAAGAACAGCTAAAGTTTGAGCCTGTCCAAGTCAGAAAGAGGTCGGTGGCCGCCATCTTAACTCCGAGCCTGACACGAGGGGAAGCGGGGCTGACTGAAGATCCCAGAGCTGGCAGGGACCGGCTTCTTTCCATCCAGATCAGCCTGCAGCTCTAGCCTAAGCCCCAGGCCCACCTCGGGCAGGGAGGAAGCTGGGGGGAGCTGCGCCAGCCTCTCTGGGAAAATTACAGGCCATGCCCCGGAGGCCGGTGATCATCCTCCTTTGGCAGCACAAGCCACCCCAGGAGCTATTCTGTGGCAGGAATTGGAAGCTCCATTTCCCAAAAACAGGGAAGGAAGAGACGGTTGGCCTCCGATTTCAGCTACTGATTAGTCAGTTTGGCTGGCTAAAGTGTAACCCTAAGAACAGCTAAAGTTTGAGCCTGTCAAAGTCAGAAGGAGGCCGGTAGCCGCCACTTTGACTCCAGCCCCAGCATGAGGGGAGGCCGGGCTGACTGAAAATCACAGGGATGGTAGAGATGGTTTCTCTCACACAGATGGGCCTGCAGCCCTGGCCTAGGCTTCAGCCCCACCTCTAGCAGGGAGGAAGCTGATGGACCCTGCACCAGCCTATCCAGGTAACTGCAGGTATATTTAGCTGGCACAGACTGAATAATCGGAAGTCTACCGGGGCAACTGTGGTCATCTTGGACCTGCACTGCATAGATTGCTGCCCACACCTGCAGCTCCATCGCTGCCCCAGGCAGGGGAGAAAGGGGCGTGAAGCTTCATCAGTCTCTCTGGGCAACTACAGTGTAGGCCTGCATGAGTTGAATTATTCCACACAGCTGCGACTCTGTCCCTTCCCTTGGCAAAGGAGAAAGTTGTGAGAACCTTCATTGGTCCTTGGGGCAATGAGGGTAGCTTGAGCCTCCACAGCTTATAGCACCAACTACATCCTTAGCTCTTACTATACAACCAGCAAGGGAGACGGGCAGGAAGCCCTGAACTAAAGAGAAAAACTGCACCCAGAATAAATACTTTAGTAAACCAGATGCCAAGACACTAACAAAAAAATTACAATCCACACCAAGAAACAGGAAGATATGGCCCAGTTAAAGGGACAAGATAAGCCTCCAGATGACATAAAGGAGTTGAGACAACTAATCACAGATGTTCAAACAAATCTCCTTAATAAATTCAGTGAGATGGCTAAAGAAATTAAGGATATTGAGAAGACATTGGGTGAGCACAAAGAAGAATTTTTTTTTACTTTATTTTGTACATTTAATAATTGAAAATATAAACAATTAAAAACTGAAAAGTAAACACAGATGAATATATACATTTCTCAATTAAATGTAATGGATACATATAAATTTTTTTTTTAATCAAACAATATGTTACACAATGTATTTGGTTCATAGTAATGCATTCATACAGTATTTGTCCTTTTGTGTCTGGCTTGCTTCGCTCAACATAATGTCCTGCAGGTTCATCCATGTTGCCATATGCTTTATGACTTCTTTTCTTCTTAAAGCTGCATAATATTCCAACATGTGAATAGACCACAGTTTGTTTATCCATTTATCTCTTGATGGACACCTGGCTTGTTTCCAACTTTTGGCAATGGTGAATAATGTGGCTATGAACATCGGTGTGCAGATGTCTGTTTGTGTCACTGCTCTCAGTTCTTCTGGGTATATACCCAGTAGTGGTATTGCAGGGTCACGTGGCTGGTCTATATTCAACTTCTTTAGGAACTGCCAAACAGTCCTCCATAGTGGTTGTACCATCCTGCATTCCCACCAACAGTGAAGAAGTGTTCCTATCTCTCCACATCCTCTCCAACACTTGTAGTTCTCTGTCTTTTTAATAGTGGCCATTCTGATAGGTGTGAAATGATATCTCATTGTAGTTTTGATTTGCATTTCCCTAATCATGAGTGATGTTGAGCATTTATTCATGTGTTTTTTTGCCATTTGTATTTCTTCTTTGGAGAAATGTCTATTCAAGTCTTTCGTCCATTTTTTCATTGGGTAGCTGGTCTTTTTATTGTTGAGTTGTAGCATCTCTTTATATATCCTGGATATTAAACCCTTATCAGATATGTGATTTCCAAATATTTTTTCCTATTGAGTTGGCTGACTTTTCACCCTTCTGACAAAGTCCTGTGAGGCGCAAAAGTGTTTAATTTTGAGGAGGTCCCATATATCTATTTTTTTTCTTTTGTTGCACTTGCTTTGGGTGTAAGGTCCAAGAAACCACCACCTACTACAAGGTCTTGAAGATGTTTCCCTACATTTTCTTCTAGTAGTTTTATGGTCCTGGCTTTTATATTTAGATCTTTGATCCATTTTGAGTTGATTACAACAAAGAATTTGAAAGCATACATAGAAAAATAGCAGATCTTATGGGAATGAAAGGTGCAATAAATGAAATTTAAAATACACTGGAATCATATAATAGCAGATTTGAGGAGGCAGAAGAAAGGACTGGTGAACTTGAAGATATGGCCTCTGAAAGTGAACATATAAAAGAACTGGGGGCGGATGTGGCTCAAATGGTTGGGCATCCGTCTGCCATATGGAGGGACCTGGGTTCGATCCCCAGGACCTCCTGGTAAAAAAAATAATAATAATAAAAAATAAAAGAACTGATGAAGAAAAGATTGGAAAAACTTGAACAAGGTCTCAGGGAAGTAAAGGACAGCAAGAGACGTGCAAACATACATGTCTTGGGTGTCCCAGAAGGAGAAGAGAAGGGAAAAGGAGCAGAAGGAATATTTGAAGAAATAATGGTAGATAATTTTCCAACCCTGTTGAAGGACATAGATATCCATGTCCAAGAAGCATGACATACTCCCATCCGAAAAAATCCTAATAGACCAACTCTGAGACACATACTAATCAGAATGTCAAATGCCAAAGACAAAGAGAGAATTCTGAGAGCAGCAAAAAAAAGAAAAGCCATGCATAATGTGTAAGAGATACCCAATAAGAGTAAGTATCAATCTTAATTGACAAGAAGACAAAAGGCAAGAAGACAGTGGTATGATATATTTAAGATACTGCAAGAGAAAAACTTCCAGCCAAGAATCTTGTATCCAGCAATATTGTCTTTCAAAAATGAGGGCGAGTTTAGAACATTCACAGATAAACAGAAACTGAGAGAGTTTGTAACCAAGAAACCAGCTTTGCAGGAAATACTAAAGGGTGTGCTACAGCCTGAAAAGTAAAGACAGGAGAGAGAGACCTGGAAGAGAATCTAGAAGTGAAGATTATATCAGTAAAAGTAACTAAAAGCATCAAAAGAGTGGTGAAAATAAAATATGACAGATAAAACTCAAATATTCAGGCATAAACTTAACCAATGATTTAAAGTACTTGTATTCAGAAAACTACAACTCATTGTTAAAAGAAATTTTAAAAAGACCTAAATAATTGGAAGAATATTCCATGCTCATGAATTGAAAGACTAAGTATCATTAAGATGCCAATTCTACTCAAATTGATATACAGATTCAATGCAATCCCGATAAAAATTCCACCAGCATTTTAAAAAATAAATGGAAAACATGATTATCAAATTTATTTGGAAGGGTAAGGGGTCCTGAATAACCAGAAACATCTTAAAAAGAAAAAGCGAAGTTGGAAGATTTTCATTTCCAGACTTTAAGTCATATTACCTAGCCACAGTGATAAAAACAGCATGGTACTGGCATAAAGACAGACACATAGACCAATAGAACTGAATTGATGGTTAAGAAACAGACCCTCACATCTATGGTCAACTGATTTTTGACTAGCCTGTCAAACCCACCCAGCTCGGGCAGAACAGTCCATTCAACAAATGGTGCTGAGAAAATTGGATATCCATAGCAAAAGAAGGAAAGAGGACCCCTATCTCACACCCTATACAAAAATTAACTCAAAATGAATCAAATACCTAAATATAAAACCAAGAACCATAAAATTTCTAGAAAAAAATATAGGAAAATATCTTCAAGACCTGGTGGTAGGTGGTGGATTCTTAAAGGAGATAAGAGGAGGACTGAGATGGACTACTGATATTTAATGTATGTAGAAGTTTTAATTGGCTTTACTGTAAAAGTGTGGAAATGTACAGAGTTGATGGTAACACATTATAGTGAGTAACAGCTGGTTTATAAATGGGAATGTGGCTGAAAATGGTAGTCTAGGGGTGTAAATGCCAATTGACAGAAAGCTAGAGAATAATCTAGGGACTGAATCACACAGTAAACCCAGAGGTGGATGAGAATAGTAGTTGATGGTACAGATGCAAGAGTGTCCTTTGTGAGCTAGAGCAGGTGTACATCAGTATTGCAGGGTGGTGGGAATGTGGAGAAGCATGGGAAAAAAAAACTGGAGTGACCTATGGCGTGTGGTTAACAGTAATAATGTAACATTCTTGCATGTATGCCACAGATGTACTGTGTTGATAATGGGGGAGTATGGAAAAAGTGTGCCAAATGTATGCTGTGGACCTGGTAATAATCGGATGATATTATCTCCTAATGTGTAACAATTATTCCACCAGGATGTGGTGTGTTGATAGAGGGGTGTTGTTTGGGAATTCTGCACATGTGCATGAGTGTTTTGTAAGTTTACAACTTCTGTCATAAAAATATATTTAAAAAATAATAATAGGGTGGGTTGGGGGGAAAATACACAAAATGTAAGATAAGGACTATAATTAGTAGTAAGATTTTGACAATGTTCTTTCATAATTTGTAACAAATGTCTCATGACAATGCAAGGTGTTGGTGGAAGGTTGATGTATGGGACCCCTGTATGATGTTATGAATGTTTGCTTTGTACGTTCACAATTTTTACTACACATTTATTGTTTATCTATGTTCATATATAAATGATATAAAAAATAATAATAATAGGGTGGGTTGGGGGGGAAATAAATAAATAAATAAATAAAATTAATGTGGACTCTACCTCTCAGCATATACAAAAATTAATTTGAAATGGATCAAAGACCTAAGTATAAAAGCTAATAGTATAAAATTCTTACAAGAAAACATAGGGAAATATCTTCGGGATCTCATAAAAAATAATAACTTTTGTGCTTCAAAGGACATCATCAAGAAAGTGAAAAGACAGCCTACAGAATGGGAGAAAATATTTGGACACCATATACCTGATAAGGGCTTAATATCCAGAATATGTAAAGAACTCCTACAACTCAACAACAAAAAGACAAACAACCCAATTAAAAAAGTGGGCCAAGCTTTTAAATAGACATTTCTTCAAAGACAATATTCAAATGGCTAATAAGTATATGAAAAGATGCTCAACATCATTAGCCATTAGAGAAATGCAAACTAAGACGACAATGAGACACCACTTCACACCCACTAGGATGACTATTAATAAAAAATCTGAAAAGGGCAAGTGTTGGCAAGGATGCAGAGAAACAGGAACCATTGTACATTCCTGGTGGGCATGTAAAATGGTGCAGCCACTGTGAACAACTGTTTAGCGGTTCAGAAAGTTAAACATAGAATTACCATGTGGCCTGGCAACTCCACTCCCCAAAGAACTGAAAGCAGTGATTTAGATATTTTTACACCAGTGTTCATCGCAGCACTCTCACAAGAGCCGAAAGGTGGAAGGAACCCAAGTGCCCATCAGTGAATGAATGGGTAAACAAATGTGGTATATCCATATAATGGAATGTTATTCAGCCACAAAAAGAAGTGAAGTGCTGGTACATGCTACAGCATGGTTGAAGCTTATAGACAAAATGGTGAGTGAAATAAGCCATACACAAAATGATAATCAGTATACGGTTTCTCTAACATGAAATACTTAGGATAAGCAAGTTCATAGAAAGCAGAATAGTGGCTACCAGGGGTGGGGGAAGTGGGGAGTGGGGAGTTAACACTAAATGAGTATGAGTTTTGGTTTGGGATGACATAAACAGTCTGGAAATAGTGGTGAAAGTTACATAGGATTGTGCATGTACTTAATGTCAAAGAATTGTCCACTTAAAACGGTTATGATGATTTTTCTGTTATGTATATTTTACCACAACTAAAAATAAATACATTGTTTTGTAAAATGCAGAATTCAAAGTAGCTCCCTCGGCCTATTTCCCTTCTTCCTCCTCAGAGGTAAATATTCTGAAGTTGCTCTATGTTGTTCCTGTCTAAGACAGACAGAGAGAAAAAAGGTCCCTGGATCTCAGAGCTGGCCTGCCTTTATAAATTTGTTATATGAGATTAAAAAAAAAAATCTATTCTCCCGTTTAAGCAATTGTTAGTCACATTTTCTACTGTTGCTAAACACATTTCTAACTGGTAACAGAATTTACTTTCTGGAAGTAGGGTGTTACAAAAACGTAAAAACAGGCTAGATAGATTTAGCAGTTAGAATTGAGGGCTTGATCTTTATGAGCTGAAAATCTGGTGATATAAGTAATACGGCAGTAAATCATTTTGATCAAAATGGTACCTGCTAGCTTTGGGATGAAACTACATTCTCACTGAGTGTATAATACTGGGGGAAGGGGAAGAAAAATTTGGGAAGCTGGGGTGTACTAAGCACTTTTTCCTTCTTGGATGCACTGGAAATTTCCAGACACAAGTGTAGAGAGACTAGCTTAACTAACCCTCATATATCCAGTTCCAATAAATTAAATTTTTTGCGACTTTTGTTTCATTTATCCTCCTAATGTTTGTTTTTGTTTTTTTTCCTGGAACACTTCAAAGCAGTTTCTAGGCACATAATGTTCCCAGTAAATAAGTCGGTGTGTCTTTAAAAGATGGTGTTTGTAAAATCCACAATACCACTAACACACTGAGAAAATTAATAATTTTAATTACCTAGTAGTCAGTCCATGTTCAAATTACCCCAATTGTCTAAAAAACATCTTTTTATGGTTGATTTGCTTGAATCAGGATTGAACAAGGTCCACAAATTGCATATCATTGAGGTGACTCAAACTTCTTTACTTCATTTAATCTAGAAAAATTCTTGGCCCCATTTTATCACGCTAGTTTACTGGTTGAGGTAGGCACTTATTTATCCCCTAGAATACCCTACATTCTGGGCGTGGCTGATTTCATCTGCATTGTGTCATATAGCATGTCACTCTATCCCCCCATTTTTCCCATAAACCAGGAATTAGATTTACAGGCTGATTTAGATTCCGTTTATTTTCCAGCCAGGACTCACGGGTGCTGCTGTGCACCTTTATTGCTTCATGTCAGGCACACCCAGCGCCCCGTGGCCCCACTTAGTGACGCTGAGATTGATCACTGGGCTCACCACTGGGTGGTATCAGCTGGATCTGGCCATGTGAAGAGCCTGTTAATTCTTCATCTAGTGCTTTCAGCAGTCATTGATGACCATTGCATTAAAGGGTGAAAAATGGTGATCTTCTAAATCTATCACTTCTCCTGCATCTGTTAGTTAGCATCCTTCTAGAAATAAGAACTTACCTTCCTTGCTTAACCTGAACTATAATTTGCTCAAGAAAGGCAGATAAATTCTGCGGCTTATTCTTGCTGCTTTCAGTCAAGTCTTTTTTTTTTTTTTTTTAAATGTTTTTTTTCTTGATTTTATTTATTTATTCATTTATCCCCCCCTTGCTGCTTGTGCTCGCTGGGTCAGCTAACCACGCCGTGCGGGCGGGCTTGCCTTCACCGAACCCGGGGCCTCCCATATGGTAAACGGGAGCCCTACTGATTGAGCAACAGCAGCTTCCTTCAGTCAAGTCTTGAACGAGAGCCAGCTGGACTATAGCTTGGCTTGCAAGCTGAGGTGGAAGCATGCAGGTTTGCCGAGGAGACATTCTCTTTCTGTGCCCTGGGTTTTCAGAATCCCATAACTTGGAGGCTTGAAGATGTGAAAAAAGTCAACTGTTTTTACCCCTGAAGCAGGAGTTCTTAGCCAGGGGTCCATGATTTCAGGGGGTCCGTGAGCTTGAATTGATAAAAATCAACTTATTATCTTTATTTTCTCTGACCTCTAACTGAAACCTAGCATTTCCTTCACTTATGAATGTATGCAATAAATAAATTACAGTAGTATTCATTTCATATCACATTACGGTTGTTGCATATCTCGAAAAATCGCTTACACTCATCCATACTTCGAAATTACGGTAGTTGTTAGACCCGATGCTAGTTGAATGTCATAAAACTATCTGCCACTACTTTCTGCGAAGGGGCCCGTGGGACAAAAGGTTAAGAACCCCTGCCCTAAAGGAAAGTCGCACTTCCAGAGGCTGCAAGGCAGCTGTCTTCACAGACAAGAGTGAAGTCCAGGCTTGCTTAGAGCCCCTTGCTTCACCTAAACAAAGGGCAAAGCTCATCTCTCCCTACTCTCTGCCTTGCTTATGCCACCCCCTTGCTGTACCTCATTGTGCCCTCTCACCTCAGGGCCTTTGCACTCGTTCTCTCTCCTGGAGCTCTTCTCCCACCTATCCACGAAGCTTGTTCCCTCACCCTAAGAGTCTACCTGTCTCGTTTTCCTGAGGCTGTCCATAGCCAACTGACCTAAAAGAGCACCACCGTGGTAGTTTGAGATTATGTTTGTCAAACCCAAAAAGAGAAAGATCATGTCTGTAAACGAAACTATTCCTCTGGGCGTGATGCCCTTTGATTGCATTAGATTCAGTTGAGATGTCTTTGATTAAGTTACCTGTTAAGATTAGGGCTTTAATTCGATCATGTCAGTAAGGTATGACTCGGGTTGCATCCCCACCCCCTTGGTGGGCCGATATAAACAGACACTTGCTCAAGACGACACATGGGAAGGAGAGAGCTCTGTTATTTTTTTATCCTGGGGAACTGGGGAGAGGTGAGCCATTCTCCTGACAGCTTACAGCTGAATTTGGGAAGAGCGGCAAGACTGATATAGGAAGCCCTGAGAGACAAGCCCTGTGCCAGCCTACAGCTGAGATCGGGGAGAACCTGGGCCCGCGGAGCCTTAAGAGGAAGAGGAGGCCCAGAGGGGAAGGCTGAAACCCAGCAGAGATCGACTGCCATCTTGCTTCAACACGTGGGAGCTGGCTTTGGTGAGAAAGCACCTCTTATGGTACCTTGAGTTGGACTTTCCATGGCATTGGGGCTGTAAGCTTTTACTCCCAATAAATACCCTTTAGAAAAGCCAACACTTTTCTGGTACTTTGCATCAGCACCCCTTTGGCTGACTAATACCAGCGCCAACAAACTGCTTTCCCTTTCCCCCCTTCCCTTCCCTGATTTTCTTCCCAGCTCTAACCACCATCTGATGTGCTATAAATTTTACTAATGTCTGTTGTCTATCTCCTCCCATTGGAATGGAAGGTTCATGAGAGCAGAGACTTTCAGGTTCATTCACGCCTGAATTCCAGGAATTATTACAGTTCTTCATATTCAGATGAATTAATAAATGCTGATAAAAATTTACCTTCCGGGAAGCGGCTGTGGGTCAATCAGTAGGGCTCCCGTTTACCATATGGGGGGCCCTGGGTTCGGTTCCCGGGGCCTCCTGGTGAAGGCAAGCCCGCCCACACGGCGTGGTTAGCTGACCCAGCGAGCACAAGCAGCAAGGGGGGGATAAATGAATAAATAAATAAAATCTTAAAAAAAAAAAAAAAAAAAATTTACCTTCCCACCAGAGGCTACTATTTCAATTTGCCTCAAAGCAACAGCTGTATGTTAGGGAGGAGACTTCCAAAAGGGGTGATTCAGGTTACACATTACATAATTCTCAAATCTGATATAGGGCTGCATCCTCAGCTAATTCATTTATTGCCTGATTCTACCCTGAAACCATTTAACATTCTTTCTGTTTGGTGGGGCCACAAAATCCAAATGGGTCTACTGTTGACTTTATTGGGCTCTAAACTCAGAGCTCCTAAGGTCAAACCAACAAGTTGGCTTCTGTTACTTGAAATCAAGGGTTATTCTGGGAAGTGGATGTGGCTCAGGCAAATGAGCTCCCACCTACCACATGGGAGGTCTGTGGTTCGGTTCCCAGTGCCTCCTAAAGAAGACAGCTAGCTGGCACGAGGCGCAGGCGTGGCAAGCTGACACAACAAGATGATGCAACAAGAGACACAAGAGGAAAAAACATAATGAGAGACACAACAAAGCAGGGAGCAGAGGTTCCTGGTACCTCCTAAAGAAAGTGAGCAAGACAACAAGCTGACGCAATGGGCAGGTGCGGCAAGCTGATGCAACAAGGTGACGCAAAAAGAGACACAAGGAAAAGATAATGGGAGACAAAGCAGGAAACGGAGGTGGCTTAAGTGATTAGGAGCCTCCCTCCCACATTGGAGGTCCCAGGTTCAGTTCCTGGTGCCTCCTAAAAGACACAGTGCATAGCAAGTGCAAACAGTGAGGGGGTGGGGAGAAATAAATAAATAAATCTTAAAAAAAAAAAGGGGGGGATTACTCTGATACACAGACTTTAATTTCCTGTTTAATTCTGTCATTACCACCAGACTGTAAGCTCCTTAAAGGCACAGACCTTTCCTTTGCTCTTCTCCATGTATCCCTGTAGTCCAGCTCAGTGCCTGGCACATAGAAAGTTCTCAATAAATGCACATTAGCCCTTACCTAACTCTCCTTATCCAGCAGAGACAATCTTCCATATTTTGACCTCCGGCATCTCAGCGAGTGTTGAACACTCACCCCTCTTCTTTTCTTTCCTTTATATTGTGATAAAATGTACCTAACTTAAAAATTTACCATTTTAACCATTTTTAAGTTTGCAATTCAGTGGCATTAAGTATGTTCACAATGTTGTGTAACCATCACCACTATCCATTTCCAGAATGTTTTCATCACCCCAAAAAGAAACTCTGTACCCATTAAGCAATAACTCGCCATTCCCTCCAGCCCCCAACCCCTGGTAACCTCTAATCTACTTTCTGTCTCTATGAATTTGTCTATTCTAGATGCCTCATATAAGTAGGCTCATACAACATTTGTCCTTTCGTGTCTGGCTTCTTTCACTTAGCATAAAATTTTTGAGGTTCATCCATGTTGTAACATGTATCAGAACACGATTCCTTTTCACGACTGGATATTATTCCACTGAGTGCGCACACCACATTTTGTGTATCCATTCATCTGTCGATGCCATTGTGGATAATGCTGTGATGGACACTGGTGTGACCTGCCCCCCTTGTTTTTGATACATGTTCTTCCCTTGGCTCACCTGATGCAACTCTTGTTTCTCCAACTTTCTGCTCACCTTTTCTTTGCAGGTTTGGACCTCAGATTTCCCTCTTCTCACTTTTAAATGCAATATTCTCAATAGCCTCATCCCTGTGTGTATTAGTCAGCCAAAGGGGTGCTAATGTGAAATACCAAAAATGGGTTGGTCTTTATAAAGGGTATTTATTTGGGGTAGAAGTCCACAGATACCAGGCCATAAAGCGTTAAGTTTCTTCTCTCACCACAGTCCATTGCCACGTGTTAGAGCAAGACGGCTGCCGGCGTTTGCCAGGGTTCAGGTTTCTGGGGTTCCTCTCTTCCCGGGGCTGCGTTTCTCTCCGGGCTTAGCTCCTGTTTCCTCCACAAGTTCAGTTATAGATGGTCAGGTGAACAGCTTACTTCTCTTCTCCTGGAGCCTTCTTTCCAACATTAAAACTGCTTCTCAAAAGACTGCTTCAATTGTCCTTTGCCTTGCCTTTTATATTCGATTCCCCACCCACCAAGGGGTGGGGCTCAATGCCCTAATCCTAACCTAATCATGCCCAGATTAACAGATTAGTTTACAAGCATGATCCAATTATATTTTTGGAATTCATAATTACATCAAACTGCCACATTCTACCCTCTGAATTCCAAAAATACATTACAATATTTAAAAAAACTTAAATCAGTAACAATCCAAGTACAAAATCATATCAAAATCATTTTAAAGAAATACAGTTCATCTTGAGGCAAAGTCCATCTGCTGTAGACCTCTGAAACTTACAAAACCATTTAACTGCTTCCGATACACAAGTGGAAAGACAAAGGATAAACATTTTCAATATCATAAGGAGAAATTGGGATGTTAAACATGAGTCATGGATCCTCTACAGTTCAGTAAACTTGCAGGGCATCCTCCATTTGATTTCAAAGTCTGAGAGTCATTCTTAAGCTGATGGTTTCTTCTCCTTGGGGCCACATGGGGACCCACCCTTTCCACAGGCTTGCCCAAGGGCCATTTTCTTGGTTCCACCCTCATCAAGCATCTGGGTGTCGACCAAGCTCCAGACCTTACCCTCCAAGAGTGATGGGGTGATTGCCAAACCTTACCCAATCTTTGGGTTAGAGTCTTAGCCCCCCTGGTACAGTGAGGTGAAGATAACATTCCCCCTAACCTTTGGCATACAGGCTCAACCCTCTCAGAGCAATGGGTTGACCACCTGGCCTTCTCTAATCCATGGGGGACAGGTAAACTCCTCTCAGACCTATGGGGTGTTGACCTTAACTGCCCTAATCTTTGAGGAATGTGCTCCACTCTCCCTGCACCCTGGGATCGCAAAACTCTCCCAGACATCTGGTGGGGACATCCACCCTCTTCAACTGCTGGGGAAAACTCACCCTCTCTGTACACATGGGTGGGGCTCCTCTCTTGGCCCAAGGAGATGTCTTAATCCCAGATCTCTGCTTCCACGGTTTTCTTCTTAAAGCTGATTCTCCTTCAATCTTTCCTTTCCATGTCCTCCTTTGTCCAAGCTGACAGTGGTTTTGTTCATAGAGCTCTCTCAAAAACTTTGTTGGTTTAGCATGCAGGAAGCAGGGGACCAAGCCATCAGACAGTAAGACTTTCCACAAGTCTTTTTGAGATAACTGCATCTTCTTTTTTTTTTTTTTTTTAAAGATTTTATTTATTTTATTTATTCATTTATCCCCCCCTTGCTGCCCGCGCTCGCCAGGTCAGCCAACCACGCCGTGCGGGCGGGCCTGCCCCCACCAGGAGGCCCGGGGAACCGAACCCGTGGCCCCCCACATGGTAAACGGGAGCCCCACTGACCGAGCCACAGCCGCTTGCCCGATAACTGCATCTTCAATTCTGATTTACAAGTTCCAGATTTAGCTATGTCTTCAAATGGGGCATTTTTATCTGGGAATTTGATTTCCAGAAACTTGGAAGTTCCAGAATCAGTTTCTGTTTTCTTTCTGCCCAAAAGTTCAATCCTTAGTGTATTTCACTCATCTAGTATTTTGCTATAAGCTGCAAGGAGAAGCCAAGCCACATTCTCTGGGTTTACTTTGGAAAGTACTTCAGCTAAATGCTCTGGTTCGCCATTTTCAAATTCTGTCTTCCATATAACACCAGGAGTTAATCTTGCTAAGTTCTCTGCAACTTTAAAGCATGGATCGCCTTTCCTCCAGTTTCCAATAACAGTTTCATCATTTATTTCTAAGGCATCGTAGAAAGTCTCTTTAGCGTCCATATTACTATCAACAGTCTCTTCAAAGTGATCTTGGCCTTTTCCATCAAGCATTTCACAATTCCTCCAAAAAAATATCCCTTACCCATTTATAAAACCATTCCAACATTTTGGTAATTACAAAAGCAGTACCCCACTCCTCGGTACCAAATTCTGTATTAGTCAGCCAAAGGGGTGCTAATGTAAAATACCAAAAACGGGCTGGTCTTTATAAAGGGTATTTATTTGGGGTAGAAGTCCACAGATACCAGGCCATAAAGCGTTAAGTTTCTTCTCTCACCAACAGTCCATTGCCACGTGTTAGAGCAAGACAATTGCCAGCGTTTGCCAGGGTTCAGGCTTCTGGGGTTCCTCTCTTCCCGGGGCTGCATTTCTCTCCGGGCTTAGCTCCTGTTTCCTCCACAAGTTCAGCTGTCTCCTGTTTCCTCCACAAGGTCAGCTGTAGACGATCAGGCGAAAGGCTTGCTTCTCTTCTCCTGGGGCCTTCTTTTCAACATCAAAACTGCTTCTCAAAAGACTGCTTCAACTGTCCTTTGCCTTGCCTTTTACATTCGATTCCCCACCCACCAAGGGGTGGGGCTCAACGCCCTAATCCTAACCTAATCATGCCCAGATTAACAGATCAGTTTACAAGCATGATCCAATTATATTTTTGGAATTCATAATTACATCAAACTGCCACACTGTGCATAGTTTCAACAGCATCTTACATGCTCGGCAACTTCTCCATGTCTCCAGACTCCCCTATTCAATGGCTTTCTGCTCAGCCCCACTCCAGCTGGGCACAGGCACCTCAGAATCTAAAGCTCCAACCCCACGTTTCTCTTCTTCTTGTGCTGCCTTTCTCGCTGATGGCTTCGCCCTCACTACAGCTGTCTAAAACAGAAACAGGGCATCCTCCTTGACTCCTCCCACTTCACCATCCCTACATCTCATCCATCGACTTGGACTACGGCTTCTGCTTCCTAAATGACTGGCCTTCTCTCCCCAGCCCCTCACAGCCATGTGAGTCCTTTCCCCACAGTTGAGACGGGGGCAGCACGTGCTCCTAGCCAACATCACCGCACACTTAGATTTCTTCCAGGCCTTTCTAAACTGCTTTCCGAATTGCACCCCTGCCTACAATCCTATCTTCCCTCTGCAGCTGCACTCCATTCAATGAGCAAATCTAATCATGCAGATTCCTTGCTTCATACCCATCACCACCTTCCTATTACTTTTGGGACAGAATCTTAACTCTTTCACTTGGCACTCACGTGCCTTCACGACAAGGCCCCTGCCTGACATTCCAGACTCTTCTGACATTTCTCCCACTCACCCCTACACACTAACTCCAGCTAAAGTGATATTTTCAGTTTTTCAACCATCTTTCCAGCTCACCCCAGCCCTTCACCTGGAAAGCTTCCCCAGTGCTCTGTACTTGGTTAACACCTACCCCTGCTTCACGTCTTACGTAGAAGATCGCCTCCGTTATCCCAGGTCCCTATCAATGCCACCACTTGTCCACCCGAAAGTCAAGTGTTGAGCCCCTCCTGTGAGCACTCCTCACTGCTTACTGATCACCACTGCTCAGACTGCTTGTCTGTCTGTCTTCCCCACTAGACCTGAAGGCAGGAATTGTATCTTATTTGTTGGCGAGTTGCTGGTGTCCCTAGGAGGCATTCAAATCTTTCTTGGACTCATGGGCTATTTAAATTTAGAGAGAAACAAGTCAGAGTCATTTGGACAGGTTTATTGGCGCTGAGCAGTGTCCCCCACAATCCAGATGGCTTCTGGCACAGGCGGGGTGACATCACTCACTCTACCAGGCCCCACCACCAAACCAGGACCGGTTAACATGGGTTCATTCTGGAATGTGGGTTGGCTGCAGCCACAAGTGGGCAGGCTGTGGGTATGGGCCAGGCTCTCTGGAACGTCTGCTTGCACACTTGGCCTTCACAGAACATCTCCTAAGGATAAGGAGGAAGGGAAGAAAGATGATTTGACACGGAAAAATCGTAAAGTGAGAGCCTTAAATCAAGGCTCCTTCCATGCCCTGGGTGGGCAAGTTCCTGGATATGCAGGAGAACTATGTAAACCACTTGAACATTTCCTCTTTCAGCCCAACTAATCTAAATCCTCAGACATCCTTGCATTTGCACATGGTATTTTGGGGGGAGGCCGGTTTCTTACTTTCTTTTTATTGTTATAAGAGGGTGAGATCTGACGATCTAGAATCAAAATATCTTCAATGCCTTTGTCATTGAAAACTACCCCTAGGTGACCTGAAGTTAAATGCGTTAATTTTGCTTCCATGGCTCTCGCTGAGCTTTCACAGGTACAGTGAGGCAAAAAGGTGTAAAGTTGAGAGCATATATTCTTGTCAGACCTGGGGATCTCCACTCTGCAGCCTTGGGGACTCTCTAAATTTCAACTTCTTCACCTGTAATTGGGAACAGTGGTGCCCCTTTCACAGGAGCGTGACGAAGCCTAAATGAAATAGTGCACTGAAAGGGCTCAGCGCTCAAAAATGCCAGCCCTGGTGATATACACGGCAGAAAGGAATTCTTATCTTAAAAAGCCATGGTTAAACCTTGAGGGACAGTTTTACACCTTTTAAATTATATTTTTAAATTACTGATTATGTTGCACATTCATGCTGTGCTAGTGACACGGTAAAACTGATATAACAAAGTAGCAAGAGGCAAAGATGTGTCTGCCCCTGGCAGCAGGAGCCCATCTGAAAATCACACTAAGGAAGCAAATCAGTGTCTGAAAAAGACTTTAAGCAATAGCCAGAAAAAACCCTGAAACAAAATTCCTGGATCCTTAAATTTAGGGACAGTTTTACTAAGATGGCAGCCCATCAACCGGATGGAAAATTATGTAGCCAGTTTGCTATCCTATTATATACAGTCAATAAATACATAGTGAATTCAACAGGAAAACTATTTAAAAGCCTGGAAAACGTTGTTGGTGGGTTTGTTTTTTTTTAATGTTAAATGAAAAGAAAGACTATTTGGCAGAAAGTGGAAGGTGACATGCAACATTGAAAACAATTGGGTTGGGAGGGTAAGATTATTGATTACAGTTTCCTGTTCAACATTTTCTTTAATATTTTATCAACTCATCAAACATAAGAACAGAATGCAGCAAGTACCAAGTGGAGCTCATTCCCTTCGATACAATGGGTCCAGCCTCTGTTCTTCTTTTCCCCTTTCTGGACACAGGTGAGTCTGTCATTGTCCCAGGTGACCAAACTCTGCATTAGGGAGGGGGAAAAAATGTCAGTTTGCTCTGGCAGGATCCTAAGGATTACTAAGCAGGATGCCAAGCAAACCTTGCAAAATGAAGAGCCCATTTGTTACCTTAATTTTTACCTTGCATTTTCTGCTATCCAGGCCTTTGCTATCTTCATCAAATTCTTCTCCAACTTTACATTTAACAAGGTAGTTCCTTAGGCTGCTGTATGTGTGGATGGTAAAAGAATCCCCATTTTGTTCAATCACTTTCTGTGGCTTCAGCAACTTGGCTATCATACGAGTGGCAAAGTCAATACCTTAAACATAATTTTAAAAACAAATGAAAATAAATCAATGTTCCATTGAGATGCAAAAGCTACGAATTTGGTAGCTGTCCTCAAAATCATTGCACTTGCTTGCATGTGTTTCTTTTACAACTTCAGTGTAGTTTGCTGCTGAAATCAGATCTATAGGGGCAGCCATCCAGGCAAAACTCCAGCCCAAGGCTGGTTAAAAAGTTGAAGAGCTTTCAGGAAAGAGTCAATAGGCTGCCTGAAGCTGGGCGGGGCAGGAGCAGTTCTGGGAATCCCCCCAGATGCTGAGGTACAAGGAGGCCAAGGGAGGGCCCCAACCCAGCCTCAGTCTGAGCAACTCTGCCTTTTTCTGCTTTATGGATTGACACTTTGAATTAAGACATCGTTTGAACACCCTCCCCCCCAAATAAAAACCTTCAGAACAAGTGCAATCATGTAAATACTACTACACACTTAGAAAACTTTAATAAGCTTTTAAAAAATCATACACAGAAACGTGCAATTCTCAGAAGAGCAAGGGTTTGGGGATAGATAGTGGATTTGAATCCCAGTCCCACTTAGTAGCTTTGAGCACATCACATAGCTAGAGATAAGGATTGCTGTTTTTCTTACTGTGTGTGTGTGTGTAACAAAATTTGCCATTTTAACCATTTCAGTGGCATCGCTTTTACAATGTTGTTCTACCATCACAATTTCCCATTACTAAAACCTAGTCATCAACCAAAACAAAAAGTCTTTACCCATTCATTGCTCAGTAACTTCCCATTCCTCCTTCCCCAGCCCCTGGTAACCTGTAGTCTCCTTTCTGTCTCTATGGATTTCCTTATTCTAGGTGCCTCACGGAGTGGAAGCATATAACATTTGTCCTTTTGTGTCCAGTTTATTTCACTCACCATGATGTCTACAAGGTTCATCCCCGTTGTAGCATGCACCAGTACTTCACTTCTTTTTGCAGCTGAATATTATTCCATTATATGGAGATACCAAAATTGTTTATCTGGTCATCTGTTGATGAACACTTGGGTTGCGTCCATCTTTTGGCTAGTGTGAATAATGCTGTGATGAGCGTTGGTGTGCACATAACTCTCCGAGTCCTTGCTTTCAATTCTTTTGGGTATAAACCTAGGAGAAGAATTGCCAAGTCATATGGTAATTCTATATTCAACTTTCTGAGGAATCACCAAAGAGTTTGCAGAGGCTGCACCATTTTACATTCCCACCAACAATATCCAAGGGTTCCTAATTCTCTGCATCCCCACCAACACTTGTTATCTTTAGTTTTTTTTTTGTTTTTTTTTTTTAATAATAGTCATCCTAGTGGGTTCAAATGGTATCTCATTGTAATTTTAATTTGCATTTATCTAATGGCTAATGATGCTGAGTATCATTTCATATACTTATTTGGCATTTGATTATCTTCCTTGGAGAAATATCTATTCAAATTCTTGGCCCATTTTTTTAAATAGATTTTTTGTTTCCTTTTTTGTTGTTGAGTTGTAGGCATTCTTTATTTATTCTGGATATTAAACCCTTATCAGATATATGGTTTCTAAATATTCCTCCCATTCCGTAGGCTGTCTTTTCACTTTCTTGACGACGTCCTTTAAAAAAAAAAAAAACAACAATTTTATTGGTACATATTAATAAAGTATACAATTCATCCAAAGTGTACAATCAATGGTATTTGGTATATTCACAGAGTTGGGCATTCATCATCTCAATCATTATTAGAGCAGTTCCATTATTTCAATAATACTAATAACAATAAGCAAAAAAGAGACAAAGAATAAACAAGAAAATTCTTGACCTCTCAATCTCTATGTTTCTCCTGCTGTACATAGCTGCAATTTCTGGCTATTCTTACATATTTATTTATTTATTTATTCATTCAGCAGTTTTTTGAGATATATTCACATACCATATGATCTATCCAAACTTCATAATCAACGGCTTTTAGTATAATCACAACGTTGTCCGTTCATCACCACAAAAAATTTTAGAACCATTTCATTACTCCAAAAAAAAAAAAAATCCACAGCCCTTCCCCAGTGCTACATAATCACTAATCTAATTTCATCTTTATAAATTGATTTATATTTATATTCTATATAAATGGAATCATACAATATGTTACATAATATATTTGGTTCAAAGTAGCACAATCATACAGTGTTTGTCCTTTTGTGTCTGGCTTGCTTCACTCAACATAATGTCCTCCAGGTTCATCCATGTTGCCATATGCTTCACGACTTCATTTCTTCTTACAGCTGCATAATATTCCATTCATCGATTTATCCATTCATCAGTTGATGGACACCTGAGTTGTTTCCTACTTTTGGCAATTGTGAAATAATGCTGCTATGAACATCGGTGTGCAGCTGTCTGTTCGTGTCACTGCTCTCAGTTCTTCTGGGTATATACCCAGTAGTGGTATTGCAGGGTCACGTGGCAAGTCTATATTCAACTTCTTTAGGAACTGCCAGACAGTCCTCCATAGTGGTTGTACCATCCTGCATTCCCACCAACAGTGAAGAAGTGTTCCTATCTCTCCACATCCTCTCCAACACTTGTGGTTCTCTGTCTTTTGAATAGTGGCCATTCTCATAGGTGTGAAATGACATCTCATTGTAGCTTGATTTGCATTTCCCTGATCACTAGTGAACTTGAACATTTTTTCACGTGTTTTTTTTTTAAACCTATTTTATTTAGTATTTATTTTTCCAAGTTTGTACATTCACATCATTTAGAATCAAATACTCCTACAAAACTTAACAAAAAACAACAGTCCACTGACCCCTTCCTCCATTTCCTGCTTCCCAAAGGTAACTCCTTTAAATTCTTTTAGCTAGTGTTTGGCTATTTATCTCCATCTCTGAAAACAATATTGTTAATTCTTGATTTTCCACTTTTAGACACTTCATCTCTCTTTTACACCCTTTCCCTACAGCCACTCACACATACAACCATACACACATCCCATTCATCCATCTTCCCCAAATACTTGTATCATAATTTTGATGAGAACAATGATGACTTTTTTTTTTTTAAGTAGCAATGCTTCAGTATTCATCAATTGTAACAAATGTACCACACAATTGTTAGATGCTATGAATTGGGGAAGATGTGGGAGGGAGAGGGGTTGGGGTTTTCAGGAATCCCTTGTACTTTCTTTTTTTTTTTTTACTTTATTTTGTACATTTAATAATTGAAAATATAAACAATTAAAAACTGAAAAGTAAACACAGATGAATAAATATATACATTTCTCAACTAAATGTACTGGATACATATAAAATTTTTTTAAAACAATATGTTATACAATATATTTGGTTCATAGTAACATTCATACAGTATTTTTGCCATTTGTATTTTTTCTTTGGATAAATGTCTATTCAAGTCTTTTGCCCATTTTTTAATTGGGTCATTTGTCTTTTTATTGTTGAGTTGTTACATCTCTTTATATGTCATGGATATTAAACCCTTATTGGACATGTGATTCGCAAATAGTTTCTCCCATTGAGTTGGCTGCCTTTTCACCCTTTGACAAAGTCCTGTGGGGTGGAAAAGTGTTTAAATTTGAGGAGGTCCCATTTACCTATTTTTCGTTGTTGTTGCACGTGCTTTGGGTAGAAGGTCCAAGAAACCACCACCTACTACAAGGTCTTGAAGATATTTCTCTACATTTTCTTCTAGTAGTTTTATGGTCCTGGCTTTTATATTTAGATCATTGATCCATTTTGAGTTGATTCTTGTATAGGGGGTGAAATAGGGGTCCTCTTTCATTCTTTTGGTTATAGATATCCAGTTCTCCCAGCACCATTTGTTGAAGAGACTGTTTTGTCCTGTTAACATTAACATGGTAGGTTGTTAAAAACGAGTTGGCCGTAGAGGTAAGAGTTCATTTCTGGACTCTAAATTCTATTCCACTGATTGATATGTCTATCTTTATGCAAGTACCATGCTGTTTTGACCACCGTACCTTTGTAATATATTTTATGGTCAGACAGTGAAATTCTGCCCATGTCACTCTTCTTCTTTTTTTTTTTTTTTAAAGATTTTATTTATTTATTCATTTATCCCCCCCCTTGCTGCTTGTGCTCGCTGGGTCAGCCAACCACGCCGTGCGGGCGGGCTTGCCTTCACCAGGAGGCCCCGGGAACCGAACCCGGGGCCTCCCATATGGTAAACGGGAGCCCCACTGATTGAGCCACAACCGCTTCCCTCACTCTTCTTTTTTAGAATGCTTTTGGCTATTCGGGTGCATTTTCCCTTCCAAATGAATATGGTAATTTGCCTTTTCTATTTCTGTAAAGTAGGCTGTTGTGATTTTGATTGGAATTGCATTGAATCTATAAATCAGTTTGGGTAGGATTGACGTCTTCATGATATTTATTCTTCCAATCCATGAACACAGAATGTCTTTCCATTTGTTTAGGTCTTCACTGATTTCTTTTAGCATTGTTTTGTAGTTTTCTACATATAGGTCCTATGCTTCTTTGGTTAAATTGATTCCTAGGTATTTGAGTCTTTTCATTGCTATTGTACATGGAATTTTTCCCCTGATTTCCTTCTCAGATTGTTCAATACTAGTATACAAAAATATTATTGATTTTTGCATGTTGATCTTGTATCCTGCCACTTGGCTGAACTAATTTATTAGCTCAGGTAGCTTTGTTGAAGACATTTCAGAATTTTCTAAATATAGGATCAGGGAAGCGGACGTGGCTCAATCGATAGGGCTCCCATTTACCGTATGGGAGGCCCCGGGTTCGATTCCCGGGGCCTCCTGGTGAAGGCAAGCCAGCCCGTGCGGCGTGGTGAGCTGATGCAGCAAGATGACGCAACAAAGGGAGACAAGTAGACACAGAAAAATGCACAGCAAATGGACACAGCGAGCACAAGCAGCAAGGGGGGATAAATAAATAAATAAAATCTTTTTAAAAATAAATAAATAAATATAGGATCATGTCATCCACAAATAGTGAGAGTGTTACTTCCTCTTTCCTATTTGGATGCCTTTAATTTTTTTTTTTTCTTGTCTAATTGCTCTAACTAGAACTTCTAGAACAATGTTGAATAACAATGGTGACAGTGGGCATCCTTGTCTTGTTCCTGATCTTAGGGGGAAAGCTTTCAACCTCTCCCCATTGAGTATGATGTTGGCTGTGGGTTTTTCATACATGCCTTTAATCATATTGAGGAATTTCCCTTCTATTCCTATCTTTTGAAGTCTTTTTATCAAGAAAGGATGCTGGATTTTGTCAAATGCCTTTTCTACATCGATTGAGATGATCATGTGTTTTTTTTTCCTTCAATTTTTAAATTTTGACTGATTTTGTTATGTTGAACCAGCCTTGCATACCAGGAATAAATCCCACTTGGTCATGATGTATAAGTCTTTTGATATGCTGTTGGATTCAATTTGCAGGTATTTTGTTGAGAATTTTTGCATCTATCTTCATTAGAGAGATTGGTCTGTAATTTTATTTTTTTGTAGTATCTTTTCCTGGCTTTGGTATTAGGGTGATGTTGGCTTCATAAAATGTGTTGGGTAATTTTCCCTCCTCTTCAATTTTTTGGAAGAGTTTAAACAGGACTGGTATTAATTCTTTTCAAAATGCTTGGTAGAATTCACCTCTTAAGTCATCTGGTCCTGGAGTTTTCTTTGTTGGGAGATTTTTGATGATGGATTCAATCTCTTTAAATGTGATTGGTTTGCTAAGTTCTAGTATTTTCTTGTAGTGTCAGTGTAGGATGTGCATTTCTAGGAATTTGTCCATTTTATCTAGGTTATCTAGTTTGTTGGAATACAGTTTCTCATAATATCCTCTTATGACCCTTTTTATTTCTGTGGTGTCAGTCATAACTTCCCCCCTTTCATTTCTGATTGTATTTATTTGCATCTTCTCTCTTTTTTTCTCTGTTAGTCCAGCTAGGGTTTTGTCACTTTTCTCGATCTTCTCAAAGAAACCAGCTTTTGGTTTTGTTGATTTTCTCTATTGATTTTTGTTCTCAATTTCATTTATTTCCGCTCTAATCTTTATTATTTCTTTCCTTCTGCTTGCTTTGGGGTTGGTTTGATGTTTTTTTTCTAGTTACTCCAGTTGTTCAGTTAGATTTTTGATTTTAGCTCTTTTTTAATAGGTGTTTAGGGGTATAAATTTCCCTCTCAAGACTGCATTCACTATATTCCATAAGTTTTGATAATTTGTATTCTCATTTTCATTTGTCTCAATTTATTTACTGATTTTACTTGCAATTTCTTCTTTAACCCCCTGATTATTTAGGAGTGTGTTGTTTAGCCTCCACACATTTGCGAATTTACTTCTTTTTATCTGTCTTTTATTGATTTCCAGTCTCATTCCATTATGATCTGAGAAGGTGCTGCATATAATTTCAATCTTTTTATATTAATTGAGAGCTGCCTTTTGACCTAACATGTGGTCTACCCTGAGAAAGATCCATGGGCACTTGAGAAGAATGTATAACCCACTGAGTTTGGGTGCAACGTTCTTATATGCCTATTAGGTCTAACTCATTTATCAGATTGTTCAAGTTCTCTGTTTCCTTGTTGATTTTCTGTCTAGTTGTTCTATCTAATGATGTGAGTGGTGTGTTGAAGTCTCCAGTGACTATTGTAGAGATGTCTATTTCTCCCTTCAGTTTTGCCAGTTTGCCTCATGTATTTTGGGGCACCCTGGTTAGGTGCATAGATATTTATGACTTTTATCTTCCTGGTGGATTGTCCCATTTACTATATCTCTTATAAATTTTTGGCATTTAAAGTCTGTTTTATCTAATAATAATATAGCTACCCCTGTTCTTTTTTGGTTACTGTTTGCCTGGAGTATCTTTTTCCAACCTTTCACTTTCAACCGTTTTTTTTTCTTCAAAGATATATTTTTATTTATATATTTCTCTCCCTGCCCCCTATTGTTTGTGCTTGCTGTCTGTTTTCTGTGTCTATTCGTTGTGTGCTTGTCTTCTTTTTAGGAAGCACCAGGAACCAAACCCTGGACCTCCATGTGGGAGGGAGGCGCCCAATCACTCCCTGCTTGTTGTGTCTCTCAGGTTTCCTCGTTGTGTCTCTTCATTGCATCATCCCGTCACGTCATCTTGTGGCGTCAGTTAGCCGTGCCAGTCCATTATGTCAGATTGCTGTCTTGCTCATCTTCATTAGGAGGCACCAGGAACTGAACCCTGGACCTCCCATGTGGTAGGCGGATGCCCAATTGCTTGAGTCACACCCACTTCCCTCAGATGGTTTTTATCCTTGCGTCTAAGGTGAAGCCCTTCTAGGCAGCATATGGATGGCTCATGGTTTTTCATCTATTCTTTTGATTGGGGAGTTTAATCCATTCACATTCAATGATATTACTGTAAATGCATTATTTACTTCCACCATTTTATTCTTTGGTTCTCATATGTCACATCTTATTTTCATCTGTCTTTTTACTTTTTTGGTTATCTTTTCTGCTATTCTTTCTTCTAAATCTCCTCTAAGCCTCTCTCTCCTGTCTTTTTCTTTCAGGCTCTAAGGCTTCCTTTAATATTTCCTGCAAAGGTAGATAATTTTTTATGAACCCCCTTATTTCTGTTTGTTTGTGAATATTTTATACTCACCTTCATATTTGAAGGACAATTTTGCTGGCAGTTTTTCTCTTTCAGTATCCTAATCATATCATACTACTGTCTTCTCGCCTCCATGGTTTCTGATGAGAAATTCACACTAAGTCTTACTGGACGTCCCTTGTATGTCATGGTTTACTTCTCTCTTGCTGCTCTCAGAATTTTCTCTTTATCTTTGACATTTGACATTCTGAGTAGTATGTGTTTGGAGCAGGTCTATTCGGATTTATTCTGATTGGAGTATGATGTGCTTCTTGGACATATAAGTTCATTTCTTTCATGAGAGTTGGGAAATTTTCAGCTATTATTTCCTCAAACACTTCTTATGCCCTTTTCCCTTCTCTTCTCCTTCTGGAACTCCCATGACATGTATGTTGTTGCATGTCATGTTGTCATTCAACTCCCTGAGCCCCTGATCAATTTTTTCCATTCTTTTCTCTCTGTTCTTTTCTCTTTTCAATTTCAGCTGTTCTGTCTTTGGTATCACTTATTCTTTCTTCTATCATTTCAAGTCTGCTCTTGTATGCCTCTAATGTGTTGTTCTCACCTATTGTGTCTTTCATTCCCATGAGCTCTGTTACTTTTCTATTTAGGTTTTCAAATTCTTCTTTGTGCTCATTCAATGTCTTCTTTATGTTGTTTATCTCTTTAACCATATTTTCTTTTTACTCATTAATTTGATTTTGGAAATTTGTGTGCATCTTATTAATTGTCTGAAATCCTGCATCTCTTCTGGGGCTTTGATATATTATTTTCTTGGGCCATGTCTTCTATTTTCTTAGTATGGCTCATAATTTTTTGCTGCTGTCTAGGCATCTAATTAGGATGATGAGTTAATTCAGATGATCAATTTCTCTCTTTTAGGGATACAGTGGCAGAAGGCTGTGTATTACTGCTGTTCTTTGATTCTTGTTTCAACCTGGGTCTTTAGGATCGTCCCTGTTAGTTGCTCAAAACTGGGCTCTGGATCCTAAATAGTTTACAGGCCCACTTCCTAGGGCCTTGTGGAGGGAGCCTATAAAGGCCAGTAAAAGCCTCTCATTTAAATTTCCACATGTGCACTTCCTTGGTCTACCAGCAGATGGCACGCTTTGGCAGCCCTTTCAGTTCAGTATCTGGTCAGAGCGCAGTTTGCTGCAACATGGACCGGATCAACGTGATAGAGGATCCTGCCTGGAGGCTAAGAGCCTTGTAATTCAAACTTTCTCAGAGGCAGTCTCCTCCCTTTTCCTGGGTGGGAAATAATCCCACTTCCCTCAGTGTACTCATCAATCAGAGAGAGGGAGATTGGGAGGGTCAGAGCTCTTTAGTCCCTTGCTGGTTCCCAAGGCAAACAAGGGCGAGGCGCCCCCTGGCCTGGAAGGGCTCTGGGACACAGCAGACCAAATCTGTGGGTCCAAAGCTGAGTCAGCCTTAGGCTGTGTCCCTCTCTCTCCCCTTTCCTGGTGAGGTGGATCCCTGGGGCCCCTTTGTCTGTCGATGATCCCAAGGCCTGAGAATTCAAAAGTGTCTTTAGTGTGGAGGAGGGTGCCAGGAGCAGCAGCTGAGGCTTTTAACTCACAGTTTTGCCAACGCCAGATTCTTTTCCTTTGTCCCTCTCTCTTCTGGGTGGTGTCCAGCCTTCCCTTGGTGCCCTAAACCCTAAAAGATTTTTTTCCAAGCTGTTTCTGCCTGTCCTTTAGCTATTTTTCTGGGAGAGAAGAGAGTCCTGTGTCATTCTAGTTGGCCATACTTCCAGAAGTCTGACCATGTCCTTTGATGCACAAAAGTTTTTAATTTTGAGGTTGATTTTCTCTATTTTCTTTTGTTGCTAGTACTTTTGGTGTAAAATCTAAATATCCATTGCCTACTCTAAGGTCCTGAATATATTTCCCTATGTTTTCTTCTAAAAATTTTATTGTATAGCTTTTTTTTTAAAATTCATTGATTTATTTCTCCCCACCCCTTTGTTGTTTGCACTTGCTGTGTGCTGTGTTTTTAGGAGGCACCAGGAACTGAACCTGGGGCCTCCAATGTGGGAGGGAGGCACCTAATCACTTGAGCCACCTCCATTCCTTGCTTTATTGGGTCTCTCATTATGTTTTTTCTTCTTGTGTCTCTTGTTGCGTCAGCTTGCTATGCCTGCCTGTTGTGTTAGTTCGCTGTCTTGCTCGTTTTCTTTAAAAGGCACCGGGATGGGAAGCGGCTGTGGCTCAATCAGTAGGGCTCACGTTTACCATATGGGAGGCCCCGGGTTCGGTTCCCGGGGCCTCCTGGTGAAGGCAAGCCCGCCCGCACGGCGTGGTTAGCTGACCCAGCGAGCACAAGCAGCAAGGGGGGGATGAATAAATAAATAAAATCTTTAAAAAAAAAAATAAATAAATAAAAAGCACCGGGAACCTCTGCTCCCAGTTTAGTTGTGTCTCTCATTACGTTTTTCTTCTTGTGTCTCTTGTTGCATCATCTTGTTGTGCCAGCTTGCTGCGCCTGCCTGTTGTGCCAGCTCACAGTCTTCTTTTAGGAGGCACCGGGAACCGAACCCTGGACCTCCCATGTGGTAGGCGAGAACTTCAGTTGCCTGAGCCATATCCACTTCCCCTTTTAGCTTTTATAGTTAGTCATTGATCCATTTTGAATTAGTTTTTGTGTATGGTGGGAGATTGGGGTCCATATTCATTCTCTCGCATTTTCAGTTTTGGATTTTCTATTGTCCCAGCACCATGTGTTGAATAGACTGTTCTTTATCCATTGAAGGACCTTGGAACCCTTGTTGAAAATCAACTAGATGTGTGGATTTATCTCTGGACTCTCAATTCGATTTCATTGGTCTATATGTCTATCCTTATGCCAGTACACACTGCTTTAATTACTGTAGCTTTGTAGTAAGTTTTGAAATCAGGAATTATGAGTTCTCCATCTTTGTTCTTCTTTTTCAAGGTTGTTTTGGCTATTTGGGGCCCCTTGCAATTCCATATGAATTTGAGGATCAGCTTTTCAATCTCTGCAAAAAAAAAAAAAAAAAAAAAAAGGCTGCAGGAATTTTGATAAAGATTGCATTGAATTTGTAGTAACTTTAGACAGTATTGACATCTTAACAATATAGTCTTCCAATCTGTGAACATGGGATGTCTTCCCATTTATTTAGATGCTCTTTACTTTCTTTCAGCAATGTTTCATAGTTTTCAGTGTAAAAATGTTTCAACTCCTTTGCTAAATTTATTCTTAGGTATTTTATTCTTTTAGATGCTATTATAAATGGAACTGTTGTCTTGAGCTCCTTTTCAGATTGTTCATTACTGATGTTTGGAAACCCAACTGACTGCTGCCTGAATATCTTGTTTCCTGCAACTTTGCTGAATTAATTTATTAGTTCTAAGGGCTTTCTCGTGGATTCTTTGGGATTTTTCTATAAATAGGATCCTGACATCTGCAAATAGGGATAATTTGACTTCCTTTCCAATTCAGATGCCTTTTATTTCTTTCCTCTGCATGACTGCTCTGGCTGGAACTTCTAGGACAATGTACAATGGTGCCAGTGGGCATCCTTGTCTCATTACTGATCTTAGCGGGGAAACTTTCAGACTTTCAACATTAAGTATGATATCTGCTGCAGGCTTTTTATAAATGCCCTTTATCATGTTGAGAAAGTTCCCTTCTATTTCTAGTCTTCTGAGTGCTTTTACCATGAAAGGATGTTGGATTTTTTTCAAATGCCATTTCTGCATCAATTGAAATGATCATGTCGGTTTTTTCCTTCATTCTAGTAATGTGGTGCATTGCATTGATTGATCTTATGTTGAACCGTACTTGCATTCCCACTTGGTCATGGTCTATAATCCTTTTAATACACTGTTGGATTCAGTTTGCCAGTGTTATGAGTTAGGATGTAATCCCTCTTCTCCTAATTTTTTGGAAAAGTATGAGGATTGGTGTAAAATCTTTAAGTGTTGGTAGAACTTGACAGTGAAACCATGGGTCTTGGACTTTTCTTTGTTGGGAGGTTTTGTTTTTGTTTTTGTTTTGTTTTTATTAGAGAAGCTGTGGGTTCACAGAAAAATCATGCAGAAAGAATGGGTTCCCATATATCACCCTTTTTTTAGCAACTTGCCTTCAAGGGTACATTTGTTACAACTGATGCAAGCACATTTTAATAATTGTACTATTAACTATAGTCCATGGTTTATCTTAAGATTCACTATTTGTGGGAAGTGGCTGTGGCTCAATTGGTTGGGCTCCCATTTAGCATATGGGAGGCCTGGGGTTCAATTCCCGGGGCCTCTTGATGAAGGCAAGCCGGCCCCCGCCACACGGTGAGCCGACACAGCAAGATGACTCAACAAAGGGAGACAAGCAGACACAGGAAAACACAAAAGCAAATGGACTCAGCAAGCACAAGCAGCAAGGGGGGGATAAATAAATAAATAAAAATAAATTTGGGGAAGCGGCTGTGGCTCAATCAGTAGGGCTCCCGTTTACCATGTGGGAGGCCCCGGGTTTGGTTCCCGGGGCCTCCTGGTGAAGGCAAGCCCGCCCGCACGGCGTGGTTAGCTGACCCAGCGAGCATAAGCAGCAGGGGGGGGATAAATGAATAAATAAATAAAATCTTTAAAAAAATAAAAAATAAAAAATAAATAAATAAATCTGGAAAAGAATGGAAAAAAATGAGCAGGGGCTCAGAGAGTTGAATGACAACACAAAACGCAAGAACATACGTGTCATGGGAGTTCCAGAAGGAGAAGAGAAAGGAAAAGGGACAGAAAGAGTATTTGAGGAAATAGTAGCTGAAAATTTCCCAACTCTCACGAAAGAAATGAACTTACATGTCCAAGAAGCACACCATACCCCAATAAGAATAAATCCAGGGGGTCGGATGTGGCTCAACTGGTTGGGCGTCCGTCTCCCATATGGAGGGACCCGGCTTCGATCCCCGGGACCTCCCGGTAAAAAAAAAAAAAAAAAAAAAAAAAAGAATAAATCCAAATAGACCTATGCCAAGACATATATTATTCAGAATGTCAAATGTAAAAGATAAAGAGAAAATTCTCAGAGCAGCAAGAGAGAAGCAAACGATCACGTACAAAGGACGTCCAGTAAGACTTTGTGCAGATTTCTCTTCAGAAACCATGGAGGCGAGTAGACAGTGGTATGATACAATTAGGAAACTGAAAGAGAAAAACTGCCAGCCGAGAATTCTTTACCCAGCAAAACTGTCCTTCAAATATGAAGGTGAATATAAAGTATTCACAAACAAACAGAAACTAAGAGAGTTTGCAAAAAAGAATCCACCTTTGCAGGAAATATTAAAGGAAGCCTTAGAACCTGAAAGAAAAAGACAGGAGAGAGAGGCTTGGAGGAGAGTAGAGAAGAAAGAAAAGCAGAAAGGATAACCAAAAGAGTAAAAAGAAAGACAAAAATAAGATGACATATGAAAACCAAAGAATAAAATGGAGGAAATAAATAGTGCATTTTCAGTAATATCATTGAATGTGAATGGATTAAATTCCCCAATCAAAAGATACAGGCTGACAGAACGGATAAAAAAACATGAGCCATCCATATGCTGCTTACAAGAAACTCATCTCAGACACAAGGATACAAGCCGGCTGAAAGTAAAAGGTTGGAAAAAGATACTCCATGCGAATAGTAAACAGAAAAGAGCAGGGGTAGCTATACTAATATCAGACAAAACAGACCTCAAATACAAAAAAGTGATAAAGGATGCGGAAGGCCATTATATATTAATAAAAGGGACGATCCTCCAGGAAGATATAACAGTCATAAATATCTACGCACCTAACCAGGGTGCCCCAAAATATATGAGACAAACTCTAGCAAAACTGAAGGGAGAAATAGACACTTCAACAATAATCGTTGGAGACTTCAACACCCCTCTCACATCATTAGATAGAACAACTAGACAGAAGATCAATAAGGAAACAGAGAACTTGAACAATATGATAAACAAGTTAGACCTAACAGACATATACAGAACACTGCATCCCAACTCAGCAGATTATACATTCTTCTCAAGTGCCCATGGCTCTTTCTCCAGGATAGACCACATGTTAGGTCACAATACAGCTCTCAATAAATATAAAAAGATTGAAATTATACAAAGCACTTTCTCAGATCATAATGGAATGAAACTAGAAGTCAATAACAGACAGGAAAAAAGGAAATTTGCAAATGTGTGGAGACTGAACAACACACTCCTAAATATTCAGTGGGTCAAAGAAGAAATTGCAAGTGAAATCAGTAAATATATTGAGACAAATGAAAATGAGAACACAACATATCAAAACTTATGAGATTCAGCAAAGGCAGTCTTGAGAGGGAAATTTATAGCCCTAAATGCCTATATTAAGAAACAAGAAAGAGCTAAACTCAAAGATTTAACTGAACAACTTGAGAAACTAGAAAAAGAACAGCAAACCAATCCCAAAGCAAAAAGAAGGAAAGAAATAGTAAAGATTAGAGCGGAAATAAATGAAAATGAGAACAAAAAAGCAATAGAGAAAATCAACAAAACCAAAAGCTGGTTCTTTGAGAAGATCAATAAAATTGACAAACCCCTCGCTAGATTAACAAAGAAAAAAAGAGAGAAGATGCAAATAAATACAATCAGAAATGAAAGGGGGGAAATTACAAATGGCCTCACAGAAATAAAAAGCATCATAAGAGGATATTATGAGAAACTATATGCCAACAAACTAGACAACCTGGATGAAATGGACAAATTTCCAGAAACTCATAACCAACCTGCACTGACACAACAAGAAATACAAGAACTTAACAAATCAATCACAATTAAGGAGATTGAATCCATCATCAAAAATCTCCCAGCAAAGAAAAGTCCAGGACCAGATGATTTCACAGGTGAATTCTACCAAGCATTTCTAAAAGAATTAACACCAATCCTGTTTAAACTCTTCCAAAAAATTGAAGAGGAGGGAAAATTACCCAACACATTTTATGAAGCCAACATCACCCTAATACCAAAGCCAGATAAAGATTCCACAAGAAAAGAAAATTACAGACCAATCTCTCTCATGAACATAGATGCAAAAATTCTCAACAAAATACTTACAAATCGAATCCAACAGCATATCAAAAGACTTATACATCACGACCAAGTGGGATTTATTCCTGGTATGCAAGGCTGGTTCAACATAAGAAAATCAATCAATGTAATACACCACATCAACAAATTGAAGGAAAAAAAAACCACATGATCATCTCAATAGATGCAGAAAAGGCATTCGACAAAATCCAACATCCTTTTTTGATAAAAATACTTCAAAAGATAGGAATAAAAGGAAAATCCCTCAATATGATAAAAGGCATATATGAAAAACCCACAGCCAACATCATACTCAATGGGGAAAGGTTGAAATCTTTCCCCCTAAGATCAGGAACAAGACAAGGATGCCCACTGTCACCATTGTTACTTAACATTGTACTAGAAGTTCTAGCTAGGGCAATTAGACAAGACAAAAAAATTAAAGGCGTCCAAATAGGAAAAGAGGAAGTAAAACTCTCACTGTTTGCGGATGACATGATCCTGTATTTAGAAAATCCTGGGGAAGCAGCTGTGGCTCAATCAGTAGGGCTCCCGTTTACCATATGGGAGGCCCCGGGAACCGAACCCGGGGCCTCCTGGTGAGGGCAAGCCCGCCTGCACGGCGTGGTTAGCTGACCCAGCGAGCACAAGCAGCAAGGGGGGGATAAATGAATAAATAAATAAAATCTTTAAAAAAAAAAAAAAGAAAGAAAATCCTGAAGTATCCACAACAAAGCTACTTGAACTAATAAATGAGTTCAGCAAAGTGGCAGGAGATAAGATCAAGACGCAAAAATCAGTAATGTTTTTGTACACTAGTACTGAACAATCTGAGGAAGAAATCAGGAGGAAAATTCCATTTTCAATTGCAACAAAAAGACTCAAATACCTAGGAGTTAATTTAACCAAGGAAGTACAGGACCTATATGCAGAAAACTACAAAACAATGCTAAAAGAAATTTTTTTTTTTAAAGATTTTATTTATTTATTCATTTATCCCCCCCCCTTGCTGCTCGTGCTTACTGGGTCAGCCAACCACGCCACGCAGGCGGGCCCGCCCTCACCAGGAGGCCCTGGGAACCAAACCCGGGGCCTCCCACATGGCAAACGGGAGCCCTACCGATTGAGCCACAGCCGCCTCTCGAGAAGGTATTATTTTTAATTAGTGGGTGAAAGGATTGACAATTTATTAAATGATTTGGGGCCAACTAACCATCCACATGGAGAAAAATTAAGTTAGATCCCTACCTCACACCACATAAAATATATTCTAGATGGGTGAATGATTTTCAAATGCTCTCCACTGTACTGCTTACATTTCTTTAAATAAAACATGTACTTCCGCATCTCTGTGCCTTTGCTTATATTGTTCCTTCTGCCTAGAATATTAGAAGTCCTAACTCTGTTCCTGTCCTCTAGAAAAATTCTCCACCTAAGGCCCAGACAAATGCATCTCCACATTGAAGCCTCCCCTGATCTTCCAATTGAACTGGAAGTTCCTCAAGGATAGGGCCTCTAGCATACCTCTTTGTATTCCTTCCCAGAATCTAGCAAAGTGCCTTGCAAACTGAAAGGGCTCTGTGAGGGGGGCGGATGTGGCTCAAATGGTTGTGCGTCCGTCTGCCATATGGAGGGACCTGGGTTCGATCCCTGGGACCTCCCGGTAAAATAAATAAATAAATAAAAAATAAATCTTTAAAAAAAAAAAAAAAAAGAAAGGGCTCTGTGAATATACACTGATGGATGATGGTTATGGTGATGATGAAGAAGCTTAGCTGAATGCCCTGAGAAATGGGATAAGTGACTCATGGTTTGCAACCCCCATTTGGTTTCCCATTTCATCTCTGAATGCTAATTAACAACAGCACTGCTCACCCCATGGCTTCTTGATGATTTCTGCGGATACCTTTCCCTAGATTGACCTCTGCTCTCTTCCTCATTTCCCTTGTTGTTTGCCCCCAGACCCTTGCACAATGACTCAGGAAAGAGACTCATCTCTTCAGCTTGCCTCTTCGCCAGAGGAGCAGGATAGACAGACTTCACACTCAGGACCATCTCGCTTTAAGGGCCCTCTCTCAGGGCCTTTCTCTTTGGCTGCTATGGTTCAGGACTGAAGTTCTACTAAGCTAGATACCTGGAAAAAGGGGGGTACTACGAGAGAAGTCTGGAGAACTGTCTTAAAAGAAATTTTAAAAAGACCTAAACAAATGGAAAGACATTCCGTGTTCATGGATTGGAAAAATAAATATCGTGAAGATGTCAATCTTGCCCAAACTGATTTATAGATTCAATGCAATACCAATCAAAATCCCAACAGCTTACTTTACAGAATTAGAGAAGGCAATTACCAAATTCATCTGGAAGGGTAAGTGCACCCGAATAGCCAAAAGCATTCTAAAAAAGAAGAGCAATGTGGGAGGAATTTCGCTGCCTGACCTTGAAACATATTACAAAGCTACAGTGGTCAAAACAACATGGTACTGGCATAAAGATAGACATATCGATCAGTGGAATAGAATTGAGAATCCAGAAATAAACCCTCACCTATACAGTCAGCTGGTTTTTGACAAACCTACCAAGCCCACGCTGATGGGAAAAAACAGTCTCTTCAACAAATGGTGTTGGGATGTTAGGAGCCGTCACTGGAGTCTGCCAAGAGAGGTGCCAACAACCTAAGCGATAGCAACCAGTGGTTACATGGCGCAACATGGCGGACGCCACAACATGGCGCAGACACAAAATCTGCTTTGTCACTTCCTTGTTCTTCTTCCTCCTTACTCCTTTGTTCCCCGGTTCCCGCCACTGCCTAGGTGATTGCAACAGTACGCAGGCGCAGGGCGCGAAAGTAAGATCTGCCCCCTACTCCAGCGACAACACCCTCCAATCCCGGAGCGCCACCCGGCCCCGACTCACTTCCTCTTTCCAAACAGCATATAAGCCCTGCTCCCTCAATAAAGTTTGCAGCTTGATCAGAATACTGTCTTGCTGTCATTCTTCGCGTCTCTTGTCCCACCATTCTTTCTCGGCAGGTTTTGGGTCCCCGTTGCTGTCCCGCAGGTCGGGGAACACATTGGGAGAACTGGATATCTATAACCAAAAGAATGAAAGAGGACCCCTATCTCACCCCCTATACAAGAATCAATTCAAAATGGATCAAAGATCTAAATATAAAAGCCAGGGGAAGCAGCTGTGGCTCAATCAGTGGGGCTCCCGTTTACCATATGGGGGGCCCCGGGTTCGGTTCCCGGGGCCTCCTGGTGGGGGTGGGCCCGCCCGCACGGCGTGGTTGGCTGACCCGGGGAGCACAAGCAGCAAGGGGGGGATAAATGAATAAATAAATAAAAAATCTTAAAAAAATAAAAATAAAAAAAAATAAATAAATATAAAAGCCAGGACCATAAAACTACTGGAGGAAAATGTAGCGAAACATCTCCAAGACCTTGTAGTAGGTGGTGGTTTCTTGGACCTCACACCCAAAGCACGTGCAACAAAAGAAAAATTAGATAAATGGGACCTCCTCAAAATTAAACACTTTTGCACCTCACAGGACTTTGTCAGAAGGGTGAAAAGGCAGCCAAGTCAATAGGAAAAAATATTTGGAAATCACATATCTGATAAGGGTTTAATATCCAGGATATATGAAGAGATGTTACAACTCAACAATAAAAAGACAAATGACCCAATTAAAAAATGGGCCAAAGACTTGAATAGACATTTCTCCGAAGAAGAAATACAAATGGCAAAAAAACACATGAAGAAATGCTCAACATCACTCATGATTAGGGAAATGCAAATCAAAACTACAAGGAGATATCATTTCACACCTATCAGAATGGCCACTATGAAAAAGACAGAGAACTACAAGTGTTGGAGAGGATGTGGAGAGATAGGAACACTTCTTCACTGTTGGTGGGAATGCAGGATGGTATAACCACTATGGAGGACTGTTTGGCAGTTCCTAAGGAAGTTGAATATAGACTTGCCACGTGACCCTGCAATACCACTACTGGGTATATACCCAGAAGAACTGAGAGCAGTGACACGAACAGACATCTGCACACCAATGTTCATAGCCACATTATTCACCATTGCCAAAAACTGGAAACAACCCAGGTGTCCATCAACAGACGAATGGATAAACAAACTGTGGTCTATTCACACGATGGAATATTATGCAGCTGTAAGAAGAAATGAAGTCATAAAGCATATGACAACATGGATGAACCTGGAGGACATTATGTTGAGTGAAGCAAGCCAGACACAAAAGGACAAATACTGTATGAATGCGTTACTATGAACCAAATATATTGTGTAATATATTGTTTGATTCACAAAAAAACAAAACAACAACAACAAAAAAACAAACAAACAAATTTACTTGTATCCATTACATTTAATTGAGAAATGTATATATTTATTCATCTGTGTTTACTTTTTAGTTTTTAATTGCTTATGTTTTCAATTATTAAATGTACAAAATAAAGTTAAAAAATAAATAAATAAATCTTAAAAAAAAAAAGATTCACTATTTGTGTTGTATAGTCCAACTGATTTTTAAAATTTTTATTCTAGTAGTATATACACAAACTAAAATTTTTCCTGTTAACCACATTCAAATATATAATTTAGTGCTGCTAGTTATGTTCCCAATGTTCCATTACCATCACTACTGTCCATTAACAAAACTTTCCAATCATCCCAAATAGAAACACTGTACAATTTGCATATTAATTTCCTATTCCTTACACCCGCCCCACCCCTGATAACCTATATTCTAGATTCTGACTCTAAGAATTTGCTTATTCTAATTATGCCATATCAGTAAGATCATAAAATATTTGTCATTTTTTTTTTTTTTTTTTTTTAACCAGGAGGTCCCGGGTATCGAACCCGGGTCCCTCCATATGGGAGACGGACGCCCAACCATTTGAGCCACATCCGTTCCCAAAATATTTGTCCTTTTATGTGTGGCTTATTTCACTCAACATGATGCCTTCAAGGTTCATCCATGTTATTGCATATATCAGAACTATATTCCTTTCTACAGCTGAATAATATTCCATTGTGTGCATATACCACATATTGTTCATTCATTAATCAGTTGATAGACAGGCACATGGGTTACTTCTGTGTCTTGGCAATTGTGAATAATGCCACTATGAACATTGGTGTGCAAGTATCTGTTCGAGTTCCTCCTTTCAATTCTTTGGGTATATACCTAGTAGGGGATTGATGGGTTATATGGTAATTCTATACTTAATTTTCTGAGGAACTGTCAAACTGTCTTCCATAATGGCTGTACCATTTTATATTCTCATCAACAATGAATGTTTGCTGGGAGATTTTGACTTCTGATTTAATCTTTCTATCTGTTATAGGTCTGTTGGGATTTTTCTATTTCTTCTTTGGTCAGGTTAGATAATTTGTATTTTTAAGCAATTTGTCCCTTTCATCCAAGTTTCCTAATTTTTGGCATATAATTGTCCATAGTATCCTCTTATAATCCTTTTTACTTCTGTAAGGTTGGTAGTAATGTCCCTACTTTCATTCTTGATTTTAGTTATTTGTGTCCTCTCATTTTCATTGTCAGTTTGGCTAAAGGTTTGTCAATTTTTAAAAATTTTTTCTATTTTTTGTGTTTTACTTTTCTTTTAAAGGTTTGTCAATTGAAAAAAAAAAAAACTTTTGGCTTTCTTAATTCTTTGGTGATTTCCTAGTCTCTCTTTTATTTATCTCTGCTCTAATTTTTACTATGTCCTTCCTTCCAATAACTTTAGGTTTAGCTTGCTCTTCTCGTTCTTGTTTCTTTAGGTGTGAAGTTAGGTTATTTATTTGTGATCTTTCTTTTGTTTTTTGTTTTTAGAGGTACCAGGGATTGAATCCAGGACCTCATACTTGTGAAGCATGCACTCAACCACTGAGCTTACACCTGCTTCACTCTTATTTTTTAATACACATTTACAACTCTATGCACTGCCTTTACTGCATCCAGTAGGCTGTATTTCCGTTTTCATTCATCTCAAGGTATTTCCTAATTTCCCTAGTGATTTCTTCTTTGACCCATTCATTGTTTAATAGTGTGGTGTTTAATTTCTACATATTTGTAAGTTTCCCAGTATTCCTTCAGTTATTGGCATCTACCTTTATTTCATTGTGGACTGAGAAGATACTTTGTACAACTTTCAATATTTAAAAAATTTATTAAGATTTTATTTGTGGCCTAACATGTGGTGTGTCCTGGAAAATGTTCTATGTGTACTTGAGAAGAATGTGTATTCTGCTGTTATTGTCTATTAGGTCTAATTGGATAATAGTATTTTTCAAGTCCATTATTTTCTTATTGACCCTTAATGTTGGGTATTGTTATTTTTCAGTTCTAGAATTTCTATTTATTTCTTTTTCAACTCTGCTACATTATTTTTTAGATTTTCCAGTTTCCTGCTGTGATGGTTAGGCTAATGTGTCAACTCAGCCAGGTAAGCGTGCCCAGTTGTTCGGTCAAGCAAGCACTGGGCTAATTGTAATACAAGGACATTTCTGGACTTTAGTCACCAGTGACTTTATTGCATAGATGGCTGATTACATCTACAATCAACCAAGGAGATTGCCATCAGCAATGGGAGACGTTTTATACAATCAGCTGAATGCTTTAAAAGGGGAAATGAGGGAAGCGGCTGTGGCTCAATCAGTAGGGCTCCCGTTTGCCATATGGGAGGCCCCGGGTTCGGTTCCCGGGGCCTCCTGGTGAGGGCAGGCCCGCCCGCATGGCGTGGTTAGCTGACCCAGCGAGCACAAGCAGCAAGGGGGGGATAAATGAATAAATAAATAAAATCTTAAAAAAAAAATAAAATAAAATAAATAAATAAAAGGGGAAATGATTTCAGCATTCAGAGAGAATTTTCCAGCTTAGCTTCGGACAGCCACCGTCTCCTGGGAACTCATCAAGGACCTTCATCGGAGCCCCTGGTTTGCAGCCTGCCTGCAGAATTTGAACCTGTGCATCCCAGGGTCATGTGAGAGAATTTTATAAAATCGTATACTATTTACAGATATCTCCTGTCGAATCTGTTTCCCTAGAGAACCCTAACTAATGCAGATACCAAAATGTAAGCTCAGCACTTAGTTCCCGGAATCAAATAAGGATAGCTGCTTTACAGCCTATTTCTCATCATTCTAGTATCTAGACACTGTTTCTGTCAATTGTTTCTATTGATTTTTGCTCATGGGGTCTTATCTCCTTGGAAGTGACTGATTAACATTGATCGTTTACTGGACAATGTATTTGAAAAGGTATTTGTAGAAATAATTTAAGGCCTTGGATGATGTTCTCTTCCTCCAGAGAGGACTTTTTTAAAAAATTGCTTTGCCATTTACCTAGGGTCACTAGCTATCTGGAAGCACCTCGATTCAATTCAACATCTCAAGTCTTGAGATTTTCTAGCCTGCCAAGTTGACTCAAAGCCAAATTAGAGTCTGTTCAAGGGCTGTTTATTCCCAGGTGCAATTTCAGAGTCTCAGCCCAGAGGAGGGCATTTATGGAGTCGCTACCCTTAGCAGACTCCGGACTCCAATAGTTCCCCTAATCCCAGGAAACTCCCAAATTACAGTTCAGCCTCACAAACACCCCGAAGGTAAAAGCCACTCTCAGTGCCGGGCTCACCTCCCTGGATTCTTATTCTGTCCTAGACATCAGCCTGGCAATTCTCTATTATTTTGCTAGTTCCCTAATGTATATATTTCATGTGTGTATATATATGTATGTAAGTATATATATATATATTTATATACACACACACACACACTCACACACACACACCCTTAGTTGTATTTAGCTGTCTTCAATGGGAGTTTTAGTGCAAATTAGTTTGCCATTACCAGAAGCAGAAGTCCTCATGAAAAGTCTGAATACTTCTGCTAAAATTGGACAATAGATTTTACAGCATTTACATTCTGCCAGGTGCCCCTTTGAGAACTTGATATAGCAAAGAGAATGCTTCTGGGAATCCAGTGGTGGATGATGGGCTGTGGTAACAGGAAAATATGAGAACCTTTTCTCATGAACTATAACAATTATCCAGCACTAATATAGGGTATTAATAATGGGGTGGGCTGGGGGAAAAATACACCAAATGTAAGCTATGGGCTATAGTTAGTAGTACTATTTGGACGATGCTCTTTCATAGTTTGTAACAAATGCTTCACAACAATATAAGGTGTTGGTGGGAGGGGGGAGATGTATGGGAACCTTGTATGATGATATGCATTTTTGTTTAGTAAATTCACAAATTTTGCTATATAGTTATTGTTTATGTATGTTCAGGTAGGAAAGATATACTTCAATAAAACTTTATTTTTTAAAAGTCATGTTTCCTAAATTTTAATTTGCACCCAAATAAACTGAGGATCTGGTTAAAGGGCAAATTCTTTGTAAAACTGTGGTAAAATATACAGAGCACAAAAATAATTTTAGCCATTTTTAAGTGTACTTCAATGAATTCAAGTAAAATGACAATTCTGCATTATTTTCACTACCATTTCCAAAACATTTTCATCATCCAAAACAGAAATTCATACCCGTTAAGCAATACCTACGACTTCCCATTCTCCCCTCACCCAGCCCCTGGCAACCACTGCTACGCCTTGTCTCTATGAATTTGCTCATTCTAAACAGTTCGTATAAGTGGAATCATACAATATTTGCCCTTTTGTGTCTGGCTTATTTCGCTCAACATGATGCCTTCAAGGTTCATCCATGGTGTAGCATGGATCAGCATTTCATTCCTTTTTTATGGCTGAGTAACATTCCATGGTGTGGATACACCACATTTTGTTTAGCCATTCACTTGCTGGCACTTGGGTTGCTTCCACCTTTTTGACTATTGTGAAAGCTATTGCTATTAACTGAACGTTGGTGTACAAATATCTGTTTGAGCCCTGTTTTCAATTTTAAATTCCCAGGAGTGGAATTGCAGGTTACATGGTAATTCTATATTAAACGTGAGGAACTGCCAAACTGTTTTCCATAGCTGTTATACCATTTTATATTCCCACCAACAATGTTTGGGGGTTCCTATTTCTCTGCATCCTCACCAACACTAGTTAGTTTCCATTCTTTTAAATTATAGCCTTCCTGACTAAATATCATTAAGATGTCAATTCTATCCAAACTGATTTACAGATTCAATGCAATCTCAGTAAATACCCCAACAGCCTTTTTGCAGAAATGGAAAAGCCAATAACCAAGTTTATCTGGAAGGGTAGGGGCCCTGAATAGCCAAAAAAAAGTCTTAAAAAAGAACGAAGTTGGAGGACTCTCACTTCCTGACTTTAGCATAAAGACAGACAGATTGACCAAAGGAACTGAATCAAGAACTCAGAAATAGAACTCACATCCACAGTCAAGTGATTTTTTGGCAAGGCTGTTAAGCCCACCCAGCTGGGCCAGAACAGTCTATTGAACAAATGGTGCTGGGAGAACTGGATATCCATATCCAAAAGAAAGAAAGAGGACCCCTATCTCACACCTTATTTTAAAATTAACTCAAAATGGATCAAGGGCCTAAATATAAAAGCAACAACCATAAAACTCCTAGAATAAAATATAGGAAAACATCTTTAAGATCTTGTGGAAGGTGGTAGTTCCTTAAACCTTAAACCTACAGCACAAGCAAAAAAAGAAAAAATAGATAAATAGGAGCCCCTCAAAATTAAACACTTTTGTACCTCAAAGGCCTATGTCAGAAGGGTGAAAAGGCAGCTGACTCATTGAGAAAAAACATTTAGAAATCATATATCCAATGAGGGTTTAATATCCATAATATATAGGGAAACGGATGTGGCTCAAGAGGTTCGGCGTCCGTCTACCATATGGAGAGACCGTAGTTCGATCCCTGGTACCTTCCGGTAAAAAAAAAAAAAAAAAAAAAAAAATATCCATAATATATAAAGAGATCTTACAACTCAACAATAAAAAGATGAACTACCTGATTAAAAAATGGGCAAAAGACTTGAAAAGACAATTGTCCAAAGAAGAAATACAAATAGCAAAGAAACACATGAAAAACTGTTCAACATCAGTTCCCTAATGGCTATTAGGGAAATGCAAATCAAAACTAAAATATGTAGAGATATCGTTTCATACCTATTAGACTGGCCACTATTAAAAAATTGGAAAACTGTAAATGGTGGAGAGGATGTGCGGAGAACACTTCTTCACTGTTGGTGGGAATGTAGAATGGTACAGCCACTGTAGAGGTCTATTTGGTAGTTCCTAAGGAAGCTGAATATAGATTTGCCAAGTAACCTGGCAATACCACTACTGGGGAAGGCCGGGGTTACCTGCACAGAGACTGAAAGTAGGACTGTCAGTTGTAGGGTGACCATGGAACAGATTATCCATTCCAATTTTATGTAATATAATTATAATATAATTAGATGGGAACACCAGGAGTAAACTGGGCTATTCCAGGGAGCTGGGAATGATGGTCCCCCTGCTATATGTGACACATTGGGTAAAAGCATTAGATGCTTGAGGTTTAAAATGGTGATTTAGGGGTCAGCCCTGGATATGAATGTGATGTCCTTTGGAGAAGAAATGTGGTAGAGGAATCAGGCTTCTTGTAATTTTTTTTTTTTTAATCTATTTTTTCTATCAACATTACAAGTTATTCAGTTAACATGAGTGGTTACACTCCCCCGCATGTAATTTTTTTTAGGTACCGGGACTGGGGATTGAACCCGGGACCTTGAATATGGGAGGCTGGCATTCAACCACTGAGCCACATTGGCTCTCTTGTGTTGGCTCCCTCAGCTGGATATTTGCTCGTTGTTTTCCTTGTTGTTTTCTCGTTGTTTTGCTCATTGTCTGCTCGTTGTTTGTTTGTCTTCTTTAGGAGGCACCAGGAATTGAACCTGGGACGTCCCATGTAGGAGGTGGGCACTCAACTGCTTGAGCCACATCCGCTCCTAGCTTGTAATTTTTGAGTAAACATTTTTTGCGTTGGGTGAATATTTGGAAAATGAAGTTGAAAACAATTGGCGCACTTGGACATCTGCATACCGATGTTCATAGTGACATTATTCACAATTGCCAAAGTTGGAAACAACCCAGGTATCATCAATTGACAAATGGATAAACAAAGTGTGGTTTACACATATGATGAATATTGGTAAGAAGAAATGAAGTCGTGAAGCATATGGTAACATGGATGAACCTGGAGGACATTATGTTGAGTGAAGCAAGCCAGACACAAAGGACAAATACTGCATGATTGTGCTATTATGAACTAAATATATTGTGTAAACTAATGGAGTTAATAATTAGAATACAGGTCACCAGAAAATAGAATGAGGGTAGTGAATGGAAAGCTGATGGTTAATCTGTGCAGAATTGGTTAAAGGTTGTTTGTAAATCTTTTGGAAATGAATGGAAATGGTGAGAGAGCATTGTGGTGTTTACGCTATTACATGGGTATGACAGTGGTTGAAATGGTAAGTATGAGGTCATGTATATTACGAGAAGGAAAGCTAAAAATTGTAACATGGGACTGTACAACATAGTGCAACCTCATGTAGAATAAGAATATGGGTGATATTTCATATATGACTGTTTTTACAAAATATAAAGAGAGAGAAGGAAAAAGAATAGTGCTGTGTATGACAGGGGAAGCAGAGAGAGATTGGGAGGTGATGAGTTTTGTTTGGTTTTTGTTTTTTGGTATTATTATTGGAATAATGAAAATGCTCTAAAATGACTGATGTGTTGAATGCACAACTAGGTGATTATACTGAATACCATTGATTGTACACTTTGGATGGATTTATGCTTTATTAATATGTATCAATAAAATTGATCTGTAAAAAAAATTATAGCCTTCCTAATAGATGTGAATTGGTATCTCATTGTGATTTTGATTTGCATTTCTCTAACGGCTAATGATGTGATTTATCTTCTCATGTGCTCACAGGTCATTTGTATATCTTTGGAGAAATGTCTATTCGAGTCCTCTGCCTATTGTTTAATTGGATTGTCTTTTTACTGTTGAGTTGTAGGAGCTCTTTATATATTCTGGGTATTGTCCTTCCTTTCTGTGCCTTATTCAATCCATCTGGAGTAAGGCAGGAGACATTTTTAAGATAGTCCTACTTGAGGCTGATGCTACTGGCCCTTGAGTAACAAGACTTTAGACCCATAAGGTCCCCAGCTCATTTTCACCAGAGGAAAATGAACTGGCTCTGGCTGGAGTCTGTGTTTGTTACTTCTGGAAGGCAGAAGATAGTGTTTGTCACACAAATGGCAATGTGTGTCAAATCATTTTCTTCCCAACTTATTGGAAATTAGTTATAGGTTTTAAGGTTTATTTCAGCCTTTGTATAAAACGCTAAGAGATCCCCTGGTTTGAAATTTAGGCATTCTTAGAATGTCAAATCTGGTCCACCAACCTCATTTAACTAATGGGGAAACTGGAGGAATTCACAAGTTGTGACTTTGATTCCATTACCAACAATCAGACAGCTAACAACCTGGTTTCTCATTTATTTCATGTTTATATTATACAGTCTTTCCTTAATCTTTAGCACATTTCCAGAAATCCTTAGCACATTTATGCTTCTTTTGGAAAACATATTGCAAATAAGAGTTAATGCAGTTTCTGGATTTCTGTATCTTTCTGGAATTTGAGCCAAAAGTAAGACAAGGAATTGCATGCCAAGGTATTGATTGACTCAATACTCTTTGGCATAATCCTTTGTGAAATGAGTCTGATGATAAATAAATATAAATAATATAAATAAATATAAGTAAATAGCCTCAGTTAGCATCTAGGATCTAATACAATGGCATATAATATGAGGCAAACAATTGATAAGCCTTTATTGAAATCATGAAAAAAAAGTATAAACAAGGGGTCCCAACAGAGCATATAGAAAAGCAGGACAGTGTCGGTGACAGATGAGGGATTCCACCAATACACGTCTGAAAAACACAAATTACAACACTCAGAAGCCTGCTTTTGCCGTGATAGGCCAGCCATCCCATTAACAGACTTAGCACAGGATGTATTCCCACACTGGAAATGTTGACTGACTGCATTCCCTGCTAACTAGCTGTCCTGGTTTGAGCCTTTTGTGGACCCCAGAAAATTCGGTTCTTAAGCGACCCCCGTGCCTGTAAGCTCATTCTACGTGGTGGGACGTTTCGGTTAGCGTCAATTAAGGGATCTCTCGAGCAGATCCTTTTTTATTAGATTGCTTCAGTTAAGGCCCTTTGATTAGATTGTGGGGCCCAGGGTGGGTCCTAATTCTTTTCCTATATAAACGGAGACACACAGAGAAAGAGAGCCGCTGCCACTTTCACCCGGTCATGTGAGCAAGGACTCCAGGATCCCCGACAGCTGCAGACAGACAGAAACCCGGAGAGGCTGAGAGAGCGGCTGGGAACCAGCGGGGCAGCCCGACGGCGAGCCCGATGGCCCGCGGCTGAGCTCCAGGAGGCAGTGCGCCTGGAGGGGACGGCAGGGGCCTCAGCAGACACCGGCCTCCCTTGTGCCTTGGCACGTGGCAGGACTCCAGGATTGCCAGCAGTCGACCCTGGTGGGAAACTCTCTCTGCTGATGCCTTATTTGGACATTTTCGTGGCCTCAGAACTGCAAGCTTTTACCCTTATAAATCCGTATTGTACAAGCCAAGCCACTTCTGGTATTTTGCTCCCAGCAACTTTAGCAAACTAAAACACTGACTCTTCTTTAAGAGGTTTGGTTTAAATGCCATGGAAATTGCTGGAAAGGCAGCACATTCAATGGAATACTATCCAGCCACAAGAAGGAACTGAGTGCTGAGACATACCACTGCGTAGGTGAGCCACAAAAACATTAAGCTACATCACCATCCCAGTCGCCTCTGGATTGGGGGAAGAACTATGGACTAGAGTGGACTTGATGGTATTCTCTTGTTCACATATGGTGATTCTAGCAATGCAAGAAATTATAACAATGAGGTGGAGCCGGTGGCCACTTGACACTTTTGGGGTAGGGAGGGGATGAGCAGTTGAAATACAGGGGCTTCTTTGGAAGTTGGAGGTTGTCCTGAGTACTGTTGTGGCAACGGATGTAGGCCATTTTAAATCAGCACACACCACTCAGAACTGAGTGGGAGAGAGTGTGGTCTACAGTGTGAACTGTGGTCTATGGTTGGTGGCAAGGCTCCAGGATGTGTAAGTTCATTGAGGGTGGTGGGCCACACTGTGGAGATGTTTGTGTGGGATGTGGTGGGAGGTGTGGGAGGTGGGCAACATGGGAATCCCAGTGGGTTCCATGTAATATTTTGGGTAATCTAAGCACCTCTTAAAATATATGTATATATATATATATATATATAAAATAACATTTTTGTAAGCAAATACACATATATGCATATAAAAAAAAAACCAAAAAACATTAAGCTAAGTGAAAGAAGCCAGACTCAAAAGGTCACAGTGTATGAGTCCTTTTATATGAAATATCAAGTATGGGCAGATCCATATGGACAGAAAGCAGGTTAGCAGTTACCAGGGAATGGGGGGAGGAGAAAGGGAGTGATTACTTAGTGGGTGCAGACGTGGGGGCTGGGCAACATCGTGAAGACACTGAGCACCACTGAACGGCCCACTTTAAAATGGTTAACTGTACGTTCTGTGACTTTCACCTCAATTAAACAAGAAAGAAAGCACAACAAAGCAGAATTCAAAGCCAGCCCTTGGTTTTAAAGCTTTACCCTTGGCACAAGAAACCAGAGAATCCAGGGAAGGAACCACTTATGGCCACCTGGCACCATTGATTTGGGGACAGGGAAAAAAGTAAAATATCAGGACTTACATACTTGGGGGAAATAAGTTTTAATTCTTTTTTTTTTTTTCCTTTCCTCTTTTTGTTATTAGAGAAGTTATAGGTTTACAGAAAAATCATGCGGAAAATCTAGACTTCCCACGTACGCCCCAATTATTGACACATTGCATTAGTGTAGCACAGTTGCTATAACTGATGAAAGAGCATCAGTATAATTGTATCCCTAACTATAGTCCATGGCTTACATTTGAGTTCACCGTGTTCCACAGTCCTATGGTGGTGGTGGGTTTTTTTTAATTCCAGTAACACATGTTCGACCTAAAATTTCTCCTTTTAGTCACATTCAAGTATGCAATTCAGTGGTGTTAATTCTGCTGAGAAGGCTGTGCTCCCATCCCCACCCTCCATTACCAAGGGTTTCCCATTGCCTCGAACAGGAGTTCCTTTTATGAGTAGGAAAAAGGGAAGAAGTGAGGTTGAAAACTGGTATCTGAATCAGGTTAACTTGAGACTTCCCTGCTTAGTGCTTTAGTGTGAGAAAGGGATGGGGGAACCCAGACACAGGCTCAGGGATTTCAGTTTACGGATGGGGAAACTGAGGCCCAGGGTCAGCTAATGAAAATGAAAATGACAGAACTAGAGCTGCCCGAGGGCGCCCTACTCCCGGCCCCGCTTTTGTCAACACCGCAGCTCTGCCTGTTTGTTAAAAGTGCTGCAGAACAGGGTAATGTGGGGCCAAAGCGCTTGGCACCTAATAGGTGCTCAACGCGACCAAATCCGAAGACTGAGAAAGGGTGAGGACAAAGTGGGAGTCGCTACGCACAGGAGGTGTTCTGCCGTCACGCCAGGAGACACATTCACGAGAAGGCAAGGACCTTTGTCAGACCCCGACGCCCCCAAGCACACAGATGCGGGGGTCACCTAGCTCCCCTCCCACCGCGCCACACAGATCCGGCTCTTCCCCAACGGCGCGGCGCGATGGAAGCGGCCCCCAGCACCCACCAACAGTCCCCGGCAGGCGTCTGCTCCCGGGTCTGGGCAAGTAAGAGCCGCTAAACTCCAGCGGGCACCAGAATCACCCAGAGCGCGTCAGATGGTCCGGGACGGGGCCCGGGAATCTGCATTCGGACAAGCTCCCAGGTGATGCCGCTACTGCCTGTCGGGGGCCCTCGCCGCGAGGCACGAAAGGACTACAGGAATTCGAGAGCCGGCGGCCCAGAGCCCCGCGGGGAGGGCGGCGGCGGGGCGAGGCTCGTCCAGGGAGGGGCTTCGGGCCGGGGCGCGCCCCCACCGCCGGCGGGACCCCATGCCCCCCGCCAGTCCCTCGGCGAGAGGCGCCGGCGCCTGTGCCAAAGCCCGCGGAGGGATGGAGAGCCTCGGCCCGGGACCCGCCTGCCGCCCTCGCCGGGACCCCAAGGCGGGCGCGGCCGGGGCGCACTCGGCGGGCGCGCGGCGGCCCAGGACCCGGGGCCCGGGGGTGGGGGGCGGAGGCGGGGCCCGGGCGGGGCCGCCTGGGGGCCGGAAGGGAGAGGAGATTGGGGGTGGGTGCCGGCAGGGCGTTGGACACCTCGCTGCCGTCTAGAAACCCTCTGCACTTCCTAAGCCACGGGCTCCTGGTTTTCCGCCTTTCGCCCTGGGAACTCGTTCTCAGTCGTCTTTGGGGCTGCCTCATCCTCTGCTTTAGCTTTAAACGCGGGTGTACCCCAGACCGTGCTCGGGGCCCACTTCTCCTCTGCCTAAACATTAGTGACAAGGTGATCTCATTCAAACTCATGGCATTAAATACTGTGGCAGCTGCAAATAATGAAAAACCAATGAACCCAGTTCTAGCGGTTTCCATGAAAAGGGCTTTTTTTTCATACCTATCCAGAAGCTCCATAAACACTGGACTGGCATCTCTGAGATTCTCTTGGCCTTGTGTTCCTGCTTGTACCTCACGGTCACGAAGTGATTGCTGTGTTTCCAGCCATGACTCCCACATTCAAGGCGGGAAAGCAAAGCTGCAGTGATTACAGTAGCTGGTCCTTAGAAACCTGCCCAGCAGATCGTTGTTTACATCTCGGATGGTCCAAACCATCATATGCTACTTCTAACCGCAAGGGTGCCTGGGGAATCTCTAGCTTTCCCAGCCTCTCCAGTAGAGGAAGGCAAAGGAGAAGGGGCTTAGGACTGGGGGCAGGATAACCAACTAAGGTGACCTACCATCCTGGTTGCACTGGAAACGTCTCAGGCAAACTGGGATGACTTGGTTGTCTTAGGAGCAACAGCTATTGAACCATTGTTCTCGACTAGGGAGTAGAGCTCATCTATCAAAAATATTAAACCCAGGGAATTTGGTGGTTTTCTCTCCCCCTCCCCCCTTTTTTTTAATTCATGTGTTTTATTAATCCACTCACAATTACTTGTCTTCTGGTTTGCTGGGTCAGTAAGTCAGACGACACTTGCCACAGCAATGTCTGTCGAAGTGGCTGGCCATAAAAGCTCCAGCACCACATTCATCTGTCTCCTTCCCTTTGGACAGGAATCTGGAAGTGCGTCTGTTTCATAGACCCAGCCTTTGCCTCAGGTGGACTCTTCCAAGGCCTAATCTGGGGGAGTCTATCAGTTATTATTGTCTCCCTCCCCCAGTTAATGGCTTGAAATAACAATAATCATTACTTTGCTCACAAATGTGGCGTTAGCTGGGGTGATTCCACTTGAGATGGGGTGGGCTGGAGCTGCCACTTTCAGAGTGGCTCCGTTTCCCGCGGGCTGACTGGTGCTGGCTGCGTAGTTCCGCAGGGGCTGGCCTCTAAGAGGGAGTGCCCAAGACGACAAGGAAGATGCGGAATCATGCTTCTGGATCTGGGCTCAGAAGTCATCTAGCATCACTTCCACCAAAGCCACAGGCCTGCCCAGATTCAAAGGGCAGGGACGTGGCCCTCGCTCAGTGAAAAGTGTCAATGTCACAGCGTGAGAAGAGCATGTGGGATGGGAGATATGGTTATAGCCATATTGGAAAATATAGTCTGCCACAGTTAGCAATCCTTTTTTTTTTTTACTCAAAAAAATTTTTATTTTATTTGTCAAAATTATTTAGCAATCCCTTTTTGACCCACACACTAAGCTACGACTTCTAACCTAGACTGTATCATGATCAAAGTGTTATTTTAGTTCTCCATTTGTTGCTTCTTTTGTCTTATTTTTCAGTTGGTTTAGAATTTGGGAGGGAAATACTTGGGCCTCTTCCAAATCTTCGAGTCATCTCCTCAGCATAGCCTTCTAATATACATTTATTCTGCATCATATCTCTGTTTACTTCCTTCATAATTATAATCCATAATTATCTCTCTAAAAACTTGTTTATTGAATGTCTTTTTTTTTTTTAAGGCAGTATCAGGAATTGAACCCAGGACCTCATACATGTGAAGTACAAGCTCAACCACTGAGCTACATGCGTTCCACTTGAATGTCTTTCCAATTAGAATTTAAGTTCAAGATCAGAGACCATGTTCATCTCACTCACTGCTACAGTATCCCCTGTGTCAAGCACAGTGGCTGGCAAGTGGCAGGTGCTCATTAAATGTTTGTTGAATGACTAAATGACTGTGACCTTTTCCAAAGGAGAAATGCCATTTTTATTGAGAAGCCAGAGTGGTATCACATCGCCTAAAATGAAGCTATTGATTCTTATATCTATAGAAATTGATTCCTTTGGTGGAATATGAAGGCTGATTTCAAATCCTGGGATTAGATATATCTCATAATTTAAAGGGCACGGAATTATGAACTTTGACCAGATTTCTGGAGCATGAAACCTGTATAAATTCCAGATGACCAAGGGAACAGGACATGGAGAAGTGACACTTCTTATCCCTAAAATCTTGTTGTTCTAAACCTTGGCCTGAAAATGAAAGTCACAGGTATAACTTGATAACTTTAGCATTTGCGTTGGTTGGAATGGCTTCTGGCCAGCTTAGGCAAGGGTCACCTATTATGGACAGAACTGAATTTCAGTTGAAGCAGATTTCCCGAGGATAAGGAGTAATTTTCTCCTCAAAAGGAGAGGGATGAAAAGAACCTTGGTCTTAGATGACACTGTTGATCCACTGTACCCACCAACCCTGCATCCTGCCCTATGTCTATAGTCCCCAGTATAAGAGCCAATAAATGTCCTTATTGTTTAAACCACTTTGATTTAGGTTTTCTGCAGTGTGCAGCAGGAAACATCATGATATAGAAATAAAATCAAGCTGCTCTTGTCTCCTTAAGCAACTTACCTTTTTTTAACCTATTTGAGAGCAGATGTGCTAATGATGGCTCAGTTCTGAGCTTGGCGGAATTTAAATGTTAAATAAAATTCTACATTCCATGTAGTATTCTTTCAACAAGAATAGTATGGCTGAACTTCAGGTCTTCTGCTTTGGTAACATTGATACTTTTAGCTACACTATTTTAAACCCTATTAACCAAGAGAAACTTTGGAGCCCAAAGAATCTACCTTGAAGGGGCCAGTTAGGACTGCTGCAGTCAGCTGCAACAAGCACAGAGGCCACCGGGCTCCTGAGCCTTGCTCTTAGGTGCTGCATTGCGGCAAGGCCTTCAGAATCTGGGGATTGTACTCTTTCATGATTTCCACGAAGTTGTTTCCTTAGACCTTGAGGCAATCTGAATAGGGCCACACGATTTTTTTTTTTAAAAAACCACCTCTTTTCCTGCCCTCTGCTTATGAGATCTTCTTGCTAGTCTTTATTGTTGTTGTAATGTGTAAATTAGATTCAAGCATTCCTCTCCCTGAAGTATTTATGGGTAAGATACTTATGGGATAAAAAAGGGGGGTTATAGATGAAGATTGGCAAAATATTCTAAAGTTGGTACGTAGGTATAGGGGTATATTACACCATTGTCAATAATTGTGCATGTTTGATTTTTTTCCCTAATAAAATGTTTTTAAAACATACTTTCTGGCATATTATTTATTGGTTTGGGAAAACCTGTTGGGCACCTTACCTTGACTGGGGAAGCACTCTGCCTGTAGTCAGCTGGGCTTGGTAAGATGCCAGAGGCAGAAACAAATCTGGATTCTTGTTCTGAAATTGAGGTGGCAATTTTCATTCAACTTCCCATGAGGAAGATAAAAACAGAGAATAGGAATTCTACCCTACGTGCCAGGTGTAGCTCCAATAGGTGGAAAACCTTACCTGGGTCCTTCCAAGCTTCCCTTCTCATGGGCCCCTACACCCCATCCCACCTCAGTGGGGCAGGCTTCCTTGCTGGGGTAACAGGCCTGTTGTCTAGGCTTCCCAGCTAAGGTCGCCAGATTTAGCAAAAACAAAACAAAAGCAGGACTCCTAGTTCAATCTGAGTTTCAGATAAACAACAAATAATTTGTAGTGTGAGGAGCCCCACCTGGAATGCCTTCCTTCCCGGCCTCCTATCCTTCAGGGCCTGAGGACGCTTGCTCTTTAGGGAGCCTCCACGAGTAGTTCTGGAGAGGCTCCTGCTGATGCTTTCTCCCTCCCTAGACTGGAGGCAGCTCGAGGGCAGAGGCCGTGTCTTGGACTTCTTGTTCACTAATAGTGTTCAAGAACGACTTCCTGGCTGAGCAGCAAGTGAGGAGACGGGTGGCAGCTCAGGGTGGTGAGATGCCTGCTCTCCACCAGACTGACAGCATGGCAGAGCTGAAAGGGACCTCAGAGGACATCCGTGACTCACAGAAAAGGACTCGCCCACAGTAGAGCAGTCAGTTAACTGACAGAACCTGGAGCAAGAAACCTGCCTCCAAAGAAGGAGCTGCTTCTGCCGTCTCAAAGGCAGGATCACACTGATAAGCACGTTCCAGCTGAGCACTTTTTTCTTTCTTCCTTTTTTTTGCTAGAGTGAACTATGGTTCATATCACCTCCTCTTTCTGTCTGGGCATTCACTGCCCTAATCACAAGGAATTGCTAACATTGGGCAAGTTTAACTTAGTCCTTCTGTGTGGACAGAACACATCAGACACCAGCAGACTATCACACCGCTCAAAGTTTTATTCATTTGTACAAGGTTTTATAAATGAAAACTCTCAAAGCACTGTTATTACGGTGAATGGAAATTTCAAGATTTGGCTAAAACCTCATTGCTGAAAAGGAGTATTTGACATAGGAGAAGAGCAATTCGGAGCACAGGCTCCAAAGACAAACTGCTTGGATGCAGGTCTCAGCTGCGCCACTGACACCCGTTACCTGACCTACTCCCGTTTCTTATCACCCAGGCACTCGTCAACACATGCCCAGCACATAGTGAGTGCTCAGTGAGAGGCATTAAGTTCAAGCAGCACCACCAGTAAACTTAACTACAGATTTCAGAGATGGCGCGCAGTTCATGATCTAGCAATTTCTGAGCTCCCAGAGAAGGGAATCAGAGAGGCTGGGAAGGCTCTTCCTTCCACTCTGTGGTTAGATCTTCAAGAGGCGAGAAAAAGAAAGAGCATCCTATGACGCAAGGACATAAACCTAAATCATCCATTTGGCTCAATCTCTATATCCTGGTCACCAAGAAGAACTCACATTTGTCCACTAAACAGGTCAACAACAAACTCTCCATATGCTATCTCTTCATCTAAACGAATATGCCAATAAAGGACTTTTACTGCAGGTTAGTTTACTGCTTTCAAATTATATGAACAATGTAATGGGTAGAAGAGTACAACACATAAAAAACACCAGCATCGGGAAGCGGCTGTGGCTCAATCAGTAGGGCTCCCGTTTACCATATGGGAGGCCCCAGATTCGACCCGGGGCCTCCTGGTGAGGGCAGGCCCGCCCGCACGGCGTGGTTGGCTGACCCAGTGAGCGCGAGCAGCAGAGGGGGGATAAATGAATAAATAAATAAAATCTTTAAAAAATAATAAAAATAAAATAAAATAAAAAGGATGTGGTAGGGAATAAACAATGGCATATTTTCTTCTGCCTCAAAGGAAGTCACAAGTTATTAATTTTTATTCTCCTATGAAGTTCATTGTTATAATTTCCATTATCCAAAGAGGAAGTTCAGTCCTTAGAAACACCCAAACTATGCTATTTTGTTGTGGCATTAGCAGCATCCTCAGCAATAGGACCAAAAGCCAAGCAGCTTATTTTGTGTGTAAAGTTGTTGATCCATAAATAATACAAGATTTTGGGAAGCGGCTGTGGCTCAATCAGTGGGGCTCCCGTTTACCATATGGGAGGCCCCAGATTCGACCCGGGGCCTCCTGGTGGGGGCAGGCCCGCCCGCACGGCGTGGTTGGCTGACCCGGCGAGCACAGGCAGCAGGAGGGGGATAAATGAATGAATAAATAAAATCTTTAAGAAAAAATAAATAAATAAAAATAATAATAATAATATAAGATTTTTTTCACCATTCCCAGGTCTCCAAAGAGGGGGCCCACATGCCTTACCCAGTGGGTCCTGAGGTCGACATGCTCACAACTGGGTGGGACCTGGGTACTTTTAAATGGAAGGCCCTATAGTCTGAGAGAAGTTTCCAGCATTAGAACCTTTCTGCAGTTCACACACATCCAATGAACTAGGTGTATTTTTCTACGGGGAAGGAATCAAAGCTAGATTTTGATAGCTTCATCTGCCTCTATGTTATTTTTTTGGTGCTGCTCCAGCTGTTAAACTCCAAAAAGCTAAGGAAAGGAAAAATGACTCTCATCTTTATGAGCTGAGATTCTAAACTTTCTTTCACTTGTCAGATAAATACCAAAACCTACAGAGTGCCAGGTTTTGCACCCCTCCCATCTTTGAGAAATTGGCTTAGTGGTTTTAGTGAGAATAAGTCAGGCAATGTAGAATATACATTGTAATATTTTCCTTTATTCAAAGGCTGAATCAGCTCTGATTTACACTCACACATTATAAGTATTTTGTTTCCTACTGCAGAATTAGAAACCCTTCATCTGGAGTGGTGAATGCATGAACTATAAATTCAAAAAGGTAAATTATTCTATTGTTTTAATTAGAAATTCAACTTTAGACCAGTTTCTATCATAGAACTATTTTTAAGAACCATAAAACTATTCTATAAAAAGCTACTGGGAAGCGGCTGTGGCTCAATCAGTGGGGCTCCCGTTTACCATACAGGAGGCCCTGGGTTCGGTTCCCGGGGCCTCCTGGTGAGGGCGGGCCCGCCCGCACGGCGTGGTTAGCTGACCCAGCGAGCACAAGCAGCAAGGGGGGGATAAATGAATAAATAAATAAAATCTTTAAAAAAAAAAAAAAAGCTACTGCAGGGAGCAGATGTAGCTCAGTGGTTGAGCACCTGCTTCCCATGTACAAGATCCCAGGTTCAAACCCTGGTACTTCCTGGAAAAAAAAAAAAAAAGTTATTGCTAGTCTCTTTGCTTACCAATTGGTAAAACTGCTACAAAATTTTAATTAGTAGCAAGCCATAAAAGAAGCCTGCATTTTTATTTTATTTTATTTTATTTTTTATTTTTTTACCAGGAGGTCCCAGGGATCGAACCCCGGTCTCTCCATATGGTAGACGGACGCCGAACTTCTTGAGCCACATCCGTTTCCCAAAGCCTGCATTTTTTAAACCACCCTCCTCCCCGCTTGCTACTTGTGTTCGCTGTCTGCTTTCTCTGGTCATTTGCTGTGTGTTTCCTCTGTGTCTGCTTGTCTCCCATTTGTTGCGTTCTCTTGCTGCGCCAGCTCTCCGCAGGCGCGGGCCACCTTGCCGTCACCAGGAGGCCCCTGGAACCGAACCCAGGGCCTCCTGTATGGTAGAAGGGAGCCCAGCCAATTGAGCCACAGCTGCTTCCCAGAAGCCTGCATTTTTAAAATATAGCTGACTTTATTATTTGAGATTTCTACTTTGGTTAGAATTGATACAAAAGGACAAGAGGAGAAAAAGTATAAGAAAATAGAACGTTTTTATGCTTAAATCCACAAATGGCAGATTCACAGTGGGTGGGAACAGAAAAGTTAGGGCTCTTCAGAAACTCAAGTGAGTGTGAGTGAGATCACAGGGAGTTCTTCAACAAGACATTTATCAGTGCCCCAAATTCTGGGCTGGAGGAAGCACTGGGCTGACCCAGTGTGGCATTTCTCACGTTCTTAGGGTCTCCATTCACTTTCTGATTATTAAGCTATCACTAGAGGCTTAGAACATTCGTACTTAATACAATCCTTGAATGATACCCCTCATTCTCTGGCTCTGTTCCAGAGGGTGTGACATTGTCTCTGAAATTGTTCCTGAAAAGAAAAAGATTGCAGATGGCTAAGGCCAGAACGTGATCGACGACAAGGCTGTACTAAGAAAACCCGTTAACATGAGTAAGGCAGAGGCTCTCTACCTCTGATGGGCATCCAAACCACCTGTGCACCTTTCTAAACATTCAAGTCCTTGGACCTCACCTCCCACCTCCAAAGGTGAGCTCCAGGCAGGTGTGTCTTTGTAAAGCTTAAGGCCATTCAGTTGTGTGCGAGGCATGCTCATAACCTTTCTTTGGCATAGCTGGAGATGGTGGGTCCACATGCATTTCACAAGATCACCACTTTAGGAATTCCGTTCTTCTATCACTCTGAGTGAAGACTGCCCAGCAGTAGGTACACATAAAACGTCAGTTCTCTTCATGGCAAGAGGTAGGATTTTAAATGGACTCTTGCTTTGCACAGTTTGCTTCTCTTATGTGTGAAAGCTAGAATGCCCTTTTTGATTTCTTATTTGTAGTTAGTTTGATTGAATATTCTTCTGATTTTTTTAGTGCTGCTAATCTCATTTTGAAGATAAAGGGATTCGTAAATTCTTAAAAATAAAGGACCATACTGAAAACATTTATCTTAGTGACTTCAGATAAAAAGAAAAAGCAAATCTGAGTTTAATTTACTCCTGATTTTCATCCAACTTTTAAGCTTTTGTTTATGAATCAGAATCACAACTCCCTGCCCAGTTACTAACATGCAGGCTGTTTCAAATTCCTGCAAGAGAAGTCCAAACTATCACGTGGCAGAACTTCCTAGGACTTAGCTTCTGCAGTGTTCCTCTGTAAAGGAGCCAGGATAACTCCAGCATTCCTATCTTCACTCTCTAAGCTATACAAACTATGCTTTTCAATGTATTCTTGAACAAGATCTGGTACCAAGTAGCGAATGCTTTGGCCCCTTCTGAGGGCTCGCCGGATCTTCGTGGATGAGATGTCATTGGTGATCCATTCATTCACCAGGTGAATGTTGCTCCGAAATTTCCACAGCACATCAGATTCATAGATGAATTTCTGAGCATCATTTCCAGACCGAGTAATACACACGAGCCCATAGTCTCCCACAATTTGGGAGATATCATCAGTCTTCCACAAATTGGGAACACCAAAGGATTCCAATAGATCTGCTCCACACAGCAACTTTACCTCTGGCACACCTGGAAGAAGAAAATAGAGCATCAGGGTTTGCTTTCCTAATAGCTTCCTGTCTCAAAAGGAACAGGGTTTTCTGGAAGGAGGGTCTAGAGCTTTTATCAGATTCAGATTCCTAAAAGAGCTCTAGGACACCTCAAAAGTTAAGAACTACTGCAGGACAAACAAGCTCAAGGTGCCTCTTACTCTCCCTTCCTCCATAAAACTAACAAGGGGCATTTTCTAGGCATCCACACATACTGAATGTGAAATGAAAAGGCAAAGGGGGTTAGCTCAGCTCTAGAATCTTATAAACTCTTGTCTATAAATCCTGGTAAACATAAAACCTTTTGTTTTTGGCTCTAAGGATTTCTTTTGACTAAAATCTTGTCTTTGTTCAGTCCACTTTCTCTTCCGTCCAGGCTTTTCCAGAGTAGGTGACTCCTGCTGGTTGTCACAGTTTCTGGCCTCCAGTTTCTCTCGATGGTGTCTATAAAACAACAAAACAAAAGAACAATTCTTCTCATGGTGCTCAGCTATAATAGCGTCCCTCTGGAGATGCCTAAGAGTGTCTGATCCAGTGCTAAAGGCAGGGTGATATTCAAAATGTCTGACCACTGGTACCTATGGGTGCCTGACCAATGACAATGGATGCTGGCTAGTACCCTGTACTACTGGGTATTGGCTAATGGAAATGGAAAGCAAGGAAAATCCTGGCAGCAAAACAAATGGTAGCTATTATTATCCTAAGCTTTATGGAGGGAGGGACTGTGTCTGTGTTGTAATAAGAATTTAACATTAATTATTTGTTACATGCCAAATACTACACTAAACCCTTTACATGGATTATCTGACTAAATCCTCTCAACATCCTGTGTCATAAGAATTATTATCATCATCATCTCTATAATGGAGGGGGAAATGGAGGCTTAGAGTTGCCCTGGAACATAGTAGGCATTCAACAAAAATTTGAATGATTTCTTTATAACAAAGCAACGATATTATTGCCACCATCACATCAAGGCTGTTTATTATCCCACTTAGAGAGGAGGGTGCTAATTTGCTTATGGTCATTTAGTTTAAAGGTAGTAGCACCAGGATTTGAACCCAGGCAAGTCTGGGTCCAAAGCCCACACTCTTGACCACTGAAGGGGACAGTTTGACTTAGGAACAAAAAGTGTAGTGTAAAGACCCACAATGCCAAAGATAAGGCCCAAGAGGGGAGAAGTGTCTGCACCTGGAAAGAAGGGAGCACAGGCAGGGTTTAAGTACAGCTGTATTCCAGGCTGCCTCCGGAGTGCCCGGTGCTTCGCAACTGTGCAAAGTTACCCAAGAAACGTGAGCTCCCCTGGCACGCTCCACCTGTGAGTTCTTTGTGTTCCTAGTCTTTTCTTTCTTGAAGAGTACAGAATGGACAATAAGGTAACTATGGAGTCAGAGCGAGTTGGGTAAGGCTGGAAGCCAGGAGCCTGGTCTTCGAGGGTAGAATTATTGGACAACAATAAGGGGAGATGCTCTTCCCCCTGCCAAACCTGCAAAGACACTGTGCCAGATCTTGTCTACTGGCTCAGTATCCAATCCTATTTTAAATATGTTTCCCAGAGGGCTCTGCAGGAAGGTTCTAGATGCGACTGAGATTCTGACAATGAGAATCACAATGGTGAAAGATTAGAAAGGCAGAGGGGGGCAGAGGCCATCTTCCTGAGGCTGTGGGGCCTGAGGAGCAATCTTTTACAGTGTGAGTTAGTGGCCAGCTTCCTTGTTCTATTGTCCAGTCACCAACGTGAGAGTCCAAGACAGGGTAGCAGCAGAGGTGGTAGCAGTAGCAGAAAAGGGGCCTGGACTCTGGTAGCAGCTAAGGAGGTATGACCTTGAAACAGAAAGCCAGTGGCAGCCCCCAACTTCATTCCTCCAGCTCTTAACACATTTGTACAAGCACCGAAATCCTTTTGTGCTTAAAACACCCAGAGTGGTTTCTATTACATACTCTGAACCCTGACTGATGTAGTCAGTAATCAAAAGGTTCAGAACTCTAAGAACAGACATTAGACAGAAAAGTTTGTCAGAAAGCCCTTTTATTTTATACTCATGATAAGTAATAATTAGATGTTACATGCTCTGGTTTCTGAACTTTACATTGAGAAACTATTTCAAAATTATGAGCAGAGAGATTTGTGATATATTGTCATGGGAGCAGAAAACAAAATCAGGCTGTCCATGATAGCATCACTGCTTCTTATCCTTAAATTATATAATTCTCTCTTTCATATCTAGGAAGATTGAAGACAAAGTTCTATTACAACTTCTCCTTTCTCTCTGGGGACACAAACAGGGCAGGTAGGCTTCCTCTGTAATAGATACCACATAGTAGCAGCATGCAAACATCTCAAAAACAAAATGAAAGAGGATTGTGGGAAGATGGTGGAGTAGGAAGCTCCAGGAATCAGGCCATCCATCAAAAATAACTACTGAGCCGCTGCTGCCAAGACCAAGACGGCTACGAAAGTCGCAGCCTTCCTAAGAATGCCTGGGCCAAGGAGCCGGTGCTGGTTGTGTCCTTCACTACCGCGGGCCTCGCTGTAATTCTGCCCTCACTCAGCCCCTACGCCAAGTACGCCAGTATGATCAACCAGGCCACACCGTACAACTACCCAGTGCCAGTCCGAGATGATGGCAACGTGCCTGATGTGCCCAGCCACCCCCAGGACCCCCGGGGCCCAAGCTTGGAGTGGCTGAAGAATCTGTGCGCACCTCCATTGAGGGGCAGGTTCCCTCTCCTGTGACCCCCAATAAAAATGTGAAAACAAAAAAAAATAAATAACTATTGAACTGGAAGAAACTTTCTGAATCAACTATTTTGAAACTCTGGAGTCTAGTGGAACACTGTGCAGCATCCAGGGATGAGCAGAAGGAAGAGGCTGGTAAATATTGGTGAATATTGGTGAGTTTTACCTTCCCTGCAATGGCTACCATGCTCCATCCTCAACTGCATGGCAGGCAGCAGTGGGGACTACAGCCTTGGCTCCTGGTGCAGCTTGCTACTGCCATGGTGGGCTATAATATATATATATCATATGTCTTATCATAATCATGTATATTTTATTATAAATTATATAATAATAAAATATTATATTGTTATATATACACTATATTATATATATACATAGTCTTCTAAAATCTGGGGTGTGTGTTCTCATCGCTGATCAATGCTTTTCATCAGCTACTTTAGATGGCTGGGGGGTTGCTTTGGGGGTAGCAATTGTTCCAACCACCCTCAGGAAAGTGGGGCAGAGGAGTCTTAAGGAGGCAATACCTATTATTTCCTGCTTTTCTCTTTCCATTCCCTATTTGAGAGCAAAAATAGTTTGGAAAAGTCATAGGTTGATGGCTCCAGCCCTCAACAACAAAAACAACAAAAAACTAGCATTGGGAGGCGGCTGTGGCTCAATCAGTGGGGCTCCCGTTTACCATATGGGAGGCCCCGGGTTCGGTTCCCGGGGCCTCCTGGTGAGGGCAGGCCTGCCCGCATGGCGTGGTTGGCTGACCCAGCGAGCACAAGCAGCAAGGGGGGGATAAATGAATAAATAAATAAAATCTTTAACAAAACAACAAAAAAAAAAACTAGCATCCCAGAGGAGTGGGAGAACTAGATATCCAGAGTTATAACAACATAATTTACAGAATGTCTAGTTCTCAACAAAAATTACATAATATACATATGGCCCAGTCACAGGAAGAAAATAATTTGCTAGAAACCACCTCTGAGGAAGCTTATATTCTGGAACTGTTAGTCAAATCCTTTAAATCAAATGTCTTAAATATGTTGAATCAGCTAAAGGAATTCATATACAAAAAAACTAAAGGAAATTAGGAAAATGAACAAAATAAAGAGATAGAAACTATACAGGGAAGTGGATGTAGCTCGGTGGTTGAGTGCCAGCTTCCCAGGTACGAGGCCCTGGTACCTTCTAAAAAAAAAAAAAAAAAAAAAGAAACTATACAAAGGAACCAAATAAATAAATAAATTTTGGAGCTGCAAAGTATAGTAATTGAAAGGAAAAACTCACTAGATAGATTTATCAGCAGATTTGAACAGGCAGGAGAAAGGATCAGCACACTTGGAGACAAGACAATTGAAATTATCCAGTGTGAAGAGCAGAAATAAAACAATAATGAAGAAAAATTAACAAAGCTGAGGAACCTGTGGGACACCATCAAGCCTACAAACATACACATCACTAGAGTCCCAGGAGGACGAGAGAGAAAGGCACAGGAAAAGCATTTGAAGAAATAATGAAAGACATGAATATATACATCCAGAAAGCTCAAGGAACTCCAAGCCAGACAGACTCTAAGAGACACTAAGTCACATCATAGTGCAAATGTCAAAATCCAAAGACAAAGAAAGGATTTTGAAAGTAGCAACAGAGAAGTGATTTTTCACAAACAAGGGACCTCCAATAAGACTAACAGAGGATTTCTCATCAGAAACGATGGAGGCCAGCAGACAATGGGATAGTATATTTAAAGTCCTTAAAGGAAAAATTGCCAACCAATAATTCCATATCCAGCAAAATTGTCTTTTAAAAATGAAGGATAAATTAAGACATTTACAGATAAACAAAAACGGAAAGAGTTCATTACCCTTCAGAAGGTCTGCTCTGCATGAAATACTAAAGAGAATTCTTCAAGCTCAAATAAAAGGACACTAGACAGTAACTAGCCAGAACAATCTTGAAAAAAAGAACAAAGTTGGAGGACTCATACTTACTGATTTCAAAACTTATTACAGGGAAGCGGCTGTGGCTCAATCAGTAGGGCTCCTGTTTACCGTATGGGAGGACCCGGGTTTGGTTCCCGGGGCCTCCTGGTGAAGGCAAGCCCGCCCGCACGGCGTGGTTAGCTGACCCAGCGAGCACAAGCAGCATGGGGGGGATAAATGAATAAATAAATAAAATCTTTAAAAAAAAAAAAAAAAAACTTATTACAAAGCTACAGTAATTAAAATAGTGTGGTACTGACATAAACATGGACATATAGACAAATGGAATAAAGCTGAGAGTCCAAAGATAAATCCATACATCTATGGCCCAGTTGATTTTTAACAGGGGTTCCAAGTCCATTCAATGGAGAAAGAATAGTCTTTTCTCAACAAATGGTACTGGGACAACAGGTAGAAGAATTAATGTGGACTCCTACCTTTAACCATATACAAAAATTAATTCATAGTGGATCAATGACCTTAATACGACAGCTAATATTATAAAACTCTTACAAGAAATATCTTCATGTGGGAAGTGGATGTGGTTCAAGCGACTGAGTTCCCACCTAGCACATGGGAGGTCCCGGGTTCAGTTCCCAGTGCCTCCTGGAGAAGACGAGCAAGACAGTGAGCTGGTGTGACAGGCAGGCGTCGCAAGCTGACATAACAAGACAATGCAAGAAGGAGACATAAAAAGGAAAGATAACGAGAGAAACAACAAAGCAAGGAGCTGAGGTGACTCAAGTGATAGAGCGCTTCTCTCCCACATGGGAGGTCCCAGGTTCGGTTCCCAGTGCATCCTAAAGAGAAGACAAGCAGACACAGACAGCACACAGCAAATGGACAAAGAGAGTAGACAGTGAGTGCAGAAATGAAAGGCGGGGAATAAATTTAAAAAAAAAAAAAATCTTAAAAAAAAAATTTTTTTTTCAGGAACTTACAATAGGCAATGGATTTTCAGATTTTATACTAAAAGCATGAACAAAAGAAAAAAACATATAAAATGGGCATCAAAGTTAAAAATTTTCATGCATGAAAGGACATTATCAAGAAAATGAAAAGACAACTTACAGAATGGGAGAAAATATTTGCAAACCATTTATCTAATAAGGGTTTAATATCCAGAATATAGGGAAGCGGCTGTGGCTCAATCAGTAGGGCTCCCGTTTACCATATGGGAGGCCCCGGGTTCGGTTCCCGGGGCCTCCTGGTGAAGGCAAGCCTGCCCGCACGGCGTGGTTAGCTGACCCAGCGAGCACAAGCAGCAAGGGGGGGATAAATGAATAAATAAATAAAATCTTTAAAAAAAAAAAAAAAATATCCAGAATATATAAAAGTCTCCTGCAACTCAACAACAAAAAGACAAACAACCTAATTTAAAAATGGGCCAAAGGATTTCAATAGACATTTCCCCAAAGAAGATATTCAAAGGGCCAATAGGTATATGAAAACATGCTGTACATTATTAGCCATTAAAGAAATGAAAATTAATACTACAATGAGATACTACTTCACACTCATTAAGATAGCTACTATGAAAAAAACTGAAAATTATGTGTTGACAAGGATGCAGAAAAATAGGAGCCCTTTGTACCTTGTTGGTGGGAAAGTAAAATGGTGTACCACTGTGGAAAACAGTTTGGCGGTTCCTTAAAAAGTTAAACAGAAAATTACCATATGTCTTGGCAATTCCATTCCTAGGTATATACCCCAAAGAACTGAAAGGAGGGTCTCAGACAGATATTTGTATATCAGCATTATTCACCATAGCCAAAAGGTATAAGCAACCCAGTGTCCATCAACAGATGAATGGATAAACAAAAGGTGGTATATCCATATATAATGAAATATTTATTATTCAGCTGTAAAAAAAGAGGTGAAGTGGGAGACTTCTGGGAAGATGGCATTAGAGTAGGTAGGCAGGGCACAATTCTCTTACAGAAACAATGTAGGAAGGGCAAAAAGTTGTACAAGGAGCTGCTTTGGTGACCTGCCTTCAAGAGGGTGAGGGACAGTGAGATGAAGTTGAAATGAAAACCATAAGTTACTAGTCCCCATGGCAGAGAATGGCACCCATCCCCAAAGTGCAAGGCAAACAGCCTGGGTAAAACCCATGGCTCAATACAGCCAGCTGAGAGGGGAACAGACTACTTACTCCCTGGGAAGAGGGAGGGTGTGGCAGAGGGTGGAGAATGGTTTCTCTTCATTGAGTTTGGCCAGCAGAGTCTGCTTTGAATCTCAGCTCTGGACAGAAAAGAATCATGGGAAAGTGGAGATTCAAAGAGACACCTCCATGGAAATAGTTGCCAAGAAGCGCCATCTGCTGGCTGGCCAGGAAACTGTAAGGAGAAAACAATGCTTTTTGGAGTCTCCCTTCCCAAACCCCTTGGATTGGGCCCTTGGCCCTATCTGATAACCTAAGCCAAATAGGCAATTTTAAAGACTTAGAATAAGTTGACCCAAAGATCAAAGAAGAGCTGTGAAACAAAACCACTAGGCAAAAGAGAGAATTTGACTGTCAGAGTAAATTCACCAACATATTCAGATGCCTAGATATCAGCAAAAAATTGCAAGCCATACTAAGAAAGTTAGTATGGCCCAGTTCAAAGGAACACACCAAAAATCCTGACGGGACACAGGATTTAACAATTAATCAATGATCATCATGCAAATCCCCTAAATCAATTCAAGGAGTTGAAGGAAAATATGACTAAAAAGATAAAGTATATTAAGAAGACACTGGGGGGATGGATGTGGCTCAAATGGTTGGGCGTCCGTCTCCCATGGGTTCAGTCCCCGGGACCTTCCAGTAAAAAAAGAAAAACATAGCAGGTGCACGGGCTAGTAGGCCCTGCGCATGGGTGCGCCGCCAGGCCCCATGCGTAGGTGTGCCACACGCAGCAAGATGATGACTTAACAGGAGAGTGACACAAGGGAAAGCCAAGACGAGCCATGCCAAAAAATCAGGAACTGAGGTGGCGCAAGTGGCAGAATGCCTCTCTCCCACATCAGAGGTTGCCAGGATCAAATCTCGGTGAAGACAGGAGGAGAAGGATGAGAAGAGAGGGCAGGAAACGGGCACAGAGAGTTGCCCAGCGAATGGACACACAAAAAAGAGCAGAAACGGGGGAGAGTTAAAAATGGATATAAGAAGTAAACAAATAAATAAATCTTTTTTTTTTTTTTTTTTTTTTTTTCCCCTGATTCAACTCTGTATCTTTTATTAGAATAGAACATGCCTATACAGTAAGCATTTGGTAAATGTCGGCTGAATGACCAAATGATTCCCAGGTCCCAACCTGGAGGCTTGGGCTAGTTAGCCACCAAAGCTTTGAATCAAACAGCCACATCTGAAAGTTTTAAGCCAGAATAATAATCCCACACATCAGATTTCTGTAAAATAGGTGAGTTCCATCTCTAGCTCCTCTGCTATCACAATCACAGCAGTCAGATAAAGTTGAGGAATTTATTAGGGAAATATGAGTGGCAAAGACACCCCAGGTGAACAGAAAGAAAATCCTGAAAATTCCCCTTCAAGCCACGGGGGGTGGGGTAGGGGTGGGGGGGCGGGCAGAGGGGGGCCTAGCCTTGACCTTCCCAAAAGGACAAGAAACTGGCAGGTTACCAACAACATTCTCTGGCAGCCACTTTGCCAAGGCATCAGTATCTCAGCCAGGATTGTCCCCCACTCCTCACCAAAGGTGGTGAGAAGACAAAGACTGTTTATAGGAACAATGCAAACGAATGGAGAGCTGAAGGTTCTAAGAAAGAGAGAGGTGAGGAGGACAAAGAGTCCTGGGCTTTTGACTCTGAGTGCCTAAAATAAATTGACAAATAGTTTTGCAGTCAGTTTCTCGTTTAGTGTTGCAAGTCTTGAACGACAAGACATATCAATTCCAAGGTACAGAACAGACCTATTGTTAGGGTGCTGTCACTGCATTATAATCGATGTGTCCTCAGGTTCAGGTGGTCCTCCAATTCTCTCTGACCTCAACTCCTACCGCTTTCAGCAAGCATCCATGGGAGACAGGAAGCAATAAATAAATCTTAAAAAAAAAAAAGACGACGACACTGGGACAACAACCAGCAAGATGGCAGCAGAGTAAGGAGCTCCTAGAGTCAGCTCCTACTACAGGGCAGTTACTAATCACCCAGAGCTATCTAAAGCACCTGTTTGGGGGCTCCAGGGGACCAGAAGAGCATCCTGCAACATCCTTAAAAGAATGGAAGGAGGAGCTGCCCATCTGCAGAGAAGATTCATAAGTAGAGCAATCCATACCATGGAGGCCGGTGCCCATCCTCCACTGGTGGCACAAGCTGCCTCAGGAGCAATTCTGCAGCTGGAATTGAAAGCTCCACTTCCCAAAAATGGGGGAGGAAGAGACAGTTGGGCACCAACTTCAGCTCTGATTAGTAAATTCAGCAAGCTAAAGTATAATCCTAAGAACAGCTGAAGTTTGAACCTGTCCAAGTGAGAAAGAGGCCGCCATTTTAACTTTGCCCCTGGCACAAGGGGAAGTGGGACTGACTGAAAATCACAGTGCTAGTAGGGACTACCTTCCTTCCATGCAGATCAGACTGCAGCTCTAGCCTAAACCCCAGTCCCATCTCTGGAAGGGAGGAAGCTAGGGGGACCTGCACCAGCCTCTCTGGGAAAATACAGGCCATGCCACAGAGGCTGATGATCATCCTACTCTGGCAGCACAAGCCGCCTCAGGAACTATTCTGTGGCTGGAGTTGAAAGCTCCATTTCCCAAAAACAGGGGAGGAAGAGATGGTTGGTTACTGATATCAGCTACTTACTAGTAAATTCGGCTGGATAAAGTATAACCCTAAGAACAGCTAAAGTTTGAACCTGTCCAAATTGGAAAGAGGCCCATAGCCGCCATTTTGACTCCACCCCCGGCATGAGGAGAAGCCAGACTGACTGAAAATCACAGTGATGGTAGGGACTGGTTTCTTTCATCCAGATTTGACTGCAGCCCAAGCCTAGGCTTCAGCCCCAACTTAGCAGGGAGGAAGCTGGTGGGCCCTGCACCAGCCTCTCCGGGTAATTGCAGGTACATTCATTTGGCACAGACTGAATAGTCGGAAGTCTACTGGGGCAACTGTGGTCATTTTGGATCTGCACAGCATAGATTGCTGCCCAAACCTGCAGCTCCATCCCTGCCCCAGGCAGGGGAGAAAGGGGCATGAAGTTTCATCAGTCTCTCTGGGCAACTAGAGTCTAGGCCTGCACAACTTAAATTATTACACACATCTGTGGCTCTGTCCCAACACCTGGCAAAGGAGAGGGCTGGGAGAAGTTTCATCAGTCTCTGGGCCATGTGGGCAGCTTGAACCTCCACAGCTTACAGCACCAACTATATCCTTGGCTCCTACTACACAACCAGCAAGAGAGAAAGGGCAAGAAAGCCTAAACTAAAGAGAAACTGCACCCAGAATAAATATATATAGTAAGCCAGATGACAAGACACTAACAAAAAAATTACAATCTACACCAAGAAACAGGAAGATAAGGCCCAGTTAAAAGAACAAGATAAGCCTCCAGATGACATAAAGGAGTTGAGAAAACTAATCATAGATGTTCAAACAAATCTCCTTAATAAATTCAATGAGATAGAAGAATTTCAAATTCAAAGAAGAATTTGAAAGCATACATAGAAAAATAGCAGATCTTATGGGAATGAAAGGCACAATAAATGAAACTAAAAATACACTGGAATCATACAACAGCAGATTTGAGGAGGCAGAAGAAAGGATTGATGAGCTTGAAAAAATGGCCTCCAAAAGTGAACATACAAAATGACAGATGAAGAATGGAAAAAAACTGAACAAGGTCTCAGGGAAATAAATGACAGTAAGAGACATGTAAACATATGTGTCATGGGTGTCCCAGAAGGGAAAGAGAAGGGAAAAGGGGCAGAAGGAATATTTGAAGAAATAATGGTAGAAAATTTCCCAACCCTTTTGAAGGACATGGATACCCATGTCCAAGAAGCATAATGTACTCCTATCTGAATAAATCTAAACAGACCAACTCTGAGACACACACTAATCAGCACGTAAAATGCCAAAGACAAAGAGAATTCTGAGAGCGGCAAGAGAAAAGAAATGCATAACATGTAAGGGATACCCAATAAGATTGAGTGCCAATTTCTCATCAGAAACCATGGAAGCAAGAAGACAGTGGTATGATATATTTAATATACTGCAAGAGAAAAACTGCCAGCCAAGAATCTTATATCTGGCAAGACTGTCTTTCAAAAATGAGGGTGAGTTTAGAATATTCACAGATAAACAGAAACTAAGAGAGTTTGTAACCAAGAAACCAGCTTTGCAGGAAATACTAAAGGGTGTGCTACAGTCTGAAAAGAAAAGACAGGAGAGGCTTGGAAGAAGTCTAGAAATGAAGATTATTTCAGTAAAAGTGCCTAAAAGTCTCAAAAGACTGGTGAAAATAAAATATGAGAGTTAAAACCCAAAGATCAAAATGGATGAAATAAGAACTGCCTTTACAGTAATAACATTGAACGTTAATGGATTGAATTCCCTAATCAAAAGACACAGGCTGGCAGAATGGATAAGAAAATAGGAGCCAACTATATGCTGTCTGCAAGAGACTCACCTTTGACCCAAGGATACCAATAGATTGAAAATGAAAGGCTGGAAAAAGATATTCCATGCATGCAATAACAAAAAACAAACAAACAAAAAAGCCAGAGTAGCTATACTTATCTATACTTATATTAGATGAAATAGACTTTAAAAGACACTAGCAATGTACAATCTGAGGAGGAAGTCAGGAAAAAAAAATTCCATTTACAATAGCAACCAAAAGAATCAAATATTTAGGAATAAACTTAGCCAAGGATGTAAAGCATTTGTATTCAGAAAACCATAACTCATTGTTAAAAGAAATTTAAAAAAGACCTAAATAATTGGAAGAACATTCCATGCTCATGGATTGGAAGACTAAATATCATTACAATGTCAATTCTACCCAAATTGATATACAGATTCAATGCAATCCTGATTAAAAATTCCACCAGCATTTTTAAAAATAAATGGAACACAAGATTATCAAATTTATTTGGAAGGGTAAGGGGTCCTGAATAGCCAGAAACATCTTAAAAAGGAAAAGTGAAGTTGGAGGACTCTCACTTCTGGACTTTAAATCATATTACCTAGCTACAGTGGTAAAAATAACATGATACTGGTATAAAGACAGACACATAGGCCAATGGAACTGAACTGATGGTTCAGAAACAAACCCTCACATCTATGATCAAGTGATTTTTTTTTTTTTTTTTTTGTATTTCCCCCCTCCTGTTTCTTTTTTTTTTTTTTTTTTTTGCACGCACTGTCTGCTCTGTGTCTGCTTGTCTTCTCTTTAGGCGGCACCACGAACTGATCCTGGGACCTTCTGGAGTGGAGAGAGGCTGCTCAATCTAATTGTGCCACCTCAGCTCCCTGATTTGCTGCGTCTCTTATTGTCTCTCTTCTGCATCTACTTTTGTTGCGTCATCTTGCTACAGCAGCTCTCCGTGCAGGCCAGCACTCCACGTGGGCCAGCACTCCTCCATGGGCTAGCACTCTGTGCAGGCCAGCACTCCACGTAAGCCAGCTGGCCACACGGGCCAGCTTGCTTTTCACCAGGAGGCCTGAGGAATCGAACCCTGTACCTCCTATATGGTAGATGGGAGCCCAATCACTTGAACCACATCCGCTTCCCAATCAAGTGATTTTTGACAGCCTGTCAAATCCACCCAGCTCAGGCAGAACAGTCCATTCAACAAATGGTGCTGAGAGAACTGGATATCCATAGCCAAAAGAAGGAAAGAGGACCCCTATCCCATACCTTATACAAAAATTAACTCAAAATGGATCAAAACCTAAATATAAAAGCAAGAACCATAAAGCTTCTAGAAAAAAATGTAAGAAAATATCAAGACCTGGTGGTAGGTGGTGGATTCTTAAAGATAAGAGGAGGACTGAGATGGACTACCGATATTTAATGTATGTAGAAGTTTTAATTAACTATTGTAAAAGTGTGGAAATGTATAGAGTTGACAGTAACACATTATAGTGAGTAACAGCAGGTTTATAAATCGGAATGTGGCCGAAGAGAGTAGTCTAGGGATGTAAATGCCAATTGAAAGAAAGCTAGAGAATAATCTAGGGACTGAATAATACAAGAAACCCAGAGGTAGATGAGAACTGTTGTTGATGGTATAGATGCAAGAGTGCCCTTTGTGAACTAGAGCAGATGTACATCACTATTGCAGGGTGGTGGGAATGTGGAGAAGCATGGGAAAAATACAACTGGAGTGACCTATGGACTGTGGCTAACAGTAATAATGTAATATTTATGCATCTATGCCAAAGATTTACTGTGTTGATAATGGGGGAGTATGGAAAAAGTGTGCCAAATGTACGCTATGGACCTGGTAATAGTCTGACGATATTATCTCATAATCTGTAACAAATGTTCCATCACAGTGTCGTGTGTTGATAGAGGGATAGATGGGAATTCTGCAAATATGCATGATTGTTTCGTAAGTTTACAAGTTTTGTCATAAAAATATATCAAAAAAAAAAAAAAAATATAGGGGGATGGATGTGGCTCAAATGGTTGGGCGTCTGTCTCCCATATGGAGGGACCCAGGTTCGATACCCGGGACCTCCCGATAAAAATAATAATAATAATAAAAAATAATAATAATAATAGGGTGGGTTGGGGGGAAAATACAGCAAGTGTAAGATAAGGACTATAGTTCGCAGTAAGATTTTGATGATATTCTTTCATCATTTGTAACAAATGTTTTACAGCAATGCAAGGTGTTGGTAGTGGGTTGATGTACGGGACCCATGTATGATGTTATACGTGTTTGTTTTGTAAGTTCACAACTTTTACTATATACTTATTGTTTATGTGTGTTCATATATAAATGATATAAAAATAATAATAATAATAATAGGGTGGGTGGGGAGAAAATACACCAAATGTAAGATATTTTGGTTGGTAGTAATATTTTGAGTATGCTCTTTAATCATTAGTTAAAAATGTTTCACAACAATGCCAGGTATTGTTGGTAGGGTAAGGTATGAGAGCCCTGTATGATATTATGTATGCTTGCTTTGTAAGTTCACAACTATTACTATACACTTATTGTATATGTATGTTTATATATGAGTGATAAACTTCACTAAATTAAAAAAAAGAAGAAAAAAAAAGACAGTGGGTGAACATAAAGAAAAACTTGAAAGCCTGCAAAGAAAAGTAACAGAGCTTATGGGAATGAAAGATACAATGGATGAGATAAAAAATACATTAGAGGCATATAACAGCAGATTTGAATTGATGGAGGACAGAACTAGTGAATCGGAGGACTGAGCATCTGAGCTTGAAAAGACAAAAGAACAGAAAGTAAAAAGAATGGAGAAAATGGAACTCAGTCTCAGGGAATTGAACGACAATGCAAAATGCACAAACATATGCATTATCAGTGTTCCAGAAGGAGAAGAGAACAGAAAAGGGGCAGAAAGAATATTTGAGGAAATAATGACCAAAAATTTCCCAAACCTTATGAAAGACATAAATATCAATATCCAAGAACAATAACACACCCCAAACAGAATAAATCCGATCAGACCTCCTCCAAGACACCTATTATTCAGAATGACAAATACCAGAGACAAAGAAAGGATTCTGAAAGTAGCAAGAGGAAAGCAATGCCTCAAATACAAGGGAACCTCAATAAGACTAAGTGCCGATGTCTTATAAGAAACCACAGAAGCGAGAAGAAAGTGGTATAATGTATTTAAGGTACTGAAAGAGAAAAACTGCCAGCCAAGAATTCTTTATCTGGCAAAATTGTCCTTCAAAAATGAGGATGAGTTTAAAGTCTTCACAAACAAAAACTGAGAGAGTATGTTACCAAAAGACCAGATTTACAAAAGATACTAAAGGGAGTGCAACAGCCTGTAAAGAAAAGACAAGGGCAAGAGAATTGGAGAAGAGTGTAGAAATGAAGATTATTAGTAAGGGTAACTGAAAGGGTAAACAAACAGACAATAGTAAGATATGAAAATGGAAAGCCAAAGGATAAAACAGATGAAATAAGTAGTGCCTTAGAGTAATAACATTGAACCTTAATGGATTGAACTCCCCAATCAAAAGACATAGACTGATAGACTGGACAAAAAAATATGAGCCATCTCATATGTCTACAATAGACTCACCTTAGACCTAAGGAGGGTTTTAAGTGATTTTTTAAATGTATATTTTACAACAATAAAAATAACAAATAAATAATTAAAATAATTAAAACACAAAATGGAAGGCCTAAAGGCTAAGGCACACCCCATGCTCTTGTCACTATGTTCTTCAGCCTTAAAATGATCTTACATGGAAGTGGCTTAAGCCTTTCCAGCACTTGTGACAGTTTTTCAAATCTGTATGTTCACAGATGGAGGTAGCATTGAAACAATCCATTTCCACAGAACTTGCAAAGTTGATTTCCCGATTAATACCTTAGCACTTTAGCAGTCTCTATCCACTCGTTCTGAAGACTTTCCCATGTATCAACTTCTACCCATTTTGAATTCTTGGTAGCAAGCTGGGCCATGATAACTCGGTGGTGGGCAGGGATCAGTCCTTTCTTCTTATATGCATCACCAACAGGGGAAATTATGCCTTTGATCACTGCATATTTTCCTGTATAAGGAGTTAGATTTGGTATTAGGTATAACAAATTAGATTTATGCACAGTAAATATTACAATCAATATTGCTTTACAATCACAGATCCCCTTTCCTGAACTTTTACTTCTCTAAAAGTAATTTTCATTATCAGTTTTAAAAATGTAGGAATACGGGAAGCGGCTGTGGCTCAATCAGTAGGGCTCCCGTTTACCATATGGGAGGCCCGGGGTTCGGTTCCCAGGGCCTCCTGGTGAAGGCAAGCCCGCCCGCACGGCATGGTTAGCTGACCCGGCGAGCACAAGCAGCAAGGGGGGGATAAATGAATAAATAAATAAAATCTTAAAAAAAAAAAAAAAAAAGTAGGAATAAATGTTTCCTTTTTTTCCCCCTGATAACTACATATTAGACAGATTCATGTATAAATCATTATTTGTATGGAAACATTTGGTTTAATAAATATATAGTAAAGGATAAAGTCTAATGAAGAGGGTCCCATTATAAAAGAAACTTGAATATATTGACCAGGTTGTTTAACCTGGCTGTGTCAGTAATCATGTGCATTACCTGCCTTAAAACTGCAAAGTGCCAGTATTTACCATTTGAGTCTGGGAAGGAACCTCAGATACAATCAGTCCAACCTCTTCCATTTTACAGATGAGGAAAAAGTTCAGGGAACTTAGGTGACTGGCAGGACTGGGAGAAGAATACAGGCTCTCAGCATTAGGCTCTTTATTATACTATGCTCGTTTATCCCCATATACTGTCAAACTGTTTTATGGTATTTGAAAATTTTTTTTAGTTTGAGGTTTTCCAAAAAAAAAAATGAATATTTATGATTAAGCTTCTTTTGCACAACTTTGTCAGTCTAGGTTCTAATTATGATGGGGACAACTGTGATCTGTCATTCCACTAAAGTTTAGGGCATTTACTTCAGAAGTTGGGTTTGAGGGTTAATATGTTAGAAGGATGGGCTTCAAGAAGTATCATTTATCTTTCATGTCATTCCTTTCTTCACCTATAATTTACATAATTACCTGTTTTCAAATTTAACACTTAGGGTCAGTGACTTAATTTTAAAAAAAAAAGATAATGCCAAACTGCTTAAAAATAAATAAATGTGCAAGAATAGCCAGAAATAGAAGCTATGTACAGCAGGAGAAGCATATAGAGATTGAGAGGTGATGAATTTTCTTGTTTGTGTTTTATTATTATTGAAATAATGAAAATGCTTTAATAATGACTGAAGTGATGAATGTATAACTACGTGATTATACCAAATACCACTGATTACACTTTGGATGAACTGCTTGCTTTATTAATATATATCAATAATATTGATGAAAAAAAGATAATGCCAGAGACAAAAACAGGCCAGAGTGAAATAGTATAGTTTTAACATTTCAATTGTTTCCATAAAAGGCGATGTTAATTATATAGAGAAATACAATCTTAAAAGACATTCAGAAGTAGTCGTTGTTGTTAAACACATTTAAGGATGAGCAGCAGGAGTGAGTGATGTGCTAGGCTCCAAAAGGAGCTTTATCAAAACTTCAAAATTAAAAACAACTTTCTAGGATAAAAGGAACGATTAACAACACAAGATAACCAGTACTGAATTTTATAATGGAACGATTCACATTAGTTTCCAACTAACAGCAACAGTTTATTTACTTTCCTAACAAATAATAATTTTGCCTTTCACTGTAAAATTCAGATCTGTTATTTATAATGTTACTTGGATTATTTAAACATTAATGTCTTTATTTTTTAATTTTTTAAAGATTTATTTATCCCCTCCCCCTGTTGTTTTTGCACTTGCTGTCTGCTCTGTCCATTCACTGTGTGTTCTTCTGTCTGCTTGTCTTCTCTTTAGGCGGCACCAGGAATTGATCCCGGGACCTTCCAGAGTGGAGAGAGGAGCTCAATCTTTTGTGCCACCTCAGCTCCCTGGTCTGCTGTGTTTCTTATCGTCTCTCCTCTGTGTGTCTTTTTGTTGCATCATCTTGCTGTGCCAGTTCTCCGTGTGGGCCAGCACTCCTGCGCAGGCCAGCTTGCCTTCAACAGGAGGCCCCAGGAATTGAACCCCAGACCTCCCATATGATAGATGGGAGCCCAATAGCTTGAGCCACATATGCTTCCTGTCTTTATTTTTTTCAATCAAAAAAAAAAAAAAAAGATTTTATTTATTTATCCCCCCTCCCCTCGTTGTTTGTGCTCACTGTGTCTGTTCATTGTGTGTTTGTCTTCTTTTCAGGAGGCACCAGGAACTGAACTCAAGACCTCCCATGTGGGAGGGAGGTGCCCAACACTTGAGCCACCTTCCCTCCCTGCTCCCAGCTTGTTGTGGCTCTCATTGTGTTTCCTCATTGTGTCTCTTTGTTGTGCCATCTTGTTGTGCCATCTTGTGTCATCTTGTGCCAGCCTGTCACGTCAGCTCGCTGTCTTACTCATCTTCTTTAGGAGGCACCAGAAACCAAACCCGGGACCTTCCAAGTGGTAGGCGGGCGCCCAACTGCTCGAGCCACACCCGCTTCCCATTAACGTCTTTAAAACAAGCGGGCTTCCTGGGGAAGTGCAGATTGCAATAGACTGTGGTGAACTGTTCTTTTTTTTTTTTTTTTTAAGATTTTATTTGTTTATTCATTTATCCCCCCCTTGCTGCTTGTGCTCGCTGGGTCAGCTAACCACGCCGTGCGGGCGGGCCTGCCTTCACCAGGAGGCCCTGGGAACTGAACCCGGGGCCTCCCATATGGTAAACGGGAGCCCCACTGATTGAGCCACAGCCGCTTCCCTGGTGAACTGTTCTTAATGAGCAATAAACATTGGTGATGAGGTAAGGTAGAGGCATACCTATGGATGCTGGTTAATAGGTTAGTGATTTGTTGTTGTTTTTTTCCTAATACTGATCACACTTTATTTTAAAGTCATAAAAAGTCAGCAAGAGCACAGACTGAGTCAGGGGGTCCGGCTGGACAATACTTGATTGTGCCCATGTTCCCATGGGATGTGGACAGCAGCACCGAGTTACACGATGAGAGCAACGCTTTTCCTTTCCACCTTCCTGGCAACATTTTTGTTAGATAAGGCAAAGGGTGGGCAGCTATGAATGGTGGTTTGAACCACGCAAGAACAACAACAAATAATAGAGTAATAGTTGTGTAATAAACACCTGGTTGCGGAATCTTAGGCTGAGAAAGGCAGGGGGAAAAATCATAGATGGTCATGGTGGAAAGGCATTTCAACTTAGAATTTTTAAAAAATTATGCCAGAAATAAGCCTTTTAAAATTGTCTTTCTGACATCTTTTATATTGGGCAGCACGGTCCAAAGACAACTTTATCCTTTCTGTAATTTTTTTTAGGTTGAGTCGTGGTGTGGCTTTCAAGACTGCCTCTGCCTCTTTTATTCCATATGAGGGGAATCATAAAACCAGCTAAATATCTTCCTCTAAAGCTCTGGATTATAGAAATGATCAACAAGTAACATTTATTTCGCACCTAAGCATAAATAGCTAAAATGAAGATTACCGTTCATGTTTCTCTGCGAGGTCCCTACAGTAGAACATAAACTACATGCCAGTCTCCACCACCAGAAAGCAGCAAAATATCTTCTGGTCTAATGATCAGCAAACTCAATCCATTCATCTTGTTTCTTTTCACCCATGATACATAATGACTTGAAGAACTAGACCCTCCCTGATGTGTCAGCACTGCCTGTAACACTGCTCATAGTGTCACAGTTCTTGGAGCCAATATCATCAGCAAAAGGAAAGCGTTCATACTTAACTTCCTTCTGGGGATTACTCTTTTTGTCACTTGTCTTTTGGCTTCTGGTTCACTTTTTTTTTTTTTATCTTCTAGACCTTTGAATTTTGATTGAAAAGAGATCATTTTCTCTTCAAGTTCTGGTGTACATAGTTCATATACATCCAACATAAAAAATTTAACATCCTTAAGAACTTTGGCATTCACAGATTTCTTCTCTTTATAGGTAGCTGGCTGATTTTGGGAAGACTTGCTATACAAAGCATTTATTTTGCAATGTTGGAGACTGCTTAGTGATTTCTTCCTGAAGTTGCAATTTACGTCCTGTAAAAAGATACTTGACTTCTTGATTGATAAAGCAACTAAGCTGAAGCTGATTTTCCTTTCCTGTAGTGACTACTTCTTCAAATTCTGGATATTTCATGGTAGTTTCAAACTCAACACCAAAGAACTGATCAATTAAACTTTTCTTTTTAGAAGGTGTCGCTGCTGATACACAGATGAAGAATCTGTTTCTTTAACAGAATCGTCCTCCAAGGCTTCCAATTTCTGTTGTAATACTCCCATCATTTGTATTCAATTCATTTGCATCCTGTTGAAGATGTTGCCCTTGTTCACCCTTCTCCACAGGGAATCAAGGGCTGCAGTAATATACTGTGCTGAAGCCATTTCCCCCGAAGCTCTCAAGGTACCTGCATACCTTTCAAGGGCATCTGAGTTCAAGTACAGTCTGGGTACTCTGAACCGTGGCATTCATGTAACAAGTGTTACCAAGATTTGTCAATCCACATGGTAATTCCATAGCACATGCTAACTGCTTCTCTGTCATGTCTCCTACAAAGACAGTTTTAGCTAAAGGTTCCTCAGGGAGAGATCTGCTGACCCATCATTAGTAGAGCAATTCCATTTTTTATTTTGATGTTTCCCCAGTCATCATCCTTCAACGTTCCTCCTTTCACAATTACTTTCTGTCTGGCTGGCTGGACTCCAGTCACTGCAAAAAGCTGAGTCTTGAACACCATTGGAAGTTCATCAGTATTCTATTATATACTTTCACATTTCTCCTTTGCCCATTTTACAGTAAAGGAATAGAGATGCATGGGGAGGAGCAAGGGAAGGCGGTAATGCAGAGAGGCTGGCCTGCTAGGGCCTGCTAAGGGAAAGAAGCGAGAAGAAATTGTTGGGGCAGTGCGATGGCGGCGGCTGCAGCCAACAGGTTAGTTTTTGATGGCCATGGTCCAGAGGAGCAGCTGATGAATTTCCAGTCACTACATAGGTATTTAGAAGTATTCCAAAACCAAGCACATGGGGGGCGGGTAAATAAATAAATAAATAAATAAACCAAGCACATGATTTGGGAGGTTCCACTTTAGGCCTGTTGTGGTGACATGACCAACAGGATTAAGGCCACACCAATCACCTTTCATTCTGGTGTTGACCTACAACTTGTGCTCTTCTGGTTGGAGCAGGTAGATGAGAGACTCCTCTTGAATTATTATACTTGGCAAATGAGTGATACAAGTCACTTAACACAGGGTGCTCACAGATGCCATACTCTGGTCAAAACATCCAGCAAGTCCTCCAAGTATCACAATCACATCAACCTGTAGGTCTTTTTCTTCTATCTTCTTTTGGAGCATTTGAAGGCAGTGGGGTCTTGATCAGAAGTTGAAATCAGCTCACATCCCTTACTAGTATAGTATTCTCTGACTTCAGGCCTAATGGAATCAAAATCTCCACTGATTAATTCAGACAAAAAGCCTTCCTTCGGTGATCTCATATAAGCAGTTGGGACCTCCATCAGCACAGACTTTTAAAAGAGCTTTGCTCCAAAGATGATGAAAACTGTCATCCAAAGGCTGATTCAGACTCAAAAGGCAATACTTCAAACTCCCATTGGGAAGCAGGGGCTCCAGCGGGGTAACATGCTCCATATAGGACTAGTGGACTACTACGGTGGGTGGAGCCACACACTGAAAGAGCAAGGGCGACAGATGATTCAGCACTCAGCTGAGGCGGCTCTGGAGACCTTGTTTGCTTTTAATAAGCCTTAGCTCAAACAATATTAGAACTTATAAAATGATAGTGATGTCATACTGCTGATAAAAGTTCTTCAACTCTACCTGACATTACTCTGCTAATTTGAGGTTTCCCCAAGTCTTCCTTTTTAAAGTACAATATTTTTGGTGCTAAGAAGACCCTAGTAATAGTCCAATGTGAATAGTGTATAGAAAAGTTGTTTCCTCCCCTGTGCTCCAAGAACAGGCATCTTAGCCAGACCATACAGCTTGGACTTACTTATCTAAAGGGAAGGTTCTCCTCCAGACCCTCTCCCTTGGTCTTTCAGCCAGAAGCTCTATGTGGGTTCTTGGTGCTATATGTCTTAGTCACCCCCAAATGTCAGATATGCCTACAAATGAACACAGATGCTCACTGTCCCTAATGTATGCATTGACACAGAGCTCTATTTGACCTACATACCCGGCTGTGCTGCAAGGACACACAGATGACTACTTAAAAGAGTAGATGGGGGCGGAGGTGGCTCAACTGGTTGAGCGTCCGTCTACCATATGGAGGGACCCAGGTTCGATCCCCAGGACCTCCCGGTAAAATAAAAAAAATAATAATAATAATTAAAAAAATAAAATAAAATAAATAAATAAATAAATAAAAGAGTGGCCACCCTCTGACAGAGTGCTGTGTGCTTTAGGATCTCCAGTTGTCCGGGTAAAGATCCTTTCTGGAATTGTCTGAGATTCTACTCAGGGAAACTTGGACTTGTAATTCTTATCCATCTAAAGAGGTATTGGTATTCTGGGTTTGCTGGAATCCATAAGGGAAGTGCCAAGTGTTCAGGATGATATGGATTATATATACATGTATTCTTTGGCATGGCTTGAACATAACCTTCTTACTGAAAACAACTAAAAAGGCTGATAAACTATAAAAATCATCTTATTATCAGTGAAGCACTGACAAAATAATAAGGAATTACCTGAAATTACCAGGCCAAAATCTAAGAGGAACTGGGAACTCAGAAAGGTAAGCAAATCACCAAATCTGCTTTTGACCCAAGTTCATTCTCTGAACTCAGGAACTTAAGCTTTGGTTTTGACTGCATTGTGAAATGGGGAATTGAAAGCCCAAGGCCCACCTGAGGGGGGAGTATAATGGAAGCCCCTCCCTCATAATACTGAAGCCCTAAAGGATAATATCCTGAGGATGAGCGTGAGCCAGAAAAATGGGGGGAAGGTTGCCTTGTTACTAAGTTGAACAGGGAAAAACAGACCAACCTGTTTCTGAGAATGTGTAGCCGTAAACGGGCTCTAGTATAGATTTTTTTTTAAGATTTATTTATTTCTCCCCGCCCTCGTTGTTTGCGCTCACTGTCTGCTCTCTGTGTCTGCTCCTCTTTTTTTTTTTTTTTTTTAAGGAGGCACTGGGAACTGAACCCAGGACCTCCCACGTGGGAGGGAGGTGCACAATCACATGAGCCATCTCCATTCCCTGCTTGTTGTGTGTCTCTCATTGTGTTTCCTTGTTTGTCTTCTTGTTGCATCATCTTGTTGTGTCAGCTCACTGCGCCAGCCCGTCGTGTCAGCTCGCTGTCTTGCTCATTTTCTTTAGGAGGCACCAGGAACCGAACCCAGGACCTCCCATGTGGTAGGCAGGCACCCAACTGCTTGAGCCACATCCACTTCCCTCTAGTATAGATTTTTTTTTTCTTTTTTTTCTTTTTTTTTTTTACCGGGAGGTCCCAGGGATCGAACCCGGGTCCCTCCATATGGGAGACGGATGCCCAACCAGTTGAGCCACATCCGACCCCTCTAGTATAGATTTAAAGTCCAAATTCATCTCATCTAAATGATCTTCAACTCTTGGGTCATGAATTTACAGTGGTCCTAGACTGGTAGTGTCCTTAGGTGCCTGGCAGAAGCAAATAATTTTCTAAAGAAAATGAGCTCAAAATAAAAAATAAACATGCAAGAAATAAGGCATCTGAGCAAGATTAAGAGGAAATAACAGACAGCAGAATCAGCCCACTAAGACATTAAATACTGAAATTGTCATGGATTATAAAATAACTAGGTAAAGAAATAAAAGACAAGCTTGAAAATATCTACTGGTATAGAAAGCCATTAAAAATGACCAAGCCAAATAGAACCTGCAGAAATGAGAAATACAATAACTGAAGTAAAAATCTAGGTAATCAAAATTAACAACAGGTTTGGTCATATAGCATGATTCTAATTATGGAACAAAACAAAACCAATCTGTGTGCATATATAAAAATTTGCATGTAAATTTATAGAAAAAAAAGACTGGAAAGATAGATTTTAAATTGTTAACAGTAATTGCCTCCAGAGTGAGGAATGAGAGGTGAGTATTTTATTTGATATAAATATTTACTTTTATATATTTTTAACCTTTTATAATGAGCATATTATCCACAAAGACTGTAAAATAGGTGGACATAGTAAATGATTTATTGATATCTTACAATACATGTAAAATACTGTGTTTCCAAACTTTATGGTCACTCTACTCATATATTGTTGACGAATAACTAAAAATTGCCATAGGGAAGTGGATGTGGCTTAAGCAGCTGGCCACCCGCCTACCACATGGGAAGCCCTGGGTTCAGCTCCCGATGCCTCCTAAAGAAGACGAGCAAGACAGCGAGCTGATGCAATGGGCTGGCGCGGTGAGCTGATGCAACAAGATGATGACAAAACAAGATGACGACACAACAAGATGACGACACAATGAGGAAACACAATGAGAGATGCAACAAGCAGGGAGTGGAGGTGGCTCAAGTGATTGGGCACCTCCTTCCCATATGGGAGGTCCCGGGTTTGGTTCCCAGTGCCTCCTAAAAAAAAAAAAAAAAAGATGAGCAGAGAGCAGACAGCGAGTGCAAACAATGGGAGGGGGGGAAATAAATAAAAATAAATCTTAAAAAAAAAAAAAGTTGCCATAAAGGTAAGGTAAGCTGTGGCTTGATCCAGAAGGTCTTATGTTTGCTAAACTAAGAGTTTTAACTTTCTGCCTTAAGTAATGGAAGGTTCCTGAAACAGTTTAAGCATTTCAGAATGATAGAATCAAATTTCTGTTTTAGAAAATCCATTCTGGAATAATGTAGAAGAAAACCTAGTGGGCAGAAGGGGGACAGGCTGAAGTCAGGAAGATAACGCTGTTTGAAGTTGCAACAGTCTAGCTAGATGTCACCTTACCACCGAGCAGCAAAATGCCTACTTTGTTCTGACTTCCCTTGTACTACTCACACCCTCTTGCTTCACTATACACAAAGATGATTGAAAAAAAGAAATGGTATTTATTTAAAAGCACAAATAAATAAGAGAATCCCTGAATAAAGTGGAATTACATAAATGCAATGAAGACAAATCTTTGTGAAACAGAGAAACTACAGTTGAGGATTGGAAAATCATTACTGCTCTTCCCACTGTACTCTTAAAATATATAAATCTTATACTATAAGCCATTAGCCAGATACTCAATTCCTCTTTCGGTATATCCATCCTCTTTCTTGGCTTAGTCTGCACAAAAAAGTAGGACACCATGATTGTGCCAGATTTATCCAACGTGTACACTGAAACAGACCTAGACGTATTGGTTCTCTAGCCTTGAGTTGCTTTGGGTTACTATGCCTACCTGTTCCATTCATGTAGTCCTTGGCCAGCTCAAACAACCTGAGGTGCATGTTGGTGATAGGATTAAAGGAACCACAAGCAAGGAGAACCACCTCTGTCTTCTCTGAGGTTTCCATTGTAAGAATTTCAAGTTGCTGATCTAAATGGAAAACAATGATACCTCCCTTGTTGTCTACAAAAGAAAAAGAAAATAAGTTCAGTCCCAGAATTTTTTTGTAGCTAATATAAGGACCTACTGAAGAATGCATAAACAACAAATTATGGACATCTGTATCATAATCATATAGATAATAAACCATATATCCATATATTAGAACTATATACCCAAAACAGAACAAGGGTCTCAAGAGATTAAGGGAAAATCAAACTATGGTCCTCCAAAAAACTACTTGCCTATTGTTTATGAACATACCCCAAAGGAAGGTGCACAAAACCCCATTAATAGCAGATAATATTGGGGTCTAGAAGTAGGAGAAAAGGCACTCCAGAAGTAAAAAAAATTATACCTTAAATTTCTGTCTTCTAAATTATTGGAAAAGATGACTTTTATGACTTGGTTTGTAAAATTTATCCTGGGATAAGTGAAAATTATGAATAAATGCACTTCATACTTATGGCACCACTAAGATGGAGCTCATCCAGCATTCTGAGCTTCTCTGTGTCTCTATCCTTCAGGTGCCCGACGTTTGATCCAAGGGCAGCAATGAAAGCAGTCAAAATGTCTAGTTACAGTTCTTAGACACCCTTTGGGTCACTTTCTAAACATGAGCTTTTTCATTTTTCAGTCCAGTTTTTCTGATGTTCTCTCCAAGCCTTGGGAAGGCCATCTTAGTTCTGGTGAAGGTGGTGGTAGAAGCAGTAACATCAGCTTCCTATGTTGTCAACATCTGCAGTTTGTGGTTAAGACAATGAATCAAAGGGCTCGTTGAAGGGGGAATGTTTCTGACGGTGTCAGCTGTTCTCAGTGATCTGCAAATGTCTGTCTTGTCCTGATCCCCTCAAAACTCCCATCGTCTATTTCCTTGGGTGATCCAATATGCTTTATTTCAATGTTTTAAGACTCTCTGCTGTACTACAGTCCCAGATTTTTTTATGTCCTTCTATGGTCTCATTGCGAATAGATGGGTAAAACTATTTGGCTTCAATGACTATTTTAGAAGAATTGCAAAAATGACCCCAATTCTCAGTATCAGTATTTTAGGTCCTTCCCCTTGGACTGGTCAGATTCTACAGAAAAGTGACCTCCAACTCTTTCCTGTATATGCTCTGAAATCATTCTGGGTTCAAATCACAGCACCAAAATGTACAAGTGCTGGATGACCTTGGGCAAGTTACCTAACCTTTTTATCCCAGTTTTCCTCAATCTTAAAACAGAAAATAACAGTACCAGCTTCATAGCACTGTTGTAAAGATTAAATGATACAATATGTGTACAGAACATAAAATTGTTCTTGGCAGATAAAATGCATGATGAATGTAGCTATTATGAATGTTGCATGTCATGTTGCTACAATTCAACTGTTTTTAAGTTATTAAAAAACATCATTTCAAGTGGTTCAACCTACAATTATTACTGTATTGAGTCTGTTTTTACCTGGAGGTTTTTCCTCCTGGAACTCTCTTTTCCTAATCTGAGCTGCAAATCTCTAATCCTTTGTGCAACTGTCTTTCACAGTAGTCAAATCATTTTTACCAGTCTCCTGAGTTAGACAGCCTATTTCTTATGTCCAGTTACATTGTCTTTCTTGCTTTAGTTCCTCATTTTTTCTGGAGCATCTCAAGTAGCTTCATAATAAAGGGTACATGGGGGATAAGTTCTTGTAAATCTGTCTTTATTCTTCCCTCAGTGATTAAGGGCTTAACACAGGTAATCTAGGCCGATATATTTTCTTTTAAAATTATGAGGGCATTTCTCCATTGTTTTCTAGCATCCAACACTGTTGTTGAAAGTCTGAAGCTGTTCTAATTCCTGCTCCTTTGTATATAACCTGTTTTCTCTCTTTAGAAGATTTTTATAATGTTCTATTTTTCGCCAGGGCTCTGAAATGCCATAATAACTATGTTTCTTGGTAGGGATCTTTTTCATTCATTGTGCTGGGCACTCAATGGGTCTTTCTTTTTTTTTTTCAAAGATTCTATTTATTTATTCATTCATCCCCCCCTTGCTGCCCGCGCTCGCTGGGTCAGCCAACCACGCCGTGCGGGCAGGCCCGCCCCCACCAGGAGGCCCCAGGAACTGAACCCGGGGCCCCCCATATGGTAAACGGGAGCCCCACTGATTGAGCCACAGCCGCCTCCCACAATGGGTCTGTCAATGTAAAACTCAAAGCACTCAGTTCTTTTTTTTTTTTTTTTTTTTTTTTTTACCAGGAGGTCCCAGGGATCGAACCCGGGTCCCTCCATATGGGAGATGGATGCCCAACCATTTGAGCCACATCTGTCCCCCAAGCACTCAGTTCTGAATTATTTGTTTGATTAACATTCCCTACTAGTTATCCAGTAATAAAACAATTGCTATTCTGAAGTTTTCTTAAACAAATATTCTTATATATCCAACTTATGTTTCAAAAGAATCATTCTGAAAGGCAGTAAATATAATTCCAATAATGCCATCGTTCAAAGCATTTGGGGAACTTTTGGGGAAATATCTGCAGAGCTTGAAGCATTTTTATAATTAATGCAGAAATATAACAAATGACAATAACCAAATCAACAAGTACATGATACTTTTCAGCTTATAAAATACTTTCATAGGGGGACGGATGTGGCTCAAATGGTTGGGCGTCCGTCTCCCATATGGAGAGACCCGGGTTTGATCCCTGGGACCTCCCGATAAAAATAATAATAATAAAATAAAATAAAATAAAATACTTTCATATACATGACCATTTAACCTTCACAACAAATTATTTGGCTAAAGCATTTACCTTGTTAGATATTTATTTATTTATTTATTTTTTTAAAGATTTTATTTATTTATTCATTTATCCCTCCCTTGCTGCTTGTGCTCGCTGGGTCAGCCAACCACGCCGTGCGGGCGGGCTTGCCTTCACCAGGAGGCCCCGGGAACCAAACCCGGGGCCCCCCATATGGCAAACGGGAGCCCTACTGATTGAGCCACAGCCGCTTCCTAGATATTTAGTTTTTCCAGTTAATCTTCTATCATTGGACATTTAGGTTTTACTAATTTATCACTATTACAAACATCTCAAAGAAGAAACAATTGGTTGAGAATAAATTGGAAATTAAGAAAAGAAAGGAAAAAAAACAACAAGAAAAAAAACCACATCCACATTGGGGTCACTGCAATAAGGCTACAAAATCCTTCACTGTGCATTTCTAAAAGATGCCAACACTCAGAAGACGGGATAGAGGCTATTTATTTGTGTTCCATTCGTGTCACATCCAACTGCCGAGTCTACCAACTTGCTTTTATTCAGATTCTAAACTTTCACCTCAGGGAACAAAGCCAGTGTGCCACAGCACCAGGGCTAGAATTTTGGTTTCCTGACTCCTAGGTTCTCTCTTACCAAGAAGAAAAATAGGAGATAAGCTGGAGCAGTGGGGATTGGAATTGGAAATGAGTCCTTGTGGCCAAGGAGTTGAGGAATGTGAACTTCAATCCCTTAGGCAATGGGAACCTTTGAAGGTTTCTGAGCAATGGAGTAACAACAGGGTTCTAGAAAAAATAGTTTTAGAAACGTGACCCTGGATATTCAAACCGCTTACTTGGCAATGTAAAGTAAGTTTGAGCTAATTACTCAACCTGCTATGACTTAAGTTTCCCTATCTGTAAAATGGGGATAATCTCAGTTATTTTGAGGATTAATTTTCAGGTTAATGCATGCAAAGTGCTTAGCATATTGCCTAGAACAGCATAAGTATTAAAACGAATGGTAACTGTTATTATGAGGAAAAGTGACCATATGGATGATGGTGACGGTATAGGATTGATTGGAAGGGACAAAAGATCAGAAGGCCAGGTACAAAGTAATGAGAGCCTCTATTTAAGCAGTCAGTGGGAATGGAAGAAACATTTATTTAGGGTCAGCAGCCCAGCTTCACGAAGGCTCTTGTACGCCAAAGCCCACCACACCAGACACGTGCCCTGCCCACTGCCAACATGCCCAACAGGACAGTCAGCTCAGCTGAAAGAGCGGTGAAGGAGGAACCCAAATGAGACTGGTGAGGTTGTCAACTCAACCTGCTCCTGGGAAAGTGGAAACAAAGCCAAAAAAAAAAGGCAGTAGGAAAGGAAATCTTCAGACAGAAACATGCAACTAAAGGAGGCTGAAGTGGCTAACCAAGAAACTAAAGACTTACCTGCAGAAAACAGAGAAACCAAAATTGAGGAGAGTCCAGCCTCTGATGAAGCAGGAGAAACAGCAGTTAAGTCTGATTAAAATCACATACCAGGTCTGATCAGTGGTCCCTGTATCTCCCTTCTTGTACATTCCAAAGGTTTCTTTTTTTTTTTTTTTTAATGGTACCAAGGCTGGGGAATGAGCCCTGGACCTCGCATGGGGGAAGCCAGTGCTCAACCAGTGAGCCACATCAGTACCCTTGAGTTGGTTTCTTCATTTGTTTGCTTGTTATTTGTTTGTTTTTAGGAGGCACTGGGGACCAAACCTGGGACTTCCCATGTGGGAAGCAGGCACCCAACTGCTTGAGCCACATCTGCTCCCCAGGAATTATTTTTATCAACTATTTTATAAATGCAAGTTTTTTAGTTAGCTCTAGAAGAAACATTTTTAAGGAGATTGGAATCCCACCTCAACCCATTTTTAAAGTGTAAATGTTTTTCTTTTAAGAGTAAAATCATTTGCTGGGGGAATCTTTATTTTTTTGGTACAACCAGAAAATAGTGGGATATGGAATTACCAGAGGGTTTGACTGCCCTGGATGTCAGCTTTACATTCCATGGGGGAGAGGGGGCAGTTTTTAAATCCTTTAATACAGCACACACTAAATGGTAATTGGAGTCAGAATCATGCATTTAATGTCTTAAAATACTCTGAATTATTTCTATCCTCAGGCTGCTTTTCAGTAGAATTGTTTCCTAAAGAAAACTCCTGCCTGGCCTGGGCTGTCGTGTTTGAAGTATGTACACTCTGTAACATCTTTGGTTGTAGCAGTCCGGTTTTCCTAATAACTTTGTTATGTGCTGTGAAAGATTGGAAATGTGAGTATGTAGTGTGGTGATATTATCAGTGGGACTTAAGATAGAAAAGTATATTAACTTTTGAGAATATCGGTACTTGATATCCTGTTAAAGAAAGTTTGCCTCCAAATTTTAAGCTGGACAGTCACTGGAATATCTTTAAGCAGGCAAGGTGGGAAGGATCATGGGGACTGTGCTAATTGTTGATAGATTAGGGAGCGAGGAGTTGATAATGCTTAGCATGGCATTAAAAACAACTACTTCTCAGGTGAGAATTAAATGTCATTCCAAGCATAATAGAAAGGTTACTTGGGTCTGCTTCTACCTCTCCCATCCCTCCTCCCCATATTCCCAATCAAAGTACCAGTGGTAGTATGGGGTGTGTTGAGTACAACATCCCCAAGGTACCCTGCCAGCCACTGAGCATGCTCTCAAGGATGCGGTGGAGGGACTGGGTTCGCTGGAGCCGTGCATCAGCCCCCACCCCGCCCATTCCCCAGGGGAGCTGCAAGCTCCCAGAAACTGAGTTCAGGGAAAGGAAGGAACAGAGAGCTTCCAGCCCCTCCCCGCTCTTGGGGATGCACAACGCCTCAGGTTTCCACGCTCCCCCAGCATACAGGACGCTGTCTTTCTCCCTTGTAACATTCATGACCCGTCTCAAATATCCAGCTCAGTCCCACTAACCCACTGTGAGCACAGCCAACTTGTGCTGGGTCGGACCGCAGACCCTTAAGGCTACAAGAGAGTTAAGCTGCAGTGAGCTCCTAGCACAGGCCAGGGTGGGTTGAAAAGAACGAGGGCCTGTCCCTCTCTAAGAGTACCGACACTGTATGTGTGTGGAGGAAGGGGGCCTGGCAGGTACCTACTGCCTGGGTGGCTCCTCCTCGCCTGGCTCCGGGGCTCCATGATTCACTTCTGTCTGGCCCATGCAGCCTATCGCCTGCACTGCTCGCTGCCCAGATCTCGACGGCTCAGGCTGTAAGTGTCTCACCCCAGCCCAGGGTAAGACAAAGCTCATTTTTCCCTGAGGCAGTCTTGAAGTTTAAAATTTACTTCAGGGAGCGGATGTAGCTCAGTGGTTTGAGCACCTGCTTCCCATATACGAGGTCCCCCGGTACCTCCTAAAAAAAAAGAAATTACTTTAAAACTCACTGAGGTTAATAGGTTTTACAAACACTGAGGTGTAAACATTAGTAACATTAAGCCAGTTTTTTTTTTTTTTTTTTTTTAAAGATTTTATTTATTTATTCATTTATCCCCCCCTTGCCGCTTGTGCTTGCTGTGTCCATTTGCTGTGCGTTTTTCTGTGTCTGCTTGTCTCCCCTTGCTGGGTCGTCCTGCTGTGTCAGCTCACCGAGCCACGTGGGCTGGCTTGCCTTCACCAGGAGGCCCCAGGAACCGAACCCGGGGCCTCCCATATGGTAAACGGGAGCCCTACTGATTGAGCCACAGCCGCTTCCCATTAAGCCAGTTTTAAGACATTAAGTTTTCCAAAAGGAACAGTAATTCTGTTTGGCTTTCCTGATGTCCAGGATAATTAATTTTGTGCTGGCTAACTATTAAATAATTTGAACGACTTGATAACCTCAGGATTCACACCTCTAAAAGGATGCCATTCCTTTCAAAATAGTGACTTTAAGCATTAAAGTTATTCTTACTCAAACAATGCTGCCATCGCTTGAACTACTTTGAGGGTGTATTTTGAAATTGCATATTCTTTTGAGTACCTTCATGGGGGATAAATCTTTGCCACTGGAGGGTAGATTTACCTTTTATAAATTCTCTACATGGGAAGCGGCTGTGGCTCAATCAGTAGGGCTCCCGTTTACCATATGGGAGGCCCCGGGTTCGGTTTCCGGGGCCTCCTGGTGAGGGCAGGCCCGCCCGCACGGCGTGGTTGGCTGACCCAGCGAGCACAAGCAGCAAGGGGGGGATAAATGAATAAATAAATAAAATCTTTAAAAAAAAAAAAAAAAAAATTCTCTACAGTTATTGTGTGCTAAACCTAATTAAAATAAAGAATCAAGGGGAATAATACAGTTTATGGTGGGAAAAGAAAAGATTTAACTATTAGTTATTTAGGAAGATTTTTATATGCCATGGAAATTGAGTATGTATGTAATCTCAAAAGTAGAATTTAAAAAATGTTTTGAGCAGTAACAGCCATCTTCATTTAGCTGTGAAAGTTCAGGTAGGCGGACTAAATCAGTTCATTAGTTACACTCAATGTAAAATATCTGGCTGGAGGTAGAGCTAGCACAGCCTAGGGGCATGGCAAAGAACTCTAATTCTAGCCCTATCACCTATTAGGTGTTTGTCCTTGGACAAGACACTTAATTTTTCTGAATCTCAGTTCCTCATTTTTAAAATGTTTGACACAGTGCCTGCCACATAGTAGGAGCTCAATAAACGGCAATTATTATAATTATATTATTGAAGATTGTTAGATATAATGGGACGGGTCACAATTTGTCTTTATTATAACTTTATCTCTCTGGTTGAATGCAACATTATCATGAAACAGAAACTGAATTTGGTTACTTGAAGCTATTTTATCACTAAACAAGTAAGGTAAAATGAAACTCACCGTGTGTCGTCCCTCCCCACCCCCAGCCAGGTGACTGTGTTCTTGTTTGGGATCACCACTCTGGCTCTCCAGTTCTACGTTCTGCTAAGGTAAGTTCTCATGCCAAACCCCCAGCCTGGGAGCTCAGCGCGAGTCTCACCTGGGGAGATGGTTTGAGTGCTCTCTGAGACTCCTGTTAACCTGTTTAATTGCTGCCTGCCCCATTGCTTCTGCCTCCAGTTATCAACAGGAGCCACCGGATTCACCTCTTTGTAGTCAAAAGCCTCAATACCAGTGGGAACAACTGGGATTTGGGAAGACTGAGTTTTAGCTTAACTTTTAATCAATACTTATTTCTTATTGTAAGAAGCTGTTAAACGAGAGACGGTGAGAGCACTGATGTTTCAATTTATGGATTCCCGAGAGACCAGCCCCGACAGCCTATCAGTAGCTTAACATCTGCAGGGCTGAGGGCATCATAGTGACACTCGACCAGATCATGCCTTGATAATTTATTTCAGATTTTATGTTGGAAATTAGTCTTGGGCCAGAAAGAGTCAGTAACTTTGTCTTTGAGCAAATGAAGCAAATGAAGTTTGATACATTCCAAATTAAAAATTGGAGTTCTAAAAACCTGGGAATTCTAAAATATCTGGAAACATAGACTCTGCCTAAAGTGGGGGTGGGGTAAGGGTGAGGGGAAGCTCATAATTTTTATACCTAGGAGCTGTGCACTAATTGTAATTGGCTTAACTCAAATGTGCTGACTTCTACTGTAGATGGTTCCTGTACTGTTTCCTTAGTAATACATTTTCTTACTCCAGAGACCAGAAATCCCACAAGATATTAAATTAATATGAATTAGAAAAGTGGAAAATGTTAACTGTCTACCAATTATGACTATGAATAACTCTTCATATTACTTGTGGGCTGTTTGACAGCATTAATTAGTCAGTCATGGTAAAGAAACCAAGGTTCTAAGAAAAGTGAGTGGCCTGCAGCTAAAATGAATTTAGTGTCAGAATTAGGATTAGGGAGGCGGCTGTGGCTCAATCAGTGGGGCTCCCATTTGCCATGTGGGGGGCCCCGGGTTCGGTTCTCAGAGCCTCCTGGTGGGGGCAGGCCCGCCGGCGCGGCGTGGTTGTCTGACCCAGCGAGCGCAAGCAGCAAGGGGGGGATAAATGAATAAATAAATAAAAATCTTAAAATGAATTAGGATTAGAACCCAAGGGTCACTGACTTCTGGTGTTGTATTTGTATCACAGATTTCTTGTAGCAAGTATGAAATTAAAGTATCAACTGGTGTATTGACTTTTAGGCCCAGCTCTTCTCTCTACTGCAGCCAGCCGCTCTTGATTAACTTGGTTGGTAATATCATCTTTACTTTCTTCACAATTGGTAAGTGTGCAGTTATGCTGTCAAAGGCCCACTCAGTGTCTACTATCTGCCAGGCTCGGCCAAAACAGACATGGGTAAAACAGAGGTTCCCGTGCTTCAGGAACGCATAGACTGGACCTTAAGAAAAAATTCAAATGTAAAATTCAGGTGAAAGAATTTTTTAAGTTTCTTAGTAACTCTTTTAGTTGTCCTATAATTTGAATATGAAGCCAAGTTAAATAGAAATGCTTTAGGTTTTAAAATTCCTTACAGTTATAATATTAAAGTACCAGATTTATTCACTCATTCAATAAATGGCTAATGAACAGATGATACTGGGTGGGAAAACAAGGACATTACATCAAAAAGTGACACAGAATAAGAGGACTCTGATATGTGGAGATATTTTAGGAGTATCTTAACTAATGCATTTTGGCATTTTGATTATTTTTTCCTTTGTATGTACTTATAAGAGAGATGTGTGATTTAAATAAAAACTAAATTTTTTTTTTTTTTTTAAAGATTTTATTTATTTATTCATTTATCTCCCCCTTGCTGCTTGTGCTCGCTGGGTCAGCTAACCACGCCGTGCGGGCGGGCTTGCCTTCACCAGGAGACCCCGGGAACCGAACCCGGGGCCTCCCATAGGGTAAACAGGAGCCCTACTGATTGAGCCACAGCTGCTTCCCAAAACTAAATTTTTTAAAATGAAAAAAGAGTTATTGAGTGTCTTAGTTACTGTTCGAGGCCTAAGAAAGTGTCTCCCACTAAATCACAATGCACAACGAGGCAAGATATATAATGGTGAAGAGCTCTGGCTTTAGAGACAGGAGGAGGCCAGTTCAAATCTTTTTTTGTAACTGTGTGACCTCAGGTGAGTTATTTAACCCCTCTGAGCTTCCCTTTCCTTTTTTTATAAAGTGGGGATTAAAAGCACTTGCTTCACAGTTTTGCTGTATGTACCAAATGAAAGAATGTACGAAAAGTCCTGGCATGTGGGAGTCACTCAAAAGATAGTCACTGTTGCAACTACCGGCACTACCAGTAAGAGCATGGCTATGTCAGAGGAAAACCCAGTCTGGCTAGGGTTTGAGCATTTTTGTGCAATAGCAGGAAAGATGAGAAACAAATTATACTCAGGTTTATATCTAAGAATATATTTCCGTAAAAAAATAAAGAGAAAAAAAGAATTTACTTCTGAGATGATTAATCCAGTAAACTGATACTGTCCCCCATCCTTTTAGGTTTTACTGTGCTGCTTATTCAGATGGACCCGGTCCCACAGGCACTAAAGTGGATGTTTTCTGCATTTGGTGTGGGATCCTTCAGTGAGGGAGTCTGCACTGTGGGCTTCACAATTTTGGCAACAGACTGTGTATGCTTTTAATATTGAATTTCTAAAGGCTCCTCAATCTATACACTTGGTTGTCTACCTTTTGTCTTCAATGCATATTTTCTATTTGTTAAAAATAGATGTATATAGAGATGGAACTTCTAATTACACACGTCACAGCTAAAACATTTCATTGGGGAAAAGTAACAAAATTCCAAAAAGAATTTTTTCTTTTTGTGGGCAAATACCACTTTACTAAAATTTTTAGAAAGTTAAGATAGTAATCAAAAGTGAAGCTGATGGATTTGGCACTTAAGTAACAAAACTTCCATCTCTTGCAAAATTAGTACCTTCGTTTAAATCCTTTAATGTGTGCTCCAACGAAAGGGAAGAGTATTCCTCATTATGCTTTTTCCTCCCAAATATAGGAAAAAACAACCCCTGAACTTTACTACTTGTCTATGCTGCTGTCAGTGAGCAGCTTGGTTTCTACAGGTAAATAGAAAACCTTTCCAAGTAATCTATACTTGTCAAGGACCTTACAAGTCCTTCAAAGGAAGCAAATGCTCAGCTAGGATTGTTATATTCCTCTTAAAGCAAGAACTCCAAGAAGCTAAGGAGTATGAAAAGAAAAGGGGAGGGGCTGTGGATATGATATTAAAAGGCATGCTGTTCACATGATTTCTACTCCATTTCTTCATCCCGTAGTGCTTCTCTCAGGCCTGGGGCTGATCTGGCTGGCCAGTGTGACCTGTGCAAGGCCAGATGCCAAACCAACAGTCTAAAGCTGCACTCGGGCCCTGCTGGTCTCCTGTTGCAGATGCACGTCTTTGGTAAGCTAAGCCTCCAGGTGTGTGTCATGACAGCTCTGTCACCTGACAGCAAGCACACGACCACCTCTCACAGATAAACATCTCCCACCCCTACTTCTAGATGAAGATTCAACCTTAGAGCCAAGAGAAGCATGTCAAAACCAGCCATTTGGAAGGAAGCTGTCTTTAAGTATTGACAAGCACTGACAAGAGGAACAATTCAACTGAAACCACAGGATTGACTTCATAACCAAATTCACTCCAAATAAGGATCTCTTATTAAATACCTTCAAGATCGTCATATTGACTCTTTGAACATCCTTTTTGTGTTTTAATGAAGTTAGTAGTATAAGCTGTATGACTGCTTACAGATACATATGCTAAAAAGGAAGGAAATATGTAAACCTTGGTAATGAACAAAAGATGTTTCAAAAGAACACAGTGAAAAAAAAAAAAAAAAAAAGAACACAGTGTGGGGCAGATGTGGCTCAAATGGTTGGGCGTCCATCTCCCATATGGAGGGGACCTGGGTTCGATCCCCGGGACTGCCCCGTTAAAAAAAAGAAAAAGGAACACAGTGATTCAGATTGTATATTTGAACAAGGCCAATTTATTCCTTTTTTTAAAATGCAGTGGGAAATACTGGAGTAAAAATAATCATAATTTCTTCCATATTGGTTAAAATGATCATTTACATGGGGACAGATTATTGTCTAAGCAAGATACTCTGTCTTCACAGATTCTGAGGTATTAAGTAGTAGCTAGTTATGCACAGATGCTTTCAATGTCATTAGGAACTGGAGACAACTCCATTTCTTGAGGAAAAGAATACTATCTATTGGCAAGAGGAACAAATTTAGTATAAACATCTCCCAACATATCTATGACAGGCACAGCACCTGGAAAGTGGAAATGATTGTTTTCCATCTGTTTCTCTGTTCCAGTGGTTTCTGCTGGAGGGGAACCACTGACAATGCCACATCACAGACATTGTGCTAAGAGTTAGGAAATAGAAACCTGAGTAAAATGTATATTAACAATGAAATCCCCTGAAATAATTCTATTACCATGATTAACAGAAACTATTTAAAAATAATAGTTTTTTACATTCTCTAGACCTCATTAACCAAAATATTAACATGTCAGATAACTGTCAACGTATCTCAAGATATATTTTATTGGAAATTTCTTTTTTCTGAACTTTGTCTTGCCCACCCCCATCCCAAATCTGCTCTACCTGAAGATCTCAGATGATGACAGATCTATAATTTCAGTTGCTGAAGCCAAGAACCTCAAGCCATCTTCAATGCATTTCTTTCTTTCTCTCTCTTTCTCTCTCCTCCTTTCCTGCCTTCTTTTTTACACCCCCATTAGGAAATCCTATTGGCTCTACCTTCAAAATACATCTAGAATCCAACTACTTTTCACTATTTAGAAATCTTTAACCAATTTTTCTAAATGCAAGAAGCTGCTCAGTATTTCTATACATGAAATTATGCAACATTCTTAACTTCAGAAAATTTAATTATACTTCTTAACTGATAAGCATAACTTAGAAGCATAATTTGAACCAGCACTTAAAAAAAAAAAAAGTCAAAGGTGTTTAAATCACCAGCTTCCGCTTAGTAACCAATCCACAATCTATACAATTGAAACTTCATTTTACTTATTTTCTTGCATGATTTTATTTCCTTCAAGACCATATCTGATTTTGCCAGAGTTAATTCCATTAAGCATCACCTACTTTGTACTATGGATATCTTATAAATATAAATTATGCTCTTTTCTGATACAGGTGAAAATTATAAAACTCTAAAATACATAAAACTATGCTAGTTTTAGCTATTTCTTAATTTAGATAGCTACAATCAGCAATGTTCCCTCATGGAGTAACTAAATTCTCTGCTATGACCCATATGGCTCAAAGGGGAAGGAACTTTTGTTGGGCACCTACTTTGTGTGGGTTGTTGTATTTCATGAGTTCTTAACCTGGGATCTGGGTTTCTGGGGTATTTAGTGTCTCTGAAGTTATAAGCAAAATGTTGGGTATGTGTACATATGAGCAGCTCACTGGGGAAATGTCAAGGGAGGTTTGAGACCTTAAATATATTAAGAAATATTGTGTTAAACTCATTAAATTTACTATAAGAGGGAAGCGGATGTGGGTCAGGTGGTTGGGCTCTCATTTACCATATGGGAGGCCCTGGGTTCAACTCCTAGGGCCTGCATGGCGAGCTGGCGCAGCAAGATAATGCAACAAAGGGAGACAAGTAGACACAGAAAAATGCACAGCAAATGGACACAGTGAGCACAAGCAGCAAGGGGGGATAAATTAATAAATAAAAACAATAATAAAAATAAATCTTTAAAAAAAAATTAACTATAAGAAAAAAATTTGATGTTTGACATTTACTACTTCCTATTTTAAATTTTAAAATGGGACAGTTGGGGAGTGGGTGTGGCTTGTGCGCTTGAGTGTCTGCTTCCCAAATGGGAGGTCCTGGGTTTGGTTCTTGGTGCCTCCTAAAAACAAAACAAAAAAAAAAAAACAAGCAAAACAAATGGAAAAAAAAAAAACAACCAACTCAGGGGAGCCAATGTGGCTCAGTCGTTGAGTGCTGGTTTCCCATATATGAGGTCCTGGGTTCCATCACTGGCCAGATACCTCAAAAAAAAAAAAAAAAAAAAAAAAAAAAATCTTCATGTTACTTTTTTGCACAGTTGCTAAGCCTCAGAAGTATGAAAAACCTCATTACTAATTTTTTTCCTTACTGAAGTATACTTGATTGATAAACGTGTGCTCCAGTACAAAAGACCAGAAATGCAAAATACAAACGACCAGAAAAGTCAGAATCACTGTGAAATTCCGTTTCCTATCTTAAAATATGAAATTCAGTTTCCTATCCTAAAATATGAAGAAAAAAAAAAAAAAAAACTATTCTTTTGTCAGTGGAGAAATAAGTCAAGCTGAGGAAAGTAGATCTGTGAAGTGGAGGGAACCTGAACTTTGCTTGTTTTCATCTACTGCCTGCTTTCTTTCTAAAAACATGATGAGGAGGGAAAAAGAAATAAAAATATTTGTATTTGCTGATATTATAAGAAAAATTAAAATTGTCTTTTTTTTTTTTTTTTAAAGTTATCTTCAGACTGGAGTGAACGGCCTGGGTGGGAAAGCATTAGGAGACAAATGGTTAGGTAGGCTGAGGCCCAATCATGGAGTGCTTCGGATATCATATTTGAGATTTCAGATTTTTATCCTGCAGGAAATGGGAAGGTGTTGGAGAGTTTAAACAGGGAGTAATGTTAATAGAGCACTTTAGAAGTACCTCTTCGTTCATCATCGTTCAACAAATATTTCCTGAGCAATTGTGTTGTAGATGCTGAGAATAAGGCAGTAAACAAAACTGTCAAAATTCCTTATCTGTGTGGTATATCCACACAATGGAATACTATTCAGCAATAATAATAAACTAAACTAATACAAACAACATGGATGAATCTCACAGACATTATTTTGAGTGAAAGAAGCCAGGTGCAAAAGGATACATACTGTAAGAGTCCATTTATATGAAATTCTAGAAAGGTAATCTGCTCTACAATGACATAAAGCAGATCAGTGGTTGCCTGGGGCTGAAAGTGGGAGTATAGGATTGAAAATAGAGGCTAGAGGGCTTCAGGATTCCTATTTGTAGAATCCTAATTTTATCTCCTGTGCCCTCCACTGAATGGCAATCCACTCTTTGGCTGGGCCTTTTCTGTGTATGTATATATCCTATTATGTTTATTTTACTATAATGATAATAGTAATCATGGCAACATTCACTGAGTTCTTCCTACCTACTAAGCAATGTGCTAACACTCATCCTTACAAGAACCAATGAGGTACATACTATTATTATTATCCCTTTTATGTAGATGAGGAAACTGAGTTAGCTTGAAGAACTTGCTCATGATCTTGCAGCTAGTTTAAGATACTTACTTGGCTCTAAAAGTTTATGCTCATAACCATTATGCAGGATTTACATGGTACAAGTGATTTACTAGTAGACATTTAAGAGGTCCAGCAGTTCCGAGAGCCTTTGACTCATGATACTTCTTAGAGTTAGTCATTCAAGTCTCAAGGTTCCCAGCATCTTCCCTACCTACCAGGAGCAACCTGCATTCTCTGGGGCTCCTATGCCAATCATAAGCTAAAGTATCTTAAACTGCTCCAGCTCCCGAACAGCATTTACCTGGCTTCCAAGTTATGACTTGTGCTTGGATTCTACTTTTGTTTGAAAACTGGAACTCAAACCAATTTTCTTACTTATGTTCTAGAAATACTTAATGGAACACTAACATATCATCAAAATTAGGGGAAGTCCAATGAAAAGATGAACAACCCAATTAAAAAAGGGGCAAAGGACTTGAATAGATAATTCTCCAAAGAAGATATACATAACTGGTCAATAAGCACACGAAAAGATCATTAGCCATTAGGGAAATGCAAATCAAAACCACAATGAGATACCACTCACACCCACTAGCATGGGTATTATTTTAAAAAATAAAAAAATTTTAAAAAGGAAAATAAGTGCTGGCAGGGATGTGTGAACCCTTGTACTTTGTTGATGAGAATGTAAAATGGTGCAGTTGCTGTGGAAAACAGTTTGTGGTTCCTCAAAAAGTTAAACATAGAACTACCATATAACCCAGCAAACTCACTTCTACATATAAACCCGAAAGAATGAAAAACAAGGACTCAAACAGATATTTGTATACCAATGTACATAAAGGCATCGCAAGTGTCCACCAGCTGATGAATGGATAAATAAAATGTGGTATATACAAACAATGGAATATTTTTCAGCCTTAAAAAAGAATGAAGTTCTGATACATGCCACTACATGGATAAACCCTGAACACATCATGTTGAGTGAAATAAGTCAGACAAAATGAGACAGATATTGTATGATTCCACTTATATGAAATAGCTAGAATATGTAAACGCCTGGAGACAAAAGATAGAGTACAGATTACCAGAGGTAGAGAGGAGGGAGAATGGAGATTTAATGCATAATGGGTGTTACGTTTCTGTTTGGGGTAATGGGAAAGTTCTGGTAACGGATGGTGGAATTACCACATTATGAATGTGATTACTCCCACTGAATAGTATGCTTAAGTGTGGCTGAGATAGGAAAGTTGATGTTGCATATATATTTGCACAATTGAAAAAAGAACAATTAAGGAGACAAGACAATTAAAGGCAATGCATGATCCTGGACTAGATTTAATAATGAAGGAGATAAAGCTCAAAAGAACATTATGTGGGGCGGATGTGGCTCAAATGGTTGGGCGTCCTTCTGCCATATGGAGGGACCTGGGTTCGATCCCCGGGACCTCCTGGTAAAATAAAAAATATATATATAGAAGGTGCATGGGCTGCCAGGCTCTGTGTGCAGCTGAGCCCTCGGGCCCCGGGAGCCATGCAGCAAGATGATGACTGAAGGGGAGAGACAAGACGAGATGCTCCGAAAGCTCCAGAAGCCAGGAGCTGAGGTGGCACAGGCAGCAGAATACCTCTCTCCTACATTGGAGGTCTCCAGGATTGTATCCTGGTGAAGACTGGAGGAGGAGGATGAGAAGAGATGGCAGGAAACAGACACGGAGAATTGCCCAGCGAATGGACACAAAAGAGCAAATGGGGAAGAGGGGGTTTAAAATGGATAAAGTAAATAAACAAATCTTAAAAAAAAAAAAAAGAACATTATGGGGACATATGAAAAAGTTGGAATATAGACTGTAACCTTTACATCAATGTTAAACTTCTTGAATTTTGATAACTGTACTTAAGGTGGTTACATAAATGAATACTTTTTCTTAGGAAATGTATATGAAAGTATTATGTATTCGAGCTGCATGACGTACACAATTTGCTCTCCAATGTTTAGAAAATAGAAAAATAGGTAGGTAATTAACCAGAAGGTTTTTGTTGTTGTTGTTGTTGTTGTTGTTGTTTTACCGGGAGGTCCAGGGGATTGAACCCAGGTCCCTCCATATGGGAGATGGACACGCAGCCATTTGAGCCACATTCGTCCCTCGGTAGGTAGGAAGGTGTCTGTTGGTAGGTAGATATAGAATACGGTAGGGAGGCAGCTGTGGCTCAATAGGTGGGGCTCCCGTTTGCCATGTGGGGGGCCCCGGGTTCGGTTCCCGGAGCCTCCTGGTGGGGGCGGGCCCGCCCGCACAGCGTGGTTGGCTGACCCGGCGGGCACGGGCATGGGCAGTGGGGGGGGGAAAGGGAATGGATGAATTAAAAAAAAAAAAAGAATACGGTAAATGTAGGGAGGTGGATGCGGCTCAAATGGTTGGGCGTCCGTCTCCCATAGGGAAGGACCTGGGTTCAATCCCCTGGACCTCCCGGTAAAAATTAAAAAAAGAATATGGTAAATGGGGCAAACTGTAAAATTGCTGGATCTGGTTATCTGGGGAGTGGGTATGCTGGAGTTCTCTGTATGGGTTTTGTATCATTTTTGCAACTGTCCAGTAAGTATGAACTAATTTCAAAATAAAAGTTTAAGGGAAAAAATTGGCAAAAGTACACTTTTTTGTTTGGCACTGACCTTATTTGTCAATGATAGTTTGATTTTACTTAAAAAGTTGAGCCCTCCACACGTAATTCATAGACTAAAAATGAAAGATAATTGCATTAACATGTCATTTACTTAAAAATCTCTGAACCTAAAGCGTTTCGCAAGGTAGGTTATTGGATCTAATTGTTTTTTTTTGTTTGTTTTGTTTTGTTTTGTTTTTTTGTTACCAGGAGGTCCCGGGTATCAAACCCGGGTCTCTCCATATGGGAGATGGATGCTCAACCATTTGAGCCACATCTGTCCCCCAGCAAGGTAGGTTATTGGAACCAATTCAACCAATGTGTCTACAGACTTCTCTGAGGTGGGCTAGAAACTTGATTCATATCCAAATTTTAACTCTAAGAAACAATTTACAATAAGGAATTCTACCATCAAACAGAACTGACAGTGGGCGGATGTGGCTCAAATGGTTGGGCCTCCGTCTGCCATATGGAGGGACCTGGGATCGATCCCCGGGACCTCCTGGTAAAATAAAAAATATATATATAGAAGGCACATGGGCTGCCAGGCTCTGTGTGCTGGTGAGCCGCCAGGCCCCGGGAGCCATGCAGCAAGATGAGGACGTAACAGGAGAGAGACGCAGAGGAGAGACAAGCAGCTCCGGCAACCAGGAACCGAGGTGGCGCAGGTGGTAGAACACCTCTTTCCTACATCGCAGGAATCCAATCCTGGTGAAGACTGGAGGAGGAGGATGAGAACAGATGGGGGGAAACGGACACAGAGAATTGCCCAGCGGACGGACACCAAACAGCAAATGGGGAAGGGGGGAGGTTTAAAATGGATAAAGTAAATAAACTAAAAAAAAAAAAAAAACACAACAAAAAACAGAACTGGCAGAACAATGCATTCTGGAGAGTTCGAGGGTAATCTTAGAGGTTTGTCCTGGGAGGCTGAAATAAAACTAACTTTAAAGACAACACCTCTGAAACAATTTTGCCGGTGTTCTGTGGACTACTGACCGTTCAGGGAGATGGCGTGAGCAGACCAGGGAATGGTTTCTGCCCAATTTCTTTTTAAAAAGCGCATCTTTGAAAGTGATGCTCAGCAGCAAGCCTCCTCACCATGCCGGAGAGTCGACCCACCTCCAGGAACGCGGATCTGGCATTTTGCAGGTTTGGAAAGAGGGATTTTAGGAGGCAGGAAAAGTTGTTCAGAATGGAGCGCTTACCTCTCACTCCTCCTCCAGCCCGACGGGGACAGCTTCAAGGAGCCTCTAGAAAGGGACTTTTCAGAAAACAGTCCTCTCTGTGGGCACAGGGTGCATTCATCCGCTCCGGAAGCCAGAACCAAGGTTACCAAGACTTGCGGTTCCACAAAGAGATTTCAGGAATTATGGGGCAAGAGCCCTTGCCCAAATTCGAATATGACCTTGCCTTTGGGACCGTTGTGTTAGAGCCTCAAAGACACCCACTATCTTGGGCACCCCTATGCCTGCGGCAAAAAGGAATCTCGGGCTGAGTCCCCCAGGAACCCGGTTCCTGCGGGGCTCCCGGGGTGGGGGGCTTAACACGCCCTCACAGCCAACCGGCCCAAGTCCTCCGAGAGACGTCCCGCCGCCCGGACACCAGCTAAGGGAACACCCGCGGCCACAACCTGATTGGTTCCAGGAGACCGGAAGTGCGTGCGTCGGCCGTGCTCCTCCCGCGGGCGTCCACCGAGCCCGAATCCTCAGGTAGGCGGGGCCCCTGGCTCGGAGCCCCAGGACCCAGGGGCCGGCGGAGGAGGGGAGGGGCCCTGAGGGTTTGAGGAGGTTGCCCGGGTTCTAGTACGTGAGGGTCGCAAGGAGTTTTGGGGACGGCGGTTTCACGGCAACGGCTGGCGGCAACTGAGGCCTAGTTGAGCCCGGCCGCCGCGGGACGTTAAGTGCTGGAGCTGCGGTTGTCTTTTAGAGTTGGGATTTGGGGCCGTGACCGGAGCTGCTCCCTGACCCCATCCAGATGGTGTGATCCAAACGCTGCTGGATGATAGCCTGGGGAAGATGTGCTCCCCACCCGTATTTTTTCTTTGCTTCTGGGTGTGACGGCTAGCTCAAGGTGTGGGGTTTTCCTCGGTGACACCCAAGACCTTACTAGGAAAAATCTCAGAAAGGCTGCCCGAGGCGCAGTCGGAGAAGGCGGGTTTCTTCTCTGCGACCCAGCTGTCTTCCTAGAAGGAGGAAGGGGGTGTGTTTCAATTGCAGGCTGCTCAAGTAGAAATTACCTGCTTTAGGCCAAGTTTGTATCTTGTAAATAAAATTACCTGTTAATGGTTTCCCTTTTCCCAGCCAACTCCACCCCAGGTGGTTTGAACTTTGAGCCTCTTGTAGTCCTGATGAACAATTTCATTTTCCTCAAGTTCATGACAGTGGAAACTTCAGGAATTGAAGGTTTCTGCAATTTGAGACTGATCAGCTTTGTGCAGAGCTCAGAGTACTAAGGAGCAGGTGAGCAAGAATGAGCGCTTTCGTCTTGAAATTACCCATTCTTGCAGTTTGGTTAAAAGTTGCATCACCTTTACTGAATACTAGGTGGTGCCAGTGAGTTAATCTGTCGGAGATAAATCTCACCAGGTTAAGATTTAAAAGTGCCCACATCTCCGCTGAATTTTATTCATATATTCAAAATATATTAAGCCTTTATATGCTTCGTTTGATTATCAAATGCCTATTCTGTATTAGATATTGAGGAGGCTAAGAGAAAAATCAGACTCTTTTGTTTTCAAAGAGTTTACAGTCTCGAAAAGACAGGCAAACAATTCATTATAGTGAGATCCGCTTATAATCCAAGGCAGAAATAAATGCTAAATAGAGAGTAAGATGTGGCATGCAGAGGAAGCGGTAATTAATTCTCATTATTAATTTACCAGTTTTGTTTTTGTTTTTGTTTTTTTATCTGCCCAGCATTAGATGCTGGAGGAGTAAGAAAAGGCAAAATGTCATTTCTCAAATAACTCACTTTCTAATGATTGGAAGGGAATCAAGCAAAACATTATGGAGAAGGTGACACTTAGCTAGACCTCAAAGAATTCATGATCTGGGCTTGAGAGGTAGAAAAGTGCAGGTTTAAAAGGAAGGGACGAGGGAAGCGGCTGTGGCTCGGTCAGTAGGGCTCCCGTTTACCATATGGGAGGCCCCGGGTTAGGTTCCCGGGGCCTCCTGGTGAAGGCAAGCCCGCCCGCACGGCGTGGTTAGCTGACCCAGCGAGCACAAGCAGCAAGTGGGGGGATAAATGAATAAATAAGTAAAAACTCTTTAAAAAAAAAAGGAAGGGATGAAAATACATGGCTTGATTTGGAACAGTAAATAGTCCCGTGGGATTAAACTGCAGGAAATTAAGTCTGAAAAGGCACTTTCACTTTTATCTTGGGTTTACCTTGACTTTTACTAGAAAAGTCAACAGATCTCAAATAAAAATTCAAATGTGTATTTCCAGGAGAAATCCACTAAACTATTAGGTATGAAATATAGCTATGATAAATTATATTTCTAGCTATGATGTAGCTTGTTTGTATTTACGTATCATAAATGTTCTTAGATGACAAGCCAATTTTAAAGAGTTGGTTTTTGCTGATTGCATTCTATTTTGAAAATAATGTAAAGATGTCTCTTCATTCACATTCACATATCAAATCATTTGGTAATGATTTCTTTATGTGTCAGAAAATATACAATGCTTTCATAAGTTCCCTAGGATTTAGGTTTTGATGAGTGGTTATATCCACTGTTACTTAAAGTGTGTTTTCTGAAAGGAATCTAAATTTATTTTTTCTAAATTAAACTTTAATCCTTTAAATGTTAAGGTTAATATCAATGCATTAAAATTAGTAGGTTTTCTCTACAGCAGCAATAATTGGTTGAAAACTGTAGTAAGAAACCCTGATCCCAGTATTAACAAAAATGCAAAATATCTAGGGATAGCAAATGTTCAAGGCCTATGTGAATGAAACAATACTTTTTAAAACTAAAGATCATAAAAGAGAACCTTGATAGGAAGGTTCAAATTGCAAAGATGCAAATTTTCTCCATGTTAGACTCTTAAGTTCAATAGATTTTTAATGGAACTTGACAAGCTCAAATTCATCTGAAAGAGAAAATGCACAAGAATAGCTGAGAGTTTTTGAAAAAAGAACAATAATAAAAGACAAGCCCTTATCAATTATTAACATCACTATCCATAAAGCTGTAATAATTAAAAATAGGACCAGAAAATGATCAATGAAACAAATTTGTGTCTGGGAATTTGGTTTACAATAAAGGTAGCATATTAGATCAATGAATTAAATGATGTTGACAATTGACTATCCATTTGAAAGATGAAGTAAGTCCCCTTTATGGCATTAGGAAAAAGAAATTGCAAATAGCTTAAAGAGCTAAAGATTTAAAAATTTATATTAAAATACAAAGAAGTATATTTTTATAAATCTTGGGATAGGGGGCCTGCCTTCATGAGACACAAGACTTAGAAGACTTAAAGGAGGGAGATTTGGTTATTAAAAAATAGTAATTTATCTGTGACAAAAACACCAAAGTGAAATTTATAGTCCAAAGATGAGATAATATTTACAACATAATTATAAAGGTTTCCTTTCCTGTTATCTAAATCAATGAGAGGAAGATAATCCAATAGAAAAATGATCACCTTTTCAAAGAAGAAATCCTTATCAAAAGGTGATCATTCTCACAGATCATTAAGAAAATTCGTGTCGGAACAATAAGGTAATACTGGGAGTGTTCTGGACTCTGGAGTTTCTCTGGTATGTTCAGTTAGTGAAAATTTATTTGTACATTTATGTGTGCTTTTCTATATGAATGTTATACTTGTATAAAAATTTTTTAAAAGACTAGTACTTACTATAAACAAAAAAGACATAATATTTTATAAATCAAAGTTACACTCAGTCTATTTCTTTATAAGTCTGGATTTTCATCTATCCAGTATGTTTAAATGAATAGTTTATTTTTTATTTATTTACTTATTTATTTATCCCTGCCCCCTTGCTGCTTGAGCTTTCTGTGTTCATTTGCTGTGCGTTTTTCTGTGTCTACTTGTTTCTTTTTGTTGGGTCCTCTTGCTGTGTCAGCTCACTGTGCCATGTGGGTAGGCCAGCTTGCCTTCACCAGGAGGCCCTGGGAATCGAACCTGGAGCCTCCCAGCCACTTCCCTATCGAGTATGTTTAAAAGTAAGATAGACCAATAGTGAAGTCCTCTAACCAAGTGAGTTAAGAAGACTGTAAAGGGGAAGCGGCTGTGGCTCAATCAGTAGGGCTCCTGTTTACCATATGGGAGGCCGCGGGTTCGGTTCCCGGGGCCTCCTGGTGAAGGCAGGCCTGCCCGCACGGCGTGGTTAGCTGACCCAGCGAGCACAAGCAGCAAGGGGGGGATAAATGAGTAAATAAATAAAATCTTTAAAAAAAAAAAAAAGAAGACTGTAAAGCATTTTTTGCAGGATGTTACTATATGAGTTTAAATTTCTTTATCAAAATTGAGATTTTCTTTGCATAACTATCTTTACCTCATCTGTAGCTCAGAAAGAGTACAGTCTATTTTAAATTGAATTGCTTCAAATAACCAAATATGATATACTATAAGTGGGTTTATTGTTCTATATAGAGATTAATATGGCTTCCAGAGGAAAGACAGAGACAAGCAAATTAAAGCAGAATTTAGAAGAACAATTGGATAGACTAATGCAGCAATTACAAGATCTGGAGGAATGCAGGTAATAGTATAATTGCATGTTGTTATGCTGTAAAATAGCTTTTTTCTGCAACTAGATTACAAGCTCCAAGGCTGCAGGTCCAAGTGTGATTTTGGTTTCCCCTGGACTGTTCTTCGCAGTGCTTTGTCTGTTGAGGAAATAACCTTAGGTCAGCCTTTGTCATAAAGACTGGGATGTAAAAGACTCAATTAATTACTAACTGCGTGTGAACTTGGGCAAAGAACTTCACCTCCTAAAGTTAACATTTCCTTGTGTGAGATGGGAATAATAACATCTAACTGGCCTTTAGTATTTAGAACAGTTCCACCCAGTATCAACTGAATAGGTACTACTTGAACTTGTGGTGTGATCTTTCAGCCTTAACTACTCAAAGGATCAAGACTATTCATTGTGGGGGTTTGTTTTTTGTTTTGTTTTGTTTTGTTTTGTTTTGTTTTGTTTTAGGAGGTACCAAGGATTGAACCCAGGACCTTGTACATGGAAAGCAGGTGCTCAACCTCTGAGCTACATCATCTTCCCACATTACGGTTTTTAACAACCTTGCAACAGTACAAATGAATGGGGCAAACACAATACTTGGCCCAGAATAGGTGCTCAATAAATGGTAGCTGTTGTAAATGCAGTAAATGTTTAATAAATAGCTTTATATTAAAAAATATAAAAAATTATAATATATAAAAATATTCTTTTATTCATATGGCAGTGTAAGTGCTGCATGCTGTTGTATTTCAGGATACCCCAAATTTTTTCTTCCATTAATGGTGATAATAATAACAGTTATTATCAAGAACCTATTATATGACAAGCACTTTTCATATCTCATTTAATTCTCATAACAACCCATGAGGTAGGTACTATCATTTTCCAGAGCTTGTAGGTAAATTGAGGTTTAGCTATGGTAATTATCTTGCCCAAGGTTATACTGTTGATTCATGGACTGCTTAAAGGAAGTTATTATTTGGCTTGTTAAACATTTTGGTGAAATAAAAATGTTTATCAAAGGAACCACATTGCAGGAACTATTACTACCACTGTTACTACTGCTACTACTTACCTGCACACATCTATCATTAGCATTTTAAGATTTCCTTTCAGCTTTTTCCCCCAGGATATTTTTTTATAAAGACATGTATCTATAGTCTTAGTATACAAAAAATACCAAGATTGCTTTTTTTTACTTGGAACTTTGTACTTTTCTTTATTATGATGTTCAATGTACTTCAGAGAGGAACTTGATACAGAGGAATATGAAGAAACGAAAAAGGAAACTCTGGAGCAGCTAAGTGAATTTAATGATTCATTGAAAAAAATTATGTCTGGAAATATGACTTTGGTGGATGAATTAAGTGGAATGCAACTGGTAAGCATACTTTACTTACATTGATGACAAATTTGGTTTTTGTTTTTGTTTTTTTTTCTTTTTCATTTTTTTATATTTATGATTTAAAAAATGTACCTTTTTTTTGGCATCACTTCTGATGAGTGTCTACTTATGCTTAAAACAGCAAATGCTTCCAGATCTTCGTTTTGTTATATATTTGGCTCCAGTGACAAGCACAGAAATAGCAAATGAGAACTAAAATTATAATAGTGTTTCATGAGCAAATACCAATCAATTGAGTAAATAAATGGTCTCTTAGTGGTTTTCATTATATGGAAACTTCCTATTCCGTGCAATTCATTGGAATATTTTGGTTAGTTTTTGCCTTCTTGTGTTTCTAGGCTATTCAGGCAGCTATCAGCCAGGCCTTTAAAACTCCAGAGGTCATCAGATTATTTGCAAAGAAGCAACCTGGTCAACTTCGGACCAGGTTAGCAGAGGTAAGGTTTCTTTAAATTGATTTGATCACTTGTGTGTTTCTCTTCCCAGCCTTACAGTTTGTGCATTATGATATTCTAGAGTTTGAAAGTTTTAGTTGATTTTAGATGTGCAACCCACAATTCTCTCACAAAATTAGTCCTTTGAGCAATTATGGTTGAAAACCAATGTAGAGGGAAGCGGCTGTGGCTCAATCAGTAGGGCTCCCGTTTACCATATGGGAGGCCCGGGTTCGGTTCCCGGGGCCTCCTGGTGAAGGCAAGCCCGCCCGCACGGCGTGGTTAGCTGACCCAGCGAGCACAAGCAGCAAGGGGGGGATAAATGAATAAATAAATAAAATCTTTAAAAAAAAAAAAAAAAAAAGAAAACCAATGTAGTGGTTTAAGCAACATGTGGCAGCTTTAATTCCAACTGACAGCTTCTACTTGGACTCCACCTTTAAGATTTTACTATTTACTTCTGGAGCTCCAAGTTTAAATCCCATTTATAATTCATTAGTGGCATTGCTCTATGCTTGTGTGTCATCTCATGTAAGACTTCTATAAACCTTTATAGACCTTTATAAACCTGATACTTCAGGATGTCTGTTTATAGACTTGAATATAATTGAGACAATAATAAGTTATTTGCAACCACTAGTAATTCAGTAGCAGTGTGGTTATGAGCACAGACTACTCCTCTACTGAGATATGTGACCTTGGGCAAGTTATTCAACCTCTTTGTACCTCAATTTCTCCAACTGTAAAATGGTGATAATGATAGACCCTATCTCATTATGACTGTTATGAGGATTAAGTGAATTAACATGTGTAAAGCACTTATAAGCATAGTGCTCACTATCATGTTTATATGGTGGAGAGGATATTTAACATATGTTCTATAGGAGATATGATACCAGTTGTCCCATTCAAGCCTACAGATCATATGTCAGTTTAATGAAATGAGTTCTTAGAGGAGCGCTCCTCTAAAGGACCCTATTAACCTACTTATTCCTCTGTAGAGTTTATAACTAAAATAATGGTTGTCATTAGTATTAAAACTTGTGCAAATTTACTACAATAGTGTAAAAGCGTTTCTATCATGTTTGCCTTTGATTTTTCTGTAGTTCTTTATAGTATTAATTAGCTAGAGTTTTTTTTTTTTTTTTTTTTTTTAAAGAACTAGGTTTGAAAAGCTGGATTTTATGCACAGAATTTTTTTTTCACTTAAATTCTGTTTGCTTTGCATTCATTCATTTTAGATGGATAGAGATCTGATGGTAGGAAAGCTGGAAAGAGACCTATACACACAACAGAAAGTGGAAATACTAACAGCTCTCAGGAAACTTGGAGAGAAGGTACCAGTATTTTATTTAATATATTGGGTAGAAAGAAAAAGAATGAAATATCTGGTACAGAACTTCTTGATCCGTAATCTAGATTGTGGTCCTAAGACATTCTTAACTGTGGTTACCAGAACCATTTGTAACATTTGAACCCAATAGCCTGAGGTTTGTTTGTTTGTTTGTTTGTTTTTGTTTGTTTAGCTGACGGCAGATGATGAGGCCTTTTTGTCAGCAAATGCAGGTGCTATCCTCAGCCAATTTGAGAAAGTCTCTACAGACCTTGGTGAGTACTTTCATATTTCTGTAAGCTGGACATGTATTACTGCTTCAGAAGGAAGGGCAGCAAGACTGAGATAAAATAAATAACCTTTTCTTGAGGTTAGCTATAAAACCAGAATGGTTTTCTTTATAAATCCATTTTCTTGATTTTATTAACAAATAATTTTTAAGTAAAAATAATTAAATCAATATGGCCTAATTAAAAATATATATATTTGTCAGTTAAGTATAATTATAAAATTAAACTAAAATTTTACATATTATATTTTATCTCGAGCTGGAGTAAAGATTTGTAACTAATGTCACCATATGTAGCTGGGTGGTTTGTGCAGAGAGGAGATTGGGATGGCCAGCAGGCAGGTGTAGGGGCTAATGCCCTGAAAATGGAGAGGAATTCTAATTTCACTTTCAATATCTATGTGCTAGATTTTTCCTTCTTTACCTGGACCTATAATCCATATGAAATAACGTTTTTGTTTATTGTGTGTCTTCCTCCTTAGGCTCTGGAGACAAAGTCCTTGCTTTGGCAAGTTTTGAGGTTGAAAAATCAAAAAAATGACATGGTGTGGAATCTTTGGGCATTGATCACATTTTGTTGTTTGGCATTTTTCTTCTGGAATTTTAAGTCATTGCAAAGAAATCAAGAGATTCTCAGAATGCATTAATAACATAACGAAAGGTAATATAAAAGCATAATAGCTTTTAACTTCAGTTTATTCCCTTCATCGTTGTACTTTGTGAAGGGCTATCTGTTTGAGTGATCCTGGCCTTGTTGGGTTGGAGGAATTCACAGAATCTTATTCATTATGATTTGTCTGTTTTATCTGTTTAAGAGAGAGAAAAGAAAATGGAGTTGCTGCCTGTTTTTTTAAGGCTCTGTGTTTATAAGTGCTGATAGTGAATGAAAAGATGTGAACTAATGATTCTTTTCTGCTCATTATTTATCTCTACTCGTAATGCATAGTGTTGCAACATCAATAGACTTCATATGTGTTCATAGAATTTTTGAATTCTAAATGACCTTAGAAATCATTTTCATTTTACCAACAAGGAATCTGAGGTTCACAAAGAACAAGTGACTTGCTTAGAGTCATGTTAGAGACAGAGTGGGAGATAAGACTAAGGTGTCTTGACTCCCAATTTAGTGACTGTTTTAGTTTGCCAGGGTTGCTATGACAAATACCAGAGAACTGGTTAGCTTAAACAACAGGAATTTATTGGCTCACAGTTTTGGAGATCAGAAGTCCAAAAGTCAAGTTATTGGCCTTCTCTGAAGTGTGTATTGTTCTGGTGGTGGCTTGCTGGCAACCAGTCCTGCCTCTATCACATGGCAGTCTGTCTTCTTCATTCTCCTCCTGTGGCTTCTGTTTGTTCTGCTCAGTTGTCTATGTCTCTGTCTAGATTTTTTCTCCTTATAAGGATTCCATTCATATGGATTAAGGCCCACCCTGATTTAATTTGACATCAGCTAATAGGATCTTCAAAGATCCTCTTCACAAATGAGTCCACACCCTAGGACAGGGGTTGGGACTTGAAGATCTCATTTACAAATGAGCTCATACCTACAGGACTTGTACATGTCTTTGTGGGAGACAGAATTAAATCTTCCACAGTGCCCATTGAGTTTTATTTATTTATTCTGGACTGTTTTTTAAAAAAATAATTAACACATATTTGTGCAAGTCAGTGTTTATGAAAAGTCTATGTCCCAACAAAAAGTTGACTCCACACAAGGGCTATTCCCTACCCTGTATGCTCTCTGTATGAATGGGGCCTGTTGTATCTCTGAATTTTGAGCTTGAACAATCAGGGCCCTGTGGAGAGTCTCCTGAAGTAATTTAACCTCCTGCGTTGTTTCGCCAAGGAAGCAATAGGAAATGGCAGCTAGACACCCTCCCTGTGTGTGACCTCTTGCTGAAACCCAGAGGATGGTGACTGTAAGTTACTATTTACTCTTCGGTTTTTGGAGAAACACAAAATAAGTTGTGAGGCAAAGCAAATTTCTCTCCTTAGTGTTTATGTGAATGTCCATACTCAGATGTGTAGACACATACATATGCACGTTGCCTACTTTTTTGGCTTTTATCACTTGATATTCTTTCACATGTTTCTAAATATTCTTTTCTTCTTTTTCTTTTCAATTTATGCAAATTAAAAACATTTTTAAAGCTTCTTTTATACTGTGAACTCTACTAGGTGCTCTGCCAACTGGACAAATAAGGAGACCTCGGCTACATTAATGCCTTATTTGCAACTTTTAGTGGGTAATTTTTTATATATTGGTTTATAACACTCAAAAACTTAACTCACTGAAATTGTGAAAACCAAGGAAAAGCAAATTCCCTGCTGTTAATCTAGGGCTTTATGGTCAATTGTCGTTTTTTCTGTGCATATGGTTTTTTAAAAATTGAGGTGAAATTTACATGACATAAAACTCATCCTTTTAAAATTGCACAATTCAGTGGCATTTAGTACGTCACAGTGTTGTGCAACCATCACCTCTAACTAGTTCCAAAACATTTTTGTCAACCCCAAAGGAGACCAGAATCTATTATGCAGTAACTCCACATTCTCTTCTCCCTGTAGTCTCTGGCGATTTTCTGTCTCTATTGATTTACCTATTCTGGATAGTTCATATAAATGGAATCATACAAAAGTGCCTGACTTTATTTCACTTTGCATAATGTTTTTGAGGTTCATCCACATTGTAGCACATATCAGAACTTCATTCCTTTTTATGGCTGAATAATAGTCTATTGTATGGATGTACCAATTTTTTCTTCTCCATTCATTAGCTGATGGACATTTGGATTGGTTCCACCTTTTGACTATTGTAATTGTGCTGTTATGAATATTTGTGTACAAGTATTTACCTGATTTCACTTCTTTGGGGTATATACCTAGGAGTGGAATTGCTGCTGTTGCTTTTTTAAACCATAGCAAGGCCTCCCAAATCTACTCCCCAGTGGTAGACCAGGAAAATTAGGAATTTTTTGTATTTGAAAGGGGCCAGTATGTATCTGGAGTCAATAATCTTGATTTCCTTTAAACTTTCATTAAAACCTACATCAGTGAAATATTTTGTCATTAATCATATTACTATGTCCATTTTGTAAATATTGACTGTACTCAATTTAAAGTTATCTACCTTTGAAAGTAGCCAACTTTTCAGTGTGATTGACAGTGTGTGACTTTTGGTAGATTAAATCTTTTTGAGCCTCATTTCCCTATTATGGGGATAATAGGACCTACCTCACAGGATTATTGTGCATTCCCCTCTCCTCCTTAATGGAAAAAGGAAGTTTTTCATTTGAGCTAATCCACCATTTAACAACTTTCAAGTGCCATATGATTTATTTTGTTTTGCAGATTTGGTATTTTGTTGAGAAAAATAATTTGAAAAATGAGTTAATTCTATGCAACTATAGTTATTAAATGACTTCCAAACTATGTTTCCTGTTTATAGTTTGCTGCATTTAATCTTCTAGTATTCTAAATCTCTTGGGAGGTTGCAGGCTATACTAACACTAAGGTAACTGTTTGACATTCTTGGGTCAGGCTAATATTTTAGTGAAAAGAATTCCTGCATTTTTCAAAAAACTGAGGCTCATGCAGACATAAATTCCAATGTGCAATGTCCAAATGGGCTATGTTTATTGAAATCTAATCATTTTAAACAATTCATTTGTTTCATTGTTTTGTTTTTTAATCCTGTGACTTGGTAAGATCAGTATACTGGGTGGGTGGTGAAGGAAGAAATTGAACAATAGAATGAGGAGTTGTTCCCAGGAAAGAGTTGGAGTTGGGACAGATAGTTAACTTTGTTAGACCTTTTAATGAAGACACTAAGGAATGGTCATCTTTTTATTTATTTATTTATTTTTAATTTTATTAACCTATATACAACCAAAAATTTCCCCCTTTAACCACATTCAGGAACGGTCATCTTTACAAAACACAAGTATGCAACTCTGCCATTGATACAATATCTTATTACAGTGGATGATAAGTAATGTGAAGTTATTACAGACAAATTCAAACCATTTTGTTTAGAGTCTTTCAACCACCTTCCTCTCCATTTCTTTCTCATTCTATTCATTAGTGAGGCCAAAGAATGCTCTTCTTTGCCTCTCAAAATGTTTTCCACCATTAATATGTAAATTGAATCTGTCAGCATGCCCACAGATTCCCATGAACAAGCTGTAAGATATAATTGCTTCCAGTCTGGCCCTGGAATTAAAAAGATTTTAGAAACTGGAGAAACTAGTACTTAATATTTTCATCAGGTTTCAAAAAGCAAGGTTAAAAATACAGCTCTTATAGATATTCTCCTAAAATATGACCTCTTTATGCCCTAAATCACTTTATTTTTGAAATCCCTCTCCCTGCTCACACCAATATCAAAGCAGAGAGATTATAATATTGAAAGGGCCTCAAACACGGGGTCAGCGATGTTCTCAGGAGTTCAGTGGAGAGTTGATGCTGTTCCAAGCCAAGGGCCAGGAAAGTTGAGAGGTTTGAGGCTGTCAGTTGGAAGCTGCCTAATGCTTGGTTGTTTTCCTTTGAGAAGACCACATTCCTTACAGCCTTAGACATTTAACTACTCTTAAAAACAACTAAACAAAAAAGAAATAAAGAAAAAAAAAAAGAACTAAAACAAAAAATTGTTTTCTGTAAAAGAGGTCAAGGAGAGCCACAGATTTTCTTTTGAGTTAAAGAAGAGGAAGATAATGCTGGCAAGTGTTATTACTAAGATTACGCATCAGCCAAGATCCTCTGCCACTGTGATCATGAACTGTTAAAGCCTTTCTACAAAAAAACCGCTAATGAAGCTGTGTTACAGTCATAATTTCAATACATGGTTGAAGAGCTTAAGTTATCTTAATTATGTCTGTTTAGGGTAAAATGCCTTAGCAGGTCAGTGTTACTGCTTAATTGTCATATTACATGGGCCTATTCTTTCCTATAAGAGAAATCTAGTTTAAGGATATTTTGTTTTGTTTTTATGACTCAAAACTGAAAACTGGGAAAACGAAATTTGTTCCTTTAGGCCTGTCATTATGCCCCATTACTCATAAACCAGGCCAAGTTTAAATCTGAGGCAGTTACCTCAATGATAATAGACAGGTAATTTAGGTAAAAGCAGATATTTGGCCTTAGATTGTAGCCAATTGCTTTCACCCTATGATTTGGCCATGATCTTAGAAGATGTAGTGCTTTTACTACTTCTTTTAAAGGAAAAAACAAAACAAAACATAATTTTGTTAGCATCTAAAATTTTACATCAAGTTTATTCTAGGTCTTGGTAAATTATACTTTAGATTTGGCTTGTAAAACTTTGAGCTTATACTCTATATTTAAATATTTTGTTTCATATTTACTCAAGAAAGCAGCAGTTGTACTTTTGGAGCAAACATGACAAAATCTCAGTCCCTTAGCCACAGCTTTGCAGCATTTCTTTTCATACTGTCTTTAAGAAACGAGCCATTTGTTCCTCTGCAAGATTCCATGACCAACGCTTGATATAAAGGATACACATAGACATACCGAAATCCACTTTCCAACTTAGAAGAATGTGGACTCTGCCTCTAATTTGTGACAATGGAGAAAATGTGAGGAGTATGAGTGTGTGTTCGCTCACTCACATACAGGGCCTCTTCTGGGAGCCTGACTGGGCCAACGACATGTCTGCTCCCCACAAGACACTTTTGACCTCCCACGAAGATGCTACTTTCCCAGAATGTGAGGTTAATTGTACCAGGCTAACTTTGTTACAAGGCAAAGCACTGGGCAAATTGTATATGCTAGGCCCCTTCTGTTTGTAAATCGCCAAAGTGTATGTTTCTCCCTGGTGGGGATTAGATCTTGAGATTGAAGAGAAGAAAACAGATGTTTTGGGAAAATGTTATATTAATTATTATCGTGGGGGGAGTTATATGTGCCACCTCCTTTGATTGTGATGTCATTTATTCTTTCGTCAGACATTTTTGAGTGCTGATATATGCCAGGCATTTTCCTTGGCTCTTTTTTTTTTTTTTCTTTTAATTTTCTAAAATGGATATTGGATGTAATCTTTAAGTGTTTTTATTTATTTCAGTTTATGTTTTAGGAGGTACCGGGGACTGAACCCAGGACCTCATATATGGTAAGCAGGCACTCAACCACTGAGCTACATCCGCTACCCCATCTTTTTAAGTGTTTTAAGTGTTTATATAATTAATACAGATTTAGATTTCCATCTGTATCACCATTAGGGGTTAATTTATAGTGACAAAATTATGTTTTAAATAGACCTAACAATAAAAATTTAAAAAAAGATATCTGGACTCTATCATAGTTAACTAAGTATTTAAAAAAATTATTTCTGTATATTACAATATACCTATATATTGTAAAGTATATTGGAAATAATGCTGATATATGCAACTTGATCTAAATGATCTCTTTCATCTCTTAATTTTTTTACTTCATCTTTAATCAACTTTGGAAAGCACATGTCATTAAAACACTTGTATTATTAAGTTATTTTGGAGAATATTAAATGGAAAAAAAGTTGAATACTCCATTTCCAATCCTAATTTTGCCACTCCTTTATTTCTAGTTTGTGTCCTACTTGGCCAAGTGGCCTTCCACTTATTCATGTAACTATTTTGTGAAGAATGCTTAAAGTATAAATTGCTAAATTACAGTATAAGAGACCATATATAAGTTAAATAATGCCATTTTCATTAAAATAAAATATATAAATCTACACCTTAAGAAGGAACTATTAATAATACTAAATAAAATGGAGGTATTGTGCTTGTTTTGACTTAGGGAAGCATGTGTGTTCATAGTGCAGATATTTGAAGTAATGGGAAATGAAGATAAAATAAAATTATCTGGGAGAACTTAATGTGGGGAAGAGACTACAATTCTATTTCTCCTGTCTTTTCCTTTTGTGGAGGTGAGGTCAATTACTTTTTTCTGTTATATTTCCTTCTAATGACATGAGTTGTGCTAAAGAAACCTTGTAATAGCTCAAGACATCCTAGCTAAAAGAATATTACAGGGGAGCAGGTGTAGCTCAGTGATTGAGGGCCTGCTTCACGTGTATGAGGTCCTGGGTTCAATCCCCAGTACCTCCTTAAAAAAAAAATTATAGGGTTTGTGGGGATTTGTGTGTTAATATTATGTCTGTCTCAGCAGGGTGTTGTTAGCAGCAGAAATGGAAGGCAAATTGCAACTGGTCCCTTTATCTTTCCCAATCACTGCAGCCCCTTTAGCATGCTGCTTCTATATGTCTCCTATCCTGAAAAGAAATTAAATGGAAATTGCCTACACAAAGGTGTTTTAGAAAGTCACAAATGTCACCCGTATACTTGCATGAGGACTCCCTGCTTCCTCATCTCTGTAAGCTTGATCTTCTTATCTTTCCTAAGAAAGTTTTTCTGCTTATTAGTGAAATAAATGTCTCTTTATGCTCTCTCTGTACTTAGCCACCAATTAGTAAGATAAGCAGAGATGCTTCCATGCTGAGCGCTGTGCTAAGGGCCTGGAGGAAGCTGACACTACTTCATGGTGCAAGCTACATAAGTGCCTTTTTGTCTCGGAGGAGAGGCCCTCAGTAGGTTTGGTGTATCCCCTGGAGTGTGTAGCTATTCCAGTCTAACTGCTCCTTAAAGCCAATCTAAGATATTGCTAAAGTGTTTGGATTATTTAAGTGAATTGCCGCCACTGAATTGAGCTAAAAATAGTTTACTTTCTCTCCCCAATGTTGCCCCCAGTTACATGAATTCCCTCCTCAGTCTCATACCCAACAAAAATATTGATGTCCCCAGCAATACTAGTTTTTTATTAAAGACCCAGGATTAGGGAAGCGGCTGTATCTCAATCAGTAGGGCTCCCGTTTACCATATGGGAGGCCCCGGGTTCGGTTCCTGGGGCCTCCTGGTGAAGGCAGGCCCACCCGCACGGCGTGGTTGGCTGACCCAGCGAGCACAAGCAGCAAGGGGGGGATAAATGAATAAATAAATAAAATCTTTAAAAAAAAAAAAAGACCCAGGATTATTACTGTGAATATAGTCCTAACTTCAAGAATGGAAGCAAAAGATGAACCCAAGTTAAAGCCAAGCCCAAGAATCTGAGACAAGAAATCAGGACTTTGGGGGAAAGGCAGAAATTTTCTTTTCCCCTCAATAATTGATTTATGTATAAAAATGAATGAGAACACATAACACTGTCCCGAGCTATAATAGAGCCATCATAAAATGAGTACCTATTACACTTTCCTTTTCTTTCCATTTGGAAACCATTGTAAAACTGGTAGCCGTGGAGCAGCTGGCAGAAGAGTGAGCATTCCTAGGCCAGGTGGAGCCAGCCCTAACAGGAAGAAACTTAGGTTTACAGAGAAGCAAGTGAAGACAGGTCAATTTGTTTCTGAAAAATATTGTAACATCTTTTCGTTGTTACTGATATCAAGTGCTTCTGGTACCTAGAAATCATACACATATTACATCCATAGACTCCAGGATCCTAAGCTGTTTTGTAAATGATTACAGTAGTTCTTAACTGGTAGTATTATACCAATTTTACACTGTAAGTTAAAGGCTTTGGGCAAAGTTAAAGCAGGTTGTTTGGAGGTGAAAGCAAAGTGGCTTAGGATGAGGAGTGCACTAGTCTCTACCATTTACTTGGTTTCCATCAGAATGGAAAATGCCTTGATCATAGTTTCTTGATATATTGGAATATTGCTGAGCAAATACCCACATAGCCCTCCCTTCGAGTGGAGTATACTTCCCTGCCCCACTGTTGTGGGCTTCACCATGAGACTTGACTTGGCCAATGGAATGTTAGTAGCTATGACTCCAGGAGAGGCCTTACATGTGCTTCCACGCAGCCTCACCCCCCCAGGTGCTCTTGCTCTTCTGCCATTCCTTTTAAGAGAAATGTACACCTGGTAGCCTCTGGTCCAAGAAGAATGAAGAGATGTGGAACAGACTTCATGCAATCTGCATCTAAGCTCTGCTGATCCCAGCTCAGCCCAGCAGAGTCATAGCCAGCCCATAGCCCAAAGCAGACCTACACCAGGCAGTTCACAGACCCAGGAGCAAAAAATAAAATGCTTGTTTAAGCTCTGAGTTTTGAGGTGATTTACTGTAAAGCAGCATTATTGCAGCAATAGCTGACTGATATACTACTTTGTTCCATTTTGGTCTATTCTCTGTGCTGTAGCTACTTAAATACAAATTTGATGATGTCACACCTTTGTTTAAACCCTTCAGTAGTTCTTATTACTCTAGGAATAAATACTGGAATGTTTAGCATCACCTAGAAAGTCCTGTTTGATCTGGCCTCTTTTGCCAGCCCCACTAGGGCCTCTTTCCCCATCACTTTGCACTCCAGTCACTCCAGCCTTCCCAGTTACTTGATCTTGCCATATACTCTTGCCTCCTTGTAACCTTTTTATGGGCCATCTCACTATGCTCTTCTCCACATCTTTGTTTAGTTAACTCCTACTTACTCCTCAAGTGTCAGCTTCAATGTCACTTTACCAATGAAGCTCTTGACTGTATAACAAAGTTAGATTTCCAATGACATGGTTTCACAGCCCCTTGTAGTTTGACTTTGTAGCATTTAACTATAGTTGCAATGAAATAGTCAATTGTGTAACTCATTAGTGTCTGTATCACCCAGTATAATGTCAGTTCCATTAAGTCAAGGACAGTAGGTTTGATATGCTGCTTTTTGTCCCCTGCCTAGCACAGAGCCATGTGCCCAGGAAGCACTCAATAAATAATCCTTGAATGAGTGATTGCTGGGTATGCAAGTCAGGTGATGCACAATAGATTATATGTTAATGAAGAGGAACTAGTGCATAAGAACTTTAATATAAGGTAGTGTGAATATTGGAACCAGGTCAGAAAAAGACATCTGCAAAGGGAACATGACCTCTTTGTTAGTCACAGAACCAGTTAGTAATAGTACTAATGAGATTTAGATTTCTAAATGTTGCTAAAATGGAAATAAAAACTTATATGCAAGGGAATGTCATTAGCTGCAGAGGGTTTGGCAGTGTGGAAAGGTTGGATCAAACAAACAAGAATTTGAAAATAAAATCAAAACTATGGCTTTTTGGGTTCTTAACTTTTTAAATAGTGTCACAGATTAATTGAAACTGTTCTAGGTATCAAAATATATACAGAAAAAAGTAAATCCTAGCAAGAATTACACAGGGGTTGAGATTTGACATGAAAATCTCATGAAGATTTCAGTTCAAAGTGCAAAAAATAGAAATTCAAGGTGGAGAGAGCTGCAACTTTGGCTTTCAACATCCTTATCACATATGAACAAGACAGACATCTTGTGGGGAAACTTGGGATTCACAGCCTCAGGATTCACTGGAACCTATGAAAATCTGATTGAGCCTCCTTCTATTACCCTATTTCTTTGATATGGTATCAAGAAGTGAGTCTGTGGAAGCAATTTCATTTTCAAATTCCATTTTGGCAGCAGCATATACAAATAAAACTGGAGTTGTTTTTTTCTTTTTTTTTTAAGGGAATAATGTGGTAGAGAATTTTTTTTTTAAAAAGTATTTTGCTATTAAGTATCTTGGTCTATTTCCTCTGGCTCTGTAGCTTGTGCTAATTAAAATGATTTCAACAGAAGGATCCTAGGGTGCACCTTCCTTTTTTTGCCCCTTGCGTTAGTGCTCATGTTCTTTGCTTAAATAATTAATCATCGTTACTGTGTTATGCAGTGTGTGGGAGAAGAGTGAGTAATCTTGGATCCCAGGACATTTGCACCATGCCTGTCCCCCTTTGCATAAGCTTTCATGTTAGGCTCTTCATTAGCTGGGACCAGGGTGTAGATTTGCCACCCTCAGACTTTAGTGTTTATTAACTATAAAAAAAGAACTACCTTTGATTCACCAGCTGGGGGCAAATACTGCTGATGGAAGTAATTTCCCTGAAGAACAGTAATGAAGAAAGCAAGCTGGGCGTGAGGAGAAAACAAAACCACAAACTTCATTTAGATTGAGCAATCTTTGCTGAACTGAAAGGCAAAATCTAAGTGTCACATCACAGCAAAGTGAGATCTCTGTCTTACAAGTAGCAAAGGGTTTACTGAAAAAATAAAAAATAATAAAAAAATCTAGCTAAAAGTATGGATGTAAAAGTTTATAGTCTCAGATAGGTTTGAAAATTGCTACTATCTTACATTGATGATGAGTAGGAGCAAAGCTACAAATATTTCATTGTAACAGGCCCTGCTACTTGTTTGCAACAACAAACATAGAAAATCTGCAACTGAACAGACCACCTTAGTAGGGTGAGGAAGGAATTGCCTCAGGAATGGTCTTTTTCAGTCTCAATACACTGATAACATTGCAACATCTACAAGTATGAAATGCAGTGATATGTGGTTGGGGAAAAGGCAATTGTTTAATCACTTCTTTCCAGAGACTAGAGGCTATTTGCTTTTAGGGATGGTAATTTTTTTTGTACTTAATTGGATGATAGCCAGCAGGAAAAAAGACGATAAACAGAACTACCATGTTTAAGGATAACAGGCTGAATATCTGAATCCAAACTGAGGTCCTATGTTGCTTTATCTTTACTAGGTGATTAGAATGTAGGATGTTAACACTTATAAGGGTTCTGTGATGTAGGAAGGATCTACCTATCACATGCTACTGAGACCAACACTCTGGGGACAGGTTGGCAGAGAGCCAGATGTTCACAGCTGCACATATCCCACTCATGACACAAATTATGTGTATTCACTGATTGACAAAATGCTTTCATCATTATGTTTAATAAATTCCTTATTATCTCCAAAGTAAAATTAGATGATGAGTATTTGCAAAGGCAAAACACTGGAGAATGGCACACTGCTGCAGCCCTTTGTCTACTGTGTACTTAGCCAGAGCTCATGGCCTTCCTCAGAGAAGTTAGAGCTGTACCAAACATAAACAGGATGACAAATGTATGGACCAAAGCAAAAGATAATGTCTTTCTATATTACCGGAAAATTATTAGTGTTTAAAATTTGGTTCTCTTTCTTTGCTTAAAAAAAAACTTAATTCTAGGGGGGCGGCTGTGGCTCAATCAGTGGGGCTCCCGTTTGCCATATGGGAGGCCCCGGGTTCGGTTCCCGGGGCCTCCTGGTGAGGGCGGGCCCGCCCGCACGGCGTGGTTGGCTGACCCAGCGAGCACAAGCAGCAGGGGGGGGATAAATGAATAAATAAATAAATAAAATCTTTAAAAAAAAAAAAAAAAAGTAAAAAATAATTCTTGGGGGGCGGCCGTGGCTCAATCAGTGGGGCTCCCGTTTGCCATGTGGGAGGCCCCGGGTTCGGTTCCCGGGGCCTCCTGGTGGGGGCAGGCCCTCCCGCGCGGCGTGGTTGGCTGACCCGGCGAGCGCAGGCAGCAAGGGGGGGATAAATGAATAAATAAAAATAAAATCTTTTAAAAAATAAAAAAAATAAATAAAAAACTTAATTCTTTATTCAGTACAAAGTCTCTTCCTTTCTCATCCATTTTCACCTTGTAGGCAGGAATGCCCCTTTAAGGGGTAAACTTTGAGGACCAGTGTTTCCGTAAGGCATTAACTGTTTCAAAATAGCTCTTCTTCCCTGAAGCCTGCTTGTGGTCCCACTGACACTTAATTCTTGGCCTGGAAGTTTTACTGTTAAAGTCATCCCCTTGGGGGACAATAAATTTTTTTGCTCCAGAAAGCATATATTGTGCATATGTTCTGGAATCACAGAGAGGCCCTCCCCAATGCTGAAGGGAGAAAATATAGAATCATACAATTTAGTTAGAGAAGAAGAAAGAGGAGAGGGTTAATAGCAATGGAATGGGGGGTAGGGAGATGCATGAGTAACTGGCCAATGGGAGAAAAAGTCCTGGGTAGGGTATTTACACATTTACTTATTCATGCAATAATTTTCTTGAGCATCTTCCATGTGTCAGGTATGTACTAGATGGGAGTGGATCACAGTGACATGGTCCATGCCCTTCTGGAATTTATGGGCTATGCTGAGACTGGAGCGTGCATAAGTTAAGAAAAGTCTCCTTGAAGACGACCAAATATTCAGCCAGGCAAAGTGGGAAGTGAGGGAAGTGCCACTGAGGCAAAGGAAACTGCACACTCAGAAGTACTGGAGCTCAAAGAAGCACTGTGGTCAAGGAATAGGGAGAAGGCCTGTGTGTAGCTGGAGCCCAGTCAGCAGGAGTGATTCAAGATCAGGCTTCATAGTGAAAACAAAGAAGTCATCAGTCATTGACTAATAGAGGACTGACATAATCAGTACATTTGATGCAATTCCCTCTAGTTGCTGTTTGGGCAACAGATTGGGGGTGGTAGGAGAGCCTGAGCAAACCCAAATGAGAAGCCAGTTGGAAGACTGCTGGAAGAGGGAGTGGAGATAGAAGGAAGTGAGGAGATTTGAGAAATGGTTTGGGCTGGATATGAGGAAAAAGTGGCATCAAAGATGCTCCTTATGTCTCTGGTGTAAGCAATTGGGTAGATAATCCCTCCAAAGACAAATCTGGGGACCTAGTAAATGTAAAACAGTGTGAGCAGAGCTGGTGCAAGGTCTCTTTGGGAACCAGGGAAACCACATACTATGGAAACGAGAAACCAGGGAACACATGCTATGCTTGGGGTAGCGCTCTCTGTCTCTCTCTCCTCCTCCTCTCCCTCCAAACCTCTTTGTTTCTGTCATCAACATGCCTCATTCTCTCTGGGGTTTCCATGTGGTAGGGAGAGGAAGAGGCTAACATTTTTGAGGTCACACACCCTTATAGTTCTTAAAACTTAGAGAGTTTTGTTTTCATTCCCAATTCAGAAAGTTTCAGGGAAGGACTTGGCTTGGGTCATTCCCTACTCAACCAATAGTTAAGAGAATGCAGCACTTGGATTGGTTCAGCTTGGGTACATGTCTCCCCTTTGTTTTTTGGGGAGGAAGGATAAAATACTGTAATGCCTCATCAGCACCTCTTAGGGAGTGGGGAAGTACAGTTCCACCAGGGGATGTTTGCTACCTCCTATGCAAATAGGAAAAGGCTTCAACTTCTTCTTCTAAAGACCATACAGAAGGGTGAAGCCTGAGTTAATCCTGAAAGTAAAGCAGATACCTGGAAATGCAGAATTTTCCAACTCTAAACTGATGGGGCCGATGGGGGATTGGCTATGTTGATGAACTTGTTTTGAACTATAAAAACTATCATTGTGAAAAGTTTGCAGAAAGAAAAGCACCCATTATTTCACACTTTCTCATTTTATTCCATTCTCACCTTCACCCTTTTTTTTTTTTTTTAAGATTATTTATTTATTTATTCATTTATCCCCCCCCTTGCTGCTTGTGCTCGCTGGGTCAGCTAACCACGCCACGCGGGAGGGCTTGCCTTCACCAGGAGGCCCCGGGAACCGAACCCGGGGCCTCCCATATGGTAAACGGGAGCCCTACTGATTGAGCTACAGCCACTTCCCTCTCACCTTCACCCTTAAGCATACATCTTTTTTTAATGCCATGATTATATATTGTGTTTTGAATCTCAAGCAGAATGATTTCAGTTTGTTTAAGCAACAATACTTACGTAAAAATTGAATATGTCAGTTTATCTTATTGTTGTGCTCACTCTGGGAAACTTGGAGGACCAGCTGGTCCCTTGGTAAATATTTGCAGAGCTCTTGCTGTGGGCATGGTAGTCTTCTGGACACTGGCGGGGGGGGGGGGTGCAGACACTAATAAAATGAAGTCCTGGCCTTTAAGAGTTCACAATCATAACGTGATAAAATTTAATATATTCTCAATTGTAACCAAATAAAATACATTTGCAGTAAAGACTAATATGGACCTTACAGAAAAAATGCGGGATATGTGAGAAGTGAGGGGAGTGGGACAGAAAAGGAGTTTTTAAAAAATGGTTGGGGGTGTCAGTCTCCCATATGGAGGGACCTGGGTTCGATCCCCGGGACCTCCCGGTAAAAATAAATAAGTTAAAAAAAAAAAAGTTAAAAAATAAAAAATGGTTGGGGAACAAGAGACAGGAGGGCTTCAGAATTGGGGTTAGTATCGCACCGTGTAACCAGTAAGTTAAAATGTCGAAAATGAGACCATACTTAAAGATTTTTGTCCCTTTAAAAGGAATTCGCATTTGCCTAAAATGGGCTGTTTCTCCCAGTTCTCTCTCTCCAGATAGATCCAGACTCTAGAAACATTTTAATAATGGGCTCCTCCCCAGAAAAATGCACGCATTAAAAATACACAAAAATTCTGGAATTTAATTAACGGACCCCTGAAGGCCCATCCCTGGATTCTCTGGGGTCCATCGATTCCAGGTTAAAAACCTTGGAGACAGGCCTCAATTTCCCACTCAGGGACGCCGGAAGGCCACGCCTCTAAGTGTTTTCACCATGGTCCGTTCCAGATTTTTCAGGGGCCCTGGGTAAGCCGGCCTCACGAGGATTCCGCCCTCTCTGGCCTCTCCCGTTTTTAGACACAGACTTGTGTGGGAGAGGCCATTATTTTCACGGGATCACGCTGCTCGCGGAGCAGCTGGGGACAAGCGGAGCCGCTTCACCGCAGCGCCGGCTCCATCCCGCCCCGGCCCCGCCCTCGGGCCGCCTCCCCCTCGAGCCCCGCCCCCCGCCTCGCGCCTC
>JAKSZT010053883.1:5528608-5586662 GCA_026826555.1 Tolypeutes matacus | reverse complement strand
CGGCGCTGCGCCCCGGCCGGGCCCCCGCACCCCGCCTCCCCTCCGCCGGGGGCCGCCTCCCCGCCGCCCCGGGCCGCCTCCACAGGTGGCCGCGCCGCCCGCCCCGGGCTCGCCCCCCGCGCCGGCGGGGTTGTCATCGCGTCAGCCCCGCGGTGCCTGCTCCTGACCCGCCTCGCCGTGGGTGGAGCCCCTCCGCGTTTGCCCAAACTTAGAGCTTGCAAGGTCTTGCTACTCCCTTCTCCCTAGTTTGAACTGGTTTACCATCGTCTCCCCACTTGCACCCCAGCCTGGTGAGTGTTCTTGGAAGGTACACCCGGGAGGCACAGCTCTCACCTGTATGGCGAGTGTGAGCCTGCAGGATTAACCACTTGGAGCCCCAAACTGCGCTCCTCGCCCCCTTTTCACCATCCCCACCCTCCAGCCCCTTCCCTTTTTCTTGGACTTGATAACCAAGACACTTAGATCTGGACACACAGCCTTAGGTGCTGAACTTGTCTGAGCAGAACCTGCTGTCAGGTAGGCTCTTGGGAAGGCCGAGGGGCCTGGGTTGGCAGCAAGGCAAGAGTTTTATGAATAATGAGATGCCCGGCTTGCAGCACCTCCCATCTGAGGATCTAAAGTATGCTGTAACTGTTCATTACTTTGTCTCCCGTGGCTCACAGGGCTTGGGAAGTGCGCCTGCCCCACTGCTGGGTAAATTGAGGTTCAGGGTTTGTTGGTAAGGGACCTGGAGGTAAGTTAAGAGTGTGCTGAGTTTCTTTTCCACAGTGCCTTGGCCCTCAGCCCTCTGTGACAACCCCTGGGCTCTAGTTCCTGGCTTTAAACCCTAAGTGATACTGATCTCTTGTGCTGTTAAGGTGTCCAAAGACATGGGCAACTTTCTCTGATTTACAGCAGGACTTTGAATCACAAATAAATTGGTGATCGCTCTTAAATGCCAGTGTGTCATTCATGATTTCCTGGTGGAGTTAGTGGTCTCTGTAAATATAGGCCACCTCTGTGGGATGGAGATTCATTCATTCAATAAATAGTGAGTGCTTACTATGTGCCAGGCGTCATTCCAATACTGGGGATACAGAGATGAAGAAGCCATAGTCCCGGCCCCCATGGTGCTGATATTCTAACAGGAAGGGGAGGTGGACAATGAACAAGTAAACAGATAAGCAAACAGAATCATCTCTGAACATGTAAGCATTTGTAGGTCATTATAAAGAGTTTGGATTTTTTTTCCCAAGTGCACTTAGAATCCATTGGGGGATTTTAAGCAGGGAGGTGATAAGATTTAATTTAAGTTTAAAAAGATTGCTCTGGCTGCTGTACAGGGACTGGATTGTAAAGCACAGAGACGAGGCAGATATACCAGTTGGAAGACAGATTATCGCACCCACCTGGCAAGAGGTGAGAGAGTGTTGGGGCCAGGGTGGTAGCCGAAGGAGTGGGGAGAAGAGGTGGAACCAGTCTTTCCCCCGGAAGAGACTGAGAGCTGTAAAGCAAAGCTTAGGGGAGCACAGTAGAGAATTTCTAGACCTGACCGGGCTCAGGTTTAGTTCAGCAACTATTGTGCCAGACTCTAGCAACACAGACTGGAAAGAGGTCAGATGCCTGCCTTTGAGCTTACAGTCTGGTGGACCTAGTGGTTTAACTCAGCAGGCTCCGTGTTATCAACAGTGTGCTCCCAGAACAAGCCACCCCCTCCTTGATGGAGGAGGGCTTGTGGGTTTAAAACCCAGTTAGAAGTGGAGGAAGGCAGAACACTGGGCTTCGTTCCCGCATCCGGCTCTGTACTTAAATGGGAACAATATTGCCCTGCCTCTGTTGTAAGATGTTGCATAAAGACATTGGGACTGTTCTCGAGGTGGGTGGAAGAACAACTCAATGACCTTGCACTTGAGCCATGAATCAAGATAAAGCTTGATCTCTCTGCCCCTCCAATTGTGCCATCAGAACGTGTCAGAGTAAGGGGACCTTGGGGGTTACACAGGCCAGCCCCCTCATTTTATGGTTGGAAATCTGAGCTCTGAGAGTCGGGGTTACTCCTTTCAAGTCCCACAGCTGAACGTTTTTTATGGCCCCTGTCACTTCCTACCTCTATTTCAGCTCCCCGTGTGTGTGCACTAGTATAAACTTTCTGAGGCCAAGATATCTATTGGATTCATCTTTGCATCCCTCACAGCACCCACACTGGGGCTCTGCACAAAATGTAAATCATCAACTATTGGTTGGCTTGCTTGGGTGTCTTAGAGCACCTAAAACTAGAACCCAGAAACTCTGCCCCTGCCCGTCTTTTTCATCAGACCGTGCTTCCTTGTGGGCCCCTCACCAAGGTCCAACACGGTGGTAAACCTGCAGTCCCTGGTCTCCCCATGCTCACGGAACAGGCCGCCCTTCCTTAGTGGGTCTGTGCGCTCCGGGCCTGCCTATGAGGAACAGCTGCTGAAGGTGCTGACCAAGTGGTTATTTGACACTCAGCAAATATGAAGTGTAGCTCGGAGGCAGAGCATGGACTTTGTACCAAGACTGTCTGCATTTGGATCTTGGTTCTGTCATTATGAGCTGCATGACCTTCAGCAAGTAACTCAACTTCTCAGTTTCCCGGTCAGTAAAAGAAAAATAACTCCCTCAGGTGGTTGTTTGAGGATTCAGTGAAGAAATACGTAAGAGATGCTTTGAACAGCACCTAGCACTTAGTGCTTTGTGCACTGATGTAGCCCGGTGCCTGGACTTTGTAGGCACTCAGTAAGTATCTGTTAAGTTGAGTGGATTATTGAGCACCTACTGTGAGCCAAGACTGGTGTAGGTGCTGGAGATATAGCCAAGAACAAGATAGCCAAGATGCATGGTCCAATGAAGCTTATTTTCTAGTAGGAGAGACTGACAGCAAACAAGTGAACAAAATAATGTAGGACAAAAGGAGACACCAGGAAAATAAAACAGGGCAATGCAATGGAGAGTGCCTGGGCTGAGGGTTTGGGCCATAACTCTAGCCAGTCTGAGGAGGCGACTTTTGAATGAAGACATGGATGATAAAAAGGAGCCAGCAAGGAAGATCCATAGGGACAGCTTCGTAGGCAGAGAGGGTGGCAAGGGCAGGAGCAATGAGCCGGAGTGGCTGGAATGGGCCAGGCTCTTGTGGCCATGGTGAGGAGGTTGGAGCTTATTCTGGAATTCTGCAGAGTGGGAAGTCACTGCACAGAATCTTCTCCCAGGGTGTCTTGGAGAATGAGTGCAGACTAGGAAGAAGAGCAGGACACCGGGAAGGGCAGGTAGAGTGGGCCATCCCTGTCCTGAGAAGGCTTTTGGAGGCCAGCAGGCCACTAGTGTTGAGTTGATTCCTGTCTGGAGCGTTAATCTCAGGTTCCACATTCCTCTGTCCTGGGCACCCAGGAGAGGTGGGAACCCTCCTGGGTTAGGACGATGAAGGAACAGGTGCGTGGGTGTCTGTGTGACCTGCAGGGTCCATTGAGCTTTTTACTTTTCTCCCTGAGTATATATAAATAATCAGTAAAGATTTCTTAAGTTAAACGAATGAGTGTTACCAGCTGTTCTCTGCCCTGCTCTGCATGACTTACCAACTCCTTGCTTGGCAGTGACTCTTGAGTGACCTTCGGGTTTTGTTACAGCTGTTCTTTCTACATGCATCAAGGATACATACATGTATCATAGTTTCTTTGTTGGGGAAGGGGTACACCAAGATTGACCGAACAGCTTTCCTACCCCATCGACCCCCACTTCTCTTCCAGTCTCCCACAGAGGTCAGGGCACAGTCACCTCTGGAAATTCCTGTTTGATCACTTGATTAGGAACATGGTGATACCAGAAAGCATTGGCTCTCTTGTCTGGGCTGAGCAGAGTTGGGATGCTCAGCAGAACACGCTAAGAGTAGGCATTTCAAATCCAGGGTACATCTTGCCAGGACCTGGGGTTGGCCTCTTTAGACTGGGTACAGTTAACAGGTTTTTCATCCTCACACAAAGGCATTCCATTGTCATTTAGGGCCCACGGGTGCCTCTTCCTCTGCTGACCTTGAAAGGGCAACATAAGTTAGTGGCAGTCAGATAGGTCTTTCATGTTGCAAGTCACTTCCAGGGTCCTGGGGCATTTCATTGGCAGAATCAGAAATGCCTATTAGTCCATTGTCATCTGTAGCCTCGTAAAAATTAAACCCACAGTGGGTGCAACCTTTTTCTCACGCAACTGGTTTTCTTATTAGGACAGTGCTACGTGTTCATTTAGGAAATGAGAAATGAATGGTCTCATTTGATCCTCACTCTTGTCCCTGCGACATGTAGCATTATTACTACCATTTTACACATTGGGAAGCTGAGGCCAGGAAAGGTTAAGTATCTTGTTTGAGGTCAAGCTGATCAGGGACACCGTCAGGCTCCTGAACGCAAGCCCTGGGCACCGTGTTGTTATAAACTGCTCCTCAGCAGAAACTGTAGAGAAGAAAACAGATCTGTCTTAGGCCTAGGGTGGGTGAGGTTCTTAGGGCGGCCAGGGTTCGCTTACTGACTGCTGCAAGGAGTTTGACTCCTAGGTCCTTTCCCTGTCTCGTCTGACCTTGGGCAAAGTAGTTAACCTCTGCTTGCCTTCCTTTCCCCAACTGGAAATGGGGGATAATGATACTTGACCCTTCATGGCTCCCAGGGGCATAGTGATGTTTGAACCAAAATGCTTTTGAACTTCTTTTGTGAAAGGGAACTGAGCATCAACTGTTGTTATACTCAGTTATTAAAGATCTTTTATGCCCTTATCCTCCATCAAGCCTTGTTAAAAAGGGAAAGACAATTGGTCTGCAGAGGGGAGGGTGTCCTTCCGTGCTGGGCACATCTGGGAGGAATGGATCGAAGCATCGTTACAGTTCCTTAGGGATTGCATGCTCTGTGTCTTCCTGGCTCATAGCTGTGTTGTCCTGTCCAGGGTACACGATGAAGGACGGCAGGGCCGAGAAGGGAGCAAAGGGCTTGGCTTCTCATCCTTGCTGGGAGATACCAAGAAGCGATGGCTACCCTCCCTCCCTCCCTTCTTCCAACTCTTCATTGATTCATTTCATAAATACGTATTGATCCGTTATTATGATCCGGGCACCATCACGGGCACTGGGAATATTGTGGAAGGCAGGAAAAAAGTACTTCTTCCCCATGCAAAGCTGAAAGTCCAGGGCCAAGAGGCTCGTTATCTGATTGGGATCGTGTGGATAGAGACATATTGATTGGCAAGAGGGTTTTGACCCCTCGGGAGGAGAATCAGGATAGAATTTCCAGGAGTACCTATCAGCCCCAATTGTTACCTGCCCTGGGTGGGTGGATAGAAGCCCTTCCGTATCACACTTAACAAAAGCTGCACTTGCCTCTTTAGAAACACTTAGCACCTTGGCAGCCATGAAGCCTTAAGGCTGTGGCTGTCACTTGTATTCAGGTGGCAGAGGAGAGAGCACAACGATGGGCTCTTCCCTGGAGTCTGGAGCCGTGTCACAACCCCATGCTTTCCTATGTGATGGCCGCCAGACCGTGTCTCTCCAGAATCCTCTTCCTGCAGACATACGGGGCGGCGGGCTGTGAGGCTGGCTGCTCGGTGCTCTCTGTCCAGCGTGACCGCAGGGTTCCTGAAGGAACTGATGTGTGTGGGCACCTGTGCCCTCGAGCCCGCGTTGGGTCAGTGTCTGCATAGTGGGGTGGGGGCAGGGTTATCTCTTCACCAGGTCTGCCCAGCTCCAGGCCCCGAGTCCTTCCACGGAATTGAAGCGCAAAGCACATGGTATTCTTGCTCTCTCTGCCTCTGGCCAGGGCTGGGGCGGCACGGGCAGGGGGCCAGCAGAGGCTTCTGCCCACATTCAGAGGGAGAGGCAGGTGCCAGGACTGCATGGCTTATCCCTGGGCGAAGCCATCTCCACCCCTGGCTTGTCGCCGTGCACGGCACCCCGGGTGCCCATCAGCGTCCTCTTTGGTCTAGACCCCAGAATCATTCGACATCTGATTCAGAGGAAGTGCCTGGCATGGTGGCCAGGAGACCCTGTGAGGTCGGAGCCTAGCACAGACACGCGTTTCAGCTGGGAGAATGTGACCCACTTCATGTGCTCTCCTGTGCGGAGGGCTGGGTGGGAGGCTCTTAGAGACCAGCCCCTACGGAGCCAGCCCCCACGTTTCCTGCTCTGGGATCCTGCGGTCTGTGCCCTGGGTCCCTGACCCTGTGTCTTCCCCTCGCAGATGAGGTTGTCCTCCCCCAATCCTGGAGCCTGCAGGTGGGGCTTCCTGCGGAGATCAGGCCCCTGGGATTCAAACATCTCCCAGAATGCGGGCCCCACCTCTTCCTGCTAAATCACCATGCGAGCTTTGGCCTCTGCTTCCAAGGAGACTGGACCTCGGGCCTCCAGCCCCAGGCAGCCCCTGCTTCCCAGAGCCTCACCTCGTACAATATTCTTCTACTGCAGGGACACTATACAAAACTGGTTTCGGACCCTGTGGATTTTTTCTATTCCCTCCAGGTAGAGGACATTTTAATAATTTCTCATTTGTAATATCATGTTTCTCTTTTGGGGGATGAGTGGTGGGGAGCTGGTTTAAATACATGAAGCTATGAGCACTGCCAGGATGATTTGATGACGATAAGCTGGTAAAGTAGCATTTCTGAGCCACGGATTCATCCGATCCTATTTACAGAGGGAGCAAGAGGCCATCAGGACACTGCCAAGGTCACTGTGGCTTGGCTGTGATCACGGACCTGTGTGAGTACTCGTCCTGAGAGCGCTGCACATCCGCCTTCTGGCTGGGGCAGCGGGCCCACCCCTCCATGTGTGGATGCTACTGGCACAGGGGACCCCTGGTGCTGCAGAAAGGTGGGGTGTGGAGGTTCTCAGGAGGGCAAGGTGAGGCCTACAGGTAATCACACCGGCTGCCGGCCTGGGAAGCCAGCCGGGGCTTCTGCCGGTGGACGCCAGAGCTAGGGCAGGCCCGGGGCTTCTCCCTCCCTGCTGGGGGATGCTGGCCACCCACCTGCCCGCACACTTGCCATAGGCCACTCGGCCCCTGGCTCTTACTTCCTGACCACATGTGAAGAGAGGAGGTGCCCCAGGCTCCTGAGCCCTGACGGTGGGAGTGACATGCTCAGCATCAGACGGCAGGACCACCCAGAGGAAAATTTTTCTTTTATTTTGATCTTCTGACTCCATTCCACTTCCTTTAAAAAAAAAATTGATTCATATTTTTGAGTAGGTAATATAATAGTATAGAATTCAAAAGCACATGTTAAAAACTAAGCCTTCCTGCCTGGATGTCCAGCCACCCAGTTCCCCTCCCCCAAAGTGACTTCTGTGAAGCAGCACCTTGTTTAAATACCAGGGACACTGCCCATGTGCGAGTGCATCCCATGCACGGGCAACCACGTGCTTGTACACGCATGCACACACCATGTCTGTGGTCCCCCAACACTAGTGCGCAGTGCTGTGCACTTGACCATTTTCTCTCTTTTTTTTTAGAGATTTATTTTATTTGTTTATCCCCGCCTCCTTGTTTGCGCTCGCTGTCTGCTCTGTGCCCATTTGCTCTGTGCTCTCTGTGTCTTCTCTTCAGGAGGCACCGGGAACCGAACCTGGGACCTCCCATGTGGGAGAGAAGCGCTCAGTCGCTTGAGCCACATCCGCTTCCCACATATTAAATTAACATCGCAGTTATCTATAGGATGAATTTCAACAGGTTGGCTTTGGGTGATGTTAAGTTTGATGTCTTGGTTAATGTGATACTCACCAGTTTTCTCCAGAATAAAGATACCTTTTCTCCTCTGTAAATTAATAAGTAATCTCTAGGCTATACACATGGCATTTCTTTAAACTACATTTTCTAAAATGAACAAGGAAGCTCTTAGAATGACAGTGCCAAAGGAGCAGACCCTCCTAGCAGGGCCAGGACCAGGTTCCGGCAAGGACGCTGTGGGGCCCCAGCGTGAGGAAGCGCTCGTTTTCAGGGTCAGCCCGGGACTTCACTCCCCTGTCCTAGGCCCGGCCCTGCTTTTTGTTTTCTTTCTGTCCCGAGTGCTTCAAACACACATAAACTTTGCCCAGATACCACTGGCAGAATCATTCCTAATTTTCTCTGAATATACCATTCTTACTAACTTTCTGTGGCTCATTAATCTGGGTAATATAAAATGTTTTTCATGGATTTTCTTAGCTCTTTAGATAAATTTACAGTGTTTAAAAATACAGTTTTGAAAAACTAGATGGAATATGTTTGTAGTATTGAGGAATTGTATATATTCTTTTTAACAATTTTTAAAAAGTGTTTTAAATAGTTGAATATAGACTTACCACGTGACCCGGCAATACCACTTCTGGGTATATACCCAGAAGAACTGAGAGCAGGGACACGAACAGACATCTGCACACCGATGTTCATAGCCACATTATTCACGATTGCCAAAAGTTGGAAACAACCCAGGTGTCCATCAACAGATGAATGGATAAACAAACTGTGGTCTAGTCACACGATGGAATATTATGCAGCTGTAAGAAGAAAAGAAGTCCTTAAAGCATATGGCAACATGGATGAACCTGGAGGACATTATGTTGAGCAAAGCAAGCCAGACACAAAGGGACAAATACTGTATGAATGCGTTGTTATGAACCAAATATATTGTGTAACATAATTCATTCAAAAAAAATTTTATATGTATCCAGTACATTTAATTGAGTAATGTATATGTTCATCTGTGTTTACCTTTTAATTTTTAAATGTTTATATTTTCAATTATTAAATGTACAAAATAAAGTTTAAAAAAAGTGTTTTAAATAGGAGTTTCAAATCATAATAAAAATTTAAGAATTAAATTTTTAAAAAAATCCCAAAAAACTCCTACAGGCTGAATGACTAGGGCAAAAGGTATATGTACCCATTTAAAATTTTAGTATTGCCAGTTGCCTTCCAAGGAGATAGTAACAATTTATACACCCACTAACACTGAGAATACCTATTTCCGCCAGGCCCCGTGCATGGGTGCACCATCTGGCCTTTTTTTTTTAAAGATTTTATTTATTTATTCATTTATCCCCCCCCTGCTGCTTGTGCTCGCTGGGCCAGCTAACCACACCGTGCGGGCGGGCCCGCCCTCACCAGGAGGCCCCGGGAATCGAACCCGGGGCCTCCCACATGGCAAACGGGAGCCCTACCGACCGAGCCACAGCCGCCTCCCACCATCTGGCCTTGTGCGCAGGTGCGCCACCAGGCTCCACAAGCCAGGCAGCAAGATGATGACGTAACAGGAGAATGACACAAGGGAGAGCTAAGACAAGATGCACCAAAAAGCCAGGAACTAAGGTGGTGCAGGCGGTAGGACGCCTCTCTCCCACATCAGAGGTTCCCAGGATCGAATCCCAGTGAAGACAAGACAGGAGGAGAAGGATGAGAAGAGAGGGCAGGAGGCAGACACCGAGAGTTGCCAGCAAATGGACACAGAGGCAGCAAAAACTGGGGGGAGGGGGGTGTAAAAATTGTTAAAAGTAAATAAATAAATCCTTATAAAAATGTATGGGAGAGGAAGATTCAGGATATGGTTGGTGGTAATACTTTGATGATGCTCTTTCATGATTTGTTAACAGATGTTTCACAACAATGCAGGGTGTTTGGGGGGGGGGTGATGTGTGGAGCCCTGTATGATGTTATGCATGTTTGTTTTGTAAGTTCGCAATGTTTACTGAACACTTATAGTTTATGTATGTTCATGTATGAATGATATACTTCAATAAATTCTTTAAAAAAAAAAAAAGAATACCTATTTCCCCCATACCTTGGCCAAAAGTTGTCAAACTTTTTGTTGCTATCTGCTAGGTATGAAGTTGTATATTATGATAGTTTTCTTTTGCATTTTTCTTATGAGGAAATAAAGGATCTCTTCATATTCTTAAGAGCCACTTTTGAACAAATTCTATATTCTTTGCCCCTATCTGTCTTGGGCTGGCAATCTTTTTCTTACTGATCTGCAGGTGTTCTTTACATATTAAGGAAGCTTGCCCAATGGCTGTGATGTATGTTACAAATATTTTCCCCAATTTGTTGTTCTTTTAACTATATTAGTTTTTCCGCTCAGTTTTGATTTTTATGTAATAAAATTTTTTAATATTTTCTTTTATGACTTATAGGTTTTGTTTAATATATTTTCTTCTCTTGTTTTCTTTTCCTATGTTTTCTTATCATATATTTCCTTTTACCCATACATTTAAAACTTTGATCATGGGAAGCGGCTGTGGCTCAATCAGTGGGGTTCCCATTTACCATATGGGAGGCCCCGGGTTCAGTTCCCGGGGCCTCCTGGTGAAGGCAAGCCCGCCCGCGTGGTGTGGTTAGCTGACCCAGCGAGCACAAGCAGCAAGGGGGGGATAAATGAATAAATAAAATAAAATCTTTAAAAAAAAAAAAAAAAAAAAAAACCTTTGATCAAACCTGTTATCACCAGAAATGGGGCAAACTGGCATTATTTGGGAAATTGCCAAAAATATTTAACCTCAGTCTAATTCTAAGGAAACAGTTGGATAAATTTAGATTGTGGGACGTCCTAAAGACAATGGTTCTAGACCAGGGATTCTTAACCATGGGTCTGTGATCTTGAATTGAAATTTTTAAAAACCCTTATGCTTTTGGGACGTGTTGTGCGGATGTGATATATTTATTAAAAAATGACAGTATATAGTGGACTTAGTAAGGGACCCGTGGTTTTCACCTGACTGGCAAAGGGGTCTGTGGAACAAAAAAGGTTAAGAACCCCTGTTCTAGATCTTTAAAAAATATGAATGTCATGATAAACAAAGAAAAGCTGTTGAACCATTCTAGACTAAAGGAGGCTAAGAGCATAGCAACCAAATACATTTGGCATCCTTGATTGAACCTGGATTAAATATCAAATGCAGTCGGAATCCTTGATTAAACCTGGATTGTAAACCAGTAAAAGAGGGGAAGCGGATGCGGCTCAAGCATTTGGGCTCCCACCTACCACATGGGACGTCCTGGGTTCAGTTCCCGGTGCCTCCTAGACAAGACGATCGAGACAGCCAACTGACGTGATGGGCTGGCGTGGTGAGCCGATGCAACAAGATGATGCAGTGAGATGGCGCAACCAAGGGAAACAGCGAGGAAATACAATGAGAGACAGAACAAGCAGAGAGCGGAGGTGACTCCAGCTATTAGGCGCCTCCCTCCCACATGGGAGACCCTGGGTTTGGTTCCTGGTGCTTCCTAAAAAGAGGATGAGCAGACACAGAGAGCAGACAGTGAGCACAAACAACAAGGTGGGGGAGAAATAAGTAAAAATAAATCTTAAAAAAAAAATACAGTAAAAGGGGAGCAGGTGTAGCTCAGTGATTGAACCCCTGCTTTCCATGTACGAGGTCCAGGGTTCAATCCCTGGTACCTTCTAAAAACAAAACAAACAAACAAAAAAAACCCAGTAAAGGCTGAATTGGAGGGGATGGGAAATTGGGGAAATTTAGATATGGGTTGTTCATTAGAGGATATTACTGGGTCAATATTAAATGCTTTGGGGATGATAATGGTAATCTGGTTATGTAGGAGAATGCCCTTAAGAAATATGTGATGAGGTATTTAGCAAAGTATGATGTCTGCAGCTTACTTTCAAATGGTTCAGGAAAAAAAAAAACACAATACCCCACATAAACCCACGCAAAGGAGCATAAAGCAAGTGTTGCCAAAGTTAACCATCGGTGACTTCAGAGGCCAGGTGTTCATTGTACTAGTCTTCCACATTTTCTGTGGCTTTGAAAATGTTCAAAATAAAAAGGTGAGAAGAAATAAAACCACCTTTGTTCCATCTGGAGTTTATTTTGGTTGCGGCTTTGCCTGGCCCTCCTGGGTTATTGTCCTGGATTTCTGGTTTCTTTCTCTTTCTTTTGCAGCATGTTCAGCCCTCTCTCTCCATGAGTTATTCTTTTCTGGACTTGGACGTTTTAAGGACAAGGTATCTTTCTGGTAGACTTACATGGCTTTTCTGGAAGTGAGTTTCTTCTGTTCCTTGATAGCTGCATTTTTTTAAAAACGTTGTATTATGTGCTCCCAATAAATTTGCAAAGTTTAGTTAAGTTTAGTTATTTAAGCAAATGCTTAGTCCTCAGGAGTGCCATCAAACTAATCACCCTCTTACCTTGTAAATTTTTTCCTTCTCCTCGGCTGAGAGATTTTGTCCTGCTTGTATCCTGTGGGTGTGGGCTTGTAAAAAGGCCCCTGGGTTCCATTTTGTGGAATGTGACAGTCTTGGGTGAGTAGTTGGCCTGTAAAACCAAGAGTCTTTTTGCCAGTGGAGCCCCAACAGGCCTACTTTGCTGCGAGCTTCTGCTCCCTCTCCGTGGTTTGGTGACTAATGGTTTTGTGGCTTTGGGGAATGGTGCTGTAATTACGAATGGATGACGGGGATTTGGCTTCTGAACTGGTTCATCAGGATGTGCCTGGCTCTGGGAGCTCACGCCTGTACCCATTGGGAGTGGGGACAGTTTGTTTCTTGGACCACGGCCCCCGCAGTCTCAAAGCCCACTTCCATCAGCTCTTCTGAGCTTCTCCACAGTGGCCCTGGCCGTAAGCAAACCCACCAGGTGGCTTTGGGTGGAGTCCTGCTGGGTTAGGCCTGTGTGTGCCCCGCTCCTCCCCCCTCAGCTCCAGCCACCATAGTTTTTGCCTGCAGACTGAGCCGCCAGGAGTTTTCATCCTGATGCTCCGTCCCCCCACTGAGTTAATTGAATAAACGCATGGGAGAATCTGAAGTTGTCTTTGTTTAGGACATTTTGATTATCAGCTTCTTAAACATTTGGGGAGGAAGGAAACTGAGTCCTAAGCAGCCTCTTCGGGGGAGGTTTCCTCCTTCCTTGGATTATTTTCTGTTGGGGGCAGCTGGAGGGGAAAGGGGAGGGCAGGGCACGCCTGTGTGTACTAGGGCAGAAGCAAACAGGCGGCGTGCTCCACTGGATGCCTGGCCTGGAATGAATCCTTGCAATCTGTAGCAAGGACGAGTATGTTTCTGTACAAATTAGCAATATTTATATGCTGAAAAGCTCTAGGTAAGAGGCCCTGAAACTTATGTTCTTAAGAGTGTGGTAGGAAGATTTTTTTATCAAGGACATCGTGCCTGGGGCCTCTCGGCTGGCGTTAGGGGACGTCAGTCCCAGGACTGGGCCTTGAGCAGAATACTGGCTCCGAAGGCCAGGAGGCCACAGGCCACCACCTCTGCAAGCTTGTCCTGCAGGAGACCCATTAATTTAATGTTCTGATCCTCACAGCGGCAATCTGGAGGCTTTCTGGGCGCTGGGATTCTGAGGGAATGCAGGGAATCTGGTTCAGGAAGCTTGTTTATTTGTACCAATTATAGGAAACTTTAATGGAGTAGACGCGATGGAGGGAATGGAGAGGCAAAGGAAGAGGAACAGAATGGGGAAGGGATCCTTGAGAAGGGCAGCCTTGTTGTTGGACAGTTGCGGTGACACTCAAGGCCCTGGGAAGGCTGCCCTGGGTCTGGTAAGCATGAGGGCACCTGGATGTGCCAATATGGTTCTGAGTAAGGACCTTTGGGGAGCACATGTAGGTCAAGTGGTTGAGCGCCTGCTTCCCATGTACGAGGTCCCAGGTTCTATCCCCAGTACCTCCTAAAAACAAACAAACAAAAAAACCAACTCTCATTGGGGAGCAGATATAGCGCATTGGTACAAGGGTGCTTCCCATGTACGAGGTTCTGGGTTCATGTTCAATCCCTGGTACTTCCTTAAAAAAAAAAAAAAAAAAGACCTTCATTCAGCTCACAGAGAAATGTGACCCATCTTCTCCTGATAAATAGCACAGCATAGAATAAGAAACTAGAATATAGGTTGCCAGGGGCAGGGTGGGGGTAGGGTATGGGGTGGTAAAGCTTGTGGGTACAGTTTCTGTTTGGGGTGATGGAAAAATTTTGGTAATAGAGCATGGTGACGGTAGCACAACATTGTGATTATAATTCATACCATTGAGTTGTAGACTTGAAAGTGGTTAAAATGGGAAGATTTATGTTGTATACATGTTACAACGAAGAAAATTAAAAAAAAAAAAAAAAAAAAAAAAAAAGCCGCCATAGGACTGAACAGCACAAAGAGTGAACCCTAATGTACACAGTATTGGTCCATCCATTGTAACAAATGAACCACACTAATGCAAAATGTTAATAGTAGGGGAAACTATAAGGGGGTGGGTAGTTTCTGCATGATTTTTCGGTAAACCTACAATTGCTCTAAAAACTAAACAAAATAAAGAATTAAATAGCACAGCATAGTTCCCCCCCCCTTTAAAAACAAACAAACACTTTTAAACATCCTGATTTAATTAACGTGTTAAATTGTGACTCCCCAAGGCAAAGTGGTTGGCATAGCTGTGGGTAGTGGGGTCGACAGCTTCCATTGGTTGAAGTTTCCATTCTGGCCTTGGTCTCTGGTGGTGACCCAAGCTCTGTGAAACCTCCTGGCCAGGCCCCTCCCGGGGATTATTAGTCTTGGAACTGGTCCTTCCAGCCTAAAGTTGACTTCAGCTTGGGCTCTAAAAGATGCACCAGAAATGCAAATTGAGTTCTTCCTTGGGGGCTTCACCAGCATGCCAGGGGGCATGTGGTGTTAGTCCAAGTTACTAGAAGAAAGCCTCCTCCTGCCACCACTTCTCACTGGTGTGCTCGCTCAGGAAGCTTCCTGCCAGGTGCACAGCCCGCGGGGAAGGTCAGTCCACCCAGGAGCCCTTGGGCTGCACCCCCGGGAGAGCCTGATGCCAGCCCTTACATTCAGTTATGCGTAGATGAGGGCTCTGCACTCTGCATCATCCATCCCTCTGGAACCGGCCAGAGGCTGAACGTCACAGGTCAGACTGAATTAGAGGCAAGTCCGTAGGGGACTGTGCAGGTGCACTGGTTCCTGACTTGAGGTTTCAGGCTCTGACTTGGACAGCTTGTAAGGCTCCAGCTGTTCTCTGAGAAGAAAAAAAAATCTCTTTTAAAATTAGGTTGAAAGTGCCTTTCTTTCCTTCTATCCTTAATCTCCTACTGCATGGACATAAAACCACTAACTGTCTCCTTGGTCAGAATGACAAGGCCTGATGACTTAGCCCAGGATTGGGAGGTCCTGGTGCGGCCAGCTGGGACTGTCGGAAAGCACAAAATTCCCTTGCTGTTGGCATGTTCTCAGCTGAACAAGAGCTGTCAGGTGGGCCAGAAGAACCTGAAGTTCTAAGCAGGTGCCTTTCCCCAATCCAGTTATATAAATGATGTATATACGTCGACAGGCTCCTTCAATTCTTTGTTGTCTTAGAATTATCCCAGGTGAGGGCATTCTAAGGCTCGGAGCTTCCTCTGTGGTTCCCAAGGGAATCCAACACAGCCTTCTTCATCTGTGCATTCATTCAACAAACATTTATTGAGCAGTAGCTGTACCTGGTTGTTCTATCCATTGAGTTTCTTTGGCACAGAGCCTAGGACCCCTTAAGCTTTCCAAGGTCCACAAAAATATTGGAGACCTGAAAAAAAGTCTCAACTCCCTCTACTCTTATGAATTATATGAGAATCATAGTTAATGAAAGATGTGGGGAATTTCAATATGTCTCTGCGAATAAGGCTGCCTGGGGCCTAGGAAGGTCTGTCCTAAAACCACCCCGAGGTCCACCCTCAGCTCCCAGCCTGGTAGTGGATGCAGATGAGCAGACGACCGGGTGCAGTGCCCTGGGCAGGCAGATGTGAAGACACAGGTCCCCAGAAGACCACAGCAGCTGATGGCTGGGCAGGGAGGGTAAGCAGGGCTTGTTTTTCTGAATGAGTGTGGGAAGGGCATGCCAGGCAGGGGGAACAGTGTGTGCAAAGGCCCGGAGGTGTTGCAGGAGGCTGGTGCTCTTGGCAACCCCGCAGTGGCCCCAGAGCAGGGTTTCTCAGCCTTGGCCCATGACATCTGGGGCCGATATTCTTTGTGGTGGGGACTGACCTGGGCATCGTTGGATGTTTAGCAGCATCCCTGGCCCCTGCCCAGGAGCATCCTCCCAGTCATGACCATCAAAAATGTCTCCAGACATTGCCAAATGCCCCCGTTGGGCAAAATTGCCTTGAGGGTCACCGCCATGGAGGGAATGGGGTGCAGCCCTGCAGTCTGACCGCTGGCCCGTGCTGGGTGAGCCTCAGGGAAGCTGTCTCGAGGCAGGTTCGTGCTTTGCGGATTCCTCTGAAATGCCTGTAGTGGAGCACTTTGGTTTGTGCAAGGTGCCTGCGGGTCTGTGGAGCGAGAGCAGCGTGTGTGTGTGTGTGTGTGTGTGTGTGTGTGTGTGAGATCAGATACCAGTGTCCAGCAAGGAAAGGAGGACCCCAGCCCAGGGTCCCCCCGCGGGGCTTGAAGGCACCTCCCTCCCCTCCCAGTCTGACCGTGCTGCCCCATACTGGGGCCTGTGTCAGGACAGCGGGTTGGGGGCATGGGCAGGCTGGCCCTGGTCGCAGTGGGCTGTTTGGAATCACATCAGGTGGATTTGATTTTACTGCTTCCAGAACGTTCACTGTCAGGCCTTCATCAGCAGCTGACACCTAGGGAGTGAGGTTGGCAGCCTGTGGTGTGCAAGCTGAGAGGCGGCCTGGGGGCCTGATCACATCCCCCCCCCAGCCCCCCGCGGGCGAGGAGAAGGCCCAGCCGTGGCTACATGGGGCGACCCGTGATGGACAGAAAGGATGCTACATATTGAGGGGCTTTGGGGAGAGGGGCTGCAGGCCTTTCCCCCTTGTCTTATGTTACCACTTCTAAGTGGCTTTTTAATTTTCTCCCAATTTTTAATTTTGATTTTAAAATCTGCAGAAAAGTTGAAAGAATAGTATGGTGAGCATCCATATTTACCTAAATTCAGCAATTGTTAATATTTTGCCATATTTGCTCACCTGTTCTCGCTCTGTGTCTACACACACATACATACACTTCTTTCTGAATCAGTTGAGAGTAAGTTGTAAGCACTGAGACACTTCACCCTTAAATACTTCAGTCTGTCTGTCTTAAGAACCAAGGGTGTTTTCCAATGTAACACAATATAATTTCATTATCACATTCAACAAATGTAACACTGATACAATGTTATTCTCTAATAAATACGCCCTATTACGTTTTCCCCAATTGCTCAATAATGGCCTTTATGGCCCGTGCCTTCCCCTCCCCCCAAACCTGGATCTCATCAAGGCCGTTCACTGTATGTAGTTGCTCTGCTGCCTTTTCTTTCTTTTTTTTTTCCTAATATTTATTTACTTTTTTAAAATTTATCCCCCCTCCCCTAGATGGTTCTCTTGTGTGTCTGCTCATTTTCTGCTTGCCTTCTCCAGGAGGCACCAGGAACCGAACCCGGGACCTCCCACAGAGGAGGTGAGTGCCCAATGGCCTGAGCCACATCCACTCGCCGCAGGCTGCGGTGTCTCCTGGCTTGTGGCACCTGCTCACTTAGGCATCTAGTTCCTTGTGGCGGGTGTGGCGTCTGCTCATCTTCTTTAGGAGGCACTGGAACCCAAGCCCAGGACCTCCTGTGTGGTAGGCAGGTGCCCAGCTGGTTAAGCCACTTCTGCTTTCCTGCAGCCTTATCTTAATTTCTGGTTGTTCTTCAGTTGGTAGTAGTTTGGGGCTCTGGCTTTCTTTCTTCCTGTTAGGTGGTGAAAATGGACAATGCTTCTATCAGTTTCGAGCCAGAGGAGGCCAGTACCATGTAGGGAAAGCATGGATTCAAATCCAGGCTCTGCCTTTGGACAGGCCATTTATACTCTCTGAGCCTCTGTTTCCCCATCTGTAAAATGGGAATAATTCCCACCTTGCAGACTTGTAGTGGGGACTAAAACTAAAGAGGCCATGCTCAGCATACCTAGCATGACTGACACTGCCCTCAGGAAATGCTCTGCCACAACAGTAATTACCATCACCTGCCATGCACCTCCCTCCCTCGGGGCAGGAGGGAGCTCTGGAGCCGGTTTGAACTGGACACACTCCTCATTGCAGCTCATCCCGAGTTGGGAGGCCTGCAGGGCCCGTGCTAGTGGGGGCGGTGCTTGTTAATTAAGGTGGGCTGCTTAGGAGGCTGCCTGTAACTGCTGGAGGCCAGAGCGGGCAAGTTCTCCCTGGTGTCCCGGCTGTGATGTGGCACCACGTGGTGTGTGACTCCCAGCAGGGTCAGTCCTGGCCTCAAACCTGATTTTGTTCATTTACTTGTGCAGTGGAGAGAGCACATCGTGTCATGGTTAAGAGCCTGTGACCTGGGTTTGAATCCTGCTCTAGCAGACTGGATGGGGGATCACAAGCGAGTTATGTCACCTCCCTGTGCCTCCGTGTCCTCATTTGTAAAACCATGTAGGGTTGTTTTTGTGAAGGTTTGAGAGACTCAATATGGGAAGGCTTGAGAACAGCATCGGACAAATAATAAGCCCGAAATATGTGTCAGCTATTTCTTTAAGGCAGCAGTTCCCAACCAGGGCGATTTTGCCCTTCAGGGGACATGTGGCAATGTCTGGAGAGACTTTCCATTGTCACAGCTTGGCCAAGGGTGCTACACGCTTCTAGTGGGTCGAGATGGAGATGCTGCCCAGCATCCTACACAGCAGAGAACCACCCGGTTCCAAATGTCCATGGCACCGAGGCCGAGAAGCCATCTTTAAAGCGTCCAGGGCTGCCCGCCCAGCAGCTCTTCACCCTGTCATTCCCTTGAGCCACGTGGGCACTGCTGGGCGGACGGGGAGAGAAAAGGGGAGGAAAGGAAGCAAGTGAGGTTTTAATACTTCGAATTTCTTGTTCAGCCTTTACCATCCACTACCCCCTCCCCGTCCTGTGGCATGAAATATCACGGACACGGTCCGTCACCTCCTGAGTCTTACCTTTCGTAACGGCTGCTATGGAGTGCTTGCTGCCTACCAGGCCCTGTGCCAAGGGCCCAATACGCTACCTCATTTCATTGTCACAGTCGGCCATGCTACAGATGGGAAACTGACACCTAGAGATGGGAGAGGCCCTAAACTGTCCAAAACGCAGCCCTGATCTTCCCCCCAAACCGCTGCACTTGCGTCTGCCCCATCTCTGCCCCATCTCAGCGCATGGGAACACCCGCCTTCAGTTGCTCAGCCTGAAAGCCGGGGTCACCGCCTGCCCCCACTCTCTCACAGCCCACACTGGATCCCCTGGCGACGCTGTGTCCCGCCTGTACCAGGATCCCAAACTCGGCTGCTGTACCCAGCCGAAGCACCGGCATCCTCTGCCTGGGTTCCCACCCCCAGCCCCGGCCACCTCGTCTCCCTTGTCTCCCTCAGGGCACCAAAGCCTCTTCGTTTCGGCAGTCAGGGTGGCCCTGCTGAGACCCAGGTCAGACCAGGGCACCTCTGCTCAGCCCTGTAGCCGCTTCCCTTTCCGCCAAGTCGAGGTCGGGGCCTCCCGGAGGCCCTGTGCTCCCACCCCTTGCTTGCTCTGGCTTTCTTGCTTCTCACGCGGCCCACACGCTTGACAGCTCCCACGCAGGCCTCTGTCCATGCTCCCCTCTGGGGATGCCATGCCCCCCCAGTCCTTCTCAGGAAGGCCCCCCACCTACTGAAAGTTGCATCCCTTGTCCCCCTTGCTCTCCCCTGCTCTGCTTACAGACCTGCTGCCTTCTTCCATACTATACTATCTGCCTGTTGATTACTCCTTTTTTAAAACAATTTATTGAAGTAGATCATTCATACATGAACATATATAAACAATAAATGCCCAGTAAACATTGTGAACTTATAGAACAAACATGCATAACATCGTACAGGGCTCCCACACATCACCCCACCACAAATACTTTGCATTGTTGTGAAACATTTGTTAACAAATCATGAAAGAGCATCGTCAAAGTATTACTAACTATAGTCCGTATCTTACTCCTCTATACTTTTTTTTAAAGGATTTATTTATTTATTTACTTACTTTTATCCATTTTTACCCGTCCCCCCCCACCTCCCCCCGTTTTTGCTGTTTTTGTGTCCATTCGCTGGGCAGCTCTCTGTGTCTGCCTCCTACTCTTTCTGCTCATCCTTCTCCTGTCTTCACTGGAATTTGATCCTCAGAACCTCCGATGTGGGAGAGAGGCATCCTACTGCCTGCGCCACCTTAGTTCCTGGTTTTTCGGCGTGTCTCTTCTTGACTCTCCCTTGTGTCACTCTCCTGTGACATCATCATGTTGTGTGGCTCCCGGGGCCTGACGACACACCCGTGCACGGGGCCTGACGGCAAACCCATGTGTGGGGCCTGGGTTTGCCTTCTATGTTTTTCTTTGTTTTCTTTTTCCCGGGAGGTCCTGGGTTTCGAACCCAAGTCCCTCCATAAGGGAGACGGACGCCCAACCACCTGAGCCACATCTGTCCCCCTGCTGTATCTCTTAAGGTTGACCAAAGATACCCAGAGTTACAGTCTTTTCCCATACAGGATGGTCATATAATAAATGAGTCTTGGTTTATCACCAGCATTCCAGAAACCAGACCTAGGGAGAAAAACTAGGTCTAGGGACACATGCATGGTTTCTAATATAGCGAATGTTTAGCCTGCCCTGATTATCACAAAGTCAGGTCAGCGAGAATATTCGCAAAGATTACTTCTTGATGTTGTCTGTTGTCCCCTCTCACTAGCATGCACATAGGATTTGTGACGGCTTTTTCACTGACACCTCCTGGGACTTGGTGGGTGCTCAGTGCTCTGTTGAACGAACCAGGCCACGTGGCTGGTAAGCGGCAGAGCCAGGAGGACACTGTCTCAGGAGCCTACATGGAACGGCCATCATCCACTGCTCCCCTCCGAACTCTTCTCCCCATCAGGTGTCCATCCCCCCAGAAGACCCCTTTCCTCTAGGTAGACCAGGACTCAATGCTTCCACCTGGCAGGTATGAGTTTCCATAGTGTGGAAACGTTCAGAACAGACCCCTGGGCTTCCTCTCCTGCACTGTCCCTCTGCTCCAGACACGGGCACATCTGTTCCCAGACTGTACCGTGCATCCCAGGAAAGGCCTCCCTTCCTGGAGGCCTCATCGATCTTTCCCTTTTACTCTCGCCGTTCCTTCACCCCAGGTGCCCTTGGTGTTTCCTCACCACGTTTTGATCTTGTCCCAGAGCCTTGGCAGATGCTCCCTGCAGCACAAACTTCGTCTGAAGACAAATCCGCCTGTGTCGTCCCTCTGCTCTCTCAACCCCAGTCCCAGCCGTCCAGCCTGCCCTCCTGGGCCTCCCCCTACACCTGCCCCCACGGTTCCCAGCCATGGCTGTAGTCCAGGCTCTTACATGCCTCTCTCCTGCCATTCTGCCTGCCAAGGTGCCTGCAGCCCTCCCACCCCTCACAGTCCGCCCTTGTCACCCCCAGCCCAGGCCTGGTTCCCACCCAGTCAGTGGAACCCCTTCCTCCCTGCTCTCCCCTCTGCTCCCCTCCATTCAGCCCCAGGCCCCTGCAGGCTGCAGCCACATGGTTGGGGTAAAGCTCACTTGACCCTGTGTCCCATCAGCTGAAATGCTTCTTCTCATCTGTCTTAGAGACTAAAGTGGTTCAGCTCCCGTTCATCTCACCCCCATGCATAGAAGCCGACCCCAACCCAGCTCCTCACCCTTCAGATCCCAGCCTCTGGGGATGCCTTCCCAGTCCCCGGAGCAGGCAAGGGACCTCTTGCACTTACATCCCATATCATTTATCACATGTCTGAGGACCGATTTCCCTGGGGGATTATTGATTAATGTCGTCTCCCTACTCACTGGGAGCCCCTCCCATACGTGGGCCAGCTCTGTTTTGCTTGCCTGTGCATCCCGAGTGCCTAGAACAAGGGCTGGCATGTAATAGATACAGCCGTCGCTCAGCAATTATTTGTTCAGTGAATGAGTGACCTTCCATGCCTTCTAAAGTGCTATTCCCTGTGCTGGCAATGCCTTTCACCTTCCTCCCTGCCCTGCAAACTCCTATTCATCCTTCAAGACCCAGCTCCAGTGCCTTCTCCCTGATGGCCCCAGTGGCATCCCTCCTTCCGTTGCTCTCGCTGAGCTTTGCACACACCCTCAACTCAACCTCTCACTACTCTGGGCTTAGGCACGTGGCTGGCATTCAGGAAGTGCTTGCGTCTCCTGGCATCTCTTTTTGGACCACTGTCACCCATTGCTGTGCTCTTTTTGTCTGTCTGGTGCAGTGCGCCTTCCTCAGGCATTCTGTCGCCTGCTGGCAGGCAGGCTCAGTGCTGTGCCGGCCTTGGCACCGCCTCCTCCCCAGGCCTGGCCCAGAGCTCTGCATCCCTGGAAAGGTCTTGGTACATCCTTGAGGCCACGTAGTGTCGACTTAAGGCAGTGAGGACCCTGACAGCACGAGAGGCGCCTGACCTCCTTATCTTAGTCCAAACCAGCTACAACTTGCGGGCCCAGCATGGGGCCCTTGTTCAAAGGTATTGGGCACTTCAGGGCAGCACCGCTGGAGCCTTGAGCTGAGTGTGGGCTCCTGTGAGCAGAGCCGGCCCTGGTCTCATCGTAGCCACCGCGAGTCAGCGTGGCAGAGACCATGGTCACCTTTTTACAGAGGGCAAGATGAAGCGCACAGAAGGGCAACGAGCAACCCCAGGCCGCACAGCTGGTCAGTGACAAGGCAGAATCAGAAACGGAATCACGCTCCTGGAGCCTGGGAGCCTCCGTTTCTTCCTCTGTATGTTGGTAACACTGATCTGATCGACTATAAAAGGGCCGTGCGTCCCTGGAGAGGCCCCATCAGGTCACCACAGCGTGCTCTTGTCCCCTTTCCCTTAAAGCTCCCAATACAAAAGTCCCCGAGGGGTTCTTAAAGCGTCCGAGCTCTGTCACCAGTAGGCGAACTGGCTGTCGTGCTAAATGAAGACACTGAAGCCCGTCAAGCGGGGGAAGGCTGCCTCTTTCCATCTCGTTTTGAAGGGACGTGGGGACTTGGGTGGCACATCCCCCGGGGCTCCTTGGTATTTCAGTGCTCTGATACTGAGAGGAATGAAAGGAGCAACTGCTTGCTATAAATGGTCTATTCCTGTGGGGTGGCCTGGTGGGGGGAGAGATGGCAGTAGTGGGTGACGGGTCCTCCGTCCCAGGGCCAGCCACGGGTTGAAAAGAGACTCAGAGGATTGCTGTGATGTCTGCCTTTGGGGGAGGCTTTTTAAAAATCTCACTTTCTCTGGAAAACACGTTTTCCTCGGCCGCTCGCAGCAGTGAGCAGCTTTCTTTGCGGAAGTACATTGAAGGCAGTGAGTGCAAAAGGCTCGCGGAGCCTCCCTGGGCCCTGCACCTCCCTCAGAAGAGGCTCCCGCAGACCTCAGCCCCAGAGTCCCGAGGCCCAGGGCGTCCCAGCCCTGGCTCAGCCGCCTGGCCTCCCTGCTGGGCTCAGAGCTGGGCATCTACCTGTAAACCGGGCCCCGGGGGAGAGGTGCAGTCCCACGGAGCAACATTCCCTGGCCGCCCCCCGGCCTGGCTGGCCCCGGCCTGCCTCCCTGTGCTTTCCGCCTGAGGCCTGCCGTGGCCGCCCCACACCCCTGTTCGGTGAAGCTGGAAATGTGGCCCGAGTGGCGAGGTCCTGTGTGGGAGACCAGAGCAAAGAAGGCAGAGTTGTGATTTCTGGAGGAGGTGTGTTCGGGGCAGGTAGACATGTGGCCAGGTAGTTGGCTTGTACATTAGCTGCAGCTGTGTGTGTGTGTGTGTGTGTGTGTGTGTGTGTGAGATACGTGTGGCTGTTAGTTTACGTTTACACATACAGTTGCGGATGTTCACGTCTGAGCCCGCAGGAGGCAGTGTGCTGCCGTAGCCGTGCCTCGCTCGTCGAGTTATACTTGGTGGGTGGAAGGCCATCCCAGCTGTGTCCTGGGGTGATTCATTCTGGCCCACGACATCTCAGAGTCACGCACAGTGACTAACCCGGGGGAGCAGGGGGTGCGGTGACCTGCTTTGGCTGGAAATGACAGGTGAGCAGGGCTGCAGTCAGCACCTTGTCCCAGAGCTGTTGGTGCAGGTTCCCTGGGCTGGCCAGACACACAGGTATTTCCGGGCCGCTGCAGGCCGGTTGCCGTGAGCCGTGCTGAGTCCCTGGCATGGGGCGTACACTCCAGGTTCCACTCTGGCCGCCTTGGGCCCTCCCAGCTCCTCATGTGACTGCTGCTCTGTTGTTTCCACAGGACGACACCTTCCTTCTTCTCCCTGGCCACAGCCTTGCCTGTCACAGTTGAGCAGCTGTTTGCCTGAGGTTAATTTCCAGAAGCAGGTAAGGACCCAGGGAAAGGGCTGTGTTACTGTGGCCACAGAATGGGGTTGGGGAGGGCCTTGCGGCCTCGGATGCCCCCCGGATGCTCCAGGGCTGACTGTGGAGTGAATTCACTCAGGTTTCCTTTCTCTGTCGTGCCCAATAATGCCCAGTCCTCAGATGTATGGGTTCTTAGGGTGGATGTTAGGGTACTCCTGATTTGTTTTAGGCTGTGAAGACACGTGAAGACTGAAATTAGTGTTATGTATAAACTATGAATAATAATTATATTACATTCTATTTTTTGTATACTGCAAATATTATACAACATGTAAATGTACATTTTAAAATGTAAACGTTTAAAATATCTCACAGTTTGTTTTAAAATGAAGTGCTAAGACCCACGACCCACGGGGCAAAGATGCAACCTGTCTCTCTAAAGGACTTTCCCTAGGGTCTGGCCCAGCTAAGCTTTCTCAGTATCTTCCCAGCAGGTGCAGGACCACCCTGGGTATCAGTGTATGTTCGAATTTATATAAATGTGGGCATTTAAACAGCACTGACTTCAAGTTTATAAATACAAATGACTGCGGGCGGCCGCGTTTGTATTCAGGGCCACTTGTGCCTGTCAAAGGGAGGCCAGCTTTCAAAGCTGTTTACCAGAATGGGTTGCGCTTCCCAGACAGAGAGCCGCATGCAGGCACCCTGAGCTCACAGCCTGTGATTGCTGCATGCAGAATTCAGCAGCTTTGTTCCTCCTATGCTGCCCCCCAATTCTTCTGCAGTGAGACCAGGTGCGGAAAAGCTGGAGACTCCCTCTTGGGAGAGATTGGTTACCCAGGGGTACTTTTAGAGTGAAAGCTGAGGGTGCCTCTCATGCATGACCTTGGTGTCTCCCAGAGAACGCACTGTGGTCCCCCACCGACAGGAAGTGGAAGGGGGTGGCACCTCCATGTGCCTGGGGTGAATGTTCCCACCTCCATAGCTCTTCACTGCGTTGACCCCCATCAGGTATAATTTGCAGGGATCACATCCACATTTCTCAGCCCACAGGTGTCGATGGCCGACTGTTGAGCCACCGACCACTCTACTCACTGTCCATGAGGATGGGTGATAGTTGCCTCCTTCTTTTGTTCCATTTTTCTTTTCTTTTCTTATCCTTCTGTGTCTCTCCCTAGTCAGCTTGCAGGATGCTGTCTTCAGAGAGAGAGAATAGTTCTGTCTCTGCCTGGAGCAGCTGACACTGAGGGACTGTCTTAGGGTTTTGAATGGAAGCACCACCACTTTTTATTGGTTTAGCTGGGAGATCATCGCTTAGAAGCACTGACTTTCGGATCTAGGTCAGAGGACCAGGTGAATAATAAATCTGTCTAAATTACTAGCAGTTTGAGCTTACGTAATTTAAACACATCTAATGAAGCCCAGTTCTTGATCCCTACAGGGGAGAATAAGAATCCTCAAGTGTAGTTAATCTGATGCTTGTCAGAATTGCGGTGAAAAATTAATAAGAGGTTTGCTTGGATAGGCAGCAGCCCCAAACACTTTAATACGTACCTGCCGCTCACCTGCACCTGAAACGTCCATGTTGTTTACGTTGGTGATGATTTATTCATTTCCACTACCAGTTTCCTTCGTATCGACACCCCTGCTTGCAGGTTCTGTGTAGGGTGGAACTGTGCCCACCAGGCAGAATGTTTCTAGTCCATTTGTTTTTTTGTTTTTTTTTTTGACTATTACAAAAGTTTATTTAACAAAAAACTTAATATGAAGACTATACATGACCCAATTATTATATCACAGTAAAACAGGCCCTTTGGAGAGGGAACACGTGGAAGCAATTGATTTCTCTGCCGAACAAAGTCATTATTTATACTCGTTCCAAGGCTTCCAACATGATGATACTATTTCCTCGTATTACCACCATTCCAATATTGTTCTGTTGCCCACTAGTTGCCATCTCCACACACTCATCTATCACAAGATTCATAAAGGGATCAAATCCCCGCAATATTCCTTGGACATGTCTGCCACCATTTAATTTCAATGATAACTTCTTGTCCATAAATTTTTTCAACTCGGGCGGGTGAGCTTTACTCATGATGTGTACTCTGCGGGCTCAACGCTGCCTTGAAACAGAATTTCTAGTCCATTTGGATTGGAGTGCGAAGGCTGGGAACGTGTGCTCATGGGCTCCATTATGCCCCGATCCAGCCCAGGGCGTGTCCTCTCTGTTAGGCAACAGGGCAGAATCAGCTCTTAGCTAGAGCTCAAAGAATACCAGACAAGCAGAAATTTTAGAACTGATATGTTAAGAGCATTCCCTGAAAGAAGAGTCAGCCCAAGAAATGGTCTCTGCCAGGGCAGCATGTGCAAGTGACAGTAACCTGGCCCCACCCCCCAGTAGCTGCCTGACTACACCCCAGGCAGGCCTGGGCCGCCCAGAGCCTGGAGCAGCACGCAGAGGTGTTGGAGACCTGGGACAGGGCAGCAGGAGATGCGGCTTGGCAGTGGGGTGCCCAGGGGAAGGCGTCAATGTAGGGAGCATTGGGCAAAGCAGAATTCTGCTCTGAAATAGGCCCAGTGGAAGATGATTCTGAGGTGTGGAACAGCTGTTCCTTCAGTGAGCACCTACTGTGTACCAGGACCCAGACGGCCTGGGGCTGCTGTGATGCACTGAAAAACAGACCCAGATGCTTGCCCAGTAGGGCTGGCCTGGGACTGGGGTGTGGCTTGGACAGCGGGCCAGGGCAGGTGTCGTGAGCCGCCCACCCGCGGGCCACTGGGCGCCTGGGGGTGGGGGCGGGAGGGGGCGGGAGGGTGCACCCACCCGCCTCTGGTTCTTTTGTGTGTGGCGACACCTAGTGGCAGCTTCCTAGCATTCCACAAAGTGAGCGCCGAGACGAAAGCAGCGCTTGGGCACAGCACAGAATTGAGGATTTCACCCCTGGATTGCCCATCCCCTAGCTTGGAAGGCTTTGGGGAACTTTTCCGTTGTCCTTTGGATAACACCTCTGTCCACGGCACACGACTTACTCAGGAATCAGAGTCCTTTGGTTTTGGGAGTGTGGATTAGGTACTTTGGACTCTTAACTTGATGACATTGGGTCTTAAATTGATGTGGCTATTGTAAGGAGGGGAAAGCTTGGGCCCACACTTCCTCCACATTCCATTCAGCCCAGCTCTGGGGGAATGAGCAAAGCAGACACATAACCTTTTCCAGAGGCAGGAGAGAGACAAGGCACGAGCACTCAAACAAGATCCTTCCAGAGAACCAGCCCTGGAAGACAGGGTCTTGTGTAGAGCAGGACTGGGTGGGGAGCACAGAAGCTGCTTCAGAGAGGAATCGGGAAACTTCTCTGAGGAGCCGTCTTTACGCTGAGACCTGAAGGATGAAAAGGAGCCCCGTTCAAGGCTGAGGAAACTCCCAGTACAGAGGCGTCTGGGGAAAGAGCATCTTGGCATGTTCTAGAAATGGACTGGCAGGACTGGCGGGCCCTGGCAAGGACTGTAAAATTTACCCTAAGCCTGGGAGTGATGCCATCTGTTCTATTTTTTTTTTAAGACTTTTCTGGACACTGCGTAAAAAAAAAGGATGAAAAAGGAAGTGGGGGTTTGGGAAGAGGTGGCGGCCACAGGGAAGAGGGAGGAGAGCAGCTTCCAGCGGTGGCCACGGATTATGGTGCCAGGGCCATGGGCGTGTGTGAGAGAATTGAGTGCAGCCCCCGACACCAGTGCTGTGTGGGGCGGGCGGAAGGAAGTGAGAAATGGGGTGAGGACCGGTCAGCTGCGCTAGGCAGTCTCCGGGTTGTACACGGTGTGGCCTGCACCCCGGCCCTCTACTGAGAGACCGTTCCTGAAGGGGTCGCTCCCAGTTCCCAGGTGTTAATTAGGCCCTTTCCTGAGCCCAGGTAGAGGTGAAAGGGGAGCAGGCAGAAGAAAAAGGGAAGCCTGGGGCTTTCGTGGGGGAAACGAAGGCCACCTCCAGGACACAGCTGTCACTAAAGCCCCAGCTTGCCAGTTTTTTAGCTTATTGCTGGGCTTTTGGGGAGAGGGTCCCCATCAGCTTACGGGGAACAAGCTTTGATAAGTATGCCCTGGCAGGCTGCTGCACGGGGCGCTCTACATTTTGGGATCTGCCCTTTGTAAGGAGAGCTGCCCAGCTGGGAGAGCCTGCTGGTCCAGAGCCTGTGGGGTCCCGAGGGACGGACAGGTGTGAGGAGCCTCCAAGTGCAGCTCCTTGGCAGCAGGGCTGCTAGAGCTCCACCCCCACCAGCTGCTGCGTTATTTCTGACTCATCCAGGAGTTGCAAGTGTGTAACCCAAACCCCTCCACGCCGGCCTCCTCTGCTCAGGCCCCTCCTAGAGGGAAGAAACTCCAGGATTTCTCTCCTGGTCTTTTTGGAGCACCAGTGCCTACTGGTACACCTGGTTACCCACTGCAGGAGCTGCCCTCTCACAGGTGGGCTGAGCCTGTGCAGGCAGCGCAGTGAGCTGGCTGGTCCTGCACCCGCCACCAGGCCAGCCACTCCCATCGAGGGACTCTTTGGAGCCCAGCCCAGGAGATGGCCTCTGGAATGCATCAAGGGCCTTTGCTGAGAGACCTGTTCAGTGTTTGGGGGCCAGGTCCTGATTTCATGGTTTCTAGAGCTGAAAGCCCCAACCAGCTGCCTCTGATCATGTCACCGTAGCTCCCGTGGAAGTTGCTTGCTGTGAAAACCTGGGCACTTTGAGATTCTTGCGTCACATGCCCTAACTGAGAAAAGTGGCTTGCAGGCAGGAGCCTTGGTGAGGGGTGGCTGGAAGGTAGAGCCGGGTCCCCTTGGTCTTCTTGGGCCTGGCAGCTCCCTGCTCAGAGGTGGCAGGCGACAGGCTCTTCTCCCCTGCTCAGTCTGGCTGGATAGGCAGAGGGGTGACGGAGGAAACAGGCTACCTGCTCTGAGGCCTCAGAAAGAAGCACCGAAGCACAGCTGGCTGCCTGGTGGATCCCAGCAGAACCCCCTGGCCTCTGGGGGGAAGTGTGTGGGTCATCCCTCAGGTGTCTACATCTAGGTGTGTCCTGTCCTGACCTGACCCTTCAATGCTGTTCCTTGCTTCGCAGGAACCCCAGAGCTGGGCCAGGGGGATGAACCGCGAGGGAGCTCCCGGGAAGAGCGCGGAGGAGATGTACATTCAGCAGAAGGTCCGAGTCCTGCTCATGCTGAGGAAGATGGGCTCAAACGTGAGTTGAACAAAAGGCCCCCCAGGGAGGGATTCCCACTGGCCTTGGCAGGGCAGGGGGATGGTGGTCGCTTCCTGCAGTGCCAGGGACTGGGAACAGCACTGCTGCCCATGGGTGGCTCTGCGGCCAGTCCAGGCCACCAGAACCAGGGCCCAGGACCCTCACTCTGCCTTGAGGTCAGCACGTGCTGCTCTGTGGCACTGATGGGAGGTCTCCCTCCCCCAACCCCCGAGAGTCGCCATCCCCAGGGCAGGACAGGCCCTGAGGGCCCAACAAGGGGCAGCAGATGTCCAGGGCCTTCCTCAGAATCGCCCGCCGGCTCTCCAGGCAGGACCCTGTGCCTTCCTCAATTTGATCAGGGTGTCAAGGCCAGTGGGCCCTGGGGACCAGGTCTGGGGAGTGAGTGTGGCAGTGAGGGCTGTGCTGGTACTGGAGCCAAGGCTTTTACAGCTGTTTGCCTGGACTTACCGTGGCTGTGCTCCCAGCAGCTGGGTGATGGGTCAGCTCTCAGGACATGAGCCCCGGGAGCAAAGGGGGAGGCACCAGCCAGGGACCAAGCCGGCCCAGACTCCAGGGAGGGCGGTGCCTCTGGGGAGCCAGCGCCGCTGCCCCTCACCCTGTGGCTCTCACCCTTGCAGCTGACAGCCAGCGAGGAGGAGTTCCTGCGCACCTACGCGGGCGTGGCCACCAGCCAGCTCAGCCAGCTGCCCCAGCACTCCATCGACCAGGGTGAGCCAGGGGCCCGGCAGCACAGCCAGCTGAGCTCTGCCAGGGGCATCATGTGGTTCCTCCAGAAAGTGGGGTGATCCATGAGAGAGACGCATGGGCAGACAAAGGGGGCCACAGCTCCCTCATACCCATGGCACCGAGCAGGGGCAGCCACATTCAGACATGGAGCCCAGAGCCCTCGATCCTCCCATCTGCTCCGTCTCCTTCCCCGGGTGGAAGCCCAGGGATCTCCCCATAACTACAGAGGCTCTGGTTGTTGCATTTCCTCACCCTTGGCCTCGGTGGTGCCCTGGCCCTACCCACCCAGCATCCTGTCCAGGGGAGCAAGACTGTGCCTGTTTGCCAAAATGGAGCCATCCCTGTTGGCCTGGGGAGCAAGACCAACCCCCCACCCCCTCCTGTGTGCTGGGATGAAGCTGTCCCTGCTGGCCTGAATGTGGCTGCACTGGGGTGTGGCCAGGAGGGCACCCCAGAAGCCCTAGTGATCTCTGTGCACACACACAAGTTGCATCTTTTTTTGGGTGACTGCACCCAGTGGTGGTAATGATAACAGGTAGCATTTACTGAGTGTTTACAGTGTAGCAGGTCGGTGCTAACGCATGGCATTTCATAGCATTTGATTCTGGATAGCTGCTGTTTGTATCGTTTCCCAGATCAGAAAGGGGGGTTCAGAAGCTGTAAGTCCCTGCCTTTTGCCACACAACCAGTCACCGGTGGGCCCCAGGGCCCAGGCCTCTAGCCCCAAGCCTGAGCTGTCATCTCTAGCCACCGTCTGTCCTCCTGCCCGTGATCTGCGAGACCAGGGACTGCTGGGCTCTTGTGCTGCTTGGCACCTTCTCAGGACCCTGCCTTCCTGGAGGGCCTGTCATGAAGCTGTAGCCCAGGAGGGGTGTCTTTTTTTATTCTTTTTATGCTTAGTTGGCATTATTGGCCATAAAAATCTTCCATCGTGGTGGCACGTGCAGACACGGGTTCCCAGAAGGAGAGTGTCGATGGGTGTGCCTGCTCCTCCAGGAGGGGAGGTGGCCGGGAGGAAGCGGGCTTGGCACGCAGGGCTGCTTGTCTTCAGCTGGCCTAGATCCCCAGCCAGCCCCTTCTCTGGACGTCACGCTCTGGTGCTGGGTGTGCCCAGCTTGTGTACCCCGAGGACTCAGCAGAGACCCCACAGGATGCTCTGCTGGCTTAGGCCTCCCCCAGGCAGCCACTCACCGTGCACCTCCAGCCCGGGCATGCGTGCCCAGGTGTGCTGCCTGTGCTGACACAGCAGCCTGTTCCAGAACATACCACTGGGTTGGCATTTGGGGGGGGAGGGGAATTAAGGGGTATGGCGTCTACCCCCGCCCTCCTCCCAGGATGTCTTGGGAAAGGTCTTTTCCCTTCTAGGGCTGCTCTGGGTTTCCAGCTTGGGGCCCTCTTGACTGGCTTCTGCACCACGTCTACTGTAAGCCTGCAGGCTTCTGGGCACCCGGGCATCCCCTTTCCTCCCCACATTGTCTTGGGTAGCTGTGTTAACTTGAATTTAAGCTGTGCTGGTAAGAATGCCTCTAACAGAAGCTTTTAATGGAAAAAATCAAAATAAGTTGTTGAATAGTGTGTCAGTATTGAGGAAAAACAACATAAACACATACAAATTTGTACATATAGGGAAAAAAGCTGGAAAAGTAGGTAACAGACTGTTAATAGAAATTTTTATAGGAGGTAGGACTATAAAGTCACTTTCCAAGTCACATTTTTGTAAAGCTAAATTTTTAATACTGTACATGTAATTCTTTTGCAGTAAGGGGAAGTTTTTTTAAAAAAATTGTTTTTAAGAGAACTCTTTTTATCTTGCTTAGCTAAAGCAATTGTTGAGGATAAGAAGGAGCTCTGCAGGTTGTTTTAGCAGGTGGCCTCACCCAGAGGCCTCGCCTAGCTGTTGACCTGGCCCTGAAACTGCTGAGCCATCAGGAGGGAGCAGAGGGCTGAGCGGGTGTGCCATGCCAGTGTGACCAAGTGGGTCTCAGAATCTGGGTCCTGCCGGGCGTGGTGCAGCCAGGGGGCAGCCAGACCTGACTTCTGGAGACACTTCCCGCTCCAGGGAGGAGCCTCCTTGAGCTGAACCTGGAGCTAGGGAGGAGTTGCTAGGGCGTGGTACAGGTCTGGGTCTCTCCCCCTGGTGAGACCTGGCTGCCAAAGCCTGGGAAGACACAGGATGCAAGAAGCCTCGAGAACTCCCGTGGACTGTCAGCTGGAGAGGGAGAAGGAGGCAGCTGTGTTTGGCAGAGTGTTGCCGCATACCTTTTCTTATTTTGATGTCTAAAGACGTCAGAAAGAAACACACAAAAACAAAAACAACAAAATGGCAATCAGTTCCGTCTCTCCCACTGTGGTAGTAAACACCTGAGAGCAGGACCCATTCATTTCTGTTTGAGCCATGGAGCCAAGTCCATCTCTGCTAAAATCTTAGCTTGCTGACCATCTGCTTTGGCAAAACCCACCTGCAGGAAACGTTAGGTATTGTCCCAGCTGATCCTGCAGGGCATGTTGGTGTAGAGGCTCAGATGCTGTCCAGGGGGAAAAAAGCCTGGTTTCTTCCTTCCAGTGCATAGGGAAGTGGGCTGGGACCCCAGCATGGAAGGCCCTCAAAGACCTAGGGGCAGGGATGGGCAGCCTGGCAGAAGCCTGGCATGAGTGCCTCCTGCTCACTAGGTGGCACTGTCTCTCAGCAAATGCCCTGTTTTCTCCATCCCATGGGGGTTGGCAATGCTTCTCCCTGGGTAAGGACAGCCACCTGGCCACCCCTTTAGACTCGAGCACATTTCCCCTCCAGGGTTGGAGGGCTTGGGGACCTGCAACACTGAACTGCAGCCAGCTCCTGTGCCCTGTCCTTCTGCAGTCGACTTCATCTGCTGAGTACCAAGCACCTGCTCTGTGCTGGGGCCCCACAGTCACTCACGCACGGGCCTGCACCTTAAGCGGGTTTCTAAACCCTGCCCGCAGAGGCCCAGGACCTCCCAAGTCACAAGTCGTTCTTTTTTATTTTTAGGAGGTGCTGGGGATTGAACCCAGGACCTCGTACATGGAAAGCAGGCGCTCAAGCACTTGAGCTGCATCCACTCCCCTCAAGTCATTCTTAATGACAGCCTCTTTCTAGAAGCTTCTAGAAGCCTTCCTTTCCTTTCCTTGGTCTCTGTGATTGGTAATTCCCCCACCCTCTTCTCTCCCCCTCTTTTTCCATTTTCTCAGTGCCTCTACTTCTCCTGGTGAGCTCTCCTTTAACTTAATATATGCTGGTGCTTCCCAGATTCTCTCCTCTCCTTTTCTTGGTCTCCTGTGACTTCAACAGCAAGCTCTAATCGAGCCAGTCATTAGCCAGCCAAAGGGGTGCTGATGCAAAGTACCAGAAATCTGTTGGGCTTTATAAAGGATATTTATTTGGGGTAGAAGCTTACAGTTACCAGGCCCTAAAGAGCCCAAATGCAAGGTACTGTAAGAGGTACTTTCTCACACAAAGTCATTGGCCATGTGTTGAGCAAGATGGCAGGCGGTCTGCGAGAGTTCAGCCTTCTTCCTCTTAAGGTTCCGTGGTCCCAGCTTCTTCCGATATCAGCTGCAGGATGAGCTAAGTCTCGTCTCTGTCCTCGGGCTCTTTTCATTCCGGGCTCACCTGCAGCTGTAGACTGTCAAGCTCATTCTCCTCCTGGGGCCTCTGCTGTGTCTACAGAGCCATCTCTATTCCTCTCTTTTCTTCTCCTGTGTATTTATTTGCCGGGGCTCCAGCATCAGAACTCCAACTCTCTCCTCTGCAGTGTCGTTTTCTCTGAGTCCCCTGCCCACCAAGGGGGCGGGGACTCGTCCTACTGGTGTGGCCAAATCAAAGCCTTAATCATAATTTAATCAAGTAAAAGTGAAAACTCTGAATCTAATAAATCTAATACGCCCAGAGAAACAGACCAGTTTACAAACACAATCAAATATCTGTTTTTGGAATTCATAAACAATGCCAAACTGCCACACCTTCCAAATACGGACCCTCAGCCCAGACCCCTCTGCTGACCGCAGATGTTTATGTGCAACTGTTGGCCCAGCATCTTGCCACAGACACCTCCCAGACATGCGAAACCCAGCAGGTCCAGACCCATACCCTCCCGTCTAGAATCATCTGCATGAATTCTCTGTCAGGAAGAATGGACGACCAAACACGCAGGGTCCCGGGGCTTCCCCTAATGCCTCTGTTCCCACAAAGCCAATAAGTTGCCAAGTCCTCTTGATTCTGCTGCCTAAGCTCCTCACACCTGCTTCCTCTAAGCCATCTCAGTTTGAGCCCCATTTTGCTCTGAGCCTTTTAACTCTTGCCTAGGTCTCTGCAAAAAGCTCTAACTGGCATCTAGGCTCCTTGTCTTGCCCCCTTCAGCCCACCCTCCACCTACAGCCAGAGAGACTTTCGAAGGCTCCGTCAGCAGCCTCTCCCCACATAAAACCTTTCAGTGGCTCCCTTCCCCCCTCGAGGAGAAAACCCAACCTCCTTAGCATGATGGCAAGACCCCCTTGTTCTGACCCCTGCCCGCCCCTTCTCCATGATCTCATGTGCCCCATAAGCCAGCCACAGCGAGTGGCCCTCAGCGCCTGTCCCAGGCCTAGGTGTGCACCCCTTTCTGCCTCCACTGCCGGGTGCCCTGGCCCTAACCACCTTCCATTCCCTGACCCCACCCCTGGCCCTGGCTTGCATCGGACAGCCTTGTGTGATTTTTAGCACTTCATCTGCTGGCTGCTTCCCACACTGACCTCTGGTCTGTCTCTTGACCAGACTGTGCTCCTTGAGCTTGAGGACTGTGGCTCCAACCTTTGTATCTCTGGGGCCAGAATTAGAGGTGCAAATGCACTGGGTTCTGGGTCTGTGAGCCTGCAGTCCACGGAGAGGTGGTAACATGGAGCAGATTCTCTGACCTGACATCAGGCTTGGTGTTGGACCAGAGGAAATCAGTACTTCTCTGGGAAGGTGGCCTTGCTGAGCAGGCTGGACAGAATGCTGAGTTCATTCTTTTATTATCTCCAGTGCTGCTCTCTCTGTATCGTATATTGATTGTTTTTCTGATTATCAAATAACACACAGTCATTATAAAAGATTAGAGAAAAGTCTAAAGGACTGAGTAAAGAACCCTAATATATGACTATAATCACCATGCCTTTTTGTTAAATTTCCTGCCAGCCTTTTAAAAAATATGCATGTCTTATAAAATTTGGGTCAAACAGTATAAACATTTCAATATGTATTTTTACTTATGATAATTTTACTATGAGTTTAAGCAATTCCCAACAATTGTAGCAGTTGTAAAATGTGCACCCATCTATTGATGACCTTATTGTTAATCATTTGCTTCTCGATTTTGTAGTTAATTATAATAATAGCAAACATTTATTGAGTTTCTCCTAAGGCCAGATGCCTGGTCAGTGCGTCCTCATGACCACCCCGTTAGGGAGGGCTTGTCCCAGGCCCCACTTTTAAGACAAGTAAACAGGCTCGTGGAGGTTAAGTAATGCTTTCAGGGTCACGCTCATCACATAAAAATCTTCACATTTGTGTCTGACTGTTTATGCATGGTAAGTGGCTTACAGGCTACACACATGTTGAGTCAGGACCTGAGCAGCAGATTGAGTTAGGTGCAGTTCACGGTCACAGCCAACGCTGTTTTGGGAGAGGGCAGGAAACCTTGAGAAGAGCTTTCTGCTGCCTTGCCTTTCTGGCCCCTTCACCTGCAAGCACCTCGGATGTGCTGCGTTCCGGTCTCTTCGAGCATGGACACTACACAGGGCTCGGGTGTGAGGGTGAGGGTGGGGCAGGGGACGGGGCATGAGGGTCATGGGACAGGTCACGGGACAAGGTGCAGGGACAGGGCACAGGGTTGGTGCAGGGGAAGGACGCAGGGATGGCCCAGTGATGACAATTCCATCCTGGCCTTTCCCGGCTCTGCTGGCTTTCCCCAAGGCTGTTTCTCTCTCCTGATCCCCCACTCCACACACACCCACAATGCTGGTGCCAGAGAGCCCAAAATAGGTGGCTTGGTCTCCAGTGGGAGCCTTGTTGGAGCAGCTGGGAGCTGGGGGCTCTGAGGAAGCGGCCAGGCCTGGCTGGCAGGGCCGCCCTTCTCTGCTCATCGCGGCTTCTGATTGTCCCCACTGCTGGCCCAGTGTGGAAGGTTTTTCCTGGCATCCCCTACCCTGCCCCTGCATCTTCCACATCCTTCCTGAAGCCCTCTCTAACTGGCCCCAGCTCCCCGCGCAGCCTCCTGCCTTGGTAGCCTCTATGGCCCAGGCTTGTGGCCATGCCCCCCTGCACCCAGCCCCTCACCCACAGGCAGTGTTCATGGGGTCATGGCCACCTCCGGGCAGCGAGGGAGGTGTCCCCTCACTGGGGGGCAGCTGGTGGCTCCCCGTTTCCAGCCCACGTGTGGGGAGAGCTTTGCACCTTCTCTGGGAGGCTCCAGGCGATAAACTCTGGGCTGAGGCCCCGGAAGGATTCCAGTCTTTGGTTGGGAAGCTAATCTTTTTAAAATTTAATCAACACTTACACAAGAAGTAACCCGTTAACCATACATTTGAATAAAAAGTCACATATACATTGACTCAAAGTAAAAAATCAGGCAGGAGGATTTGGTATGTGCTAACTTGTGTCACAGAAAGAGAAAAAATATAAAAAAGCAAATCCCCAGGGAGGGCCAGGACTGTGCTGAAATGCAGGGCCAGCTGTGTGGCTCTGCACTTGGGCTCAGACCCTTCTTGGATCAGAGTAATGGGGTCACTTGTTGAGAACTGAGAACAGGTGCCTGAAACCTCGTAACACCCCGGCAGGAGGTGGACCCCTGTGTGGAGAGGGCCATCAAGGGCCATGTGGGGCTGTGGCTGGACAGTCAGCCCACGCTGGACAGTTAGCCCTGTGGTCACCGCGTGCTGGCACGGCACCTTCATGCTCCTGACCTCGAGCTGCCAGTCGGGCAGGGCAGACATGCACGAACACGTGTGTAATGAGCCTGGGGCGCACAGAGCCAAATGGGGCCCATCTGAGGGGCAGGAAGGGAAGTCCACCTAGGAAGCCCCCAAGGTCCGGCGTTGCTTGACCTGGGCCTGCGAGGACATGTGGTGATGTGTGTGGAGAATCTGGGGGAGCGAGGGGCCAGAAAGTCAGAGGGGCTCTGGACCAAGTTTACTCTGAAGGCAACAGGGGTCACCATGGGCCACCGGGGAGCATGGCCAGGGCAGACAGATGACCAGCACAGAGGTTACGGCAATGTCCAGGTGAGAGACGAGGTGGACACAACTCAGGAGGATTGTGTAAGGATACTGGGGACCGAGTCCACAGGTGGGCTGGACGGTGGTGTGGGGCCGTGTGGGCGAGACGCACGGCGCCTGGTCTGAGCAGCAGGAGTAGGAAATGGGGGGAGGAGGGCGGGCTCTGCAGGTGAGGGGCCTGGGGAAGTTTGTGAGCTCAGGTGCAGGTGGGGAACAGATGGAGGGTTGGGGACAAGGGGTGTGGGCAAGGGGTGGGGACCGCCCAGGGAACACAGGCAGGGTGAGGGAAGGGCCACGAGCCCTCGTTAGGATGCAATGAAGGCAGAATGGTGACCAAAGATGGGGGCTCTGATAGGAGAGGAGGGTCCTCTAGGATTGGCAGCTAAGAGGTCACTGGTGACCTTCACCAAACAGTTCTGTGGAACCCTGGGCTGGAAGCCAGATGGCTGCAGGCCCAGGAGTGAACAGGAGGTGAGGACGCGGAAGCTGCGAGAATAGACACCTCTTTCAGAATATTGGCCGAGAGGTGACAACTGCAGGGTCAGGGGTTAAGGCAAAGGACAGTCTGTAGCATCGATTTCTCTGAGTGTGGTCCATAGACCACCGCATCTGAATCACCTAGGGTACTTGTTGGAAATGCAGACTCCCAGGCCTTGCCCCAGCCCTGTTGAATCAGAGCACCTGTAGGTGGGGCCTGGGAATCTGCATTTTAAACAAACCCCCAAGGTGATGACAATGCACCAGGACTTTGGGCCAACCTGGTCTTCCCTGACCCCAGCCGCTTCCCCCAGATTCTGTCCCCCTCCCGCACTGTCAAGCTCTCTGGTCTCGGCTTACATTTCTGGGGACCAAAGGACTTGAATGAGGAGAATGCGTTCATCCCCTGAGATTAGCCACAAAGGTGACGTGTGATGGGCTTGGTGGGGGTGCGGAGAATGGGGCAGGGGGCGAGGTGGGGCTGGGGAGCCATAGCTGGGCTTAGAGCAGAGCAGGTGTGATAGAGCCCCAAGCTACGGTCTTGATGCTTCTTGCTTCTCAGCACGCTGCCGGCGTTATCCTGCAGTTGGTTAGACTGATGTGGTCCATGCTAGTCATCACGTTCTGCAGATGAGGACGCCGAGGCTGCAGGTACGGGGACTCCCCTGGACCACCCGGGTCACGGGGTCAGGCCCAGGTCCCAGCTGCTAGGTCTTGGTGCTGGAGTCCACAGTGGGAGCACACGTCCCGACGTGCCTGGCCTCCCCGAAGCCTGGGAGGGCCTTCAGAGCCCAGACAGGAGGCCCAGGGCTCAGCCAGGAGAGGGTACCGGATCTCGGCCTGCGGGTACACGGCGCCAGCAGCCACAGTCCCGCTCCCTTGCTTCCTGGAGCTGGCAGCCTCTTGTGCTTGGTGATGGTGGTTGTCAGCCTGGAGCCCAGCAGGCGCCGCCAAGCCTGGTACCTGCTTTGATGTGGAAAGCTTGGTGGCTGCTGTCCTCATGGCAACCAGAGTGTCGTGTTGTCTCCGGGTAAGAGCCATCCCCGGGGGACGTTGGGCCTTGAGAGCTGAGAGCTATAGAACACCTGGGCCCTTCACCTGAGGCTGCTGAGCGCAGTGCCTGCCACCCAGGGGCCTGGGTCTGTCTGGGAGGAGGCCCCACCCGGGCAGGGGCCTGCGCCTCATTCCCTGAGGAAGCTTTCCCTGTGGAGGAGCATCTGGGACTTGTTGCTCCAAACAGCCATGCTCCTGGCTCTTCCCCCGACTGGTGGCTGGGCCATTGCAGAGCTGGGCCGCCAGGCAGCCACCTCCAGCTGGTGTTGACAGAACTTGAAGAGCTCGTTGGGTGGAGTAGGTGGTACCCCAGCCCAAAGCCACAGGGTCTGACGGGCACCGTGTCCAGAGTGGGGGTCATCCTGGCCTGCTACCTGAGTGGTCACGTTTCCTCCCCGGCCTGGATGACTGTGGCATATCCGGTGCCCCAGTGGTTTTGAGGCCGAGGTTAAGGCTTTAGGCTGGTGGGGACCTGAAAAGTGGGCTTTCCTGCACCTGCCATGGCCTCTGGAGTCCTGGGGCTCAGGATTCTTTCTGCGTTTTGCAGGCCTCGTTCATTTACTCTCATAAGGAAGGTGTAAGGTGTTCAGGAGGTCATGGGAGCTGAGACTGTCCCAGAGACAAGGAGGAGGTGTCAGATGTTGGAATAGTCCTGGCTGCTCTTTACCCAGTGAGGGGTGCAGGGATGGCAGGAGTGCTCCAGGGACTGGCAGAAGCTCCCCGCCCAGAGCGCCACGGTCTAGGGGTCAGAGCTTGGAGGAGCCCTTAGGTCCAAGTCGGATGATACTGGTCTCCTCACCCATGGAAGCTGCTGCTCCTTGGAGTCCCCCATTTTCCCTGGTGACTTCTGTACAGGGTCTGTGGGGCCCTGGCCTGCAGCCTTTGGAAGCTGGACCAGCGCCCCCCCCCCTTTTTTATTTCTCACCATGCCTTCATTTCTTGGGTAGGGTGTGCCTGCAGAGCTGTTTCCTCTCTCCTCCCAGGCCACCTTTGTGCACCAGCTCTAAGCTGGACTTTGCAGTCCCCAGCCCCACCCTGTGACGTGCCGCTGTCCTGAGCCGGGATTCCAGGTGGGGCTGTGTCCATTCCCGGAGCTAGTGCTGCGTTCGCCGAGCCCGTGCTGGGCTTGCAGCGCTGGTGTGTGAATTCATCCTGCGCCTGCAGACAGACCAGCGATCCCATTGTCTGCCTCCCGCCCCCGGCTGGGCCAGCCTGCCTTTCCTAAGTTCTGCATGTTTGTCATTTTTCTCTTCTCAGTCTCTTGACTCTGTTAAAGGGGCAAAGCTCGGATTGGGTGTGGGCTTAGAGGGCTGCTGGGCGTTCTGCCTGGCTTCAGGGTGGCGCCCTTGCCAGTGACTTGGTCCTGCTTCCCACCATGCCAGGTCCGGGGTAAGGGCAGGGACAGCTGGGGCGGGCAGGGGGCTGGCCAGAGTGGGGTGGAGTAGGGGTGAAGGAAGACCCCACAGGGGTCCCTCTGGGTCCTTGCCTGGAGCAGATGAATTGGAGTCTACACCGAGGTGGTTACAAGAGAAAGCAGGTTTATTAATGCAGGTAGAAGAAGGGAGAGGGGTTGTTTCATCTGCCTTCCCAGATTTTGAGTTTAGGATTTTTATAGATTCAAACGGGGGAGGGTAGAGTGGTTGCCATCACAGTAGTAAGTGTACACAAGGGTGAGTCTAGTTTTGAAATAAGCATAAACAAGGTGAGGCCAATCTAGCCAGTTTTAGCGATTTTAGGTATTAGCTTTTGGCTATTCTATAATATTCTGGAAAAATAAGAAAAAAAGCATCTATATAAGAATTCAGTAATCATAATCACTTGTTAATTCTTAACCTTTGGTTACAGGGGGCCTGGAGCAAGGGGTCTGGGGTAGGGGACAGGGAGGGGGGGGCAAGGGGGCAGAGCTGGGTGTAGGGGAAACAGGGACCTGGGCCAGGACAGGGTCGGGTAGGGAGCCTAGAGTAGGAGGATGAGGGGGGAAGGGAGTAGAGGGCAAGGCACTGGGCCAGGGTGGCCCTGGGGAAGGGGGCAGGGGGCTGGGATAAGGAGGGGGTTGGAGGTGGGAAGTGCCCCTCTTAGGTTGGCGCTCTGGGTTCCATGTTGAATTTCCTTCAAGGCAGCCTCGGCTGCTGTGGCATTTTGTTTTTTCAAATCTTGGTCTTGGTAACATTCTGACAGGGATGCCTGGATTGGAAGTGTCTCCACTGGGAGGCTGCCCAGCCTCGGTGCTCTGGGGGACTGGGGAGGTCAGTTATTGCCCCTCATCTGAGAAGAAAAGGCAGAGGAAGTAGCTGTGGTGAAGGCCTGGCCTTCGGAGGCTGGCTCTGGGCTCTCCCTCTGCTCCTGACTCACTGAGCTGCTTTTCCCTCTGAGCTTAGGGTTCCTTACCTCTGAAATAAGGATTCATCACTCACTCACTCTGTAATTTTCATGAGTCCCACTGTGTTCCAAGAGCTTTTCTAGGTCCTATGACTAGGTCAGCAAATAAGACACAGAGCCTGAGCACATGGAGCTTACACTCCAGTGGGGGAAGCAGACAAAGGCCAGATAAGATTTATTTGACTCATTTATTAGCTGTAATAATTTTTAATTGTATTATGTAGGATTTTGTTCATACACAATCATGTCATCACAAATAGAGATGAGTTTAGATCTTCCCTTCCAATCTGGATGCCTTTCATTTCTTTTTCTTGCCTAATGCTTTGACTAGAATCTCCAGTATGGCGTTGAATAGAAGTGGCGAGAGTAGGCAACCTTGTCTTGCTCCTGATCTTAGGGGAAGGCATCTACTCTTTTAGCTGTGAATTTTTCATAGGTGCCTTTTAACAGATTAAGGAGCTTCCTTTCTATTTCTAGTTTGTTTTGTGTTTTTATCTTGAAGAGTATTGGTTTTCGTTAGATGGTTTTTCTGTATCTATTGAAATGATTAAATAGTTTTTGTCCTTTATTCTTTTGATATCATGTATTACATTAGTCAATTTTTGGGTCTTAAACCAGCCTTGCATTCCTGGGATAAATCCCACTTGACCTTGGTATATAATCTTTTTTTTTATTGCTAGTTCCATTTACTAGTATTTTGCTAGTATTTTGTTGAGGATTTTTGCAACTATATTCATAAGAGATTGGTCTATTTTTTGTTGTTATTGTTATCCTTATCTTTTTTAAACTTTTCATTTTGAAATTACCCTTATCTTTTAATGTGTCAGAGAGTGTGAAACAGGAGACACAGATCAGCTTCTCCCCCACTGTGCTCACCTGAGCAGGAGGGAGTAAAAAGCCTTGAGCCCAAGTTCCTGCAGTGTCAGCAAAGGTACCTGTGAGGGGGACAAATCTTATCTGTAAAGTGGGCTGGAAAGTTTATCTGACAACAGAGGCAGTGAGCAGGGTCTGCAGACTGCCATATCTTTCTGCTGGGAGCCCTGTGCTTCCAGGAGGGCGGGAGTCACTGCGAGCCAGCCTTTAGGGGAGGAGGGCGCATGGGAACCAACTTCGGAGGTCCCTCCCAGCTGTGAAACTCTACCTCAAGGAATTGGATCATGATAACTAATTGAGCAGCTTACCCTCCCTATTAGGAAACTGGCTCCAATTCCATAAAGAGAAGAGGGAAAATCAGCTCCTCCGCTGGAGGCCAGGTTCACGGCCAGGCTCTCATCGGATGACATGCACGAGGCCGCCCCAGTGTCAGGGACAGGACAGGGCACACTCGGGGAGAGCCTGCTCCCTCGACACCACGGGAAAGCAGATCCCTGCGGGGAGCTCCAGGAAACAACGCGGCACTTTAGGACCCGAGTGGGCGGCAGCTCTGCATGCCCTTTCCGCACCGCCCCCTCAGGAGCAGAGTGGGAGGCTCTAAAAACGATAGCGATGGATCCCCAGCCCGGGAGGGGCGACCAGCTGGCAGCGTGGGAAGGAGGGACTCTTGAAAATCCTTTCCTCGGATGTCTTGTTAAATAGTCATCTCAGCCCCTGCGTGGCCTTGGGAAGGTTTCTTCCTTCCCCACCCCTAGAGCGCAGTGCAGGCACGCACCCTGGGCAGACCGCCGGGAGGGGGCCCTGGCCCCTGGTCTGGGCAGTGGCCCCTTCCCTCTGCCGACTCACCACTACCTCCTGGGGGCAGCCGGTGCTATTTTTATGCCTGCAGTTCACCACAGAGACCCAAGGTCCCCGCGAGAAAGCCCCCGAGGCAGGCAAGGAAAGAGGCTTCCTCTGCAGACGGCTCCGTTCAGGGTCTCCCTCCAGCCCCTGCTGATGAGTGAGCAGGGAGGAGCCCTCGGGAGAAGTCGGCATCTGTTAGGTAACCAGCTCAGCTGCCAGGCGGGGTTGATGTAATCCTGGATTCTGTGGTTGCTAGGAAAATTCTGCCTGCAGTGATATTGTGTGGTCCAAGGAATGAGGAAAGAACAGAATGTTCCTGAGAAGAGAAGAGAAGGGTTATAGGACTTCCCTGTCCCAAGAAGCCAGCCCACTGAGTTCCTTTCCCTTTTCAGGAATCGGGGTGACTGCAGAAGCTCATGAGGGCAGGGTGGGGGGAGAAGGCAACAAGGTTAGAGCACCTTGGTGCTCTCGTGCCTCATCGAAGATGCATCTTTATGATGTGCCACCCCCGTCGTTGGCCCCACTCTCCAGCACCCCATGGCCGGGTGCCGCCTCTGCCCCTCTGCGTGGCAGAGCAGTTAGGGCGGAGGTCAGTACGAGGCTGCCAGTGAGAGGGGGATGTCCCTGTGGGGTGGGCAAAGCCGGCCAGCACTGTGCTCCTGGGGAGCGGACTCCTGCCCTCCACTGCGCAGGCCGGAAGCCCCACCGTGCACCTCCCACACCAGCCCACCCTCGGGTGGCCTTTCCTGGCTCTGCTGCTCCGATCCGTCCCCTCCTGGGAAGAAGTCCTGCAGCAGCACAGAACAGAAGTGTGTCAGAAAGGCCACGGGCAGCCCAGCCCTGATTGTTCAGGGCACAATGAAAAATCAGCCTTTTAAAAAACGGAGCCAGCAGCAGGACCCAGGAAGGGCCGGGGTGGGGGCAGGGTGGGGTCTGTGGTCACTTGCTTTGCCCTCCTCCTCCCCGAGGAGCTTTGTGGGCGTGGGAGCTGGCCAGTGTCTCGAGCTCGTCCCCTCCTCCCTCCTGCCTCTTCTGGCTGCCTGTCAGAGCCTGTCTTATGGAAAACAAGACAAAGGAAGTGATTTCATGAGTGCCTGGGCCAGAATCTCAAACTCAGGATTTAAAAAAAAATAGTAATAAAGATTGGGGGCATTATCTGTTGCCACAAGAACCAGGCAGACAGCCTGCCTGGAAATGGGCCTGGCCACGTTCCTGTGAGCAGGTGTTAGGTTTGGGCAAAGGATAAGCTGATCCAAAGAGGAATAGCTATTAAAAATCCGAATGAGCAAGAGCCTCCAAAGGGATCAAGGCAAGAGTCTTGAGGAGAAGAGGGAGGGTCCAAGGCCCTTTCCCTGGCTGACCTCTTAGCGGGGAGCCCCGAGCAAGCCCCCAGACTCCCCCACCCCCACCCCCGCCCTCCAGTGGGCTCGCTGGCCACAGCCCCTGGCCTGCCTGGAAAGGCTGTGCACTTGGGAATACTCGTGCCAGCCTGGGCCGATGGTCCACCTGGAACCCACAACCCCTTTGCTGGTCCCTGGCTGTAGCCAGGTGCCAGAAGCCCCATCCAGCAGTGCTTTCCCCCGGCCCGCAGGTGCAGAGGACGTGGTGATGGCGTTTTCCAGGTCGGAGACGGAGGACCGGAGGCAGTAGCTGCAAACACCGTGGAATACCCCAGAAGGTGGCAAGGGCCCAGAGCTCTGTGTGAACCAGAGGCTCCCCCTGCCCTCCCCTCACCCTTCCCCCACCTCAATGCCATTAGCTGGGCCGCTTTTGGGGCACACCAGTGATGCCGTTACTATCGGCCTAAAGGGATGGACTCTGTGATTGGCTACCGTAAGAATCTTCACTTTTAAATCCTGACCAACAGAAACCTTTTATTTTCATTTCTCTCTTTTTTTTTTTTTTTTTTTTTTTTTTTTAAAACCTTTGCGCCTCGGTGTGTGGCTTTCTCAGGAAGCTCTCCGAGCTCTGGTGCTTTATTTAGGTCATTTTTTTTAGGAATATGAAGGGGTCTGATTGGCTACTTAAACTGGAAATGGCTTTTGATTGGCCAGTTAATAAGAAACAGTTTTGCTTTGATTGGCCGCAGGTGTTCTGCAGCTATCAACAGCTTCTCTATTTTGAATGCAGAAAACAGGGTTTGGGACATTGGTTGTAATATTTGACTTGGAAAGAAAGAAAGAAAGAAAGAAACCAGGTGCGCTCTGCAATATTTATTACACAAAGAGCTTGCTGCTGCTTTTGCATCCTTGTCTGTGTTTGAATTTGATGGGCTTTCAGTGTGTGTGTGTGTTTGATTTCCCGTTGGCTCGCCTGCGACCCTGGCTGCCAGGGACCCACCCGCACTCTGCTGCTCACAGGCCCCCTCTGGGGCCCGTGGTCGGTCCACCCGGAGAGTGCATCTGCTGGGATGAGCACACCTGGGCCCGCAGCTGGAGAACAGGCCACATGGAGCTTTGTGTTGTCCGGAATGAGCAGCTCCAGGTGCAGAGGTGACATTTGTCGGCATCTGTGTGTGTCCCTTCCCCGAGGCAGCAAACAGCGGCTCCCATTGGGTGGGGTGCAGTGGCTCACACACCTCCTGGCCTCTCCAGCTTGGCTGTGCTGCGGCAGAGAGCTGGGCAGCCTTGTCCTGCCGGCCATCCCTCTGTGTCCCCCAAGCCTCAAGTAGGGACATCCTCCAGTAAAGGAAAGGCACTGCTTCCAGCTGTGAGACCGCACAGTGTCGCAGAGTCTTTGCCTAGAAGCTGGAAACACACATAAGGGCCCAAGCTTGGCTCGCAAGGCCCCCAAATTCTAACCTCTGGCCTGCCCCCGTTGGGCTTCCCCAGCATCTACTGTTGGGGTAGTGGGGTCCCACTGCACCTGGAGCTCTGTCCTCTGAGGCCCCCTCACTGTGCTGCCTGTGCAAGGATCTTTCTCCACCTCAGCCTGTAAAGGACCACGTCATCGCCGATTCATGACGTGTCCCTGGACCGCTGGCTGGACCCTCACTAAGCAGGCTCCTCGAGGCTGGCCCTCTGCCCCAGACCCCAGAAACACATTTCAGAGCAGTGGTCTTGAGGGGGTGGGGCCAGGCCTCGTAAACGGTGTTAGTGTGGGACCCCAAGCCTGGCTGCCTGCCCCCTCCCTCTCTCGGAGGGCGACCCCCCTCTCCTGCATCACAGGAGAGGGGGAGATGGAAAGAACTTAGGGAGGGAAAGCCTCCACCCTGCCCCTGCCAAAATAGAGGTGGAGGCCCCTTCCTTGACCTGCCAGATCTTTCTGCCTTCTCAGGTCCCCAGGGACTGAGGGACTGCTGTGCAACCTGGCGCTTGTGGGAGCCAAATGCCATCACATCCTGGGCCCAGGCTCCAGGGTCACTGGTCTTCGAGCATCTGTGCCCCAGACCAGAAGGAGACTCGAGTGCCGCAGCCGAGACCCCCTGCCCCTGCCGTGTACTGGTCCCCGGCACTGCAAAGGCTGCAGGTCCCCTGGAGATGAGGGCAGGGGGACAGCAGGCACCTGACACTTCCTTCTAGGAGGAGCAGGTGTGTGTGTATGCAAGTGTGCACACACACACTCGCCCCCAGTACAGTGGCCTGCAGCTCCAGCTGAGCCCCTGGGAAAGGGGTTTTTGTCAGTTTCCCACCTCCCAGTGGGTAACTCCAGGGTCAGGTGTGAAGGCCCACGTGGCTGCTGTGCCGCCCACCCCCAGCTCCCACGAGGGGCCTACGTCCAGGGCACCTGGTGCTCTGCCCAGCCTGGCCTTGCCAAGGTCGCCGGCCTCCCTCGTGTAAAGGCGACGACACTGATCTGTCTCATCTTCTGAAGGAAAGAAGCGAAAGTGTTGCTGTGGCTTCCTATTTCGACTAAAAGTATATCTGTTGGTAAAAGAAATTAATAATAAAGATTTTTAATAGCTTAGTGTGTGAGCTGAGCTGGTTTCTCCGACGGAGCTGGACGGGCTTTCCCGTTGCTCCCCATCACTTGGGATCTCGGGATCTGCTGGGTCCTTCCTCCCCAAGGAGGTGCAGCAGGTGGTGGTGAAAACGATCTCAGGAGGAGCTGGGAGTTAGGAAGAATTTCCACATCTACCCAGCCCGGCTAATGGGCCCTTAGGAGGATCCCCTCACCCCCGCCTTTTGTCCTGGAGAATCCAGACATCCCAGAAGAGACCAAGGTTAGTAAACTTCAGAGGAGACCTCACCCCTCCGTGCTCCTGAGACACGGAGCACCCACATGCCTGTGGGGACCCGACCATCACAGACAGCCCAACATCCTTATGGGCACGGCAGCGGCCTTAGGATGCTTGTTACAAAGTCTAGACAGAATATCCGTCCCTCCCATCTTCCTCAGGTGGTAGGTTCATGGGTGTCCAGCCGTATATTCAAGTTTGGAAGCTGAAATCATTTCTACTTTAGGAATTTTTGCCTTGGGAGCATTTCCTAGAGTTTCTACCCTTCACAATCCTTTTGGACGTCTTCATTTCTTCACTGCTTCTATGTCCTTTTCAAAGAATTCCACACTGTACTGGGTCCAGTGGAGTTTACAGAACACGGAGACAGCACAGTGTCGTGTTGGAGGAGGTGTTGCAGGTCATCTCGCACCCCTGCAGAGGCAGATGTGAGTCTCCTCTGGAACATCTCTGAAAAGGGCTTGTCTAGCCTTTGCCTGAATACCCTCGAGGGCTGGGGAACTCACTACCCACAAGTCAGACTGTCCATCCCCAGGTAACTTACTGTTCATCCTGACATGGAGTTGGTCTGCCTTTGTAACTTTCCCATCCAAATAAGAGTTTGCAGTCCTTGAAAGGCCAAAAAAAAAGGTATATTAGCCAAAAATTACATGGAGATACATGTTCGAGAGCCCCCAGTGCCACTGTAGTTAGCGGGCTCTCCTGGGCCCTGGTCCCACATGCCCAGCCCCTGGCACGTAACTGAATTGAGTGTCTCCAATGGAAATTAGGCCACAGGACACACCATAGGCTGAAGGTGAAGGGGAAACAGCCAAGGGCAGCAGGCTGGGGCTTGAGGGTCCTCAGCCCATGCAGCATGCAGCCTTGGGGGGCCACCTTCCTGGGCACAGGAGCAAGCACCCAGGAGCGACCCCTCCAGCACACTGGGGGTGGACGGGGCCAGAGAGCTGGGGTCAGGCCGGGGGAGGAGGGGGAGGCAGTGCCCTGTCTTTTGTTGGTGTTTCCCAGACCTGGGGGAGGGGCAGCTGAGAATGAATGAAGCGCTTCTTCTCCCTTCCGGGCAGGTGAATAGCGTCTGTGAGTCCCGGCTGCTCCTTTTGAACGGGGCCCTTTGTGGCGGGGAAAACAATCCCATCCATGGCTCCTGGTCTAGCCGGAGACAGGGGCCAACTTCCGGAAGGGGTAGCTCTGTAGTGCCCCCACCTGCCCCTCCTGAGTGGGTGGGCCCCTTCTTTCTCTGGGTGGCTCATGGCTACCCACCCCTTCCCAGGGGATGAAATAGGCCCAGACTAAGCTGAGGTCACATTTGGAAAACCCTGTGCTGTCCAGTGAAGGAACTCTGTTCTGGGCCAAGGACTGTGTGTTTAGGAGATTTCGGTGGGGGGTGGTGGTGGTGGAGGGGGTTCCATGCAGCTACTCCTAATTTCAAGAAAGGCCTCCTCAAAGGACAGGGCAGTGGGATGCTTTATGAATGTCAGTACCTGCCCTTTGTTTTTCCCCTGGATGTGGGGACTGTTCCCGTTGTTCCCAAGGGGCCTGCCCAAAGTCGGGAGCACTGTTGGTCCTGCCTGCCCGGGCCTGCTTGGGGAGGGGGCTTGCGTGCAACAGGTGGCAGCTCCTGTTTGCACACCTGGGGGAGCCCTGCCCCTCCCTGCACACTGGTCTCCCACCCATCACAGCACCCCCCCGCCCCAGCTGTCTGTCCCAACTCCTGCTTCTCACCCTTCCTGTCCCTCTGAGGCCTGAGGAGGTGACCTGCTAGTTCACCTCCAGGCTAAACTGGTTTTTCTAGAATACGTTCCTCTTCCACTTTGCGCCTGCCCTTCCTGTCCACACCGCCTGGCATCTGGCAGTCCAGCCTTGAAGCACACCTGTCCCCAGGTGAGGTCAAGGAAAGAGCACAGTATTTGGTGCCCGAAGGCTAGGGTTGGATCCCTGCCTTGCTACTGAGACCTCTGTGCCCTTGGGCAGGTCTCAGCCTTATTTTTCTCGTCTGTAAAATGGGTATAATAAAAAAAACAGTATAGCTCTTTTTAGGATTGTATATTTCATAAACTCACCACACAGGGCTTGGATCCAATAAAGCCCCAGATAAATATTTTTCTCTCTTCTCAATTTATTCTCTTTACTCCCAGAGCATAAATCTCTCTGTAAACGCAGTTGGAGCCTGGGCAGACGTTCTGGTTTAGAGCGAGAACTCCAGGCACAGACTGCCGGAACTGAAGGCTGCCAGCTGTGTGACTTAGAGTGAATTACCTAACTTACTGGAAGAAAAAAAAAGAGGAAAAAATAAAACTGTCTGTCCCAGAAGGCAGTTTCGACAATTAATGAAAATGCCCGTGGCCAGCTCAGTGACCCACGCACAGTGGATGGTCAGGACCATTGTTCCTATCCAGTCGTGGGGGCCTGCCCGATCCTCTCTGCTTACAAGTCATTCCAGGCAAGGGTTTGTGTGCAGCTGTTTGGATGTGGGCAGCCCCAGGTCCAATTAGGTGCCTGTTAAATGCTATTTTGATGAGGATGAAAGCGCTGAGATGATCCCTTGATAGAAGCCAAGGCAGGAGCTGCCTCCTGCTCCCCACCCCCACCTGGGAACTGCTCCTTCTGCTAAGCAGCTTGGCCAAGAGGGTAGGGGGTGAACTGGAGCAGTGGCCCTCGGCCTTGCCTCAGAACCTTCCGAGCTGAGGGGAGGTCCCCTGGTGGACTTTGTCATGACTGTACAGGCAGGGAAGGACCTCCTGAGGGCCGGGGATCTTGTCTTCCAGAGGCTCTCCTGCTTGCCTTGTGCTTAAACTCCAAATAGAATCAGAGCCAGCCAGGGAAGGGGATAAAATTAAATCCTTGATCATGATCAAGTGGTTAAAAAAACATCACAGCCAGAAGCTCCTTCCCCACTGTAGCCTGCTTGGCTGCTTCAGAGCAAATTGGAGGAGGAGGGGGGGGTGGGGGGAGGGGGAGGGGAAGCACAGCTTGAGCACCCTTACCCCTACCTCCCTGCCTGCCTTTCTTCTACCTCCCCCCATCATAGGCTCCAGCTGCCCCCATAATGGGCTCCAGCCCCCACACACACACACCATGGGCTCCAGACCAGCCTTGTGCCTGTGGGTGGGAGGCCCAGGCTCGCAGAGGGCTACCAGCTCACCAGAGTCCCAAGGAGCTGGGACAAAGCCCCAGCTGCCTCGGAGGTGGCACTAAGGGGGAGCCCTAGCCTTGCCCAAGGAGGCAGGTCCTGGAGTCTGGGTTCCAGAGCTGCACAGACCTGGGTTTGAATCTAATCTCCACCACTTACTAGCTGCATCATGGCAGCCAAGTCATTTATGTCCCTGAGCCTCTGTTTCCTAATCTGGAACATGGGATAACCACTGGACCTGCCTCCTGGGTTGTCTAGATTCAAGGTATCAGTGCCAGGAGGGGGTGCAGGGGAGAGGTGGGGGGTGGCTGGTGGGAGCCTCCTGCCTGGGGTTCAGGCAATAAAGGGATGCATTGTCTGGAGAGAATTTCAAAACAATACAATGGCCTAAAAGTTTGGTTTGTGTTTTAGTGTTTCCATTCACTGTCAGCCCTTAACGGGGAATGAGGGGGGCTGCCCAGGGCTGCCCCCAACCTTTGACCTTCCTTTAGGCAGGAAATCAGGCTGCTGCCTTGGCTCCCAGGGCCTACTCTTCTCAGCAGGGGCTGGGTCAGAGAGGCTGGCTGGGGCTCGAGAGGGCTGAGTGTGGGAGACCTAGGCCGCTGCCAGGGCTCACTGCGAGGGGGAGATAGTGGCTGGAAGCCCGCCGCAGTGACGGGAGCTCCCGGACCCCAGGTCTGGCTTGGCGCCTGTCTCTGCACCTTCCCAGCCTCACTGTGCCACCTGCAGCGTGGAGAGCCCAGAGCCCTGAGCCTGGGGATGCTGGCTGCACCTTGACCTACAAGGCCCTGACCGGCCAGGAGGCAGCCCCTGAGGGGCAGTGTGCAGGAGGAGGCTGCGGCACCTGGCAGGGCAGAGCCTGGGAGCCAGGAGGAGGGAGGGCTGAGGTGTACCTTGGCAGGGGAGTGAGGAAGCTGAAAGAGGAAACAATGAGTAGTAAAAATAGCCCTTTGTTTACCATATGCTGCACATCCTTGTGTGTCCTTGTGTGTCCTTGTGCGGAAGATAAACACCCACCGCCCCAAGGAGGTGCAGCCAGAGCTAGCGAGGCCTGCTTGCTGGAGGGGAGCTCAGGCTGCGGGTGGGGGAGTGGGGGCGGCGGCCAGCCTTGCCCTCTGCCCCTGCGGTGCCTCCCCAGGTAGCCTGGGCCCCACTGGCCTGAGGTGGCCCCTCCCAGTGAGGCTGCTGTGGCTGCCACTGGGCCTTCTCAAAAGACTCTTCCTGGGAAGCGGCCGTGGCTCAATCAGTAGGGCTCCCGTTTACCATATGGGAGGCCCCGGGAACCGAACCCGGGGCCTCCTGGTGAAGGCAAGCCGGCCTGCACGGCGTGGTTAGCTGACCCAGCGAGCACAAGCAGCAAGGGGGGGGATAAATGAATAAATAAATAAAATCTTTAAAAAAAAAAAAAAAAAGACTCTTCCCCCACCAGGCCCAGGGAGGAGGGAAGGAGGGGCAGGGGAGGGGAGAGGGAGATGAGGGAACAAGTGGGGACAGAGTGGAGAGTGAGTGGGAGATGGGGAGTGAGGGGAAAGGGGAGGGGGTAGAGGAAGGGGAAAAATGGGGAGGGAGGAGCAATGGGAAGTGGGGAGAGGAAAGGGGGAGGGGGGAGGTACCCATCCACCCCCTTCTCAGCCCAGATTGCTCCTGCCTGGCTTGCCCTGGAATTGTCTTGGGGTGCTCTGGCATCACAGGGGGCTGTTCCCTGAATGTGCACCCATGGTGGTCTGTGAACTTTCTCTCCCCCACCCCATCCAGAAGAACTGAGCAGCAGAGAGGCTGTGCCCTGGACTCTGGCCCCTCAGGGTGTCCATCTGGAACCTTCCCAGCTCCCACAGGTCCTCCCAGCTCGGGTAGCCTGCTTCGGAGGTGGCCCCAAGACTTGCCCAGACTCCTCAGTATTGTGAGCCTATTCCCGCCTGTGCCTCTCGGGCCCCTGCTAGGCCTTCAGCCAGTCAGGAAACATCAATTGAGGACCTACTGTGTGCTGGGCTGGGGACGGGAGATGCCGTTACCCTGAGGAGGCCCAGCGGCGTGGGCAGACCCAGGCTCATTTGCAGGGAGCCCAGGCAGTGAGGGGGTCTGGAAACTCCGGGACCTGCCCTTGGGGTCTGTCATCGGGAGGCTGGGGCAGGGGGCAGCAGAGGCTGGTATGTTCACAGGTGGGGTGGCAGGCAGTCCCAAGTGAGAAGGAGGGCTGGAGGCCCCCAGGAAGCAGCTCCGGCACTGCACAGGAGAAAACTGCAGTTGGACAAGCCTAGGAGGTCAGGCTGGAGCTTGGCAGTTGCCGGAGAGGAGAGCCAGCACCCCCTCCATTACATGCCCCCAGGCCCGGGTGGAACCCCACTGCTGCTGCGCAGATGGGCAGCTGCCAACAGGAGTTTGGGCTTGCTCTTCCCACCTCCTCCCCAGGCAGCAGGACCTATTCTGGGCCCCAAACATTGTACCCGGGGGAGCGGAAGGGGGAGAAGGGGATGTTCTAGTTCCCTTGGTGGTAACAAGGGGGTTCAGCCTGACGCTGTGCGGGAGGCGGGAGGATGAGCTAAACGTGTGTCTGCAGAGCGGGCAGAGGCTTAGGAGATTAAGTTCTTAAAGGGCACTGGGCGGGGGACGAGGCTGGGGCCGGGCGGTGGGGAGCACTGCAGAGAGAGCGAGTACAGGGCCAGTCGTCAGGGGTCTGGGGGGCTATAGCCCACTCTGCCCTTGGCCTTGGGTAAGTCGCAAACTGAGCCTCAGTTCCCCATCTGAGTATCAGGGGGTTGTGGGAGTCATTTGTGTGATTCCCCAAATATTCCCAGCTCTCTATCTCCCAGGCATATGGTAGGATTGTACTTCTCTGCCCTCCCTCCTGTTAAGTGTGGCTGTGACTTGCTTTGGCCAATGAAATGGGGTCAGGTGTGCTGTGCCACTCCAGGTGGAAGCTCTAAGACCTGCTTTGCGGTGTTCCAGAGGGGGCTGTCCCGGCAGCCTGAGTCCTGGCAGAGCCCCTCGCCGGTCCACGAGTGAGGAAGAAATTACGCTGCCTCCTGCCCCAAGAGTCTTGGGACTGTTTGTTTCTGCAGCAGAACCTGCCCTCCCCTGACCACACAGCTTGGATGGGTGAGCCCTAGAGACTTCGGAGCCATGGCATCCAGACTCTTCTGCTGTTATCAGAGAGCAGCCTCTCCCACTCCTAGTCTGAAAGGTTGGTGTCCGAGGGCCGCTTGCTCTTCTGAGGCCTGAGGAAAGGCTGCACAGGTCACCCTGGTCCCCGCCAGGCAGGGGCTGCCCCTGCACTCCTCACGAGCCATCCGGCTCCTGCTAGGGTCCCGCCTCGTCTGCTCCCACTGTCCCCCTGCTGCCCCCACCCCACTGGCCTCTCTCAGTTCCTCAAACAGGCCCAGCTTGCTTCCTCCTCAGGGCTTTGGTGCTTGCCTGGAATGCTCTCGGCTTTCAGAGGTCAGCTCCAGTGGCACCTCCCCAGAGGGTCTTCAGAGGCCACCCTGTTTTGCTCTCCACCCCCACCACCTCTGTCCCATTTTCCTATTTAATTTCCTTTATCTGAAAGTGCTTTATGAATTTGTTTGCTTGTTGATCTGGGCTGCTGAGCAGGCTCTGGTTTGCAGGCAACAGAAACTACCAACTCCCATAGCTGGAGAGGCTGGGGGTGGGGGGACCCGAATGCAGATCATAGGATTAAGGCAATGGCTGCAGGAACCAGGGCCTCAGGTTCTGGAACATTCTAGTCCAATTTCCTGCTGCTTGTTGCCTTTTGGCCCCATCTCCTCTCACAGACCTCTCCTTCTGCGGTGGAACATGGCTCCTGGCAACGTCAGTGGAAAGGAGCTTCCTTTTCCCAGGGCCCCAGAAGAGTCCCAGGTGGTGTCGGATTGGCCCTGCTTGGTTCATGGACCACCCATTGGAACAGTCAGGGTTGCTGGGGATTTAGTCCTTTTCTCTTCCTGTGGCAGGGATGGGGCAGGTGACAGAGAGAGCCCCAGGGAGGGGGCCACGGGGTGCCGAAAGGGAAGGGGGCTCTGCAGCCACAGTCAGGATGCCTACCTCAGGGCTCTGGAGCTGGCCAAATCCCAGAGGGTGAGAAATCCACGGTGACGCCCTCCCTGGGTGCTCAGTCTGCCTGCCGTGGGGGAGGGAACCTCCATTGGGATTAAGATCAGAGTTTCCTTCTTCCACACCTAGACCTGGCTTTGCCATCCTACAGCAGCCCTGTGGGGACGTGCAGCCCTGCCTGGAACGGCAGGCATCCCACAAAAGAAAAAAACAACGCCGGAGTCACAGAAGGCTGAAAAATGCTGCATGCCAGATCCCCTCTTTTGGACAGCCCCAGTTTATTGAAGGGCCCGAGAAGTCCTGCAATAAAGAGATCCATTTCATGTTGCCTTTCCCTGACCTGTTCGACTCAGAACTCTTTTTATTTTTTTAAGTACTTCATGGAACACCTGTGAGAACTGCTGTGGGGACAGAGCACTAGAAGTCATGGCTCAAGTCTGAGCTCTGCTACTTACCGGTTGTGCTGTGTTCCGTGAGCCTGAGTTTTCCCATCTGTAAAACGGGGATAACACCAACCCCCATGGGGTCATAGTACGTGTGGAATGAGCACATGTATCTTGTACACTGCAAAGCATTACTGTACAGATGCCTGATAATTATAATCGGCTTCATGTGGAAAATAAAATGTACCTGCTTAACCTCACAAGGCAGGTGACCCTCCATCGCCAGGAGTAGGGAGAGGACAAAGGGAAAGGAAGTGACGAAGCCAGGACAACAGAGCCGGGTGACTAACTAGAGATGAGTGAGTGCAGAGGGAGGAGAAAGTCCATCTGCAAGGCCAGGAGGGCAGCCCAGGGGCCAGGGGAGCGAGAGCAGGGCCCCGGCTCAAAGGAGCGGCTTGTGGAGGGAGATGCTGATGAGTGGTCACTGCTGCTGCCCTTCTTGTGACTTCTGAATGTACAGTGCCTCCCAGCCCCCCTTCTCCCACCTGTCTATCCTCCAGCAGCCTGGGACAGGGGCGGCCCTGCTCCCAGTGGCCATCTCACGAGCCCAGCCCCTGGCCAAAGGCATGTGGATGGTGGCCTGCCGGAAAGGGAGAGCCCATAATTGTGGTAATTGCCACGATACCAGATCTGCAATTAATATGCCAGGGGAACAAAGAGCAAATACACTAATAGCGCATAATTGGACTCAAACTATACCCTCGGCAGAGCTGTGCAACTGAGCTCTGCTGTTTATGCTCCTTTTCGAATTAGCAAAGACGAACAAATTATCATCCGTTTCCCCTTCACCCAGCTCAGAGGGGAGCTGTGGGAGGAAGCTCGGGGGTGGGGGATGGCAGGTGCCCTGGATGGAGTCTATCCAGAGCCAGGCACCCAGGCCTGACCTTTGAGGCCTCTCAGCTCTTGGCTAGAGGGAAGGATCCAGGCCTCTCTGCAAGCCTGACACTGCAGCAGCGTGGCCGGCCTGGGGCTCCCGGCGCTTTGTTCTGTGCAGGCTGCTGACTCCCAGGCAGGCAGGGCCTATTTGGGGCCCTGGGACAGGTTTGGGCTGGGTATGAAGAATTGACACTCAGTGGTCTCCATCCCTAGGGTGGTGTCTAGTCCAGGGACAGAGCCCTGAAGGGCACGGAGACGCAGAGGACAAGTGCCCAGGCTCCTCTTCTTTCTGCCTGACTGCTTTGCATCTCCGCGGCTCCCGGGGGGGCTTGCCCTCTGGAGCCCGCCTTGCCCATGCTTGCCTCCTTCCGCTGGAAGATGCTCTGCTCCGGCCCCGCGGCTGGCACGTGCTTCAGTCCCGACACGCAGCAACCTCGGCCCAGCTCTGGCAACCAGACAGGTCCCCCACCCCCACCCATCTGCCTCTTCCTCGAGCTTCCAGGCTGCAGGAGCCGAGGGGGGAGCGCCCAGGAGGGATGGTGCCTGCAGCTTGTGCAGTCTGACTTTGCCCATCTATGGTGGCTCCTTGCCAGCCTGAGCTGGCAGGGCGCCAGGGTGGGAAGGGATTAACAGACCACTCAGTGGGACTCCCTCTGCTCCCCTACAGGCCACCCGGACGTCCTTGCCCCCATGGACATCCCTGCCCCCATGGCCCGGGCAGAGAGCAAGAGGTCTGCCTCGCTCCAGTGCTTTCCTGCAGTCAGCTCCCTGCCTTTCCCAGGCGGCTCCTGCTCCTGGCCTCCTCCCTGGCGCCTGCCAGCTGCATTGAAGCTTCTCTGAGACCCAGCCACTGTCGCCCTCAGCCAGGCAGCCGCCTCATTTGCATCCCTAAATCAATGCCCTCAGAAGATCAAAGCCCCACCATGGCACTTCAATGAGGCTGGAGGAGAGGCAGAGTGTGGGAGAGGAGAGAGGATGCAGGGATGCTTTCCCTCCTACTGCCCCTTGAGGCCCAAGGGGATCTGGGAACAGGAGGCCCCTGGAAGTCACTGACCCTGTGTGCACAGAGGGACAGAAGCAGAATTCCTGTGCCAGCCTCGGCCAGCACTAGCTTGCTGCAATGTCCTGGGCCTCGGCTCAGGTAGCCCAAAGCAGCCTGGGGCCCTGGGTCTGCAGAGGTTCTTTTTTTTTTTTTTAAAGACTTATTTATTTATTTACTTTTATCCATTTTAAGCCCTCCCTCCCTCCCCCCCTCCCCCTGGTTTTCCTGTTTTGTGTCCATTCACTGGGCAATTTTCTGTGTCTGTTTCCTGCTCTCCTCATCCTTCTTCTCCTGTCTTCACTGGGATTTGATCCTGGGAACCTCTGATGTGGGAGAGAGGCGTCCTACCGCCTGCGCCACCTTAGTTCCTGGTTTATGGGCACGTCTCGTCTTGGCTCTCCCTTGTCACTATCCTGTTATGTCATCATCTTGCTGCGTGGCTCGGCAGGGCCCGGGGGCTCACCCGCTCATGACAGCATGCCCACTCATGGGGCCTGGTGGCTGGTGCACCTTCTATATTTTTCTTTATTTTACCAGGAGGTCTCGAGGATTGAACCCAGTTCCCTCCATATGGGAGACAGACGCCCCTGCAGAGATACTTAATGAACCAGCAGGGCTTGGGCAGGCAGAGGGAGGAGGGGGCTTAGTCGCCCGGCAGCCCCGCCCACGCCATGGGGTGGTGGCGATGGCCGATGGAGTCCCAGCCACAATGACAGCCCCCGTCTGCTAAATGCCACGTGTCAGGCCTGGTCCTGAGGCCTCCCGTGCAGTCCCACAGTTAATCCACATAACCACCCCAGGGGCACATGTCACCACTGTCCCATTTCACAGGCAAGGAAACAGGAGAGGCCACAGAGCTGGGGAGTGGCAGCACCGGGGTGAAAGGAGAGAAGGCCCAAGAAGCGTTTGGTAACATGGGACGGGCTGACAGCAGGTGAGGGGGCCGTGTGTGCACACAGGTGAGGGCGTGACCCTGCCTCCCTGGCACACAGGGTCCATGGGCCACCTGTGACCTGGCAGCCCTTTGCTCGCACACCTGCTTCCCCTCACTGCTCCGCCCCAGCATTCTGGCTCAATTCCCACCCCCACCCCCCATAATGTGAGCTCTGGAGCAGGAGGGGGCTGACCCAACAACAAAAGCACCAGGAGGGGAAGCGGCTGTGGCTCAATCAGTGGGGCTCCCGTTTACCATATGGGAGGCCCTGGGTTCGGTTCCCGGGGCCTCCTGGTGGGGGCAGGCCCGCCCGCACGGCGTGGTTAGCTGACACAGCGAGCACAAGCAGCAAGGGGGGG